>OY743096.1:14363184-15029636 GCA_963555665.1 Dircenna loreta
TGTAGTATTTTATTAATAGCACATATCTAACTGACTGCATCTTACTAACAAAGATGTAAAATCTTAGGTTTGTGGTCGTACTGTTAGAACCTAAGATACCATTACATCTATATGCATGACCCGTTTACTAAATACCAAAAAAAATATTGATAACAGATTAAAAATCGAAAAAAAAATACAATTCACGGTACCAAGTATATTATTATATAAAACAATAAAAACATCGGATTAAAAATAAAAATGTGCTTTAATATTTTTCGGTTCAAATAGTTAAAATAAAATACTTTTAAATTAAGTAATACAAAATAATAAAATCAATTACGCTGACAAAAGCAGCCATCTCGCAGTTGATATCTTATTTACCGCGCCTGAAGCCTGAAGGGATGAAAAACAAGTCGCCAAGTAAAATATGTGATCACTTAGCAACCTGCAATCAAACAACTGCTGCTTTATATATCTTTCTCTACCATTTTTTTTATTTCCTTTGCTAGTTTTCTTTGTTGTATTTTGTTAGGTCTATACGAAATTATCTAAATATTATTATTTTAACTATACTTTTTCATTAGAAATGCTTATCTATAAGTACTAATCATTTTTCTTTGTCAGTTTTAAGTACTTATGTTATGTTTTTTTTCTGTCAGTTGTAGATATTTACGTAAGGTTTTTTCTGTCAGTTTTAGGAAGGAGTTATGTTAGTTTTTTATCTGCTATTTTTAATTTGGATTATTTTACTGTCAGTTTTAACAACTTAATGAGGTATTTTATTTGTCGCTTTTAGATTAAAATGTTAGTTTATATATATATATATATACATGTTAAGTTGGTTATTTTTTTTCTCTCAGCATAATGTACTTATATGAAGGCTTATATCCAGATTACTAGTTATTATTACATATATCATATACTTACAGTTTAAAGATATTAAAATGTTTGTTAAATCAAACTATTGCAGATTACTTATCACTTATATAATAATCCTTTATTGTTAACTAAAGCTAAACTATACACAAAGTAAACTAACTTCTGCGTAATTAGGAGACTATCTAACCGTATCTGAATCTTCCACAATATTTTAAAATAAGTATTACAATAATATAAAAACAATAAATAAGCTAACAATATTATACTAATTTTTACAAAGATATTTTAACTTTATAATTTACAATATATTTACAAAGATAATTTCTATTGAGTTATTAGTTAAGATTCCTTCTAAAGTGTACTTATTACCTAAGCTATGTGGCTGTAAAGTTTTATGTAGGCATTAATATACCTACATAGAACTGAGAACTTTTGAACACATAATAAATACAAGAAACAATTTTTTTGTCAAATACCTAATTAGAACAACCAAAAACAAATAAATCTAATACATATTAAAAAATGATTACCAAATATCTACAAACAAATCAGATACAGAAGGAAAACAAAGAAGCTGTATTCATGTGCTCGATTCTCGTTGCAACTAATTTGATAATGCAGCGGTTGTGGGCGAGTGCGTACGTCCTCTAATTCAATTTACACCCTCAACCCCCGACCCCCGACCCCCAACCCCCAGGCCACATGCTGGCACGCTTACTGTTTTTAATTAACGACCCACTATACTTCATTCTTAACTTTATATAATGCGTTAAGACGTTTCGTATAGGTTCGATGTTATGAAGATGAAAATTGTCTAGATCTGTAGGTTTTTGTATTTAATTCTTCCTGAGTCATTATGACTTTTTCCAGCGGACCTGCCATTGGCTCATATAGCAATATTACAATAATATCACATTAGAATTCCCCCTAAAAGTACCTACTATACTTTAATATTATTTCTATGAGCAGTTTTCATAACGTCATCCTAAATCATTCATTCTTTACTATAAGATACATTATTATCTCGTACCATGAAGTGTATTCTGTAATTTGTAATATTAATGTAATATTATTTTTATGACAACTTTTGTAAATTAAAAAAGCATTAATTTCTTTACGTCACTAAGCAGGAATAAAACAATATTATTTTATAGAGCTAAGTACGAATCAAAGTAATATTGTAAGAATAGTTCTTAAATTTATGATAGTTTTTAAGAGTTCATGGTAGGGCTGGTCACGCAGCGAGTCCGCCGTGCTTCAAGCTCATGAATAAGAACCCCGAATGGGTTCGAAGCCGAGTACAGCCGAGTAAATATATATGTATATATAATGTTTAACCATGTTAAGTTAAATGAACAATTAACTTATACAGAATTCGAACTTGTGACATCTTTGATACTATACTATAACTCCGCCAATTAAGCCATCGTATCGAGTCTCAGTGCCGATAAAGACAATTATACAAGCATATTGAATGCTTAATTCATCGAAGCGAATAGCGATGGTCGTAGGTTCAAATCCTGTCTGTCATCAATTCGGTATTTACTTAAAAATCTGAAGAGATTATTTTTTAATTAGTTTATTTATTCAAATGTTTTGTTGTGCCTTTATCTCTGGTAAGAAAACGATTGAGCTGAAAATTTTCATACATTTGTAAGACAATGTAAAATTTTGGTGCCATAGAGCAGATGTGATGATGGAGCTGGGAGCAAATGTGATGGTGTAAGGACTTGAACTGCCTGATGAAAGCTGCTATTACTTGTATTTGGGCTGCTTTATCCTATTTTTAAAAGAACTTTTCACTTTAGGTGAGTTTAAGGATGAGATCAGATGAACACCACTGGAGCTTCTTAATGACTGATGAATAGAATTAGAATGTCATTGTGTGATGACTTCAAATGTTGTAGCTTCTGAAATAAATAATAAGAATACAGTACTCTGAACTTTATATTTATCAATTTAATTAAATAAGTTCTATTATATACATTGTTTATTTTTATCTTTTTACTTCTGGAAATAGCTGGATTACAACTATATATATATGCACGACATGTAAAGTTATTTTTAAGAAATAACAAAGAATTGAAAGTATCTTTTACAAAAAATGTCAAACGCTTTGTTTTAATTAACTTAATAAATATGTGAAATGAAATTTATTCTAGTGAGGTTACTATTATATGAAAAGGTTAGTTTTAACTTTACAAATATTGTTTACTCTCTTAGATACAAATTAAGAGAAATGTACTTGTCTTTAATATATAACATTAGCTACTAAAACTTATTTAAAATATATACTTCAGATATATCAATTTGTATTATAATCAATTTGTATTGTTATGTACATAATATTTTATATATATATATATATATAATTCATATAATGATTCCCAAGTGACACTTACTAATAACCAACAAGTCTAACGAAACATTTAATAAATAAATTAAAAAGATTTCTTTTGCAAAGATATTTAATTTAGAGAACAATGAAATTAAAAAATTAAGAGATAAATGTAAAACAGAGGAGCCAAATATGAATAAATTTGAAGCCTTGTCTATTTGTTACATATTTACTTAACTATTTTTAAAAAATATTTTTCATATATATTCTTCATTTTCTTTATATTTATAATATTTTATTCTTATTATCATGGATTTCTAACAAAGAAAATTTACGAACCCTATTTATAATATCTATGCTTTGCTAACAAGTCTGTCCGTCCGTTGACATGAAAAAAGCTTTCTAAATAAATAACAACTACCTATCCTAGTTCATAATCTACGTTAGAGTTTTGAGTGAGGGTAGTCTGCACCTGCGACGAAGTGATTGATGGAGCCGCCATTGGTATGATTGCCAACAGCCACTCAGTACACAGTTCGCACCTCCGGCTTATATTACATTTATTTATTAAAATAAGCAGCATCTTAACTATAACATATTCATCCTAAAAGTAATATTACTTTAATATTGTTTCGATAAGAAGTTGTGATGACGTCATCATAAATCATTCATTCTTTTACTGTAGAAATTAAATGACTCGTGCCATGACGTATGTTTTGACATTTAATATATTAATGTATTATTTTGTAATTTGAAAAAAACATTAATTCTTTTACGTCTCTAAGCAGGAATATAACAATATTGTTTTATAGAGCTCATGGTATAATTAATATACTTTTTAATATTGCAATAAAACTTCTTAAAACTATGATAGTTTTGTGAATTTCTTGGTAGGACCGCAAATTTTAAAACCCAAAAATAATTGAATGTTCGTTCTATTGTGCAGAGTATAATAATATATGTAATAATAATATATAATATGTATTTTGGTTCATTAAACTATAAAACATATACATAAAACAACACACCTCATACAATAAATTGATGAATTGAAATTATTTTTTTATAAATTCTCGTCGGCTCATTGAAGAATAAATGAATTTTACGATTAAGTAATTAGTTAACTGATTTAACAAAATAAAATTACATAAAGACGAAAAAGTTAGAGACAAAGTGCTTTTATGAACGAATGTAAATAATTTGATATGAATGTATTTGTAAATTTACAAAATGACTAAGTAATATATTAGAAACATAAAATTTTCCAAAAAGGCACAGCAAAATGGTGTAGATAAAAAAAGGTGGTAAATAAAAAAAAGAAACTAAAGCACATCTGTCAATGAAAACAATTGGAACTATAATTGTTTTCATTGACAGATGTGCTTTAGTTTCTTTTTTTTTACGCAATATCTTTATATTCTATATTAGGAACTAAGGAGATGTCAAGGAATAGGAGAAATTTAAACTCTAGGAATGTGAAATCTTGTTGAGTTTATATGAAAAATCTTAATAATTTGATTATTTTTCTAAATTAATTATCTATACGTATTATTTTTTTTTAATTCAACTGGGTAGCAAGGGTATTATGATTTTTTAGGATAAATAGTTATATTTTGTATTATATACATGAAAATATACATTTAATTTAGAGCTTGAGAGTTATATGTAAAAAAAAACTTGTTTAAAACCAAAACATCCGTTAGTGAAGGATTTAGACATTTGGACTGTAGGTTCCTTTCTTTATGTAGAAGGCACTCAGAGAGAGAAGATTTTTTAAATTTCACCCTAAAATTTTATAAAGGGGATGAAGGGTTGTATAGAGGCAATAAAACAATTTTTATAACAGAAAAGCCGCAATCCAAAATATCTTTATAAGAATAATCAATAAAGTTTTTGCTTTGACATTTCCGTATATTTACGAAATAAGTTATCAGTAGAGTCTATTTTGTATTAATTGCTAAATCTTAATAAGTGTTAATGACTCATGAAAATAATAATCGTAATCCGTAAAATGTTAATTCCTTTTTTCATGCGTCATCTCAGTACACACATGATTGCCACATCATCTTTTAACTCCATCCAAGTCTTCTTCATCTCCCATAACCATCCACATTCATACTAAAGACACTTTTTCTAAGATCTCTTTCATCCCTCCCCATTACGTGACCATAGGCGAATGAAAATTTTAATCTACATAACGTTATTTCATGAAAAATTTATAAAAATAATTCCTATGGATAATTGCGAGATATGTGAAATAGAAAAGCTATTTTAGAAAGAATTGAAGAATATATAAACTGCCTTCATAATTATAATTTAACACTTTATAGCAACGCAAACGTAAAAAATATTTACGCTTTGGGAACAAATCAAAAAAAAACTCTTTGATAAACTCATGGTATGAGTTACTTTAAGAATACTAACAAAAATAGATAATTATAATTTAAATTTATATAACATATAAGCAATATATTTTCTCTTTCGAAATTCCGATACCTAGAGCAAATACACAGAACGAAAAGGGAGGTTCGGGACTCCGCAAAGCCGAACACGAAAAAGCCAGGAGAGGACGCTCGGGGCGTCTAGCAAACACCCTCTCCTGAGAGCCTTCATTAGTTGTTCAAACACTAGCGGCCACTTTGACAAGCGCGAGCCCGTCCTTCGTCTAGAGGACTTCCCCTTCACTGATCTAAGGTTAACTTAGCTATTGCACATGGTAAATATACGGTCTGGCTCGTAATGAGCGTTTTAAACTTAGACATTTTTTGTATAAATTACCAACAGTAGAAAATTTCTTATGTTTTTTTATCAGTGACAAATAAAAATTCAATCTAGGCCATTTTAAATCCATCCTTGTATCAAGAATCAGTTTAAAAAGTCTCTTACATAAGTAGGTAATGGCTTAATGTTGCAATACCGTTATTTAGGTTTTACGTCCATAGTAGCTTCAAACAGTTAAATATGTAATAAACACTCATAAATATTATATTTTCTTATGTGGTTACCTATTCGTTACGTCCGTATCACCGAAATTCTAACTATATTTTTATATTATATAATAATTAAATGAAAAATGTTAACAATAATAAAGAAAAATTAATAATTAAATGTTTATTTCGTAGAATATTTTAAAGTGCTTTAGAATATTAAATTTAGGTAAAGTGTATTCCTCCGTAATTATAATAACACTAGCAAGTAATATTTCATTTCCATCTATATGTCATTTTAGATCAGGTATAAAATATATAAAATCATCCTTACCTCCGAAGGTTTAGTTCTCAAGAAAATTATAGGAATACTAGCGAACAGCGACATCTATTATAAAAATTTGATAAAATACTACTGCCATCTATTGAATTGTATGAAAATTATTTTTGATACCAGTTTTTGTCTTATTCTCCGATGCTTGTGTAGGATGGTGAGAATCAACATCTATTTGTGCAATAGATGGCGCTACTGTACATAGTAAAAAAAGAATACCAAAAACTGTAAAATCATATTCCTCACAATTACTTAATTCAATAAAGCTGAAAATTCTTGAACGTTTTTTGTCATAATGTTAGTAAATACGAGTCGTTCGGAACAATATTTTTGTATTTAATTGCATTTTATAACGAAAGATTACAGAGTGTATTACATTACAACCCTTACAACCACTATTATAAAGTTTTTTTAGAAATATATTCGATAAATACTATTACTTGTCCGTCGATCGGTTGTTTAGAAATGTGTAACGCCCTTCTGAACTCGACGAGGACGGAGTTCGGGTAATAGCTACTATCTTATATAATAAAAAATAATACTTGAGTTAATCTACGTGACCGCCTTTAATAGAATTAAAAATAATATACCCACGTCACTCTTAGTACATATTTTTATAAATAAACTACTTATATGTGACTTTTAAATTATTCCGAATTGGTTTATTTTCAATTACATATATTTCAATTGTTTTCAATACTAATCATTAATATCATAATCAAGAAACCAAGCTTATCTCTATGAAATAACTTCGATAATACAAACTTCCAATCACATACCAAAGTTAATGATTGTTAAACTTTGTAGACATGTGTAATCTATTTTGAACAAAGCTTTGAATATTTGAAATCTAATTTAAATGAAGAAGCTATTAAAGCTATATAAACAAAAGAACCCCTTAGTATTCAATAACTGTAAAATAAAAACATCTTCAAGCGATCAATTTATTCAAGTCGTATTTTATGCTCCCATATTCCAAAGGCATGCTGTGGAGTCGTTACACTCCTGCATAGCTCAGAGCTGCTGCAGAACGGCACAATCATAATTGAAGACGACAAGAGTAGGTTATAGTAGGTACAGGTAGGTGTATGCCGCTACTGCCCCTACTTTTTACGTTTTAAATCTTAATCTTTATAGTAATAGCCATTCGTTGTGATGATTGTTCGAAATCCTAAATAAATTTCCAAGATTCACGAAAATTGTTTGGAAATTGCTTGTATTTAATAAATACGTATTTCTATTTCTCCGTCATATCAGTAAACAAAATAAATATGAACAGTGTTGTAAGTTATTATTAATAATTGTTGTCTGTATTTAAAGATAAACGTACGCTTAGTGTTGTATGTATGTACATAAGACTTACCATTATAATTCTACCATAAAAGTAATATGAAGGGTGTTTTTATTTAAGTCAATAAAACTACGAACAGAATAATAACGTACTTATAAAACTATGAGTTATTAAATATGAGAAAGGAAAAAATTATAATCGATTTTTTTCCTGTTATTGTAAAAATAAACAAAAAATTGTGTTTTCGAGCTTTTATTTTTCTATAATTTTTAAAACCAAACTATACATATCCAATTACAAGACAAAGTCTTAGCAGCTAAAATAATTAGCAATTAACAATGTTTCAAGAATGGTAAACTAACAAAACTTATGTATATACACAATATATTTCCAAAAAGCTTTTTCAACTCGCGGCGATAAGAATAAAAAGTTATTATTCAAAGTACAAGTATAAAGAATGGTAAACAATTTTAAAGGAAATTTTACGTTAAATTTTAATTAAATTTCAACACGAGTTAAAAGAGCTTTCATACATCAAAAGAATCATATGGAGCTTCATTAATTCTTGTAATTAATTCAATCAACACTGCGTAAAGACGCGCTTCGGTACTTCCTATGTAACAAACCTCCCTTCAAATTCCTTAAGCAATACAGTAGAAGTCACACTGGAATCACTTGTCGTACCTTAGACGTGAGTATTAATATAATATCATAATAAATACCGTTAATGTAAGCAACACACCAATTTAAACTAATTATATATAATACTAAATATAAATGTTTGGTCGAAAAACAGGAATGTGTAAAGAACGTGACTAGAATTTTTTAAACTTAACACCGACCCTATAACTACATACTTTAACATTTTCACTCAAATCTATTTAGTTAAAATTATAAACTAAACTAAACATTTAACTGTACATTTCATTTGGAATACTTTTTATAACTGAGATCCTATCTTACTTTAAAAAAAAATTCAAGAAACTTCACCGCTATGAAAAACATAATTCATGATAAAGTTTTAATATAATACAAATGTTTCAATATTTTATTTTATTTAATTAAAAACTCACACAAAATATCAGTAATTCGGTGATTTCTTAGAAAACTTTAACAAACATTACTTAGATATATTTTTTGGATTACGGAGATCAACGACGAACTATCAAGTTTGTTGAGATGGAATATAATACAAACGTCTAGAATTAATAAATAACGAAAATCTATAACTACCAACTATTTTACATAAATATTAATTTGAGATCAATGGGCAATTCATCTAATCTATCTTTCAGGCTGGTACTGCGTTAATGTAACATAAATAAAGTTTTTTTCAGTATCTTCCCTGTACACCCAGGTGCGGACGAAAAAACTATACAATGACAACTTTCCGAGGCAATCTATAACAATGTCATCAATACCGATGAGATCAATTCACTCCATAACTTTGGATATCTATAATAAAAGATAAACTTTTCATTATGTATTTTCAAAATCGTACATCTTGGACGTCCGTGGGTGTGTCGGGCAGCTGTGTCTGGTCGTTGGTGGGTTGTTTGGTTGGTGGTATGTGTCTCGTTCTTGGCTCCTGAGGCTGCGTCTCCCGGGCGAGTACACGCTCCACGTGTCGCGCGACCAGCTCCGCGGCCGGCGCCGGCGTGCGCGTCAGGACGCAGAGGTCGTTTATGGTCATGCGCACGCGCAGCCCTCGCGCCGCCGCCGTTATACACGCCACGGCGATCAGCGACGGTGGTACCAACAGGAACTCCGTTTCTGTTAACAAATAAACACGGGTCAATAAACTTCGAAACACTGGGGACATAATGAACACGTGCTAGGAAATAACCATTTAAGTTAACTTAAACTTAAAGACGTCGCACTTTAACAAACCGCACGCCACGAAATTTTACAATAAGCTCGCTGTCAAGGAAGGTCACTGCGCAAACCAATAAACAAATGCTTAGTTTTCTATACTTTTTGTTATAAAACAACGATGCGGATACAAAGAGGTGCGAGGAGGCAGGTAGAGCGCATCTGTCGTAAGATAATTACCTACGACGGACAGGTGGCTAGCCACCTTGCATCTCAGCGTCCTTGTAATGTTAAATAAAAACAAGAACATTGAAACAATACTATAAAACGTGAACAGATTTTATATTATATTAAATTTAAATTTTATCCAAGTTAATATTTGTGACAATTTAAATCGAAGGTCGTATGATTTAGGGGGTCCGTATAAAAACATCATGTAACTTTGCACAATAAGTAAGCCTATTGTTGTTTTGAGAATAAGGAAGGAAAAAACAGCTGCCAGATTTGTGCATGACGTCCCCGTCTGCATCTTTGTACCTCAGGACAATGGACGATGTATAATAGTAATTTACATCTTAAGTTTTCTAGCCAAGGGCGCAGCTGCAATTTCGCAACGATCGAGCCGGGATTGCATTGTTATATAAATGACGAAATACGTATCGGTGACGTCAAATCAATAAATACACAAACACCCTGTGTCCATATCGAAATTGTAACGGTTGTATCCACGGAGTACTATTAAGATTATTTTAAGTTTTAGGGTAGACGAATTTAACGTAACATTTGCTATCTTCGTGTATGACCATTGTCATTCTAACGGTGAAATTAAGGTGATCAAGCGAAACTTGGAACATTTAAGTCGCGTTGGGTGTAATCGAGGGAAGGTAAGACGGCAGATGTAAAGACACCTGGTACGACCCTTCCGTTCGACTCCAAGTATACGAACGGGTCACTGCCCGCCTACATGTTTCTCATACTCGCCCTTAAACCCTTATACCTAGATAGAGGTAAAAAAAACAATATCGCAACACGCGAACGACTCGTAATATTTATTATTAACATTTATAAAGATTGCTAAGGTCACGCTTGCGAGTCGTTTTATAACGATTTCAAGGAAATAAATCTTAATACATAACGGCTTTCAACGTGCGAATATAAAATGATCATATTAAATTTATCAAATCACAATTACCAAACTATGACTAATAAAAAAACATTGTAAAATAATTTATGTACTTATTCGGAGATGTAAATATAAAATAAAGCACGGTAGGTGCGCCCGCGCAGGTAGCTCATTAATAATCCAATAACGAAAGGGAATGGGATATCAGATGTAATCTCCGGAGGCACCGGACCGGAGCGGTCCGTTGCACGACAGGTTGTCCGTCAGTTGGAATCGACATCTGCGAGGACACGCGCTAAGGGGCCACGCGCCTCCTTAGACTTATCCACCTTCTAATTACCTATGCCAGTAATAAGCGTGTCTCTAACAGACTTCAGGAACCGTTAAGTTCCGTTTGTGAAACCTGTCCTTGGAATGGATGGGAATCCTTACTTATACAAATAGACGTAAAAGTGCAAGGGTTGCAAATAGTTGAACACCATTATCTAATTGTGTGGAACTAGTCGTAATATAATACTGTACGCCTTATGTCTCATTTTAGATTTATTAACAGAAGGGTTAATGGAGTGGTTCAAAAATCAGTTTATAGCTTTACTTGAATCCCCGCCTCGATAATTGACTTGCTGAGAAGCTGTCATAATTATAATAAAATAAAAAAAATGCATTAGATAGCGCATTGAATGTTAAATAGAACGGAAGGAATCGGTTTCGGTGAACTCTGATTTGAACGAGGCTAAACATCGAGTTAGATAGTAAGGGTTGTGACGCCAGGTGCTTGCTGAGACGGTCTACATCGGGGGCCTTTGTCGGGGGCCTTTGTCGAGGACGGGACATTGGCTCGGGTAACGACAATGGAGGGACGTCTTCTTATATTGTCGCTGTCTCAGCTGGCGAGGTAGCTCCCCTCGCGACAGCTCTCATAAGTCACCGCGGCCGTGACACGGTTGAATTATTATACTTTACACAAGTTTTTGATAACTAGCTTTTAGGTTAAGACTTCATATTGACAGCTGGATAGGGCATGTGATATTTAAGCTCGGATATAAACATACAAGATTATATTTTATAAATCTACTTAATTCATTGGTCTTTTAAGATAGGGGTTAATAAACTTGGATTTTTTAGCTCGCCGTATAAATATATAGAAGTATAATATATTATACTAAGGAAACGTCATGTAACTCTACTATACTTAGTAATTAGAGGTATATGTTTAAGAAATTAGATGTATTTTAATGAACTAACAAAATTATCAAACAAGAAACTTGTTTATCGTCCAGATAACACTATAAAGTTTTAAAATGTTTATATGGCGTGACATAAAAACTAAGGGGTTAAAGGTTATTTGGTAGTAAATTTAGAATACGAAAAATTCAGTGGGCACGCCTACAGTTACATTGAAAGAAGCTATAAAATTACACGTGTGTTAATAAATAAACCCCTATTGCAAGATGGAGGCAATTTACAGGTCAAGAGGTATTATTAACCCCTTCACACCTCGGCTAATGCAGTATCGGTTACCACCAATTATATATACTTCCGGAGTCCAGCCATAAACACACTGGATTTCGAGGTGTAAACGTGGCCTTTGCCATAGGTCAAATAACTTTCTAACATGAAATTATACCTTTTTCAAAAGATCAAATAAACATAAAACAAGTAAGATATCAATCATTTATTTTAGTATTTTAAACCGAGTATAACCTCATCACGAGTTTAAAACTAACAGCTATAAATATCTTTTTATCGAGATGCCATGGACCATAGGGGCAAACGGGGTTAAGTGACACCATGCTCTTTAAATAACACACAACCAAATTAAAATTACTTAACAACTTTTAATTATTAATGTTAAAAGATAATTTAAAATAATTATTTAATTATTTCCAAATCGAACATCCAAAAAGTCAGTCAAGCTCAAGGATTAAGTACCATGAAAGTAACTTTTTTGTTAATTCATTTTTTTTATATTTTATTAATTTATTATTTTGCAATACATGAATTTTATTTAAACTTAGTAACTTTAAAATTATGATTGTCACACACACATACATTGTCATAATGTGTGTAGGTATGTCGACAAGAGTTTACCGGCTTGTTTATTCACTCCTAGGAGCGTATCGGGCACATGGCGGTATCCCCATAAATCAGATCGAGTCCAGATAACGCTCTAGTATTAAAACAAACCTCACACCAGTACCCGGCTGTCAGCATCCAGATAACGTTCACATTGACTTCAACAACCGTTATTTATATTACAAATTGAATAGTATAGAAGACTACTTTAAATCAATAATTAAAAAAACAATTCTAACTTTCATGAACTTGATAACTGATTGGAACTAGTCGGGTAAATTCCGGTTCAATTAACATGAATACAGACGGATAAATATATATATATATATTTACTAGCTGACACGACAAACGTAGTCCGTAACTATATTCATGGGAATATTGAATTGGAATAATTAACAATAATAAAAATATATATTATAATTCCGACAGATTCATTTGCTTTAGACATTTTGCGACTCGTACTCTGACAATATCGTCAAATGTCAAACGACTTGTGACAAAAGCTATAGTAAGTCAATATGGTAGTTAAGTTTTCTTATATTTTTTTTTATTTTTTCGCCCAACTTTCGTACATTTTATAAAAAAAATCTCCTGACAATAACAAACTCAACAAAAATTTATTTAAAAAAAAACAACCATCTTATATATATATATCGATTTTACTATTTAAGCTAACTAATTTTACTAACTAAGTAATCATGTACTATTTGTAGCTAGTCTATAGCAATTTATTTTTGATATACAAACAAATACCTTTACTGAACCGAATTACTAAAACGCAATTGCAATAATTTGTGACTAATGACAATGGGAGTTTTACAGGGGGTCACTAGCATGGGGTGGCACAAGGTGTGCCATATCACAGCACGGGTGGCATGTGCGTCCACACATGCACCCTTACATGACCACTGAAACACTAATCGCAAGAGGACAATACTTAAAACGTCCTCATTTAAAACCCTACGAGTTTTGATAGAACGAAACGTTGATAGTTTTCGAGCAGTCACGACACTCGTTCTTGTTTGTGATTGGTTGTTTGTAGTAAAATTTAGTGCCTATAAAGTTATCGCCAGTAATTAGCATACAGTCAAGGAAGGTTCGACCCGCATGTTGCGGCATCACTAAATATAGCATATTTGACAATAAGATTTCCTTATTTAAGCAATATTTACCTGTATAGCAGACAGAGGTGAGGGTGAGCGCGTGGGTTCGTACTAGAGGATTGGAGCGACCCCAGGGCGCCCGAGCCAGCAGAGGCTCCACGAAGTCAAACGCTGTGGCTATTGAGAGCTGCCAGTTCAACCGCTGTAGCAGCATTACTTCCCATTGCTAAAACAATAAAAAAAATATGTGTGATTTACGAGGCAGTAACTTAACTCTGTGCTTATTTCCCAGGCCACGAACTCATGTGTATCCCCTTTCATTAAAGAACTTGACATTTGTCGATTGCTTCAATTTGTGAACTGCAATTAGTCCTTATGAGAAAGTGAGGTAAAGAAAGGATATTTTGATGTATTCCGTTCAGGTCAGTCGTAACCGTCATACACTATGCATCAGGCGGAAACCGCAAAAAACAGCGAAGTATATACAACTTAAAGAAAAGGGCAAACGGGGGACCATCGTCTAGGGAAAGACACGCTCAAAAGTTTAATAGGGGTGTATAGTAAACATATTCTAATAATGTATTATAAATTCTACATTTATGTCACAAAATTCCCACCGCAAAGTATGAAAATTGTCCCTATCTATTCAACGCCAAATGTTAGACCACTTTAAGTATGGGAATCTTCTGTCCATCGAGCTCATTTACATATGCGAGGACTTATCAGAATGATCGCCCGAATTAATAGCAAGGAAGTAAACACTGTGCCATACGGTACCTTCGGACCCCAAAGAACGAGCAACTTCTCACGGTTCCAACCAAATGTCAGGAAAATTGTTATCTTATGCATTGCGTGTGAATTAAAGTCATTATATACGAGAAACAGATTATTGTATGATGGTATTTTCTATAACATGTAAATAAAGACTTACATATATTGAAAGGGTAGCGTGTGAATAGGGTGAAAAGTCAAAAACTCATGCGCATTAGCGGACTAATAGATCGAATCACACCTGCCCGCCCGCACACAATGTAACAATTACCTTCAAATACGACAATTTTTCTAATGACCCAGTGTGTGAACCTCCAAAACATGTGAATATATCTAATGCTTTTATTCAGTGCATCAAATTCGTCGTCTTATCAACATATCTGAACGTCTCGCTACCCACATTTCCGTCGGAAGTACCGTCTAATTCAATAGTACATCGTCACACGTAGCAGCTTTGTACTTGTAAGAAATGGCTTCACTTGTATCTTTGCCCCTGGAGTTAAATCGCGGAAGAAGTAATTACAGGAAGCTAACAAACGGGACTTTAAGGAAACGAGTAATATAATGACGTCCCTTTGGGGTGAAGGAGTGACATTTGACTCCGCTAATCGATGTTATTCACGACGCAGAGTCAAGACAATGCGCTCTGCCTTGCGGTTGTCGCAGGATGTCAGGTATACGGCTGCCTCACGATGCCTCAACTAACAATTAGCTCTCACACGATATTATCTAAATAACTGTCTTAAGTATTAATATCTTTGTAATCATTCTTATCGAATGAATTCTCAAAATATATAATTGTTTCTGATGATATTGAATATTATGTGTGAATGTACTTTTACCTAATTATTTTATGCACCAAATAGTGGTTGTTCAATAAAATTGTTTTTTTAATTATAGGTTGCCTGTAAGAGATCACTGGTGATAGGGCCTTTGTACCAAATGTTTTATTTTCCCTTATATTTTGTCGTTATTTTATGTATATATTGTGTGCAATAATGTGTTATAAGTAAATAAATAAAAAATACTATCTACTATTATCTATCGCGAAAAAATACCTCGTTTTGACGAATTATTAGCAAATTAAATATTTATTTAGTCTTACCCTAACTTCCTGTGGAAAAACGGAGTTATCAGTGTAGGCGCAGAGTAGGTCAACAGATAGCGGGTGACATTGGCGAAACTTGGAGGCCAGCAGGAGCGAGGTGACTGCCAGCAGTTGCAGCTGCTGCCGGGAGATCGCTCGCTGAGCCAGAAACCTGTCCATGTAGCTCACCGCCAGAGGAAACACCTGCTCTTCGCATTGTTGTTCCTCGCAAACCTGGCAACATATTGTTTATTTATTGATTTTCAAGTATAGCCATTTATAAAACATGCCTGATGATCTGGTTTAGTTAATATAGAGCGTGTGAAAATGCTCCTTGTGAAACAAACCTATGGCTTCCTTGCTGGGAGCAAAAAACAAATACCAATATTTATATAACCTAATTAAAAGTGCTATAGCACATAGTAGGTATATATTTGATATCGATGACTTATACACAAACAATATTATCCATGGTCCATTAAGTATTAACCATCCTATTACGAACAGCCGTTGAATATATGTATAAATACGATAAAGTTTTTTGCAACCCTGTCACAGGGTGAGATTCCTTGTTCAATGAAGTTGAACAGAGCCTTCGAAAAACTTTGGTAAAAAAGTTTCCGCTCTCAACCAGCTATTGTAAGGGCTCGTACCTAGCGAACCCACGTGCACACAATACACATCTTGAATTATGTATTGCATTGAATCAATAATTATTGTGACGCCATTTTTCATATTTAAGGAATAAAAAATATTTTAATGTGATTTCACATTGTTTAATATAACAATCTCTTATGCTATACTTACTTACTGTAATAAGATAATATAAATATTTGTATATTCAAGTTGTGATTGTGAAAAAAAAACTAAACTATTGAAATTGCGTCAGGTATAACAAAAATAACTTATGCAGGTAGAATATTAGTTTACAAAAAGTATTCATATAGCTTATAAGCATTGCAGGTAACTATTAATATATATAAACATAATAAAATAATTCTAAATATACATTTCAAACCTAACAAATATAAATAATCATGATGATATGAATAGAGGGTATACAAAAGCTCTTCTCTTCACTCGCTCACAAATGTAAGGTCATTCACCATTCACATTCATTTAATCAGCTGTTGTCAATTTCAATATCCTTAATGTTTTTCATGTTTTGAACATTCAAAAGGAAGTTCTAAATTAAATACTATTGTATTCTAAACATGTATAATATTAAAATAAAAATATTACCTCCAACATCCAAGTAGTGACAACCTTCCGCATGAAGGGCTGTATGTCAATTTGAACATGTTGAAAGTAATCAGTGTGCAGAGCATGGACTCTTTCTAATGTGAGGAGGTTCATCAGAAGCCTAGGATCTCGGTCCAAGGCTCGATCAGGTCCAGCGATACACATATCCAAAGTCCGTCCACTGCTATTGCTGTTATTACCGGAATTCTGGAGATTCTCTTCACAAGACAAATCCATTTTACACAAATCACTTGATTACCACAGTAATTAAAAAACTAGTCCAGTGTCTATAATTGGGGACACAAAGTTCGTATAGTTCGCACACTGTTTTTATCGTCGTAAGAAGTTTGGATTCGCGCGTAACACAACCGCCCGTCAAGCGGCTGAGCAGCAAGTGTGCTATGAACTGTGTATCGGCATGTACCTATGTTAAAGCAACGCGTGGCCTCTACAACTAAAGTTTAAAGCCCTTCAAAGGGTACCCCCACCCTTGTATAGTTAGTCCCTTAGCTATTGATAACTTCAGACAACAATAACAAAACTCTCAAATAGTTATTGTATATTATTATTTCGTGTTTGTTGAAGTTTTCAATATTAATTAAAAATTGTAATTGTCAGTGCTTATACGTCAACTAAGATTTTAATGTAATATTAAAAATGTAATTAAGTTTTTCATATTGTTTTTTAAAGACAAGATTATTGAAATTAGATGACCAACAATAAAAACTTTTAAATTGTTAAAATTATTGCTATTATAAATATGTCACGACAACCATTTTAAAACAATTTAAGTTGGAGAATGTAATAACAAACTATATATTTAATTATTATTTTTTACTTAAGCTAAACCCTATAAAAATGTAAAATATGCATAAAATAATTTCAATAAAACTAATTTTAGAAAAACTAGCTGAGTACTATGAAATCAAATATAATTCAATGCTAATATGTATTTAAATAAGTGCTACAAGACAAAATAATGAAATACCTACTGTAGGCTAAGAGACAATTATAATGATTTCTGATTATATTAATTTTACAGTATATCTAAATAAAACAACATTAACCTTTACGAAGTCTTAATGGCCAATTTTGATGCAAAACAGTCTCCAGTTAATAATAAAAATATTTTTGATAAATTTAAACAAAAACAAAAATGAGCAATCTATATTTTTAATGAGGACTCAATAATTTAGATGTTAATATATATGTAGATATTTAAAGTACATTATATAGACATTCGAATAACATTTTTATTAAACGCAGTTTTTGCATAATTAGTATCAAAAACTTACTGTTTTATATATTAAAACAGAACGTTTTTTTTTATTTTATTGATGACCTTCAAAGATTTATTTTTTTAAGTGCGATCCTATTCAGAGTACGATAAGGTGAGGTACATAGGCTAAATCAGAAATAAAGATTCAAGATGTGCTCTAGAGCTTCTGTAATTTAAAAATAAGAAAATATATCTTATAATTCAAACTACATATATAAGTAGCTGTTTAAAAACCTGAAAAAAATAGGACAGATGTAGTTAGTAACAAATAAAAATCAATTATGCATTGAACAGAAACATTATTTTAATTTGGATAATATTATTATAAAACCAGTGAAATGTTATTTATTCAGAGGGCGAACAAATGCGAGCGCCGGAGGAGGGCCGAGGCACGCGGCAGCTGCAGGGTGCGCATGCGCCGGGTGCGCGCGATCCGGTTGACATTTACAACAAAATCCCAACACACCTGATCTTAAACTAGTCATTATTATAATTCTCCTTCCAGATTTCAATAGCTTCGAAACAAGTCAGCGCGTGCCCCAAACACGATGCTTTAAATATTATTTTCAAATTCATGAAACAATTACAAGTACAGCACAATAGAACATATTTATCTCAAATCTAATAGTAGTATATCAGGAACGTAATATTTACTTCTTTTTATCAGTCTTAAATTGTCCATTATAATAAGGAATGTATAAACAAACAGCTTTCCAATCGGATAAATAAATAATGGTTATAAAACTAGATAGACTGAAGGTTACAATAGATGCGGCAAATCCTGATAGTTGCTGAATTTGTTTTTTGCCGAATTTCATTTTAAAGAATTATAATTGATTTAGAAATCAATAAGAATTGTACAGTTATTATGATTTTGACGTAAATGAATGTCAATATATTTTTTAATTTAAATTGTCATTAGTTTACCTTAAATCAATTGAGCCTTTATTTTAATACTATTTTGACAAGCTTCTATGGTTAAATTTATGAATATTTTAATGTTTGTATTGCTATTATAAAACTTTATTCATAATTATTGACATTAAAAAGACGGCACCTGAAAAGTTACATTACTCTCTCTTTTTTGCCGTGCAAATAGTTATTAAACCTATTCAATAATTAACTCGTTACTGTCCCATTTTTGGCTTAATTAGTCATTATAATAAATACGTCATTTCGTTCATTCATTATGAGTACTAAATTATTTCCCATAGTTTCTTGTGGTTAGCAATGCTGTAAGCTGAACATGTGGCATCATTGTTTTAGTATCGTTTTAATATTTAATGCATGGTTATGTTTATATGTACCCAAATTAATGTTACTCACAATTGTTGTAATCTTTATTTATAATGTACAATTTATTTATAACTATATATATATATATATAATTATTTAAAACCAAAATATTGTTTTCTATGAATCGCTGCACGAAATTGGCTAAAATTTTATTTATAATTTTTATGGTAAAGTATGTCGGCAGTACAATTTCTTATATATCAATACTTTGAAACTTCAAAATTTACAGTAATACAAGAAAGATAATTTCCATCCTAAATGTGTTTATATAGGAAACGAAAGTTTTTATGGAGTTCCATAGCATTAAAAAAAGAGAACGAATATTTATTCGCTTGTAAATTTTAATTTTGATGAAAAGGGTGAAATACAAATAATATTTTTATGTAGTATCAAGAAATTCGTGAAGCTTTATATATTCCATGTAATAATAGGAAATATACCAAAATTCTTTAAATAGACTATGGTGTCATTGACAAATAAAAAATAACATATCTTAATAGAATTCGTGATCACTCTTTATGCGAATGCTGCATGGATGAAAAGTTACTCTCACATTTTCTCGTATCCCAAACTCTTTTATGAACTGTACGTTGTCCCTTAAAAGATTCCACATCCCTTTAGTGTTGAATATATTTTCATGTTTTAGTTTAGTCCTTATGTCATTTTTTTATGTAGTTATATTAAGTCTAACCAAACAAACCTGTAAATATCTTTGTTCATATATATGTATACATATTCCCTGTTGTGTTATTGAAAACTGAGTGTTGTCGTTCTGCGGATGTACTAATATAAGACAACGAAAACTAAAAACCAGAAGGAACCGATCATCCTCTCAGTGTCCATGTTCAATGTCCATCCTTGTGTTCTTCAGACTGTGCTTCAGACATGCCAATTATTGGCAAAGTAAATACTGCTGTGTTGGCTTAACAAAAAGCAAAATAAAAAAAGCATCTAAGCCATTAAGATTATCTGTGACAATCCTAACTGACATTATCATTTGTCAAAAGAAATCAAAAGTTCAAAAATAAAAGATTGTTTGTTTGTGAACGTTGAAATCCCTTTATATTTTACTGAACGTCTTTATTGTAGTAAAATATTAAGATATGAGTACTGAAAAAGATCCACTTGTGATTGAAAGATCTGGAATTGTTCGTGAAGTAGGAAACCATGCGATATGGAGTTTATCTTCTTGCAAACCAGGTTCCCCATATTCATTTACCCTTCAGTGAATTTCAATATAATATGCTAGTAAATAACTTCTATATTATAGGTTTCGGAATTGATCAACTGCGGGACGATTGCATGGACACTTATTGGCAATCTGATGGTCAATTGCCTCACTTAGTCAATATTCAATTTCAACGAAAAACGATGGTCTCGCATATTTATATTTACACGGACTACAAGTTAGATGAAAGTTATACTCCCAGCAGAATCTCAATAAGAGCCGGGACTCACTTTAACGATCTGCAGGAAATAGAAGTTATTGAACTAATTGAACCAAGCGGTAAGAAAAATTTGCTGTACATAATTATATCATAAAGTTATTATAATATTTACAATATATTTTTTGTGTTGTATGCTTTTTGCTTTAAGGCTGGGAGATGATACCAATAAAAGATATTCATGAGCGACCAATAAGAACCTTCATGATTCAAATAGCAGTACTAAGTAATCATCAAAACGGAAGAGATACTCACATGAGACAAATTAAAATTCATTCTCCTTGTGAGCCAACATCATTTGATATCAATAAGTTTAGAAACTTCTCAACAGTACAGTTTCAACAGTATGCAACCATCCGATAAACTATGAATCTTTTACCATTCTAGTTGTATTACATTTATTATCAATACTATTACAAAACCATAGACTACAAACTAACTGAAGATTGTCTCAGGTTATAGTATTATGTTTATATCACAAAGATATTGTGTTGGCAAATTATTCAGTGAATCTAAACAAATCCCTTTCATCTTAACTACCGCTAAATTGGTGTGGTAATCTTCCATAATCTCTTAATTTCTTTGGTTTATATGAATGACTGGTTATATTTCTATTCAGTCTGATATTTGATTTCTGATCACTATTCTCTGTTTCTGGCTGATCTTATCCAGAGAGTCCCCACTTTTCTACGTAAGTCATCAGCCCATCTTATGAGTTGTTTACCTCTTTTCTTTTTTGTGTCATAATGTGGTGTCCATTCACTAAGGGTTTTTGCCCATCTCTCCTCTGACTGCCTTACCATGTGGCCAGACCATCTCCATTTAAGTATCTTGCACTTTATGTTAACTTATGTTTTCTTGAATTTGGTGATCTGTTGAAATAGACGTTTTTGATCAGCCTTATGTATTTCAAATCAACCCTTTGATTTTCTAGTGCTTTCCAAATATGTTGATGTTCCAAGCAGTCAAAGGCTTTATTATAGTTGAAGAATGTCAAATATAAAATGTACCCAAATTCTTGGCTGTTTTCTATAATTTGTTTCAGGCTATGCATGTAATCTATGGTTGAATACCCTGCTTTAAATCCCGCTTGTTTGGGGGGTTGGTAAAATTCTAAGGTTTTGCAAATTCGATTAAGAATTATTTTTGAAAAAGATAACTTATATGTCATTAAATTTTTATATAAGCAGTAATCTGAAAAAACATAATATATCTACTCTCTTCTAAAGTTGCTCATAAACTCCCAAATTGTTAGAGAGCAGTCAGGCAATTTATGTCTGGTATACAAACTTACCAACAACTTAATGCTTTTGTCATTCCTATGTTGTGAGCTTAAGCAAACTAAACATTTTTTTAAATAGTAGAATTGGAGTGAACTACATTACAGACAACTTTAGTTTGCTTAAGTTCACACATGAAATCAGAACCTCAATTGTTATGAAATTAAGTAATTGTTATTGTTCTGTGTATAAATATAATACAATGTCAATGTTTTTGTATAATTATGCAGCTTTTACCAAATTTAATTTAGCAAGACAATATGATTTTGACAACATTTGAGTTACATAAAAAAAGCTAACTAAAATTTCAGTTTTTAAAGTTAGGGATTGCTCATTAATAACGTCATGATTTTTAGCCGCTTTTCAAACCCCTCTGCCCTTGGTGATTTGTGGTGATCTTTTAAGTACACCCAAAAAATCACGTGTATTTTTTTAGTACCTACAAAGAACTAGAATATTATCTTAAAATACAGATATAAAATATAATTTAATTCTATTCTAGAAAATTTAAGACCACGACAAAATGTTTAGACAGAACGGTTGCTGGTAGATTTAGACTATATTATATATATATATATATATAAATATAAAAGAATGGTTGGCACTATACTTTGTTGAAAGTCAACGTCGGTTTCATCAAGCCACTCTGCGTCGTCATTTTCGCGCATTACATTAAAGATTATATTTTTTGTATCGATAATCTGTATGACTGGGAGTGACGCATATGTTGCTCTTTTTTTCCCAGTTGCTTCGGATATTTATCAATTTCTGGGCGCAGTTTCGTCACATCATGCGTCTCACTTTCACTAGCACCCAGAGAATTCTTACGATGGCAAGCTAATTGAAGTTCCATTTGAAGAATCGTGGAACACACGCCTCTTTTCGGTCAAAGAATCACGTTTAAAAATCGTTTAAAAATAACGAAAAAATAATTACTGTCTTAGGTAGCAGACCTCTCTACCCTTGTGATATTTCGTGATTTTTACCGATAGAATCGAGCCTCACGTGATTAATGGATGACCCCTTACAGAATCAACTACAGCATCTAGAGTGTTTTATAAAAGAGAAGTATTTAACATTAAAGTAACTATAAAACTTCAAAAAGTAAATTATTATTGAAATCATATTATATTTCTATAATTATAATTCATCTGAAGCATAAAAGTTACCGAAACCAGATTTTCTAATAATAAGTATCAAAGGTTGTATTTACGAGGTGTGTTCAAAAAGTATCGCGAATTTTGAATTATCGCGGGTTACGGATATTCGAATTTCGATTTATTTGTGGCGTTATGTTTTATTCGAATTTCGATTTATTTGTGATTTTTCCCTATTCAAAAATGTGGAACAAAGACCCTGTATCAAGTTTTGTGTGAAAAACGAAATTAACTGCGCGGATTCATTCCGAATGTTGAATGTGGCATACGGAGAAGCTACTTTGGACAAAAGCAACGTTTATCGGTGATACAAAATGTTTTCAGAAGGCCGAGAAGATGTGAACGACGAAGAGAGTGCCGGACGCCCGAGCACTTCAACAGACGAAAAAATTGATAAAGTGAAGAAAATGGTATTGGCTAATCGTCGAATCACCGTTAGAGAAATTGCCCAAAATCGATTGGCTCGTGCCATTCGATTTTAATCGATTGGCTCGTGCCATTCGATTTTAATCGATAATTTTGGCATGAGATGGGTCACCGCAAAATGGAAACCAAAGCTGAAGCTGCCACACCAACCAAGACCGATAAAGCACGCCAAGTTCGGTCTAATGTGAAAGTTTTGCTTACAGTTTTCTTCGATTGTGCGTCATGAGTTCTTGCCACAGGGTAGAACGGTGAATAAGGAATATTACCTGCAAGTTATGAGCAACTTGCGCGAAGCAATACGTCAGAAACTTGTGGAAAAACAAAAATTGGCTTTTGAACCACGATAACGCCCCTGCTCACACGTCGCTGCTTGCTTGTACGCGACTTCTTGGCCAAAAATATCACACTAATGATACCGATACTTTTTCTTGTTCCCGAAACTGAAGAGGCCCATGAAAGGACGACACTACACCAAGATTGACGAAATAAAGAAGGCATCGAAGGAGGAGCTGAACAAGATACAAAAAAAAACTTTATGAAGTGCTTCGAAGATTGGAAAAAACGTTAGCACAAGTGTATAATATCCCAGGGGGATTATTTTGAAGGGGACAAAATAGATATTCACGAATAAATAAATAATTTTCGAAAATACACGTCACGAAACTTTTTGAACACACTACGTATTCACTAATTATTTCTAGGATTTTTGGGGGCATGTTTAATAATTTATTATATTTGATGCACGTTATATTAATATTTTTTTATCCAACCTTTAGACTATGTTTATTTGAAGACATGGTATTATTAAGAACAATATTTTTTAAGAGTACATTTTCATTATATACAGTTTTATTTAAATGTAGTGACCACTTTATTTTAATAACAGTATGACATAAATAGATTTTCTTTTACAATCGATATTTATTTCTGTAAATTTTTAAAAATAGAAACAATATATTTTAATCAGAATCTTCACTTTCTGCTTCCTGGAGCCAATCAAAGAATTTCACCACCCCGGTTTGGCTAATCAGTGGACTTGCATTTTCATTTAAATCCTCAAACCATTCCAACAGAGAGTCCTCATCAACAACATCAGCTTCATAGAGCAAATGAATGACTTGTCCGGCTTTTCCATTTAACCACTCGTTTTTCAAACAACTATCCTGAAATAAAATATATAAATAGATACAAATTAAAAAGTACTTAATATATAAATAACAAATTGTAAATATGTAAATAAAGAGTGAAAAATGAACCTATATGGGCAGGTTTAAAGTAATTCGAGCGACATGGTCGCTTAATTGGACTACAGTTTAGGACAGTTCCCTAAGAGTTGCGGTTGTGTTAATTTAATGAAGTTTATCATCGCCATACATGTTCATTTCAACCATAAATAACAAATGCTTACTTCGACAGCCTTTAAACAGTCCATGATGGACGATTTTGTTTTAATATAGTTTGCTAGAACGGGACGGAAAAACTTCAGTATATCCTTGACAGAGCTGAGCACACTTTTACTGTCAACCAGAACGGGCATACTAAGTAGTGCTCTTACAACAAAAAAGTTGACCTCATGCAATTGTATGTTGTAGGCATATCTTGATGAATTTATTTCTAATATGAGATAGTCGCACTTAAGTTTATCTTCATATCCTCTTGCTAAACTGTCTATTACTTCTTGTAAGAATACTGAAAGAAAATGTTAAATTTCTCAATTAAAAAGGCACATGAGTTACCAAGTTTGTTGACTTTTAAACATCCAAATACTCAGACTTTAATATTTTAATAAATATGTAGTTTAATGCGTGTATTTAGCGTAATAACCATGGTTTAGGTGATTCTTTTAGGGATTGTCTATTAATCACGTGAGGCTCGATAGGGGGGGGGGGGGGGGATCGGCAAAAATCACGAAATATCAAGAGGGGAAGGGGGGTAGCAGTAAGATAGCACGTGTATTTATCTTTCGTAATTTTTAAACGTGATTCCTTAACCGAAAAGAGGTGTGTATTCCTCCATTCTTCAAATGGAAGTGCAATTAGCTTACTAAAAAATATACACGTGATTTTTTGGGGGTTAGTTAAAACATCACCACGTATCACCAAGGGGGAAGAGGGGGTTTAAAAACGGCTAAAACACATCACGTGATCAATAAACGACCCATTATTATAAAAACTACATTTGTAATAAATGTTACTGTATGCACTTACTGTTAGTATCTTCAGGTACGGGTGAGTCTGGTAATGATGATTCCGCACTGCTATCAGATGAGTAGAATGAATCACTTTCACTCCAGTCTTTCTCAAATCCAATAAACTCATCTTCTCCATCCCCTGATGACTCATTCTCCCACTCAGTTCCACTTTCTGATGTTGATTTGACAAGTGTTTTGTCTATAAACATAGAAATTATTAAATTAAAATTAAAATAACAATGTCATCAATTTTATATTTTTGAAGTAGTTTTAAAAACCAAAAATATAACCAAATATGTGATGTGTTATAACAAATACTTTCATAATAAAAAAAAAATACTTATAACGGAAGCAATGGCTATGTCAAGCAATTTTAATAGTATTATATTTTAACAATATTTTATTTTGCAACTTTCACTAATTATATTTCTCGGACTTGTAACTTAATTATTCTACTCGCAAAAGCAATTCTAGTTGCATTGTAATAAGTTAAATTTTCAATACCACCATCTTCTATTCTGGAATGTAAAATTTTTCAACTTACCATTACCAGTTTCTGGCTCTCCGAGAATATTTCCTTTCAGCATACTGCTTGCTTTTATACAATTACTATTCGAGGCAATGACACCTTTCAAATCACATTTCTCTTCAATTGTACAGCCCTCACCAATAAAGGAGTTCACTAGCTTTGCATTATCCTTTACCACAACATTATTCATTATGTGACATCCCTGGATGTCAACATTTTTACCTATCATACAATTACTCCCAATCATGGATTTAGAAATAACCACCTTATCACTTATATGAGTTTTATTCCCAATAAGAACATCCTCTACCAAAGAACAGGACCTATAATAAACTTATTACTAATTATGATATATTATGATGTAAAAAATATAAAATATACACTTCGGTTGCAGCATTTTGAGATGATTTTATTTTATATAGACAAACTTATTTATCTTACCTGCTCAATGTTGAATCAGTTTTCCTAAAATTGTGATTGCCCATTGATACATAGCTGTTCTGATAAAAAGATCCAGACTCAATAGACAAAGGATGTGCCCAGTCATGAAGTATATCCCAACTAAAATAAATAATATATTTTTTAGAAACATTTTAATAACACACAAAATTATTTTTGTAGTTTTTTTTAAATTGTGTTCATTGTTTCTCATCTCATTGCCTTTGACAAACTAATTGGATAATTATAAATACATAAATTATATTTAACAGAATAATAATTGTATTGAATTTTTTGTATTGCACAAATATTTTATGCTTTTGTATTAATAAAAACCAATTATATTATATAATTATAATTATACTTAATTTATCCCTCAAATAAAACTTACATAGTTACTTACCACACTGTTTGATAAGTTTTCCAATTAGTTATAGCTGCTGCATATTGGTTGTCCTTAAGTAAGGTGTAATATAATGAACTTGCCAAAATATCCTCATTAATTAAAATACCATGAATAAAATCATTTCTTGTTTGGAAGTCAAAATTGTCAGAAAACAGAGGTGGGACTGTAGGTGAACATAAGGCTATGTTGGCGTCTACTAAATTATGATGTAACTTTACTTCAGAATGGTTTAAAATACACTCCTAAAAATTTCCTCATGTTAAAATTATTATAATATTATTCTGTGTATTCTATTCTATTCTATTTAATACTCACTAAGGGAATAGAAATATTTGTTTCTTTTGATTTAGGCTTGTACTTTTCATGCATTAATATTTTGTGTGTATTGCCATCCACAGCTAACAACATAGATTTATCATTATTAATTAATGGATGCTCCCATGCAACCTCTTTGTACACTATTGTCATGGCTGCACCTTTATCTTTCTTACAGGTTTGTCTGCAATTGTTAATCTCATAAATATTGTATCTATATTATATTGTTATTATAAGTAAAACTGTTACTTACTTGTGTTTTTCCAAAAGGGCAGCAAAATTCATGTTAGTGATAGAATTAACACCTAAGAGAACAAAATATCCTCTGACAAGACCGGCAGCATCTATCTCTCTCATCACATCCCCCATGGTCTGACATGTATCTGATGTCAGCACCTGAACATCCATCATTATACTCCATGGTAATTTGTCTTCTTTACATTTTCTGTGAAATAAATATGTTTTACACAGGTTTAGGAATATTTCGTAACATAACAAATTATTACTTCTTACTTTATGTGATCTCTTATTTTGTTTCCATCTTGGCAACAAAATAATAAAGTTTCACCGACACCACCGGAGACTAAAGATTCCAAAACAAAATCAATAAGAGGTACCCCTGCAACGGGTAGTAGACCCTAAAAGACAAAATTATAATTTAAAAAATATATATTTGAGTTCAAATTCGAAAGTTATGTTTACCTACCATTGGTTTGTCGTTATTTATCGGAAGGAAATTATTATTAAATAAATCCATAACAACAACTGCCTGAACAACATTATCTTTATCATTATCCATTTTTTAGATTCCAATAACTAAAAGCAATAATTCAAACTTAAAGTTATAAATAGTAAACAGTTGGCACTTGGCACTATACAATAATTCTAAAGTTTAAGGTTATAAATTATATTAATAATTGTGAAATTGTCATGTCTGACACATGTCACTTGTGTATGAACTCGAATACAGGTGACTTACAGAATATACGGAACCACATATGCTTCAAAAGAAGGAATAGAAGGTTTTTTATAATTAGTAAATATCAAATATTTAAGAACCGATTCTGAAGAAATAGTACAATATCATATTCTAAAGGAAGTAACGAATAGCACTATTTAATTTTTCAATCCTTGTTGCGAAAATAACATGTCTCCTCTAGGCTATATATATGTATAAGTATATATAAGTGTATTTTATATTGTTTGGCTATATAAAAAAAAAAACATTAAGTAAGCATGCTATGAATTATTTTATATGTTTAATTGAAATAACTAAGAAAGATAACATGGTTCAAACCTAGGCTTAAAATGTTGTTTTGATTGTTGTTGACTTTGCATTGCTACGATACCATCGATTCATTACGTATCTAGTGTCCTTTAACTGCGACTGATGTTTAAAGCAATTCTAAATCGAGCATCTGTACGTAATGGATTACGACTTAGCCCGAATTGATTACACACTATGTGGGATAACTTATCCGGACACGCTTAAAATTTTGCCAGCCTCTGACACAAAACTACAACAAAGGGCAAGTACACATAACTAATTATTATGAATATACAACTCAAGGCATTTGTGTTTTTAGAATTGTTGGTATTGTGAATGGTACACTACATTTGGACTCTACATTCCTAAACGTAAGAATTACGAACATTAAAGCGGATATATGTTCATAAATTGAGCAGCGATACCTACAGATAAGAAATTCAAACTAAAAGCTTATAGTTAAAAGAATTCAGAAAATTATTAGCGTTATATATTTTAGTTTGCTATTGGTGATAAAAATGGAGTACTGCAGTGTTTAAGCATAAAGGACGAGGAACCTATTGTTCAGTTTAAAACGCTTCCCGGAAAACCGATAACTTGTGTTCAGCTAGGGTCATCCGGAGGTAAGTAAAATCATCATCATTATTTTCTGGAAGTGTAAACTTAATATGGTCAAGGATTTATATTTTTTTGCAGGAAACACTTCTGACAAAATTTTTACCGCTTCCGGAAATGAAGTCAAAGGGTACACTAGAAAAGGAAAAGTATTTTTCGCCATTGAGACTTCCGTATCAGAAACCATCACTTCTATGTCAACTAAATTCTTTATTATTATTGTTATTATTTTTTATTGTTAATAATGTAACATTAGAATAATTATTTTCAGGTCCGTAATAAGCAACGATTTAATATTATGCAGTGGTAGAACCATAACATTTTATAGAGATTTGCAAGAGTTATATACTTACGTATGTGAGGATAGAGTTCTTGATTCAGCACCGTTTAATACACCTAATGTAAGTCATTAGGTATTTTAGTTATTCAAGCTTCCGCTTAAGAAGACTTCAGTGCAATGGATTCTCATGGATTCATTAACGAATCTCTAAAGTTATAAGCCGTGTAACAAACTAGAAACAATTTAAATACTAAACGCATTTTCGTTTTGCGACAAAGAAATATTTTTTCAAACCCAACCCTTTCAGTGCTGTTATTTTGTAACAATTAAACAATGTAATAAAAATAAAACATGAGTACAAAATAATGTTTAAAATAAGTATGATAGAGTACAGAAGCCTAATTAGTAATTAGTATGATATTATTAATTTAATTGTTTTATTTGTTGATATTTTAGTTTTCGTCGTTTATCTAACGACTAATACTAATAATTTAGATACGTTTAAAATAAAAGAGGTTAATCAAACAATAATAAATGAAAGTATTGAAAATCATAACAATTCTACTATACGACAATTACTAATGAATGAAATCTTAACAAAAAATACTATCTTTCTAATATACACGTGAGAAGCCGTGAAATTCGAGAACATTCAAAAATAGAATAATATAATTTTTTAGAATATACGCGTCCGTCTCCTTGTGATAATTGCAAACAAAGAGGCTTTAATCATTGAAAACGGCCAGCTGCAGCATAAATTATACATTACTGCTGGACCCACAACTATTGCAGTCCCGCCATCTTTAGCTAATGTAGATGTTTTTGCCTTTTTTGGATCTGCCGATGGTTCTATTGGTATTATTAGTTATCAAGAGTAAGTAAATGATCCGTCTGTTTTGCTACTATCAGCCTTTCAGGCAACTTATTTAATTTACCTGAAATCAGGTCAGAATTATCCAGCAAATGCATAGTACCAGGTGGAGGATTGGGATCTGTAACATGCCTTGGATGGTTCACCAATAACTCTGGGTGTCATCTGGTTGTTGGTCGTCACGACGGTTCTATCCAGCTACATCTGACCAATAACGAAAATTTCGAAGAGAAACCGCGGCTGAAATTTACATACGTAAGAGTTTTTGCTTAATATAAAATTAAGTTATATAAATAAATTAATCAAGTTCTGCTTAGTTCTCTGGAGAACCCGTCACATCAGTTTGCGGAGGTGTCATAGGAACGGATGAACCTGAGCTGTTAGCGGCTACTTTCTCTGGTAGGATTTTTGGCTTACGTTCTAATCGACTTATGCCAGGAAATGTTTCAAGTTCTACCGTTGATGCTCTGGCTAATAGACGTTCGAAACTTGAGTAAGTATTTGAAAATGGATTGTTCTTACAACAAATAATTTAAAGCTCGAAAATCTAACTATTTTAATTCGTTATAGAACTGAAGTAGCTCGATTGGAAAAACAAGCAGCCAGTGAGAGAGACAAGTACCAACGTAGCACACGTTCCTTCCTTGCTGGTGTATCTGTTCCACCGCTCTTAGAAATCGAGTACGAGGTATGTGTAACAACTTCTCAAAGTTAGACCTGTTATGCTAATCTGTAAGATTTTTTTGTAAAATCGTAAGCTAAATCCGCGGCAAAATTTGAGATTTGTATATATAAAAAATATAAAATTTGAGATTTATATATATTATATATATATATATATATATCGAGTTTAGAGAAAACTCGACAGAGTAGTGCTGCACTTTCAGGCAAGTATGCCTTGTCTGTACTTACATATCATGTCATGTCATGTCATGCCTGGTACATTATTACAATAAGATATCTTACAATATGTATTTTATTGTAATCCTGCACGTATTTCTAATGATATGATAATTCTTATGAATTTTGGAATTTGGCCTAACTTCTTTAAATGTTAGAATAACAAATCTATCTATAATTATTTTAAAACTATAGCTCACTGGGGCTACACACAGCGGTTGGCAGGAAGTAAAACTTATCTCGGCAGTACCCTTAGATGTGCTATTCATATATTGCGAAAATAAGCTAGAAATACAAACGGACAGTGCTGCTGTGCTAAGCACATGTACTCAAAAGGTATGTATAAAAAATTGAATATATAACATTCGTTTGGAAAATACACCCACACTACTCATAAATTAATGTTTGGTTTTGTATTTTTACAATTAATAATCGATAGTTCGTTTAACCGTCAGGACACAAATGACTCAGAACTTCTAGCAACTATCAGATGCCAGGCTGGCACTAGAAGATTATGGATGCGCATGCGCACATCAGGAGATAAAGAGACAAAAACTGAGGCTACAAGGGTACTCGTTTATGTCTTACCCGCGGGGGCTCCGAGGGTAGCACGATTAATAAAACTGCATTTACCATTATTGCCACACTATTCTAAATACGAAGCCACTGATATAGAAGATAAACAAAGGTGCCATAATTAATTTATGAAGGTCAAAAAAAAAAGAATAACCAATTTATAAGTTAATAGCATTTAAGTACGCCCATAGACATTATTCTAGGCCGTGTGAGCTGAACGTATCCGGTAGTTTTTCCGTAGCGGAAATGACGTCATGGTTATCAGAAGTGCTACCTGGGGAATTGCCGAGACCTTCTACGAACGTTATATTCGCACGATCTCATACTATCCTAGATACGTTTTTGATATGTAAATACCAGTAAGTTATTTGGAATACATTTTTTAGCCATCCAAAGCAGATATATATTTTTTCTATATACTTATATTAATATTGTATTTGTTTCTTTCTCTTTTTATATAATAATATTTTTGTTTTTAGACGGGGTTCAGCTTCATTTAAATCTAATAATATATCTACAATATCTTTAATTAAAGATGCTATAACGAACTGTTGTATGCGAAAGAATATACGAGCTGACATAACTCATGGTTTGTTTTGTTTTTATAAAACTGAAAATATATAAAAACCGAACAAGACCCAGCTTCTTAGTAACAGTGTCGCGTTTTGACAGATATTCCAGAAAACTGCTGCAAACATTCCTTTGCAAATTTAAAAGATAAGTTTCAATCCGCCTACATTCAGAATAAAGAATATGAAATAAAAAAGTCTATAAGGTAAACATTATTTCCTACCTTCTTTCATAATTTGTGCTAACATACTATACATAACCCCCCAGCTACGCCACTGACGTGGTATGTATTTGCTACGTACAGAGTTTTAAGACTAAGTACCTACTTAGTCTACTATTATTTACGTCGAGGAACTGATGGAATGACGGTTATATAAAACTCCACATACTGGGTAAACTCCTGGAAAGCGAGCATCCTTATTCAGTCAATCAATGAACATCTGCTATAGTCTCCGTGTCGAGATACAAAAGAGTACTATTCAGAGTGCAGAACACTCTTAATATATGCACTAATAGCCGTATGACGAAAGCTTACAAACATTCGAACATCCACCCAAATTAGTAACCCCGTATTAATTCTATAGATTATACATACCACCCTTGAGCATGAGAGGCGTCAGCTCCTTGTTCGCGATTTCCTCATCCTATTCCTTCCATACTGGCTTCCATACTGGTTTACATACTGCTTACCTGTGAATATACGCCGATAAACATTGGGTAATCAAGAAAGTTCGTTGACCCTCAATTAATTTATTATTTTCAGTAACTTAGATTTAGACGAAAGTACGTTCAAGAATGAAACTGAACCAATATTATGCAATGATTATTTGCGTATTTGGAATTCTCTGTCAAAAGATGATAATAATATAGAAGAGAACTTTGAAGAGCTTGTTGGTAATAAGATAATTATTTTAATTACAAAGATATAAGATATAGTTATAAAGATAAAAGTTTAAGTAAAGTATTGTTGTCTGGAAGAGATGACTTTTTTTATTTTTAGCGATAAGGCATTTTTTTTGTAATTTCATTAACCGGGTGTATAAAGTATAAACAATAAAGAATATATTTCTCATAGTACGATATCCGGCTTCAGAATTAGTGTATCTATCGTGTGTGTAGTAAACGCTATTTTTTACGTAGGTATATTTCTGGTTATAAGAAATCTGTTCTACACACACGATAAGTACACCAATTCTGCAGCCAGATCTTAGAATATCATTATTATTTAATTCTAGTAATCATTGTTTAATACGTTTATAGATTACCATTGTTACAATTGTTGTTTACTTGATGTTTTTTTCAGATACCGTGGAGAAGTGGTACTTGAACTGGTGTAAGCTGTCTTTAGTTGGACGTTACAATAATAACGATTTAATAAAGTTGAGAGTTGCTCTACGAAACTTCAATATTGATGAAATTGAACAATGTTTGAATTTTCAGTCTCACCCTTAAAAACGCAAAAGCAATCTATTCATTGTTAATATTTGTGAATAAACTTATAATAATAATGATGATAAATCTTTGAATCGTATGACGTCAAAACCAATAATATTTTTTTTACATGAGCCTTACGTTTAAGCTGTCTGTGCAGATTCACATTGGCGTCTTTTGTTCTTCCTGTTCTTAAGTTTAAAGACGCATATCTCAGTTTTGGTTGAGTTGACTTTAACTGGTTTTCAGTATAGTATTTCGAAAGTACTTTCAGAGCCGTCAGTCACTCCCACGAATGTCTTTTCTAGATAACCAAACGCAAGATCGTCAAAAAATAGATAAGACGAATATTTGGTAGGAAGGGTTGAATGTTCGTATAAAAGTTAAATAATATAGGAGCTAGCACGCTGACCTGAGGAAATCCGTTTATTTGGCGCCGCCATATACTATTTCGACCCTTATATGACACAAAGAACCTTCGGTTTCCCAATAGTTCCTGCATCAACTGTGTCAAATGGTGTTTGTGTCAAATGGATTGATTGCATAGTTTTTGGATGAAAACCATACCTTTGTAGTGGATCATGTCTACTCGTTCTACCAAGTTATTTCCCTTTGTTTCGTTCGAATCAAATATCGCATCGAACAGGAAGTTATCAGCATCTATCGTTGCTTGTGCAAATGGTCATCCTGATTGGAGACTTTGTAGGATTCCATGAGAGTGAATTGATCTTTAGACAAAACAGAGATAGATTGTTTTCGGCATCCTCCGAGTATCTGTCGGAAGGTTAGTATAATATTTTTTGAGAAAACAATAGTTTTCTGAGACCGGTTCTAAATCAGCGATAAGCATGTCAAGTTTGGCAGCAACATTTATTCAAATCTTGCCTTGGAGAAGATCCGTCGTGTCAGGCCATGGCCCCAACAGTAGCGGATGGTCTTTGTGTCCTTTCTATAACAGTTGGATATGCATGCACACGCATAGTTCTCAACAAAAAAGATATTGTAGTTCCCGAAATAACTGGAGGTTTGTTGCATCGAATACTGCTAATTTTAGCTGATAAAAGAAATTGTAAATATATCTTACACAGATGGATATCTAAAAGTCAATTGTAATAAGCAGTGGGGAAGCGTGGGTTTTAAGCGCCCGGGGTAAAGCTTTCTATATTTAATAATCTTTGTCGGCACAGAGGCGACAAAGCTAAATTTATCAAGGCGTTTAGCAACTTATTAGCTCAGTTGATACAGCGCCTGAGACGATATCCCACTGGTCACATTTTCAAGACGTGACCGTGTTGGTGAACACTTTATTCTTTAATTTTGACAAATATAAGTAGTTTAATGTTCAGTTAAAATTACTCTCACTATATAACAATTTTGATCACCCCAAAAGTGCCGCCCTAATCTCCCCCACTACTCTACTCCGCTGATAACAAAACATAAAGAATCATAAATTTAACTTAAAAATAATAAATTATATTTGTCCTTCAATTGTTTATATGATTAAATACATACGGAAACATTTTTATAAGTCCTTTATCGTAATTATATTATACATAATGCATGTTCACTATCACTTATTCGCCTCAAATTAGTTAAATGGTGTCTTAATTCATTTGTAGATTGAATTTGCTCAAATAAGAATTTTGTTGTAATAAAATTAGCACAATAATAATCTTGTTCCAATCCAGCCACTTTCACTAAATCTTTTAATAACTGAAACAGACCAAGGTATGCAAATTGACAAAATTAATGTTTTCTTTTTAAATCTAAACTAATATACTGTACAGTTTTTGCATATTTTCTGACATAAAGCCTGAAAACTAACATGTTGTTCTAATTGCACAGCTAATTCTAAAGCTTAGCACACTGTATCAATACTTTGTATTTTTGGTGCTAGGATATCTCCAATCACTGCATGACAACCTCTCATCAATTGGTACTGTATAAGACAATGCATGTGCCTTATTTCTTCATTAAAAAGCTCATAAAATAACCACCAATGCTTGATATACAAGGGTTTAGGACATTTACTGAAAATTTCAAATAGCTTTGGGAAGCCTCATGCTCAGCTTTTGTTTATTTATTTATACCCATTTCTACTTTTGAGGTATACTCCAATGTTTACTCCTAACACAATTAATAAACCCATATGTAACCAAAAATAGTGTGATTTATGATGTTTTGTTAAACGGAATAATCTTTGATTTATCAGTTTATACCAAATTATATGATTCTTATACTGTATACTGGGATAATTTTAAATATTCCTGCAATTACATATTTTATCAAGACAAGTAGGTTATGAGAACAATTAATGTCTTAATATCACGGGATCACCAATGAAGAATAAATATTTAAGAACTAAACCATCCTTTCATAAAAAAACAGCAATTTGAGAACAATCCTATTTATTTACCTAGATAATTATATACAACACTACACTATTATTTAAGACTCTTTATAATTCTATTTTTGGAAGGGATAATAATCCAAACCAGAATTATATTTAAATTTATAAGTGAACCGATTAACTTGTGTTTTTCCAACTTCTATCATCTTCTGTACATCTTCTCGGTATGCAGGTGGCAGCAGTTCTTCCTCCAATGTACATGATGTTTGAGGATCAGTTTGATCTTTGAAAAAGCGCTGTCTAACAATATCAACATCTCTGCTATATTCTTCTCTAAGATCGGATATTGCTTGTGTTGCTGTATCTAATTTAAAAACAAAATAATTTGCTTCTCGGTGTACCAAACCATGGGCACTTGTTTTGTATGGTAAAGATCTAAAACCTAAATTTTCAATTTTTCTTATAATACCACCACGATTAAATACAGCATGCGATATACGGGTCAAAGTTGTTTTTAACTCCGCTTTTGGCATAGCCCTTAACATAAGAGCTAATTCATATGCTGGCATTTTAAATAAAATGTTATGTTTTTGTTAAATAAAATAAAAAAAACGTTTTTATATATTTCCTCACGTATTATTAAAATATACTTCTTTTCAATTTATAGATGGTTTAAAGTATTAATGTGACAGTAATGGGAACGTAAAACTTTAACTGTCAATTGTCAACTTGACAGTTGTAAACCTATTGAAAAATACAGCTGAAGTTGAGATGTCCAAAGGCTAAAATATAATCAACATCAATCAGTTATTATTTTAATTTTTTTTTTGTAACAAGATTATCAATATTTAGAAATGTCAAAAGTCTGCTTACCGTTTAAATGACACTAATTATAAGCTGTAACCCCTAAATATTTTTAATATAATGTAAAATATTGATTTATTACCTCTGCTTCATGTTTATCAAGGTTTTAAAGATTTACAGTGAACCGTTGAGGTAATCCTTAAGAACTTCGGTTGCATTTGAAGTAGAGGTTGATGCTTATGAATGCAATTTAATTGTGAACATGAAGTTTCTTAACATTGTGTTGTTATAATAATTTCAGAAAAAAATAAAATGTTTCTGAGAGAGATGTATTTATTAATTTATTACGTATATTCTTGAAAGGGGACTTTAAAGAGTTCAGTCCAGCTCAGCTTCCAGGCAGACCAGCTCTTATAAAAGCCGCCGCCCATAAAGAAGCCCGTACAAACCCTTTGTTTCAAAATATGATCAAATTACAGAATATAATTGTATATTTGGATTTTCCCGCGAACAAGTTTATACAAATAAAAATTAATAATAAAATATATTTATATAATCAATAATGTCAGTTTTCTTTTTCAATGTATCAATAAGATATCAAAAATGAACGAGTCGAATTGTTATTATTTAATGCGTTGCTGCGTACTATAATTCCATTTAAATATTTTCTTTTTATTCTATGTTAAAATGATTTATAAGTTATGATCTGTGCTTTTTGTACCTCAGATTCGGTCATGGCTGCGGCGTATGTTGTGCTTGGACAATTGTTGTGAAAATATTTTTTTTAATAATTCAGTCGCAATATGGGGACATTTACTAAATTTGTATCTGACTATTGTAAGGCATGGGATAAGTCTGGACGAGAACAATTGTAAGATATTTTAAGTATAAAAGCTTTCCTGTTTCTGTTCCTTTTCCCACATGTTGTTCGCTTTAACCTTCGGTATAACCGATATATTAGGACTATTTCATTAAAATAATAACTTAAACCCACTTGGGCTCAGTCCCAGGTATACGATATCCAATTCATAAGTTAAAAAGCAAACTTATTTTGAGACTGCCTCTGCTTTTGTGTGTTTTAAATATAAACGAAAATAACAAATATTTACAAATTTACGTAATATACTATAAATAAATATATTATAAACTATGCAATTCTTAGGATATGTCCCATTTATCGTTATAATCTAACAATTTTGCAGCCTCAAATCCATCACTCAGTTCATAAAGGATGAAGAAAAGAGCCCCTTGTTTTCAAAATCAAACAAGCTTTCAGGATTGTCGCAAACAATATACGATTTATTACTCGGCGGTCTTCGAGGTATTTTGAAAAAAGACTCAGTAATATCTGTGCTTAAAGATGTTGTTGTAAGTATTTACATATCCAACATAATTTAGGGTAAAAAAAATACAATTCTATTACATTATTGACAATTATTTGTATTTCAGATATTACACGCAGATATACCATCAATACTGCTAGATGTAGTTTGTGTGTTAGACTCAGAAACATCTCTAGATGTGCAGAGTGAAGAGCGTAGTAATTTTTGCTATTTAGTTAGAGAGTTGGAATCATTCATATCGGATAAACTTTTAAAAGAACGTTTAGAGATTGATACTTTGCAAGATGTTGGTACTCTCAAGAACAAGAACTTTTATACAAAGTTTATTAAAATAAAAACTAAGTTATAGTAAGTAACTTATAATTATTTATTATCTATACCACTCAGCTTTGCAGGTTATATGAGGAAAATGTAATTTTAATATTATGTTTTGTATACATAATTGATTTGTCACTATAAAGTTATGAAGATAAACAAAGACCATGGGTGACAAAATTTTATTTTATCTATTAGGATTTGGATACTGTTAGTTTTTATATTTTTCAAATAAATTTGTATATTTTTAGTTATAAGCAACGAAAATTCAACCTTTTTAGAGAAGAAAGTGAAGGTTACTCTAAACTAATAGTTGAATTAAATCAAGAAATATCTGAAGATACTGACATGAAGACAATTTTAGAAATCATTCAGTCCCTTATAGGTAAATGAGATTTCTATATACTTATTAAAACATCAAAATCTGTATTCAATAAGCTATATTTTTTTTTACAGGATGTTTCAATTTAGATCCAAACAGAGTCCTAGATATAATTTTAGAATCATTTGAGGCTCGACCACACTTAGACAAGCTATTTATTTCTTTGATTAAAAATTACATGGGTGATGCTCAGGTAATATGCGAGGTTTTAGGGTTTAAATTGAGTAATATGGAAGTTTTAGACAGTTACAAGCAACCGCCAGCATTAATGACTGTTATTGCATTGCTTTTACAACACCAAGTTATATCACTAGATGATATTTATCCTTGGGTACGTATTTCAAATAAAAAAAATATTTATTAAATAATTATATATATGTAATTTTTGAGTATGATTATTTAGCTACGCCCAGATGACACAGTCATGGCCAAGGAATCAGACAAAGAACTAAAAGCAGTGCAGGATTATATTCGGAAGCTTAGCATAGTGTCCACAAAGGGCCCACAGAGTAATGCACCAACGGAATTTATTGAAGAAAAAGCTGATCCACAAGTATTGAAAAAAATATATTGTTAATCATATTTTGCTTTATTATTAGCATTCTAGTAAGTAATCATCTTTTTAATTTACAGGAATACTGGAGTAATCAAAAACTAGTGCTCTGTGAAGAATTGTTAAATGTAAGAGCATGGAAGGAGTTCTCGGCATTGTTTTCAAGACTGCCATTAACTTGTGTGCCTCAAAGACCAGCTGTCGCTTTGTGCACTATGCTCCATGCTTTGATTGAACCATTGTATAGAATGTAAGAACTCTCTTCTATATATCTGTCTATATAAATTGTATTAAACAGACTTGCTATCACCAGTCACAAAACGAGATCTAGGTTATGATTGGTTGTTATTTGGTAGTGAACCAATAACTATCAGGAACTTGTTTTGTGCCTACTTGAAAACTATCAATGTTTCATATCATTAAACTCGTACAAGGGATATTGGTCTGTTTATATACTTCAAAACAACACTGAGTACTGGTGCACAACATTATTTTAATAGCTTATTTTCCTTCATTAAATATTTTGTGTGATATCAAAATTAATATATTATATCTGTATGCGGATTAGGGTGGCTGGAAACAATAGCGATTGTTTTTTATCAACGTGAAATTGAGTCACATAGCGTAGTTTATATAATATGTATATGTTATTACTTTTTTTTAGCTACTGCCGTGTAGCCCCAAAGATAATAGGCAAGCCAATACCACCTCTCAAATCCCCACTGGCACCACCAGCCTGTAAAGCTTTTGAAGATATGAAAGAAACGGTGATTCCTGCACTGATGTTGTTGGGACCATCTCTCCATTATGACCCAATTTTAATGTACAAGGTGAGTACATCCACTTTTCTCGAAATAAATATAATATTTGCAATATATAATAATCTTATGTCCAAAGATAGTTGACTGAAATAAAAAATATAGTTTTCAACTACTTCATACTTTTTTTTAGATTATTCGTGTTTTACGAACTGCTCGGTTGACGAAAGAAGATCCTCTCCATCATGAGGCACTAACGGTGCTGGATACAGCAATATTACCAGCCCTTACCCTGATGGAGGGGAATTGCTGCATGGCTGAGGAGATTTATACTTTGCTCAAGCTATACCCATATCAATGCAGGTATGATCGGTTAACTTATAATTATATATTAGAACCTTTTAAATATTTGCTATGGTTTGTAAAGTTCTCATGTTTACAAACACTTACTATTCAAGTATAACTAAAATCATTTGAATGATGTTTGTTTCAGATATTGTTTGTACGCGCGATGGAAGAATGAATCGGGTGAAAAGATCCCGTCATTGATGCGTGTACGAGGTAATTCTCTCCAACGCATCAAACATATCATGAAGCGAGTGTCGAAGGAGAACATCAAGCCGCAGGGACGTCTCATCGGCAAGCTGTCCCACGCTGCTCCGGCATTCCTGTTTGATTACATGCTGTTACAAGTAAGTACGGTACTTGTTCATTAAACACAAGTATCTTATTTAAAATTTTGTCTCTTTTAAATAATTACTTAGTCAAGTATTTTTGCTTTATTTGTACACTTCATTTTTATGATTATTACTTTTGTTTAATTTTTATGATAAAATCATGTTATGTTTAGTCAATTTACCAACGTATTTTTTTTAAAAATTGGTAACTATTTTGTATCAATAGGAAAAAAACTGGAGATCTAGGCTAGGTATCTGAGGTATCAGTTCATTCAGTTTTGGAAAAGGGGGTTCAGTAGCCCTAATTTTTATTTAAACTCTCAACAGATACAAACCTATGACAATCTAATTGGCCCCGTGGTGGAATCACTAAAGTACCTAACCTCACTCTCCCTGGACATCCTCGGCTATTGCCTAGTTGAAGCTCTAGCAGCACGCAAGGGCACAGTGGGAGCCGCTCACCCACCAGCGCTTCAAGCACTTGCTGCTTTCGCTGCTGCAGCTTTCAAGAAGCACAACATTGAGCTGACTGCATTGCTGCAATTTGTTGCAAATAGGCTTAAAGCTCAGCAAAGGCAAGTTTTGTTAATAATTGGTGTTTAAGTAAAACCGTTTTAATTAGGCTTTTTAATATTTGTTTCTCTGTCTAAAAAAATGATTCTTTTTTTAGTCATGATTTACTCATTCTCAAGGAGATAGTCCAAAAGATGGCAGGTATCGAAGCTGCGGAGGAAATGACCCCTGAACAACTCGACGCTATGGCTGGAGGAGAATTACTGAAAGGAGAGGTATATTTTAATATATTTATTTCGTATAGGGTTAAATATTTACACGTTTTTAATAATTATATTTTTTTATAGGCTGGCTACTTCTCTCAAGTCCGCAATACGAGACGATCGTCGGCCAGATTAAAAGAAGCCATAGTAGGAAATAATTTGGACATAGCTCTGTGCATACTGTCCGCTCAGCAGCGACACTGTTGCGTTTGGAAAGGTATGTGAACTTTGAAATACTATTTCAATTAAACCTACGTAAATACTAATAAAAAATATTGATTCTAGAATATGCCGAGGACGGTCCTAACACGGGGGAGCCTCCGGGCTCCCAGCTCAAAGTGGTGGGTCGCCTGGCCGACCAGTGCCAGGACGCGCTCGTGCAGCTGGGCACGTTCCTGGCGTCCTCGCACGCGCCGGACGAGTACGCAGCCCGGCTGCCGCCCCTGCAGGTACGGCAGCTGTTGTCGTTGGAATAAAGACGAACATATATTATTATATTATAACAGTTAGCCAAGTTACATGTGTTTGAGTATACTGTAGGAGTTACTGCGGGACTACCACGTGGATGCTGACGTGGCGTTCTTCCTCCACCGCCCGGTAATAGCTCAAAAAATTGCCGCCAAAGCAGAGATCCTCCGCAAAAGCTCAGATAGCAAAAGTGAATCTCTTGAAAAGAGTATAGAGAGATACAACGGGGCGGCTAAAGAGGCGCTGGAGCCCATCGTGACGTCCATAACGCCCTTGCTGCCGGCTCGAGTGTGGGAAGATATATCACCGGAATTTTACGTCACTTTCTGGTAATATTTTTAGTCTTATTTCATCATCATTTTATCATTAATCTCCACTTCCATATCTAACATTCTTCTAGTGACATGTCTTTCATCCCTCCTCATATTATTCGGTTTTTGTCTTTATTTCTCATATTTATGTTTAATTTATAATATTTTAATTGCTTACTTCTTTCAGGTCGTTATCCATGTATGATCTTCGTGTACCAGTAGAGAGTTACGAAAGAGAAATAGATCGTTTGAAAACTGCCGCAGCTAATGTGGCTAAAGATAACTCACAAGGAACCAAAGGGAAGAAGGAACAAGAGCGCTTTAATACCCTCATTGATAAGCTCCAAGTAAGTCAAGAATATGTTTAAAATTATATATACGTATTAATTACATAGCCCGATAGTCTACTCTTTAAACTTTTTTCGTCGAGTTACAAGATAAAGCGAGCTTGTGTTTGTTCGTCCTATTTATATTGTGTATTCCACTATACTTAATTCAATTATTAGCATACTTATGTAGATATTTAAGATTTTCAAAAATATACTGACCGGCGACCATGAATACATTGGTTTTCTGAAATTTATCTCGTAAAGTATCTCTAGGGTTCATATTGTAAATTGCACAGAGCTCTCTTGTAGAACGAAAATGGTACTTATGTCAGCAGTGCTAACCAAGAGTAGAATATCATAGACTTTATGCTATGTAAATAGTTATAATAAACTAACATGGCAGTAGTCTTGAAAGAGAAGAATCTTATTTTTACCAGCACATGCGGCAGAGCTAAGTTTACCAGCCATTCCATCCAAACCAGGACCTCGTTGTAATTTAATACCAACAGTTTTCCTAAAAAAAACTATTTATTCCACCACTTTCATCAGCTAATTATTTAAAAGTAAATTAGTTTTGCACCTGTTTTACATGTGGCTGTTACACTAAACCAAAACACCATTTGAGATTCTGGTTTACATCTCCATACATTACCCATTTTACTTCAAATATCAAAGAATTATTAACAGCAAACAGTAATATCTCATTATGTTTGTCTACAAAAGTAAGGTGGTCATTTGTATAAACAAGGAAGAGAAATGGGCCCAAGATTAAACCTTGAGGGAACCATATCATTTTGAGTCCTAGCCAATCTGTTTTCTTATTTCGTCTTATTCACTTCACTCTGAATTATATTAGACAAGCAAGAAATTAAGACTTTAAGGTCATCGTAATACCTGAAGCCTTAGATAGATCTCAGAATACTCACTACTGGGTTCCTCCCAGGCCTCAAATATATGTTCTAAGACAAACCCCTTTTGTAGAACCAAATTATTATGAAAATAAGCTAGTGAATGATTGAGCAGGATTTTTATTTTTTATTTTTATAGTGAGTGTTATACCAATATTTGTCTGTAACACGTAGAAATCTCCAAAGTTAGTAAGTGTTGTTGTCCGTCCGGCAGGAGGAGCGGCGGCGCCAGGAGGAGCACGTGTCGCTGGTGCGGTCGCGGCTGCAGCGCGAGTGCGGCGGCTGGTTCCCGGCGCGCGCCGCCAAGTCCGCCAAGAACGAGACCGTGACGCGCCTCATGCAGCTCTGCCTCTTCCCGCGCTGCGTCTTCACGGCGCCCGACGCGCTCTACGCCGCCGAGTTCGTGCACGCCGTCCACGCGCTCAAGACGCCCAACTTCTCCACGCTGCTGTGCTACGACCGGGTACGCGACTCTCCCGCGACCTCGGACCCGCTTGGACCCCGACCCGGACCGGTTCTAATATCCCGCCGCTCTGCAGCTGTTCTGCGACATCACGTACTCGGTGATGTCGTGCACGGAGGGCGAGGCGGGACGCTATGGCCAGTTCCTTTGCCGGGTGCTCCGCACGGCCATGCGCTGGCACGCCGACCGCGCCGCCTTCCACCACGAGTGCGCCCACTACCCCGGCTTCGTCACCAAGTACAGGGTCTCCAACCAGTTCACCGAGGCCAACGACCACGTCGGCTACGAGAACTACAGGTCACACGCGCGATCATATACTACATTGTTTGATTGGATACTACATTATATCAAATTTCTAATATTGTCTAATAATATTTAGTTTTATTCACTCGAATTATAAATATGAAGACTAATGTTGGTACTATTTTTCCAGTTGCAAATATATCCATACATTCTCCGTGTATATCGTCTAATAAGTCTGTGTCCCTCAGACACGTGTGTCACAAGTGGCACTACAAGATCACGAAGGCGATGGTGGTGTGCCTGGACTCTGGTGATTACGTTCAGATTCGCAACGCCCTCATCGTGCTCATACGAGTGCTGCCTCACTTCCCCGTGCTCGAAAAACTAGCGCAGATCATTGAGAAGAAAGTTGAGAAGGTAGGGAACTTATATCACTTTAACTATACATACAATAAACTCAAAATCTATGTATATCTCATGTACATGACCTTTAAACAATAGTTTTTGAAATATGTATGTCCCAGAAAGGGGTTACAATTATCTATTCCACATCAGTTAATTTGTAGACCGATTGTTTTTATTCTGTATTGTGGAGTATTTTAAACAAATATGTGATGTTTTCTTACTTGAGAGGGCGAAGTACATCAACTCTAGCAAAAAAAATGATTGTATAATTCAAAATATAAGCTTTATTATTATATTATACGGATAGAATTTACAGGTCTTGTTCGTAACATTTGTTGTATAGGTGAAAGAAGAAGAGAAAACACAGCGTCAAGACCTGTACGTGCTGGCCACGGGGTACAGCGGACAGCTACGAAACAAAGTTCCTAACATGATGAAGGAGAGTGACTTCCACCAGGTAAGTAGCCGTTAAACTTTAAAGCGATTCAATTTCTCAATCATATATCAATTCCAATTATACATAAATGGCTAAATGTTACTTCTGCATACACACCAGTCTCTGGCACGATCAGTCAAATTTGTAACATTATTTTTGCACTTGATATAATATTTATTGAGGAAAGCTTAGGTTATATAATATATATAACTTAGGACTACGACCCTCACCGGAAACGCTTCCGCTGGAAACGTCTCGTATGATATATGTACATGTTAGATAAGTGTGTGTCCGTGTGTAGATCGTGCACCTGTCGTCGGGCGACGTGAAGGCGCGCGAGGCGGCCGCGGACGCCGCGCCGGCTGGTGAGGAGTTCTCTTATTTGTGCGTGTACTGTGCGTGTACTGTGCGTGTACTGTGCGTGTACTGTGCGTGTACTGTGCGTGTACTGTGCGTGCACTGTGCGTGTACTGTGCGTGTACTGTGCGTGTACTGTGCGTGCACTGTGAGTGTACTGTGCGTGTACTGTGCGTGTCCAATACACCACCGACACGCGCCACCACACTAACACTTACTGACGATGACAAAAATTTAATAATGTTCCAACTACAAACAATTGAAATAAAAGCACGTGGATAAATAATCTATGCTATTATTGTCATGCAATTATACACTGCTTGAAAATTAATAGATGTTGTCTGGTGATTAAAAAAATAATACAATTTATAAAAAAAACTCAAATATAATGATTTGACGATTTAAATATAATAATGTATACACTAATAAATTACGTACAATATATCTATTAATTCGTATATTTTTATATGAATCGTAAGGATGTAGTTTTAATATTTTTTATTATTAGATAACGAGAAAAAAGAAACTAAAACGAGTGACAGACGCCGCGAAGACTCCGACCGCGAGAAGGAAGTTAAGCGTGAATCGAGAACGTAAGTATTCATTTACTTTAACAACATAACTTATTACTTATGATATAAATATAAAAACTTTACATTCATTTAGGACTGCCAAAGAGAGGAGCAAGGAGGAAGTACGCAGTAAAGACAGATCTCCGAGAGAAAGGTTGCACAGAGTAAGTAAAGAAATCAACATTTGTTCTAAGAAAATCATTAAAATTATTTTAATTGAAATATAAATATTTTTATTATCCTTTCAGTTTTTTTTTACCATATTTTTGTTTCAGGAGGAACGCTACCTGGAGACAGTTTCACCACCTCATGATCACCGTCATCCGACCGATGACTTAGATCGTGGTAAGAAAATATATGAATAAGAAATAATTATGAGAGAAAAAAATAAATAAAGATAACTCATTTTCCTGGTCTTTAAGCACTCTAGATTCCTTCCTAGGTTCTGGGTTTTCCTGATCCATCCGACAACTCCTTTCGTTCTCTTGTCATCATTCATAAGTTCATTCATCCCATTTTCGCTATTTCCTTAATCAACGCAGAGTTTATTGGATACAAAAACAAATAGCTCTTTTCTTTTTATAATATTACTATAGCTGTAAGTTTTTAAAATTTAAATAATAATATATATTATATTTATATTTACCGGTTGTATTCAAACACAAATTAAATCAGAATGTGCCCGACTAGTTTCGAATCGGTTTTAATTTCTGCGTCAATACAATAAATATAAATATAATAGTCATGGTTCACGAAAGTTTAAATATTAAAATATATATTATTTCAGATGTGAAACGTCGTAAAGTAGAAAGCAGCGCCAATAGCAAGGTGAGTATCGTTTTAATAAATCCTTGCATCGCTCTCGCGCCGGACTGATGGTTGGACTGAGGCCCGCTGGAGCGGACTGCCGCGGGACTGCCGCGGACTGCCGCGGGACTCGCCGCGGACTGCCGCGGGACTGTGAACAGACTGCAGTGCTTCATGTGTTCAAATAAATATACTATGAACTCTCAAATAATACAATCTATCTAAATAAAAGTGCGCTCTAAGAAGATTAAAGATACTCGTTGAAGAAATATATATTTAAATGTATCTGTACGGGCCTGTTATTAAATATTATACGAAGATTATTATATTAAGAATTTATATGAAGTCGAGCTGATAGAGGATACAAGTTTCAAATCTAATAATAGAAGACAGAAGATGCCGCTGGTGTTCAGTTCGGATTAATAATATAATGATCAAAATAAAACTTTAATAATAAAACCTAATAAATACCAACCTAACAATGGATGTATGTCCTGTCGTAAGTTCAGTCAGCCCAGTCCAGTCGAGCACCGGTAAGGTTAATTTGTGTATTTGATTATCGAGCCGAATCAAATTGTACATTATGTTAAGGTAATTCTAGAATAAAAAAGAAGCAAGAAATCATATATCCCGACAAATCAAAACCATAAGAAGATTCAGAACTTATTCGTGAAATTTCCTGTATAAGAAGAATGATGGTCAAACCAATCAATATAAATATGATACACGATGAGAAAATATGAAAATATTCGAAGAATGATGGAAGACTTGAAAAATTATAGCTTAAAAGAAAGATAAGAGAAAACACGTGTATATTCTTGATATCCTCACACCGGACTGCAAAATAAACGTGGAAATTCTCCTTGAAATTAAATGACTTCAGGCTGATCAAAACAAAAACATTTTTAAATGCGACTAAATGCTTATGGCACAAACATCTACTGTTATTGAGAAATTTTAATCATCACAAACAAACAAAACCAAAAGAATCAAAAGTAAACAGTTTTGGAAGAATATATTCATCTACATCTTTTCTACGCAACCGATGGTCAAGACAAATACAGGAAGTAACAGAGGAAATCGGCATTAAATATATAAATCAAACTCTTTTCTAAGCAAAAAATCTTCAAATGTGTGACATGAAAAGGAAGGCGGCATTTAATAATAAAATAAACCTATCTATACTAAGGAAAAAAACATCATATATGAAACAAATAGAAAATCTTTATTTAAGAAATAATCCAGAACAAATAACAACTGTCCTCGGAACCAAGAAAAGACTTATCACATCAATATTAACCGACCTTCATCTCAACCGAAAACGTTAAGTTTTAGTATTGCCTTAATTAGATGTGCCGTTTGGCTCGGACATTAGAATAAGAGAATACCCCGTTCAATAAAACAAAAATGGCATAATATTTAGTTGTGTGAATATTTTAAAATAATATGATTTTTTTGAGCAGGGTGGTAAGGAACTTGAAGAACGATCGCCCGAGAAGGAGAAGAGGAAAGCCAAACTAAGAGGGGATGAACGGAAAGAACGTAAGATGAGTCGCAAGAGGGTAAGTTATCATTCATGGCTGTAATAAAGAAGATATATGAGACAGAATATAGATAATAAAAGAAATTTTGTTTTATGGCAAGGATCGAGCTGAAGAAACTGCTCTTCTAGAACAAAAGAGGCGCCGTGACGAACAAAAGGGTATGACTAGTGTCATTAATTATTTAAAATTTCAAACGTTGAATTATAAAAATAATTTTAATAACAAATAGCGCAGCATTTCTTCTAACATTTACATACTTTTAAGATATTTCTTTCATATAGTTATAAATTCAAATTGAATATTTTCAGCCGTAGCTAAGATGGGTAGTCACCAGAACGGATCTCAAGACGACCATCACTACGAGAAATACCATAAAAGAGTAAGTTTTAACGTTCGTGATAACGTTTGGTATGTTTTTTATATTTATCTGATACCAAAATCTGATTAATATGTAATATAATTTTGTACACAGGAAAAATCTCCATTTAGAGATCGCTCCCATGAAGAGTCCAGAGATAAACAATATCCTTTTTTAAATAAATCTCATAATGGCATTAAATGGTGTTGCCACGTCTAAATAAATTACTAATTATGTATATAACAAATTTCAGATCTTAACAAAAAAATATATAAGAACTGTAACGTGATCCTAACAAATAGTTTTGTGAATTGGTTAGAAACTGGATGAAAAAAAAACAAAGAATGAAAAAATAAGTCTTCAAGTATTATATATTTCTTTGATAACTAATTGTGCACCAGTTTATATTGAAATGATATGTCACATGAGAATTTCTCATCTGGACATCTGTTCTGTTGTTTTCTGTTGTATTCTGTTGTTTAGTCCGTGTTAATTTCCTTAACATTGCTATACTAGGCGATCTAACGAGTCGAAAATAAGAAGATAAACTTTGGCGTAAAGATTTGGAGCTGAATGAAAATAATAGCCTAATAAATAATTTTAAGTAACAATCTTGACACGATTTGACAAACAGTATACGTTTATTGTACTGTAATAAAATATCGTTTTAAAAGTGGTTTCCTTTTTCAGTTTATTCCTTTATCATGTTACTACCATCCCTGACCCCGGCTGCGTGGAATCCAAAAATGAGGCCTGACATTGCTCCTTTTCCAGGTTTCTCCGACTTTCGTTGCCTTTCGGTTCCGATGTTCAAGATTGTGGTGAAATATATTGAACTTTTAAGCACAGGGCAAACGCAGCGTGGATTAAATTGTGGCAGGAAAACGGGAAAATTGTGGGACTTACGATTTCCTCTTCTACTGAATGGAAAAAAAAAATTAAAGCATTTACGAAGTTAAAATCTACCGTGTTGTAGAGATCAGTAGCACCGGTGATAGACACGATGACCTTTTGCCGTGGTGGGGCTAAGTATAAATGCGGAGCGACGACATATTGTAAAGAGACGATTGTTAAGTATGATATATAAGATAAAAGGGCGACCTAAGAACATATGGATGTAGTGTCTGAAAAATTAAATGTTAAATAAACTACACTGAGATGACGTGTGATAGAAGACCGGGCAGGATTATTTGAGGCCTCCATATAATGGGGATAATGGCAGCAGTTGGAGGATGGCAAAAGTACAGAAATAGAGTCGCAAGGAATTGGGTCGGGCGGTAATGAGTCAGTTATGTTAGGTCTTCTCTTTAAAGAAAATACATATGTAAATAAAGTTTATACAAATTTTATATAGTTCAAGTCCGTAAGAGATTATAAAAGTTGCATGTTTCTGGCTGGATAACTAAAGCACAGTCATAATGCCGCCTGCGATAGCTGTAAGGTAACCTCTTTCTGCCGTACTGGCCAAATTACATTATACGATTTGAAACATACTATTTGACCTTGAGAGAACTAATAGGCGTCTTCACCAATCAGAGAATAGCACTATCGGATTAACAGTCATTAACCATACGATGGTACTTAGACCAGTTGAGATAGACTGGCACAGATCGTATAATGTACATATTATTACATTTATAAATGTTATACAATTTCAAGTGTTTACCTTTTCTACGTTGAGTCTAAGAGAAGTATCGTTTTTACCATTGCGACCCTCTTACTTTTAATTTTTCATATGGCTATTCCGTCGTGACAACAAAGCAAATAATAATAATTCATAATTATAGAATAAATAAATCTATTTATCATTGTGGTATCCAATCAAAATAAATACCACGATGTTGAAGAAAGAGCCAAAAGACACGATGCGAAAGCAGGTAAAAGTAGAATAGGACGACATTATAAGTATATTTGGCTACATCAAACTTTAACTGCAGTATCTGGGTGCTAATATGATTATAAGCTATACAATTTACAAATAGAAATTAAGGCAATAATAGTATCGCTTTAGTTTCTAGTTGTAATAATTATTTCTACATATAATATCATAAATCATTTTTAGCAATCTAATCTACTATAAATCGTTTATTTAGTCGTATTGATATTGGTTCGAACTTAAACATATAATTTTATTTATAGTCCTAATAAAATAAAATAGAATAAATATATAATTTATAGGTTCTGATAGGTATAAAATGTTATCGAGATTTAATATTATGGCATCTGTCTTGCCATATACTTAATATAATATTACTAATTTTCCTTCCTAATACACAAGGCCATAAGATTTGAAAGTAAAAAATAATGAGACAAACTATTTCAAAACCTGAATTGAATCATAATAGCTTGAGAGACGTAAATCTACGATCTTTATCATTTTGAAAGAGATTATATTAGTTTATACTGTAGGTGTTAAAAAAAAATATGGTGTGATTATTCAAATAGGAGTTTTGTTTTAAGAATAAGCGACGATATTTATTTGATGTAAATGGTTTAAAATTCATACACTGTATAAAAAAACACTATAGAAGTGTTTAACGCTGGTTATGTATAAAATTAAACAGCTTTTTTGTAAGAAAATATTATAAATTATAATGTTTGATTGATAAAAAGCGAGTCAAAAAGTTGACTCTCTAAGTGTTGAAAAAAACACCTTGTATTTTTTTACTGGGTTAAGTATTCATATTTTTTTTTTAGTAAGCAACTATATGAAAAATTCATGTCATACATACATTCATTTGATCTTACAAAATATAAACGTCAAATTACGAAATCTATTTTTATCTGTAGCACTAGACAATAACAAGTAATATATTTTCCTTTTGTGTTTAGTTTATAAATCTTGCAATCTTGTAACTGGTTTACTTAAATATCATTAATATAACGGTTAAATAGGGAGTTTCTTTGATGGAGAAAACCGATTAATATAGATTACATTGTTCTGTGACAAGTGCAACTGTAACAAATTCAGCCGCCATTTTATAGTAACACGTGATCAACGAACGAATGAAATATATTAGTTTGATTTTTAGATATTTTCAAACTAATTCGAGGAATGTGTATATAGTTTAATTTTAAAGAAGGTATGTACTTTCTGTATGTATGTATGAATATGTTGTCTTTTATAATTTGTTAGTCAAAACACGTATTGATTTTTCTCTGCTAAATAAGTGTTGTTTTTGAAGTGTAACTTCTTTATCGACGGTTGGGAGAAATTTTATAGCAATGCAAAAAAAAATCGTTGCCTTGCGCCATATTGATTTCTGTGTAACATTTTCGGTTACGCGCCATATTTATTTTTGTCACGTTTTTCTATCGCGTGCCTTGTTTATTTCTACAACTCAATAGTGACGCGAGAAATACTTTTTCACTAATAAAATAATTATCATAGAAAGTAAAAGGATATATTCATTCCAATTTCAGTGGATATCTAACAAATGTAAGTATTTATTCTAAGTTAACCTTATTTTTTGTTTGTATTAGTAAATGTATATAATTTAGTTGAAACTTGCAATCATCAATTAATACGACTGTTAATCTAGTAATTATCAACTAATTGTGGTACTAAAACAAAAGAAAATAATAATTAAATAAAAATTATACAGAGTTAGGAAATGAAAACAAAGATGTACATTTTTTTGAATTATTAATTTTGTTTTTTTTCCATTTACAATTCCAAAAAATTAACGTATATTTGTTTAATTAGCAGTCATTCAATAATTGTACTACTTTAAACAGATAATCTCAATTATTGTTTACACGAAACTTGTATACTTGAAAAAGTTATTGTATAATGTAATAATTAATGTTAAAGTTTAAAATATAAAATTGGCGCTTAAAACGCTGTCTCTGTAATGGCGGACGCCATATGATTCGAGTGACGTCACCCGCTAGTTAGTAAACGGGCAACAACAGGTGCAGAAGCTACGATCACTCGCGTGTTTCTTAGTTGAATACTCGTTTTATAGCACAAAAATGTCATATAAATGGTGTGTAGTACCACAATGTAAAAACACTTCAATAAGAAATCCAGAAAAAGTGTTTGTGTCTGTTCCAACGAATGCTAAGAGACGAATTAAGTGGTTAAAGTTAGCTCGGAGAGATCCTGAGAGTATTTCATCGCATACAAATGTGTTTATGTGTGAAGATCACTTTGATGTAAGTATAGCATCGCTATTTGATAACGACATATAATAATAAATAAAAAAAGGGTTTCAAACATAAAATGTCACTTTTACTGACTGCCTAACCTATAATACTTTTCTGTTTTAATTAAAACGTATATAAGTTCTATAAGTATTTACTTTATCTCGATACTTCTCTAGTTGTAATTAATGACATTCATTATTGAATTGCAGATGGAAAAAGACACAATTAATTACATGCAATACAAAATGGGCTTCAGTAAGAAAATACTTTTGACTGATGAAGCTATGCCAAAAAAATTTCAATGCCAGGAGGATCGTAAAAGTCGATTGTGTGACCCTGAACATCCTCGAGATGTATTTACGAAAAGGAGAAGAATGGATCTTCTCGAAGAATGTGAAAAAGAAATCTGTCTTCCCAGTGAGAATAGTATGGTGTCAACCTTTGAAAAAGATATCAATATGCCACAGGATATTATTAACCCTGATGAAGGTGTGTATGTATACTTACATGTAGTTATCTGTTATCAAGGCATTGAACCACAAAATGTATTATTAGGTATTATCTATTCATGTTTCTCTTGGAAAGTTTTAACAGTTTACTAGAGAAATTAAAATATGGTTTGATTTGATGCTCAATGCTTAAAATGGCTCGAGAATAAAAAAAATTAATGGTAAAACCCAGGTAATTAGCACACAACGTACACAGAATGAGCCGGCGTTTACTAGCACGTGACGTCACCAGGGATAGAACCAATCACAGGGCGTTTCTGTCGTTTAGAAATATTCAAAAATCATTTAATTTTACAACGTAAAATATGATAAAAATATTCATATTTTAGTACTATATTATAAACGCTTTAATACACTACTATCTTCTAGAATGGCCACAATTCGTCGCATATTTTCAATGATGTCAAATAGCCTATTGTGATTATCATTTAAATATCTGCTTAAATTTATTGTTATTGAGCTATTACACTAAATATAAATACTAAAATTTGGTATCTATATATTTCTTTGTAAATTAATTAACTAATTTTTAGATTCAACAATGGCAGAATCCACTATTTCTGAGGTATCTTTAAATGCACCAATTGTACAAGTTGATGTACATGAATGTCATTCGGAACTCAGTGCATCAATCACAACTACAAATAATGTCCGTGTGACTGAAAATCAGCCAACGAATGATCCTCTTTCAATAGACCGTGTTTATCCAAAAACAGCTGCAGAACGAATGAAAGAATATAGAGCTCGAAAAAAGAAGGAAAGTGGAACAGTGAATTATCCAAAACGTAAAAAATCAGGCGCAGAACGTGTGCAAGAGTATAGAGCCAGGAAAAAAGCTAAAATCGAATCAGCAAGTTAGATTTTTTCAGTTATCTACGATCAAAATTATAATATATTATAAATTGATTGTAAATTAATTTGCTATTTTTTAGATTCAACAATGGCAGAATCCGCCTTTTCTGAAGAATCTTCACAAACACTCATTGTTGAAGTTGATGGCCATCATGGTCATGGTTTATACCTCGGTGCATCAAGCGCAACTACAAGCAATGTCAGTGTGATTGAACATCAGCCAACGAGTGATCTTCCTTCAATCGTCTGTGGTTATCCAAAAACAGCTGCAGAACGAATGAGAGAGTATAGAGCGCGAAAAAACAAAGAAACCCCAATTGTAAATCATCGAAAACCCAAAGAGTCTGACACAGAGTGTGCGCAAGAGTATAGAGCCAAGAAAAATGCTAAAGTTCAATCAGCAGGTAAGATTTTTTATATTATTTGTATATATGTCTGTCATAATAAAACAGCGTTAATTTAATACCAAAAGATTTTTTCTTTTCCTTAAACTGGATCTAATTTGGCTTCATTTAACCAATTAATCTAATTTAGCTTCAATTAACAAAATTTTGTAAAGTTGTAACTAGTGGATCATGTTTCGAAAAATGATGTCGAAAAGAAGAATCACGTGTTCTTACGTGTGTACACTATACTAGGGGAGCCCAAGCGTGGATTTTCCGTGCTATTAGAGCGCGTTAGAAAATTATATGGGAAGAAAAGTTGTACCCTGTAAAGTAACCCCAACCTTATATGAACCTTTAATATAAGAGCCTGCGTTGAGGGCAGACTGTCGGACAAGTAAAAAAAAATCGATCCTCAGAATAACTCGTGCGCGTCAGATGAAGGCAAGGTAAGTTAACCACATGAAGAACATCGTAGATATCAATAATCTGACGATTTAAGCGTGGCATAAGGAAATCGGCGAGACAAAAAGATATAAAAAAATACGTTACCTCGAAATACTCAAGCGCGATTATTTTTTTTTTATTTTATAGGAAATCTATTAAGGATTACGGATAAAATATAATCTGACGATTTTCTTGGGGTGATATGTAGCTAAAATCGTAAATAAAGTGTAGAGCATACAGCTGCTGAGAACTGTATATTTCCCACTCCGCGTCTCTCTGTCCTTCTCACTCTATTTTTGACTCCCACGCACCATGCGCGCATTACCATCTGCCGATTAATAATTAGAGCCGACTCGGTTCGTTGGTAACCAACTTCCAGAAGCATACGAAGATATCGTCATAACACCTTACATTTTAGGAGATACTTTAGATTCAGGTACGTTTTATTGTTAATACTATAATATAAAAAAAATATATATATTGAGTTCATAACCATTTCTGCTTACAGAAACACTAGATGACGAAGAAATTGACTTCAAATATGAATCCAGTGAGAATAAAGATTAAAATGCTTATTTTTAATACTTTTTTATATACTCTAACATAAATAAATAATAAAAAAAAACGAAAATGTTTTTTTCCAATTGTCAGATTATCAATATTCCTTCACATTATTGTCAGATTATCATTACCGATTATCACGATTAGGACATCAAGTTGTACTGTCTGTATAAATATCTGACGCGCTCGAGTATTTTAAGGCCAATTTTGTTTTTAACATTATCAAAAATCTGTCATGACTTTTGACCACATCCAAATCGTCAGTCATTTAAATAGGACACTTTTTTGAGTTTACTTGACGTTCACTCTGAGTATCTGACACGCTGAAATAACTTTTTTTGTTACCCCTTTTTACGGCCCCCCTCCACTAATTACTCGTCAGATTAATATCGCTCAGTTATCAGAAAGACATAGCGCGATACATTATGCATATCTGACGCGTTCAAGTATTTCCATGTGATTGGTTTTTTTTTACATTTTTGAATATTTGTACACGTTTTCCTCCACACTAAAATGGAAAACTTAACTAACCTTTTTTTTCGTTTTAGTACTTAATCTTCACAATCCTATAGGTCCCCATGACGCAAATTTAGCATCCCGGGCTCCCCTATTAACAATACCCCATTTCGATCGTCACGCAAAAAACCTATCAGTTCCTACTCGAACCGCGTCGTTTCAAATTACGACACTTGAAATCGATCACTTATAAACAAAACAATTGAACCGAGTTTTCATTTATGTTATAAGAAACACGTGTAACAATTCTAGAAAGCCAAAAAAACTCGATAAGAACTCGTTGAAACCGTAACAATTGAATGGTTATTTATTTTTTTTAGAAAATAATGTTTTTTTATATTTACCCACTTTTATAAATAAACATTTGACTTATATAAATTTTGTTTTTATCCTAACTTCTTTATAATATATTTATTAAAAAATGACATAACAATATGAATTAAATCATTAAATGATTCGTCTTTATCACTAGCAAACATGATATAGTTCAAGGTCATCAATTAGTTCGATATTCAAAAGATTTTTAATTACCTTTTTTCCACTAAATCAAGAAAGGCAAAGGTTGTATACATTCAGACATTTTTTAAGCTATGCATTAGTGAAGTACTACCATGAAAATATTATTTTTAAATGTAAAAAATCCGAAGAATAACGACAATACGCAGTTTGGATACACATGTGTATCCACGGGGCTTTGTGCGTTATTAAGTTGGACAACCATGTATGTCAACGGTTCGAAATGAGATACACACACATTTTTTTTATTTAATGTGTTAGTTTTTAATATTAACGTGACATATAATATTTATTGCAGTCCATAAATGAGGACAAATATTACAACAGTTGTTACATAAATACTAATGTTATGTAGGCTACCACAACCCTGTTTAATTTTAAGCATAGCAACATTGATATCTTTAGGTTATAAAGCTTCTTATTTTTGACATTTCAGTGTTATTTAAAAACTTGTGTTAAAAAAGCGTGGTAAAACAATTATATTATATATTATAAATTTTCTCAGTCCATTCTTTGTTTTATATTTATGGATCAATTCATATATGTATTGTATTTGCTACCAGTCTAGCAGTGGATGTAAGAAAGAACCTACGTTTTTCGTTGCCCATGTTCGTTTATGTATCTGTTGTCAATTTGACAGCAATATCATAATCATCATGGCGGAAACTTCGTGTCATAAAGTTTATTATTACTAAACCGGAATAGCTGTTACGTATTCGTATATTAGTGAGTTTGCATTTGGTATTAAATTCTAGTTTAATTTAATTAGTAGTCATAAGTATAAGTTTAAAATTAATTACCTTTTCACGATAAATGACTCCGTTAACTATCCAGCCTTTTTATTGGCTGGTTAGCGATACTCGCCACGTTTAGTTAAAATGGGCCTTAAAAATATTACTATAGATACGTTTTTTTTTTGTTTATTTTGCATAGGTCATTTTATTATTAGAATATAAAATAATTAAATATAAAATATTATATTTACATATTTTTGACTTAGTTTTTTTTTACTGCAAGGGTGAGAATACAGAATACACGTTTTCTGATTCTCATAAACCGTTACATCCATGCGTTAATTTAAACGAAATAACCATGTTTACATTTATTTTTAGTCAAATTGTAGGTGGTTACTCATATTTATCGTTTGTAAAATAAATTATTGAAACGTGACAATATTATAGATTTATTCGTTACAAATACATAATACTTATCAATAAATATATAATATCGATCTTTAGAAGCCTTTATAAATACATATTCTATAAAAATGAGGTAATAAAAACAAACTATAATCAATGGTACCAGTGTACACATTGCGATGTCCGTGTTGTGGTCATTTAATCAGAAAGATCAAAGATGTTTTTAATTTTGTACTACTGTTGTTTCAGATATCAAAATGGAGAGTGAAGCCAAGGTATTCACTTCGAATATAATACGTGTTAATGAAAAATTGAAAAACAACTTGTATGACGTAATTAATATCGTACCTGCAAAGCCGCTTTCTGCTAAATCAAACAAAGATGGCAATTGTGACTTTGTACCTAGAAGCGATAAATACTATGTTTCAAAGAAAAAAAATGGTGCTAAAGTCAAAACCGTCCGAGACATTCGCAATACGTTTGAAAAGGATGTATTTAGTTACCTACCCGCGGAACTGGAAAAACAGAAAAGTTTATTAATGCGTAAGATACGAGGCGGTTCCTCAAAGGAAGAACAGACGAAACAAATAGCAAAGAATATTATAAACAGTGACAGTCCTGTTACGAGACAAGTATGGCAAATGATTATGAACATTAATCCATTAGATTGTAAATATTCTTCCCAGTATGTTATTTGGAATGGTAAATTAATTCAAGTAAGCGGTAGTAAAGCGGGAAAGAAAAAGTTTATTACTAATTATGATATTGGAAAAGATAAAAAACGTGGTTTGTTAAATCGACCAATAAATAAACGAACATTAATTTCAAAACGAAAAGGCTTATTACACAATTCCTTGAATGTTAATTTTAGACCAGGGCCTTTAACAAGAAAGAAGTATTTGGATACATCCTATCAAAAGTATCAATTTGGGCACATGGAGTTAGTTAACTTGCCTAAACCTGGTCTCGATGTTCAACCGTCGTTAGGAAAATCTTTAGCACCCACAATTAATACATTGCTCCAGAATACCTTTACGTTTGACACTGATGGAAAAATTTCAAAAAAATGGGCTGATTTTGCGGTATCAGTTCTAGGCACTGTGAAAAATGGTACAGCCGCTCAAATAACTGAAGACTGTGCCATAACATTCGATTTGAATTACAAGTGCCTTCAGAACAGAATACTAATGCGTCATGATAGCGACATCACGAATGATTTTCAAGATAATGTCCGGATATCAAGTGTTCAAATAGCAGAAGAGGAATCAACCGTTTTAACGCAAGTAAACATTATTATGAAGGATATTCTAAATTCAGTAGAAATAAGCTTAAAACAAGATGACTTGTACTTTGGAGAAGATGAACCCAGGGAAAAATCCAATACCAAAAATTTAATCCTAAACTGCAATTCAAAAGATAAGCCAAAACGAAAATGTACTGAATTAGACAGACTAGATGTAACCGTTATAAGAATCCCCGATACTTTAGAAGTAGGCAAATCCAACAAATGTTATAATGCATTTTGTGCTTTAGGATGTGTATGCGAATCTTTGAAATGTACATTCAATTTAAAGACACACTGTGGTCGACTGGAATGTATGTTTCATTGTAAATGTGACTTTTCAAAATATAAGTTATTGGATTCCATTGACAGTGATTGTTCTGATATTATACCAGGTTTAGTTAATCTAGATAATAAACTTGCTTTAAGATTAGCCAAAGAAGAACAAAAGTTTCATCAAACCGTAATAGTCACAGAGGAAAAAAGTATTCATTTAAAACCTCAAAGACGGAATTGGAAAACTTCAAAAAAATATGCGGATTTTTATAGTACCATGCGGTTAAAGGGCGCATGTTCGGGGACGAAAATGTTATCAATACCATGTGTCAATTTGGATTGCAAAGATATAGAACCGTGGTGTATGATTCACAACTTATATAAGTGTTTTTGTAGGGGTAAATTTACTGAAAGTTTTAACCATAATACAGATGGAATAAAAGTTTCACCAAATGGAAATGATAATGGGCCTCCTTCAACTAGTAAACATGATGTTGAAGTAGTCCAAATAAATGATCAGATAGTAAATAGTATTGATTTGCTCAATGTACGAAGTCATCTTAGACCTCGAGTTATTCATCCAGATAAATCCGTTAAGATTGCATGCAGTAGTGACAGTGATTATTTGAAAGTAGCTCCTACTACCTATACCATTAATACTTGTTCTAGAATAAATTCTTATAGTGGTAGAAAATATGACACCCTATATTACCAGAATACAAATAAAAAAATATTTGACCTCGAAAGACATGATACAAAAATACATAAAAGATTGATGGATTTGATAAGTAAAGATGATAAAACTAAACTACCGTCGACTAATCTGATAAGTAAAGATGATAAAACTAAACTACCATCAACTAATCTGATAAGTAAAGATGATAAAACTAAACTACCATCAACTAATCTGATAAGTAAAGATGATAAAACTAAACTACCATCAACTAATCTGATAAGTAAAGATGATAAAACTAAACTACTATCAACTAATCAGATAAGTAAAGATGATAAAATTACACTATCGACAACGAGTCTGGTAAGTAAAGATGATAAGACTAAGTTACCGTCAACGAGCCTGATAAGTAAAGATGAAAAGACTAAATTACCATCAACTCGTCCGATAAGTAACGATGATAAAACTAAAGTACCGTCAATTCGTCTGATAAGTAAAGATGATAAAACTAAACTACCGTCAACTAGTCAAGATGAACAAAAACCAACTGACACTCCTATTGTTACAAATCCATCCTCAAGTTTAGATGAGCTATTAAGTAATGTAATAGAAAACAGTACTGTGGAATATTCTAATGTAACACCGGAAAAATCAAACACCACACTCAAACCAAATGAAAAACGATTGCCTAATAAAACTAAGTTAGTAGCTTGGCTAGAAACCAGCTATAAACAATACAAAGAAACTCCCGAAAAGAGCTTAGTAAAATTGTCATTAGATCCTCCCAAGAGCGGCAAAGTTGCATTGTATCCTTGGGAGTTCATATTGAGCAGATACCGAGAAAAAAAAAACTATTTCCTTCTTACCAAACAAAAACCATTTCGTATTTTTATGGCGGTAGATATAAAAAATAGTTTCTTTGAATCTTGTATAAATATAAGTGATATTGCTTTATCTGAGCTTGATAAATATCCAATAACCGTTAAGAATTTATTGACGAATGCCTCTGATCTAAAAGACAATTTTTGTATATTAAATGGTTTATCATTTTGTTGGGAACTGGTTGGTTCGGTAGCAAAAGTACATGAAAAGTCAGATGCTATGAGCAATGCTGATGGAAATAAAGATATCACTAAATTAATTCTGCCTTTTGAAAAAGCAAGTTCATTAGATCAACATGATTCTGATAACGTGGAAACCGTGGATATAGACGAAAGTGATACGGAGAAGAATACTATTGAAGACTTCAGAAACCCCCAACACGAGGAGAAAATTGAATTATCTAAATGGTTCGTCATGACTATTGAGGCTGACTTTACTGAAATACGGTTTTATAATAAAGGATTTTTTGTTAAATATGATAGCGTAATTAAAGCAATTAACGTCGCGAGGTTATCAGGAAAAACAGTCAGGCTCTCATCGCAAAAGTGTAGTACTGTACAAAGTGACCCACAATTTGGTATATATGCTATACCGACTAAGGAGGACAATTGTGTCTTTATAGGACCCTACGAGGAAAACGAACGATTAGGCATAGAGACTGACAAAACGACAGTAACTAGAAAAAAACAGAACAGCACAAGAGGCATATGGATAACAACCAATAAATTAGACAATTTAAATGTCATCGATAATCCCTTGCTATATATGCCATCAAATAGTTCGAAACTAGACAAAATAGTCTCGTTGGATAGCGATATTAATGCTGTCAATCTTGATACAGGCATTTCTTCTAACGCTCACTACGATAGTGAACTTCCTGTAAAGAAAATTATAAAGCCCATTAAAATAAGAAAGAGTGGCTTTTATCAATTGAGTTCGCAAAGTCTTTTGAAACGAGTGCAACTCGAACAACTTGAAACAGTTTCGTCAAATCTACAGCCAATCATCTTAAACAAACCTATAATAATTAGTCCAATTAAAACTGCTAGCACCTCAGCGTCCTGTTCCTCTAAAATATCTTGCGATTCTAATTTGTTACAAGAGAAATATAACGAATCCAACAAAAGTACTATACTAAATAAACCCATAGCTGAAATTGCACCACAAATTAAAGAAACTAATAAGGCTCCTTCAGAAACTCGTAAACGAAAATATGAGGGTGGCATGTATATACTTAAACCTGAAGAAATTAACCAAAAGTCTTGTGAAAATAAGCTATTTTTAGATCATGCACAATCTTGCTCTCAGAATAGTGATCCAGATCAAATGGACATGGATATAGAAAAGTTTCTTGCCACTTCAGTAGTTTGTACTTTACAAAACAATGATGTTTATATTATTTCTGATGATGAAGATGACTCTTGTACACCAAAGGAGACTTGGAAGAAGGTATGGATAGTTTGCAAAAATATACAGGATCTTGGTTGGATTGCAGGGCGAAAGGACAATAAAAATCATTTAAGCTTTGAATTCCCTGGATTTAAATTCACCGATTTTTATCCAGAAACACAAGCATATATGAAGATTAACCAGTAAGTGTATTTTAAACAACAAATTTAGATTTAATTACGGCATTTTAAATATATATTTGGATAATTCTTATTTTTCAGAGTGTTGTCGAGAAAAGTTTATGTTCCAAAACAAGTTAAATTAGAATGGCATTTTGTAGAATCTGAATCAGATGTGAAGGACCTTAAGAAACTTGATTCAAAAGATCTGTGTGCTGATTTAGTAAGTATACACTTCTAAACTCTGATACTGTTCGCTAAATTATAAAAAAAGTTCAAATACTCATACATTGTATAATTCCCAAAGGTCTTGACCAACAAAGGTTTGCGCCACAAATTTTTACTTTTGGAAAAGTTTAAAAATATTAACAGTAACGTCGGAATTCCCAATAGTTCCGACGAGGGCGACTCCGATGAAATGGCGGTTAAAAAGGTTTGTGCTCTTTTTGTATATTGATAATGCTTTTTGGATGTTAATAACGCCAAAAGTTGCAGACAAGTAAGTGCTTCTAAACTTTATAATATTCAGCTTCACTATATATTAGATAGCCAATAGCTTTAAAAAAAAATAGATTAGTAAAACAAAAGGAGATTGACGTGGTTGTAAGTCGAGTGGTGGTTCACTTATATCTTTGCCATCTCTTCTTAGTCATCTTTTTCCTGTTAATAAATGATAATTCTTTCTGTATCATGACAAATTATTAACAGACTTCCGAAGAAAAATATTCCTACTTGGTCTTCAAGTAAGAAGACTTAGAAAGACTGTAAAGAAAATGTTAGACTGAAAGAACAACATATTTCGTTTCAGAAAAATCGTACAATGAGTGCTTTAGAAGAAACCAGCAGTACATTGGATGAAGAGACCTCTTTTCTTTGTGATGAAACAATGTTAAAGAAGAGTGAAATCATTAAATCTTTCTCTAAAACAAGTGAAGATCTTTGGAAGGAATTAAATGATAAACTTAGTGATATAATCTTAAACGCAGAAGACACGGATGAGAATTAAGCTTTCCGTCTCATACTGCTGATGACTGGAAGTAGCAAAATAGGTTTTATGAGTTATATAAAGAAATTGTTTGCCAAAAGCAAGCATCGAATTGATCTCAAGTTTTGGACGGTAGTTTGAAATAGTAGCAGTTAGTAGAAGTTCCTTGACAGTTTCGCACAAATATCTGCGTTTTTGGGAATGACGATTTCGACTGAAATTGTTTTATATTAAATCTCACAATAGCAATAAAATAATTAATAGTTTACTCTTTACATGTATATAACTGTTTTCTTGGTATAGCTACGCACTAGTTAAGAATTAAGAAATACTTTTCTCTTTGAAGTAATTGTGTTATGTTATAATTTCACATCAGGTCTGTAGGAATATTATCTGTGATATGTGACCTTTTGAGTTTTACTAAAAAAAAGGGGTTTTTAAGAGTAAAGTTTATTTCGTAAAAAAAACCACATATAGTACTCTATCAATCTAAAAGGAGATAATTTGTGATATATTAGTAAGAACGTTTTATTATCTACTTAGTTTTGTATCAACTTATGTTTCTTTTACTTATGTTGACTTAACTTATGTTGACCATCCTGTATATAAAAATATACAGGATGGTCAACATTATTATAAAACAAATATTTTGCTTCTACCCTCATTGTTTTTTTTCTCAAGTACACTACATGTGTGTATATTTTTATTTTATATGTAATTAATTGTAAATATACGTAAGATTTAGGATTAATTTTATGTAGTATGTATATATAGAATATAAATGATTATATTTGTAATCGATATGGTCCTGCAACTTTCAAAAGGACCCACGATGAACCGATTTAACACCGACCTAAAACTTGGGTTCATTTTGTCCCTTTCCCACTATACAAGACTGGATTTTTAGTCTATCTAAAAAGCGATATTGAAATGAACCTCTTCAATCAAAATCCAAAGGTCAGTTAATTAAGTCAGCAAATATATATGCTATGTCCAAGAGAGCCCTCCAGTAATGGACAGAGTAATACTATTCAGATCAAATAAAACTCAGCTTTGCATTCTAGAAAAACTGCTTTGATTGTTTTGACATTCAATCTATGAAGTCAATCCATTCTGGTGACAGGAAAAGATAATGGATTATGCAAGAAAGTAGTTTCAAATAAGCGGCAAGCGTTGAAAGATACGTTGGCGACGAGATATCAGTGCTATATATTTTTTTTAATATTACGTCCAAAACCAACATTTTAAGTTAACTTTGTAACATGTTACTTATAAGACGAGTTGGTATTTAGTCGTTTCAAATTTGACGCCTCTTTGATGAAATAAAAATCTGTTAGAACTGTTTAGAATTATAAGAAGGATCCGGTTAAAAATGTGTCGTAAAAACTGGAGGATTCCAGTTTTTAAATTTAGTGTTGTGAGTAATAATATGTTTTAATTCATAATCTTTTACTTATAACACTTAACATGTACAAATACTAAATATAAACACTTATTCCAAAAAGTTTTCTTCTGTTAACGTAGTTGTTTTATATTATTACATAAGTTTTTATACAATTTCTTGTTTTTATTAATTTTTTCCCGCGACTCCGAATGGATTCCGGAAGAGCGTACGCTCGAAACACTTTTTCAGTCTGCTCTGTACTTTAAAGCTATTTTCAATGACAAGGGTAAGGTCGTCAGGAAACAACATACACCAGACTACCTCCTGAATGTACGATATCGAGGCATCCATTATCAACAGGATGAGGTAGGGGAAAGCAGATCCTTGTTGCAGACCTTCAACCTGGTGGTGTTACCGGAAGTCGTTCTGACATAGGAACTAGAACAATCGTAATTACCATGAATAAATTCCACACATTTAAAAGTCTCATGTTTCTCTTTCAGGGCCCACCATAAAAACCCAACGGGAGACTGGGTCGGTACCCAGTCTCCCGTCGTATCGAGTATCGAGACCCACAAATACTGTATGCATGTTTTGTTGCCCTTAACTGCATTTCTTACACAATTTGCTAAGAGCAGAGAACTTAACTGGTTCTGGGATATTTCACTTTTCTTGTTCGGTCCTTGTTCAATATCTTTCTTCCATACTTTTATATCGTGCGACTTGAGCATTATTCCTCGATATTTGTTGCAATCTTGTACATCACCTTAACTTTAAAGGAGGTCCACTAGTGTACGAGTGCACCTTCGCTTTGCCTTCTCTTTCAACAATTTATTAATGATGAACGTCAGCCACTTATAACCATGCCCGAACAGTAGCTACCGATTTATTACTTGGACCAATTGATTTCTCGTTTTTCATGCTCCGTACCACCTTTTCTACTTCATCTATACATTTTTTACTAACCATATCCAACTTGTTTCTACATATTTTTCCGATCCCGTCTTTATCTATCTATCGCCTGGATGTGTGGCGTTCTTTATCAGTGCGGATCGTCAGGAACTTTTTATCACTAACCATTGTGGAACAGTGGAATGAACTTCCTTCAGTTGTGTTTCTAGATCGCTGAGGTATGTGTACCTAGGGTAGTAAGACCACATACTCGCACTTCAAAGGCCGGCACCGCTTTCATACCTCCTCTGATATTGCAAGAGAACGAACTCGGTTCAAGAGTGATGACGTAGCAACAGGTGACCCGCATGCTCGTTTGCCCTCCTTTTTGATATAAATAAAACCTTGTCTTAAGTTTCTTTTGTTAATCTTTCAAGCAAAATTATCACTCCTCTTAAATTCACTTGCACTTTAAATGCCTGTTAAATGCAACCAAAAGTTCATGCAAAAGCCAGCTTTGGCAATTAGGCAATTTGGGAGCGGTCAGTTTTAATTGATTTTAAATTCATCTAAAATGAATTAAAATTGTATAACTATGTAGGTATGTGAATGAATGATAATTATATACGAGTATGTAAATCTATTTTCTGGTTCTCTTGCAAACAGCTTGGACCTAAAGCTCTAAGCTGTAGAGTCTAATTAATTGGACCTTGAAAAAGTTCACTATGTGAATGCAATTTGTATAGTAACGCATCTGCTGAGTAGTACTATATGTAATCTCAAATTTTATTAAATTTACCACAGTGTCAACTACTTGTTTATTAAGGTATTGCGAAAATTTCTACTTTTGTGCCAAATAAAGAGTTTTTTTGGGGGGAATTTTCTTGCACTACTGTATTCAAAAGAAATCTGCAGCTGAAGTACACAGATTTCTTGTTGCAACATATGGTGACAATGCTCTATCGAATACGACATGCAGAGACTGGCTTAGGCGTTTTAAAAATAATAATTTTGATCTTGAAAATAAAGAAAGTTCTGGAGCACCGACAAAGTTTGAAGATAAAGAAGTCGATGACGCATGGTTTGAGCTAGCAGCACTTTTTATTCTTTGGAAAAAAGCAAAGATTGCGCCGATTCATGGATTGCGTAAAGAAATTAAACGTTTTTTCGACGGAGCATTTAATTACTGCTCGAAAGAGGGGGGAAGTAGTAGACAATACTTTGAGTAAATTAATTGCTAGCCTTATATTTAAAATATATTTTTTTTATGAAAAAAACAGCAAGAAGTTATTCAAGGTCATAATAATATATAATTAGGAACTTGAATAATTCTCGAATAAGCAATAATATGTAGGTATGAGGTATAACGTATATAACAGTATAACATAAACAATACATATTTTATCCCGGGTTGTTTGTTATTCGGAACGGCTCGCGGCTCGGTTGTTATTCAGCTATTATATTAATTTATAAATTGTTTATATATGTATGTATGTATGTATAGCTATTTACTTATTTTAATTTAATACTTGACACAATTTTAATTTATTTTATATTTAATTGATATAATTTTAATTTAAAATACGTTTATTAACTTTTAAGTTGATAAATAATAAATATTATTAATTTAAATGTGAGTTGTCTTAAAAATATATAATACCTAATTACAATTTGTAGACTTAAGGGTTCACTTCATTAGTGTATGTTTGAAATCAGATAAGTTTGTCTTTAAGTGGGTATGGTCCAATTGTTTTTATTTTTCTTAAGCATTGGATAATTTAATATCATTACTAATAAATCTGAATACACCGTCTCAAATTGTAACTCGTGAACTTGAATATAATGCTCACAACAGTGGATCCGCGCTGTTTGTTTTATTTTAATAATAAAGTTTTTTATTAACTCTGGAATATAATATTTTACAGCAGTGAAAACTATCCTTTATCTTGGCTCAGATAAAAGCTTACGACCCACAAAATTACATTAAAATACGTTCTGTAATTTTTTTAGCTAAGTTTAATGTGTAAAGTTGGACAAAAGTTACAAGGTAAATAAAACACCAAGCTAGTACACACTATGTTTACTTTATGGAATCATACATACAACTATTTTGGGAAAATAAGTCTGGCAACCCTGAGTTTTGCTATCATTAGAAATATGTTGTCATATGTATAGCAAGCTTTGCCCAAATGCAACAAAAGCGAAAAAGTCAAAGGCGCTGAATAAATGTGTTATTAATGCATATTATTGACGATTATTGAACACTCCAATGACCTTTTCACATAGAAATGTCCTCAAACATTCTATTAAAAGTGATAAATCTCTGTTATTATAATAACGGATACCAAATATATACAGTGTCACATTCCTATTCTAGATATTTTATTAATTTCATCGTTATATAAACATCTTTGTTTTCTATGAAAAATATAAGTTGATTTAGTTCAACATTTTCCTACAGACAATACGATTGCTATGTTCTATTTATCACCATATTTAATAAATTCAATAAATATTGGAACAGATTGAGCTGAATGATAAATGTATACAATTTGAACTTTATATAACATTATAAACTGCGAACTATAAATAAACGCATATATAATAATAAAAAGATACTGATTTCTTTAAAAGGAAATTCGCAATTTATACTTAAAGATATAGGAACTATTTAAAATAGATGTAACTTATAACATTTGTAACGAACTAAAAGGTTAATGAGCCCTTTCATTATCCCATCTAAATTGCAATATTTGACTCCAAAAATAGCGATTAAGAATCCTCCACCAATCAGATTGGAGCACTAACTCACTAATAGCCGTTTCACAATATGCTATATTAGCACTTAATAAATGAGATAATGAAATGACTAATATTAAAATATCATGAAATGGAAAATAACAGCATGGATTTGATGACTTTATTGTCGGAGCTGTTCTATTTTATCTCGGGTTAGGAATACTAAATTCGCAAGGAGCTTAATGCAATAATAAATATCTGTATCTTTGTCGGTTCATCTTCAAAGCACAGGACGTATGGAGTATCGATGCAATGAAAGAATTCTTATAATGTATTATTAATTGCGGTCGGTAGATGGTCGGCGTGAGGTACTTCGCTGCGGTATTACAAACTCCGCGTGTCGTGGCGCCGTGAAGGGGTTCGTGGGTGCAAACGGCGCGTTGGACGCCGGGCTGGCGGGCGTCGCACTAATCGAGCTCTGACGAGACAGTCCTCCGCGTCGCACTGGGCTGGATGTCAACGAACTCCTTGAAATTATTACATTTACGATTATTTGATATTGTTAAAAGTTAGAAGAACTTATTAACTAAAGTAGATTAACTACATTAATTTAACATAGAACTATATCTAGCTCATGTATACCTGGGACTAGTAGTAATGTCAGCGGCGGCCGACAGCTGCCTCGGCGGCAGCGCGGGCGGACCACCGCCGCGGGGACTGGCTCCCACTCGCGGGGGGATCTAGCGTAGGTAGTGAGGATTTTGGGGTCACACATCAAATTTACTATGACACTGAATCGATGAAATTTTCTTTATAACAAAATAATTTATAAAACGACATGAAATATAAAAATGTAATAATCCTAGATGAGAGTTACAATGGGACTGTATCAACTACATTACTGATGAGTGCGATGCTATTTTGGAAGGTCTAACCCACCGTGGGGGGTTCGTGGTGCCTGGGCGGCGAGGCCTGTGAATGTGCTCGAGTGAGTCTCTGCGGAGGCAACGCTGGCGGTGGAGGCCGACGAGGTGGCAAGCTCTCCGTCCTTTGTGCCGGAGGGCGACTATCCGTTCTCTCCGCATTGTCTTCACTGTCCCTTCGACTACTTTGTTTTTCCTTTAATCCACTATCTTCGTCCTCTGGAGGCGTTTCTCTTGTAGTGGGTGGTTCAGGCAACCGTTTCGGCCGTTCAGGCAGTGCACGCGGCTTGTCAGGGGGTACCCTCTGTCTTTCAGCATCATTTACACGAGGGTCTGATAACCTTTTATTATTCTGAAAAATGGATTCTAAGCGTCATTTTAAAATGTATTTTTAATAATGTTCTATGTTTGTCTATTTGTTATTTTAGTGATGAGTCTGAAAAAGAAAAAAATCCTGAACCAATTTACCTGTGGACTGGCCTTGTTCGGGAACACATCATCCTCCAGTCGAGGGGAGACGGAAGCGGTTGTTTCCGGCGCGTGTATCTGAGCCGCTTGTTCCAGGATCGCTTTCTTCTGTTCCTGACCCGCTGCGAAGTACGAGAACACGCAGAGCACCGCATAACAGATCTGGTCCGCCTGATGCGTTACATGGAATAAGTTAATGAGATGAATGTGTCTGGATAAAAAGTAAGATCAAAATGAAGCAAGTTATCAATTATTAAACATAAAAAATATTTTATAAAAGATGCCTGAATATATAAAAAAGAGATATATAATTACTGAATTGGACTTAATTAAAAAAAAAGTGCAAACTATTTCATCTGTAAAATTGTAATTGATTATCGTTTATTCATGACTGCAATGCAACTGCAAAGTTGTCTGTGCTACTTAAACACGTACCTCCGTAAGATACATTATACCGAAAATCTTCTTCCTTTGTTTATTTTTTAAAAAACATTACAATAATTGTCAAGTGTACGAAAGAGAATGAAGCTCTGAAGGATTAAAACGCTAGAAAATAACACAATTGCGACGATGGCCGGCCTACCATGAACTCTTATACCAATATTAAAATAGTCTTACTTTCGTTTCTTACAGTACAAGAATGAATGATTTAGGACGTCATCCTAAATCATTTATTCCCTTACTATATTACATTACATTTTTTACTTATACCTTGTGTGTGTGTGTTTCTTTTGACATTCTTAATATTAATATAATATAATTTCCATAGACAATTTACAAATAAAAGAAATATTATTTTAATAAGAACTTCTTTAACGAGTTCTAGGTAGGTCTGCAAGTGTCATAGAAAAAAAAAAAAGAAACCGGTCCTGCCAACGCAAACATACCATATATCTTACCGTTTTTTTTAAACCATCAGCATCAACCTAAAAATGAAAGCACAACACTGAAAGCAAAGCAATAAATAGGAAAAGTAAAACAAGACGTGTACATACATCAGTGAATTTATGAAACTTAAGGTGCAACATTCGGTTGGATTCCATTGACCTCGACAACGAGATAGTACCGAGTAAGCCATATTGAGAAGAAACGATGAAGATCAAGCACTACTTTGTCTGCCTATAACATAAAACAGGGGTACATGAACTGAATAAAAATAAAAATCAACTGCCCGCTAATAACATTTATTAATATATTAGCACTTACCATTATTGATTTATATTTTCTTTGAATTATCTGCCTGGTTTTGGGATCTAAAAAAATCAAATTAACTTATATTTTTATCACTGAGCGAATGGCGAAAAAATTCAGAATTTAAAACAGTGGATATTTCTTTTTATCGACATTATACAGTCTCATTGAACTACAATTTAATAAATTATTTAATAGGAGGTAGGATAACATTAAATAAATCCGACCATTAAATGTGTATAAAAAGCTATTGTTTCTGGTAAGTTCGATATTGTGTTTTACATAAATTGGTTCTACTTACTAAATTCTTCTAGAACGAAGATCCCGCCGTTCTGTGTGAAGCACTTTCGTATGTGATCGAGCCGCACAAAGAACTGAAAAACATTATATAGGTTTTGAATCCGAACCCAAATAAGCTTTCGCGTCTACATCGGCCTAATTCTAAGAATACTGGTCATAGCAGTTAACGTAACATTTACAATACAACCTAACACTTTTGTGAACGTTATCTGCTATTTTATCATTTGTTTTTTGTATTCCTCTTGTGCATTTTGAAGAAGCGTGATAAGCTTCCACGTTGGAATGTCTAATGCAGTGCGCTACGCATGTGCAAAGCACCTGTATTCATATTGAAAGGGTCAGTGGGGACGTCTTTAAATCAACAAACATTTTATTATGGTTAGAGATTCATAAGCCTTTTGTTAGTTGACGACGTATCTTACATACTTATAAATAATGAATATTAAAAGTGCGTTATTGCCTGCCGTAACTATATTCACTACGTTACCAAGCCTAAAAAACTTAACAAGCTACATAATGTTTAGATAATGTACGAGTACACAATTAATGTTCCTTAAATTAGAAGCAAATAAAAAAATACATTGTAAAAAAAGTATAAAAATGCTGTTTATAATTGCTTTTGTATGGTTATTCGAGTGCATAGGAAAACTTATAATATTCATGCAATTTAAAACACTGAGCGGCGCGTAAATTTAAGGTTCAATGATTCAATACACTCGTCCTTACAGCATCGATAGGAAAGGAGTGCATCAAAATCCTTTGTGTTGTTAAAAACAAAACAAGCGCGCCATTCAGCTGCGTTGAAAACAGCAAGTAATTTAGAGGTTTAAACATGACAAGGGATTTTAAAAGGCTTGCACAGGCGAGATATGGAACAAATTGAGGAGCCAGAAAGAGGTCAAGGCCAATGGGGTGATCCGCGTAAGGACGTGGCGAGGCAACAAGTGAGCGGGCTGGAGGCGCGCCAGAACTTGTGAGATGGCTAATGCTCTATGACTGACCTTTGATTTGCGTCGTTTAAGCTTTAGCTCGTGTGACGCTTGCTCGGGTATCAGGTGAGGGACCGACTAATCTCAGCACGTGGTGCGAGTGAAAGATCGAAACCGCTCGCCGGACGATCGGTGATACTATTGCAAGCTATCGGGTGCGTATGAACAAATAAACAGAGCTTCTAGGTGCATGCACGAACGCGCGGGCGCTCGCCGCACTCGGGAGAACTAAAACAACGCTAACAACGGGTAAAACAATCGGTAAGCCTCAAACTACAAGTAAAAGTAAAGCCCTACGACCTCGAACGATCATCGCTAACGTGCACGCAACGCCGACCGCGACAACAATCGCTAGGTCGCTGGAGTCGCATCGATCGTCTTAGGAGCTAGCCATTACTAGGTTATGAACCACTGAGTACCTCGAAATCCTTCAGCGCAGCGGCGCGTGTTCAGCGGGTCCGGAAAGGGTAGAACAGACAAAAAGAAGATATTAGTTGAGGGCGGCCGAGCGCGTGTCAAGGACCATCTCAAAAGTTCCTAGCGTAGCGGAGGCGCTGCGCGCGGGCGGCCGAGGGGGCCTTCTCCCCCCTACTTCCCCTGCCCCCTCCATCCCCCCCGCACTACCCCCGAGCACAGCCGCCCGCACTCGCCGCGCCCCTCGCGGGCTTGCAGACAAATAGCACATGCACAAGTTATACTTATATGGAGAGTTACGTAAATCAGATGGACAACGTTAACCTTAAATGTAAAAAATATAACTAACTATTACATCGATTAGTAATAGATTAAATAAAAAAAGATAAAAACACGAAATTCGTCAAGTAGCTGTAATAAGTAATAATTACGAATTTGTGTTGATATAATCGTATAAATAAAAAAAATATATAAAAATAGGTTCAGCACAAATAGTAAATAGATTAAAATATATATAAATACGGATTAGGAAAGTTTGAGTGGTCCTTGCTAGGTCTTGTAAGGCATATACCATTATAGATTATATAAAGATAATCTTAAATATAATATCTGTTTGAGGGCGTCGTCTAAGCGAGTCGTATGATGAGATGTTTGCGATACAGCTGATAAAGATAAAATATTAAATTTATCACGTTTGACAATGTCTCCGTGAATTGCCGAAGCTTAATAATGTAGGTAGGTAAGATATAATGCAATGCACTAAGGTCACCGGCACAATATTAGGACATTAAAGCTGGCCAATAGGGAATCTGTCCCATTATAGACTGTCGCATAATAGAGATACGACATTCTACAAAAATATGTCTGTTTGCGACATTTCCAGAATAAAGCATCAACACTGACATATCCTGCCTTACCTGGTCATCATGTATATGACTACCAAAACTGAAGCACCGTTAAAATTATTGTTTCAAGTTTGGTAAGTCATTATATTTAACATGAATAAAAGCTTACAAAAATTATTTAAGTACAGCAAAATGAAAAAACTACCTTGCTATGATGAAACAGGAGTCCCACGCCTTCCATGCACACCTTTAATCATTGTGTCAGAATTTAGAATTATTTATTACAACTTGAAATTAAAATTATATAGGAGTTCATTTTTATTCTGAAATATTTTGTAGCATGGAGTAAGATGACCGACGGTGCATCTGCTGGTATGCCATGATCGTCAGCCAAGGTCAACTCCAAATAAGAGGAGCTGCAGATGCGTATATACATCATTTCGGATGGTAGGTACGATTACTAGTACGGTATTATTACTGTCTCCTTCAATTTTCTTAACTCCTAAACTCCCAATGCCCCACCATACCTGAATTAGTCCCCCCTCTCCCGTTGCACAGTCCTGCACAGGAAACTCCCCACCTAACTCCGCCGCGTCTTGCCGACGACCACTCTTCTCCATGGCCTCTTTGATGCAGTAGTACAGAGCTTTGCACTGGAATTGTAGTTTAGCAAAGTCGAAATACAGATATTATAAAAAAAAACATAATAAATATTAAAGCAGGAAAAATTATATTTCAGTTCATACCTTTTTTGTATAATATTTATGAAGTTGCGTCTGTCCGCCATTCTTTCTCCAAAGGCACAAAACTCGTATTTTCGGACTATACGTCATATTAACGAGCCGCTCATACCACCATCTTTCGACAATGGTCCCTAAAATGACATAATGATATTTGGTGACAGTCAAATTTAAATCTAAGCATCTCCAGTAGTCTTACAATCTTTTAGTTACCTTGTGTAGTCCTCAGTACAAGTCCGTCGTGCCTTACGTCCAGGAATCGCAAGGCTCCAGCGGCGTCACCCTCATGCACCGTGAAGGTGGCGCGATGTGTGGCGCGGGACCCCAGGGCCTTCAGACTTATATCATTCCCGTGCTGTGAATGTAAACATTATTAAAAAGTGCACTACAATTAGAAGATTATAATTTATCATTAAAGTAACCTACCAAATTATGAACGACATCCAAGAGATGATTAACTTCCTGGCTGTATACCAGACCGATGTGGCTTTTAGCCAGCAATCTTCTAACTTTATTTCGGACGATATCCGCTTCGACTCCGAGCATTACCATCGCAGCAGTTAGATTATACAGAGCAGTGGATAGTAGTCTATCCTCCTCGTGCTCTAGACGTTTCCTCTCCGTTTCGCTGAGACATTTATACCGTTCCATCATTTCATTGGCTCCCTGGTCCATGCCGATCATATCCCGTTCTTGGCTCACGGCATCTAAGAACGAATCCTCCCAGAATTGCATTTGGTCCCATAAGTTCGATCTCTCTTTTCCTAAAGATAACAAATCGCTAGAAAAATATATACAAGCATCTAACTTAATGTATCTAGAAGTATGTTTCCTATTTACCTATAAGTCCTTGAAAAAGATAGGTCCGTGCAGTTTCAGGAGAGGTGAGTGGGGAGGTGGTCGGCACTCCCGCCATGGGGCGACCGTTAACAGAAGACTTGGATGAGAATACACTACCAGTGCGAGCCTTGCCACCTGGTCGCACACCCTGCCCAACCTGGAACGGTATTTTTATTATATATTCAAGTCTACTGTGATATATTTATCATCTATATATATAAGAAACAATATTTGTCATCTACATATATAAGAGACCTGCACTGCAAAATTATATAAAGTAATATTACTCTTAATTACTTACAGTCCATGTCCCCTGTATCTGATACGTTCTCTACGATAATAAAAACCCAATTGGTTTTAATATATAGTATTGGTAAACGATTCGTTAATATAACAAGCTTATAAATATCATATTCCTATAATAAATATATAGTGTAACAGGGGGTAGTTTAACAAGTTAGTACGGAAAGAATGTAGAGCCTATGCACATGCATTATACACATGCCTCACATGTAGTGCGCTTGGAGATAAGATTGTCGGCGTTCATATAAATATCAACACAAATTAAGTGCGATGCTAAAGCACGTTAGCAGCGCTTTTGCAGTCAATAGATTTCAAAATCGGTAGATCATGGGCCTCAATGGAATTAACATTTACAGAGGTCTGAGGTAAAAAGCCTAGACAAGCGGGATTATAAATAATAGAAAAGAATGATATACGTATCGTACGTACGTTTGACATAAGATAACTCTATATACATTTATATAGAATCTATAACAGAAACTTGCCTTTTCGCTAAAGGCTCAGAAATAAAGGAAAACGTTTCGTTTACCAATCGCTTTAGTTGTGTATTATATGTACATTGTTGCGTGCAGAGACCCTTAATGCACGAGGTGATGTAATTTTTTCAGCGGTCCTACCATGGACTTTTACAAACTATAATAGTTTCAATATTACAATAATATTACTTTGATTAATATGAGCTCTACGAGACAATAATATTCTATTCCTGCTTATTGACGTAGAATGCTTTTTGTAAAGGACAAAAATTTAATATAAAAACAATAACATATCACATGGCAAAAAACACTTAATTGTATGAGGTAATGAAAATATAGTAAAAATGTATGATTTAAGATGACGTCGTCAAAATTTCTTATCGAAACATTATAATAGTAATATTACTTTTAGGACGAATTCGAAAGTAAGATTATTGTAATATTGCTATAAGAGTTCATGGTAGGCCTGCTGTTAAAATAATCAACTAATAAAAAGGATGGAATATACACATAATATTTATTTGTATATCCATGGACCAATATTGTTTATATGCAAAAATAAATATAAAAGCACATAGTACGTTAGTACACAAAGCGTTGTACTGTTTAAATGATGTACAATCCAAAGCATGTGCTCCAACCAAAGCATACGAACATGTGCGCAAGCGCAAGACAAGATAACGACTTACATTAAGGAACATGACGTCAGTATCAGAGAGATTGGACTTAAAGGAGGCGCGGTTGTGGTGGTGGTGGGAGGCCAGCGTAGCGCGGTTGGTGGTAATGGAGCCGCTGTCCGAGCACTCCGATGAAGGGGCCTGCACAAGGCACACATCACCTGGCACTTAGCTGGAGCCACACTTGTATACATCGTGTATTAGACTAATGGTTCCATGTCATTATACGATCCGATCCATTCCATCTCAACGGTATTATAAATCACGACGCAAAGTGAAATGGCTGTTAGTGATTAGTGCTTCGCTGTGATTGGTGGAGAGGGTTATTAAATTTATATATATAGATTCTTCGAGGTCAAATCGTATGGTTTAGATCGTATAAAGAAGTGTGGTCATAAGACCTCATAGATGTTTTCGAAACGGGATTGTTTGGATTTTTTTAATAACAAAAAGATTCGTTACTTGTTTAGCAAGAAAATAAAAGTGAACTGACCCAATTTTACAAGGTAGCGCTTAGGAGATACGTCAAATTAAGGGTTAGGTACCTAAAAAATTGGATATGATATAAAGCCATGCGTGGGGGATAAGCATTACATATATAATATACACATTTACATACTTTAATAAAGTTAGCGATATAATATAAATATATATTACACCCTACATGCAACTAAAAACATTGAAAGCATAACAATAGAGTCACTTACATCGGAATCGAAAGAAGTAAGTTTGCTGAAAAGAAGATTTCGTTTCTGATTTAACATGTCCTTAAATATCTCTGTGGTACTTTGCCCATCCCCTTGGTCCATTTCTGAGTAATTAACTGCTGGACCATCTAAGGACAAACATACAAACATAATTTAAATAAATATACAGAAGAAAAATAAATCGACAGTTGCAATGACTCGATCCCGAGAGATCTGGAAATCGGTTCTGTCGTTCCAACAATTGACCTACCATATCGCATACGGTACGGCAGCCATACATAAGCTTAACATGACTATACATGCTTAAAGATATTTTAAACATAATTTAAATACTAAAAAGAATAGACGTCTGTCTGTTCTGTAGAGATAGGACAGCTATGTTTGATATTTAGTTTAATATTAAAATGTAAAGCAGAATTTTATTAAAACTTACCAGATTGTGAGCTCTTTCTGGAAGACGGTGTGGACGATGGAGGTTCATAATCTTGTCTTCCATAATGATCAGACAATGCAGAACCAGCCATGCCTCCATGTTCTAAGCCAGCGATTTCTTTACTCCAATAGTGGGTGTGTGCCATCTCAGCCAGTTGGAAGACCGATGCCATACCACCGAGCCCAAAGTTGGAGTAAGTGTGTTCCAAGCCATGGACCACTGCTTGAAGAACTTTTAGCATCCCCTTCCATATTGGTTTGCTAATGAACTTTAACAAAAGGAACAATGAGTAAAAGTGACAAATTAAAATAACTATTATTAAAATAATTTTCGTCTTTACGTACCACATCATCAACTTTGTCATTGGGCGACGTTTTTCGATTAAAATTTCTATTAAGTTTACTGAGTACCATGTTTCTATATGATTCATCTTCCATGAGCTTCTTTACACGATTTAGTTTAAGCCATCCGACGCCTTCTCCTTCCAGAACATGTTGTACAAGCTGCACAAAATGGAAAGTAAATGTATAAAGCAGGCAAAAACAAGGAAATATTATTATATCTTACTAACATCATTCAGAAAAGCTTGATTCTCGCTGTTAGCAGAGCGTGTGTTAGTTGGTGTCATAGCGGGCGCCGGAGCTGAGTGTCGTATGAGAGGAGAGCGCTGCACCAAGCCCTTGGCTCCTTGAGAGAACGGGCCGAATGTTGCCGCCATTGGAGTATTGGGTGAGGGTTCGGGTTTTGCTTGTTTCCCTGGTATAAAACAAATAATTATGTCATTTTTATATAAGATTTTGGATTTATTGCTAAAATATCTTTTTGTTTTCAGAAGATACCTTTAGCTGAGCCAAAAAAGTCACTGAACATGCTAGAAGTGGAGGCGGCCAGTCCGTTCAAATCAGAGCTAATGTTGGAGAAGAAGTCGCGGTGTGTGGTTGCGAGTAAATTGGTCGTCTGCAGTGCTGTAGAATCTCTTCTATTATTTGGAACCGAAGAGGCATCTTGACTTTCTCCCTGTTAAAGAATTTTTGCGATAAGATTTTAAAAGAAATATAAATTTCCAGGAAAACATCTATTCCCTCCCTACCTTTAACAAGCCTTTCTTTGCTGCTACTTCTTTGGCACTTTTTGTGAGATCTCCTAGAGTTGATTTGCCAACATAAGTGAGATCTTCAAACGTATTTTTGCTAACTGCTGTAGCTGTCTTACTCGCTTCCAATGCTGATTTAGATGCCTCCTGAACACTCTTGGATGCTTCTTCAGCAGCCTTTTTAGCATGTAAAGTAAACTGTAAATAGAAAAATTAATATTTATTACGTCTTGAGTAAATATAACTTAGAATGTATTTTCAATAATGTCTATGAACTAACAGATGTAGCTACATATATGTAAATCCTAATGATTATAATATTATACTATTGTTAACATATTTCCGACATGATAATGTTTCAGTAATATCTACGTGACCAAACGCCGGTGTTTATAATTCATAAAATAATTCAAAACAAACGCAATATTGAATACTATGAATACAAGTGCACTTTTTTAATATCGTAGAGATGTTTGTTTACAAATAACTAAACTAAATAAAAATTATGTCGTAATTTGTACGCTCACATCAATCATTACAATTTTGAACATAATGTCTTACGTTTTAATCTATATTCCTATTGTTTTATGTTACATTTATATATAATTAGTGTGTTACATTATATTTTAGTCTATTATATTATGTTCTACGTGCTAATGGCGTGGTGATCTACTTTGATTGCAATCTTCAAGCAGTATCAATTCATGATACCTTGTCAAAAGGCGCAAAAAGGTTCTTATCTTCTCCTTGGGCCGCTTTTCCTTTCTTCGTGTTAAATAAAAGAAATTTAAACATTGACATTTAACGTAAATTACATCATAATAACACTTATTAAAGATAACTTACTTTATCCATATGAGCTAGTAACCCCTCTTGACTACTCTGGCGAGTAGTTTCTCGTACAAGTTCTTTCGCCTGAGCAGCAAATTGTTCCAACAGCGATGTTTGCGATGCTTGTCTTGAGACTCCACTGTTAGAACTCTATAAAAATGACAAAACGGTAATGTATCCGGTATATTTTATAATATTTTGTTTTTTTATCTTTATTTACTTATTATCTTTATATATGGATTGAATGGTTATCTAAGTGGCTATGTATGAGTGTTCTAATGTAATTAATGCCCATGTTTATTTCTACTTACTAGAGTTATAAGTATATATATTAATATCTACGTAATTAATACTTTCTAGCGAAACATCGGTAATGAAACAAGCAATGTTATAAGTAAAGAAAAAATCTTATTGTTATTTTAAATTGTCTACGAAAATGGCAGTCATGTTATATCTACATTAAATATTATTTAAATCAAATGTGCTATTGTTATTTTCGTCGTCCCTGTCCAAGTATAATAATATAAAACCAATTTAAGTGGTGTAGTATTGTGGTTTAATTATTTGTATTGATTACGTTTTGTATAGTGAGCGTTGTCATGAACGCATACCTTAGGCCGCGAGTGCGGAGACACACGCATGGTGTCGCGGTCACACGGGCGACGCGACGCGACTGTCGCAGGAGTCGTCGACGAGTCGGACTCGCGTCCCAGACTGCCGCTGTCTGTGTCCTATATATACCCATCTTTACCTTATAATTTGCCTTTTAATACCGATAAGATAAACTTAAAAAAAGGAGAACGAAATTAAATTAGCCAATTAGTTCTCCCAATTTAAGATTGAGATGGAGAAGAAGTTATTCTACTTTCGTTTTTTATTGCTGCGAATACGTGGAAAAGGGACAACGGGGACTGATCTTGGACATGAAAGCGAAATTCTCATATTCTGACATGTTTTTAAATGTTTATATAGCGTATGAAATACTATGATTAGCTTTGACATAAAAAAACTAGCCAAAAATGTCTGTTTTTCATACGGTGGAAGTGATTGATCATAGATAATTAATGGACTACACTCTATCTTACTAGACTTTATCTAGAAAAAATAGTGCCCCAAAAACTTTTTTAATTACGTACACTTTTTTTTACTGGTGTCGGATGATCAGTAGCGTCAGGACGATCCATAGCTCCAGGAACATCATCATCAGACAGGTCACTGTGTTCAGAACTAGAAGCAGATGGTGATGGAGATGTAGATTCGCGACCTCCTCTATGACCTTCCTCTTCACCATCTCCTCCTTCTTCACCGAATATCAGCGAAGACGGTGGACTGTATACCTGCAAACATTTTGGATTTAAATAATTATCCTTATAAAAAGTCGTTATAATTAAAAGGATAAAATCTATGCATGTAATTTACCGTTTTCGGATCTAGTGACGATGACAACGTCATTGGAACCTGTATAACAGCACTATAAGTCTCTCCGATGACATGTTGCTGATGAGCGTTTCCACCTAAAATAACAATAAATAATACATGTACGTTCGTCCAGAGATTGTTATATTTTCCCAAATAATAATTCTCTAAAAAATTATGTTATTTTCTAGATTGACACGCATTTCGAATAAAATCTTTTTTTCCGAATTGAAATCGAACTTGACGCTTGATTATTTTTAGTATCTGTGCATTCCCGTTACATCCTTCCTACCTCACCCCTCTCTTCACTCACTATTATCTAGAAAAGGACGTAGACGGCAGACATGGACCACAGGACCGCAAAAAACAACACCACAAAATACCTGAGGGGGTACCGGTAGCCAGGCTCTTGATAACCAGGTAACATACTGATATCAGAGCATTAATATTTTTCCTATTATCAAAACCATCCATACACCAACAACAAACGATTTTCTTTGACATAACCCGGGAAGTAGTAGTAAATCATTTATTTTATGGTAAGATTCTTATTAGTTTAGAAAATTTACAGATACTTTTTTTAGCTGAGTGCATATGTAAATAAAGAATTATACATATATACATACCTGGCGATAAGTCTGAAGACGCCATTTCTGAAACGAAGTCACTTAAAGATGAATATGATGAACTAGTGCTCTCTGCAGCTTCTGAATCAGATCCACTCTCGTCTGTAAAAAAGAAATACTCTCATATATATTAAGTAATATATAAATATATTGTATGTACAAACTATATTTGCTTTTAATACCTGTGGGTTGATTTTCCTGTCTCTGTAATTGTCTTAAGGCACCATTAAGTGAACTGCCATCGTCCCAAACTGCAAATCTGATGGGTTGAAGTTGGTCAGCAAACCATTTGGGTTTGTCACCGATTTGTCTAGGATCAAACACACCAGTTTGTACCCTCAAGAACGCCACGTTACAAGGAGTTAAAGACCATTCCGCTAAGAACTCCACCGCCTGTAATAAATATATTTTTTAAACAATTGTTATCATATAGTGACGTAAACGTATTTATTGTTGGAATTTGCATACTTGTGTTCTAGCAAATTTGTTAAGAAATGAGGAAGTTCTCGGCCGCGATCTCAGAAAGCTATTGATCTGAAACGCCACCACCGGACGTGGATATAAGCGTAGGGTCCGAGTATGTTCCATGAAATTCGCCAGAATATTCTGAGAATTGAAGAACCGCACCTAAAAAATATTCCAATGTATGATATGTCACATGACAGTTCGAAGATTGCAGTTTGTAAGAACTGACCATAGCAACCCTTGTGGCGATGTCAACAGAATCAATATCGTTGCCGTATATGAGCGGGTTGAAGGGCTGGGCCTGAGGTGAGTGTGTCGCGGGCGTGGGCGAGGCCAGCGACAGGCGCGTGTGTGCGCTGCCCACAGACACGCGCCGGCTCTCCGGCGTGCTGTGAGACTCACGGAATGACGCCGGTTGAACTCTGCCGCCCCAGACAAAAAGATGTTCGTTCACAATAATCTTTTATATTCTTTGAGGCAATTTTTTATTACGATTGATGTTTGGATCCATATATAGGAGCATATTCAGCTTTAGGGCATATTTATTAATTTTATAGGAAGTGTTAAACTTGTGCTATTTGCACAAATTTTGTATTATATGTGTAAAACTAAAATATTGATATAATAAACGAGAAAACTTACTTTAACGTAGCCCCACCCACACTGTCTCTTCTTGATGGTAGAAGCGGTGCAGCTGTATGATCTGCTGAGCTGTTTCGTAAGCTGCTTAGAGCCTGATTAACAAATAAATAAGTACGTTTTAATATTCATGTATTTAAAAGTATATTACTTTAAAAAGCGGGATCGTTTTTAGCTCACGATCAAAATTGCTCAGTAGGAATATCATTTATATGTTAGTTTCATTAAATTAACCATTTTTTTTATAAATAAATATGAATAAAGCTTAAATTATATTTTTTATAAAGGTATACTTTTGGATTAGAAATGTCAATATTCAGTATAACTGAAAATATGCACATTTTGAAACTGAATGATTTCTTCGTTTGCAAATTTCAAACTGATATTCACCATTAGCTACTAGCGCATAAATATTTAAATCATTTACATAATTATATAAATAAAAAATGCAATTCAATAATCACTTCCAAACCCAAAAAATTCTACTACGACATTCCTCTACAGTTTTACAAAATTAAGAGCTTTTATTTCTAATAATATCATTTATCAAAATAAACATGGCATTATTTAGACTACTTTATTTGAAAATATGGCTTTACAAATATGTAATTTTAGAAACAAAATATTAGTTATAGTATTGAAACATTTTAACCTTATACAAAAGTTTATTTTAGTGCAATTATAGATACCAGGTATCTGATACAAAAGCTAGCTACTCATTCAATAAAATATAAACAATTACCTACCTTTTATTCTTATATAGGACAAACTTTTTTGATTTGTGTTTGTTTGTGTATATTTATTTATTGCCTAGGACATTGCCCTTTGACATTGACATTTGACATTGATATTTGACATTGACATTTGAAAAATATGGTACATAATATAGCGTGTATGACATCTACTTATCAAAGTATAAACACAGGCAATGTTTAAAATCATAAATGAATTTTATAGCACGATTTGTAATATCCGTTAAACAAACGTTGACTGTGTTATCAATACTTTTATCTTGGCTTCGAAATTATGTGGGCGGAAGCTTCAGCATTATCACAATCACAAAATATGTTAACATGCACGGAATCGCAAAATAAAACGATGACTGAAACTGTGCTGCAAACAATGCTATTGAAATCTCTTTAGAAACGTTGACAGAAAAAGAAAAGTAAGATGTAGGATGTGGTGTGGAATGCTAACACTATTTTCAGTCAAGTTTTCCTTTTGATATGCCCCCTGTTAGAATTGCGTTTGGATTTGTGTGTGTGTGTGTGTGTTTGTTGTTATTTGGTTGGTATTAAGTTTCCGTTTTCGTTGTTTGTTCTAAAAGGTTGGCAATGTTTTATTACTGGCACAAAACTGTACATATGTGGTGAAGAAATTAAAATGGTGCAATGTAAAAACAATATAATATTTACACCAGTTCCGGCGATTCCCATGACTTGCATAGCCTAGCGAAGTGGGAAAAAGTGAGTAGAAGTTAGTGAAATTGAAAAATTAGGAGAAAAATTGGTTGGAAACAAAGATTTTGTGTTTTAGTGAAAGTTAGACAAAAGTTGGTACAACATTTCTAGGGGTCTAAAAGATCAATAGTGAAATATTTGTGCTCAATGATGCTCAGAAAAACCTTAATTTTGTAGCACACGTAGCTAGAAGATAAAACTTAAATTTAGAAGTAAATAGAAAAAGGTTTTAGTATTATATTTGCTTGAGTATTTAATCTAATCGTGTAAGGATTTGTTTATAGAATTAAGAAATTGCCACAATTGCTTAGCAACACGAATAAAAATGCGAAACGAGTTGCGTGATTTAGAAAATATTAGGTGATACAAAAGAAAAATATCAAATGAAATAGCTGGATTACCTGTTTTAAATGGTTCTTAAGAACCGAACTCTCTGGTTCGGGGAGGGGGGGCAAATCTTGTTCGTTACCATAGGGACCGCTCAACTTAGTAGCATCAAGATCTACGAGCCAAATATCATCTGGTAATCTGTGAAAAGTATCTCGTCAATAAATCTTAAATAAAGAAAACGTTTTAATATGTTTGTAATAATGAGTTAAAAAATAAGAAATCTTTTTATAAAGTTATGATACTTACTTGAAATTCTTCTTATATGTAAGAAATGTAGCGGGTATTCCGATAAGAAACGGGGTAGGAGCTAGCAGCAGTTGCTCCGCACAGCTCATGCAGCTGGGTAGCAGCGGGATGGCTGGGAACATGTACTCCAGCGGGTACAGCATGGCCACCAGCGCCATCACCGACATTGACAGCGCGTTATAATCCCGTGACTGAACTACTACTTTGTTCTCTAGCATGATCAGAGTCAGCACTCTCAGACAAGTGTCTACGCCTGGATTGGAAACCATTATAGATAAGACCTGAGATAATTCTGCTGAAAGATTAGGGGAGATACAAAATCTTAATTTATAACTCTTGACTCACCCAGCAGTTCCAATGGTAAATGTAGTGGAAAGTCAATAAGAGTGAATCTGGTATGGTCAGGCAGCGCGAATACTAGCGGCGCGTGCGCAGTGGGTGATAGAACTTCGAGTTCCAGACGAGTTTTGCCCGGAACTGGTACCGGTGCTGAGAGGAGCCGCAGAATCCATGTCTCAATTTCTTTTACGTCATGTACCACTATTGTAGGAGTATTGTCGTACGCTTGACCCGTAAGTACGGACCATACTGTATCTCTGAAAAGGCCGATTCTTAAATATGGGTCAAAAAAAAAATCTGTGACGTAAAGTATATTAAAGTTTTATTAAGACAATAAAAAATCCAATTCCGTTTTATACGCAATTTAAATGAAGCCTGATAATATAAACAACATAAAACGGTACTAACTGATATAAAAACAACTTTAGCGATAAAAAGAGATTTCCTTTAAAAAAAAATATTACCTATAAATCTTTAATATACATAACGAAATTTGCTTTCTTAAAATATCTTTCGACTTGTCCTTAAAGGCTTTTTTAAAACATTATAAACAGACGTCTGAAGGACAGAGCAAAATTCAATCAAATTTTTTAATAATTTAATGTGAAGCTTTATAGATTTGAGATTTTTAATCGTTTTCTATTTATTGGAAATCACTTTTTTAATTTTATATAACTATTTTAGTGTATTTTTAAATTTAAACTTTCGTGAACCATGACTTTATTTATCGGAATGTTCCGACTAGTTTCGAACCCATTCGGTGTTCTTAATCATAATCTCTAAACATGGCGGACTCGCGGCGCGACTCAGTTCGCGATTTAATTTCTTCATGAATACAGCCGGGTAATATATAAATATATTATAGTCTAATTAGTTCCTTACCTAAATATTTGTCTGGAGGCGCCTACACGCCGTGGGCTGGAAGACTCGTTACAAGCGTCTATTAATTTTTTAAGGATAAAGAGGCACTCTCGGAATGTCGAGAAGAAGGGATGGTGTGACAGAAGGCATATGGATGTCAAGGAATGGTTCCGTATGCGCTGCAACCAACAAATCATTATATTTGATACGGTTGTGACGATTTAAGTCTTGCATATTCATTGAATAAAACTATTCGTCCTTCACAGGACTGCAGGCTTTGTAGCAAGGTTACAATAATCTTACTTTAGAATTCTTTCTAAAACAATATTACTTGAATAATGTTTCGATAAGAAGTTTTGATGACGTCATCATAAATCATTCACTCTTTTACTATAGGAAACATTATTAACTCGTACTATGAAGTGTGTTTTGACATTTGAAATATTAATGTAATATTGTTTTTATGTTAATTTTCATTTAAAAAAGCTATTAATGCCTTTACGTCACTATGCAGGAATAAAACAATATTGTTTTATGGAACTCATGGTAAAAATCAAAGTATTACTAATGTGATACAAACTTCTTAAAACTATGATAGTTTTTAACGTTTCATGGTAGGCCTGCCGGTTCTGTAAATAGCAAATTTTTATTTGGATCCAGAGTAAACAAATAAACGTCAAGTAAGTATATTTCTTTTTTATTATTACTAAAAACATTATATAGGACGAAAACAGTATTTCAGGAAATGTATTTTTTATAGCCGGTTAGTTTAGTGTGAAATAAATTTGGATAAATTTATGTCTTATATTCAAAGTAGGTTTTATTACCTTTATTTGAAGGTTTAGATTTATTTTACCTTAATATATTATTGAACTACAACTATCTATTAATAATTCAACTGTATCCAATTAGTTTATTCAGTGAGCTGAAAGAACATTATTTACTAGAGAGTAATGAAGTTTGTTAAATTTAACGAAACATTTGCTACGCTGCGGCTACGTGGGTCTACGAAATGTAAAGGTTATATGAGGTTATATTTAATGTTTCAGCGTCTATATTAACTTTTTACTAAGAATTGTCAAATTACTATAATTGTTTATGTAATATCTACTGTATTCAGGTAATGAAAATAGTCTTATATGCTAGTATTTAATTTACTGTAAGGAACAACACTGTAATTCAGATAAGTTAATATATCTGACAAGCTGTCTTGTTCGGGATTTTATATTGGCTAAATATCTCCACAACCTTCAGCATGGAAACTAATTAAACAATACCACGCTATTTATTTCTCGAACAGAAAAGAAATAAATGACAAATTTACTTGTGACTCGCCCCGGCTTGCCTCGGAATTTAATAAAGTAAGAAATGCATTTAGCAAATTCAGTATATTTATTTTATGAAACGTCTTTATCTTCAGTGATTTATATTTAAAACTGTCCTTCGTCTGTTGAGCAGCAATCATCAAACTAATACTCAAATATGGTGTTAATGCAATTTTCGTACTAAATTACAATCCAAACTTTCGACTTGTTCCGTTGATTTCTTTGTTCTTTATACAAACACAATCCTAAGTCCTTCAATACAAAATCAACTAAAAACAACCAAATCGGTCAAGACGTCATGGAATAATGGTCTATCATACATGAGGCAATTGTTTTTGTATATTATAGATATTACTTGTATAGTAATTGTAATGGAAACTTATTTGTTTAATAAAAAAAAAACTTTGCCGAAATAAAACACTATCAACTGAATGTCTAATATTGGTAAATATAATTGGAGTGAGTGGTAATTTGATAATCGAAGAAATGACCAATGTAAATTGTTCCTCACTGACTGCACACAAACATACTCCGGTGTTATTTTAATGTTTTTATACCTGTCTCTTCCTAGTGGCTCTGGGGCTGGGTGAGTGCGAGCCGCCGCTCTCCGAGTCCGGCGGCGCGGGCGCCAAGCGGGGTGCTCCGCTGCAATCTCGCTCCGAATCGCTCGGTGCAACGTTACTGCTTCTATAGTCACTGAACATCCACACGCATTAGACTGTTTGATAGATATAAAGATTTTAAAATAAATATTCCTCAGAAATCCTTTTAGAACATTTATTCGATATTCCAGGTTTGTGTTGACTTTTATTGAGGGCCGAAGCGTACCCACCTTTCACCAGAGAGAGAACACCTCTCAAATTTTTGGTGGGAATATATCCAGGTACATCTTTATAAAAATTTATTCATGTATTCGTTAGTCGGTTTGTTAATCTTTTCAACAACTTGATGGATTAAAGTATTTAGACATTTTTTTCAATAAGATTTTTCATAACTTTGATGATTTTTCAAGTTTATAAAAATTGTCTGCCTTAAAATATGTAGCTGAGATAGATATAATAGCATATAGCAGTAGTAGTGAATGTTCACCTGGAGAAAGCGGAGTCAGAGCTGCGTTCCATGGACTTGCGCCAGGATTCCCGCCGCAGCACGCTGCGCTCGCGCGGGCCCGGCACCGGCACGCGCTCCATCGCGCGGTAAAAGTTGATACAGATGCCATAACGCGTCTTACCTAGATCAGTATAATCTATATGTATTTGCTAATTCATATAAAGATATATTTGATTTAGCACACTTTTATAAAGTGAATTCTTATTGCAATATTTTTTATTTTGTCGGAAAGCTTTAAAGTTCAGTCGAGTATTTTTGTAACGGAAATATTTTCCCGTACCATATTCAAAGTATATAATTTACTGACCCGAGTCCTTGTCAGTAAGTGTATAAACGAAGGAGGTGGTATCCCGCGTGGCGAGGTGTGCGAGCTGGCGGCGAGGCCCCACGGAGACACAACCCTCGGGCTGGCAGAAGTACACCATATCGAGTGGTAGAGGAAAGTCATCATGGTTGGTTAAAGGATACCGACGGAGTAGTTCAGGAGCCTAAATAAAATAACCAAATAAATATACCTCAAAGCGTGAATACAATAAGGACATCAAAGGACCTCAATTACCTGCACGGGCGCCAGTCCCTTTCCAGTGGTATACGGCTTAGCTCCTACAATGGTCAAATAATCCACTAATCGTGGACAAAGTGGCTGTTTCTGAACATCCATGACGTGATATGCGAAGTATTAATATGTTTGTCACTCTAAATATGAGCTCTTAGAACAATTATATAATTTATTATTGCTTGTCATAATTATCACTATTGTTTATTCCTGAAATTAACGAAATAGTTATTTAGTACTTTATTATTTAACAAAATGTCATACAATTTACACTAATACATATCTATGGTAAGAAGACATATTTTATACTGCTAATGGCGCCCGACAACAGATAGACAGACATAAATCTCGATCTTCAAAATAATGTATGTTATATATATATGTTGCCGAGGACTAATAGCTATGTAACAAAAAAGCTTCATCAAAATCCGTCCAGTAGTTTTTGCGTGAAAGCCGGAAAGACAGACAAAATTTTTCAAAAGGATTTTTTTGGGCTTGTATTACTTGTATGAAGAGGGGTATTTGTTTGATGTACAGAATTGAATTGTGGTAAAGTTTTTATATGTATAGTTGTTAAATGCAGGGTGTCTTTAATTCTAAGCAATTTTTTATTCATTCCTTTACATATTGTAAAGTACAGTATTGTAATTTATATTGAAGCTAGACGTTCTATTGTTACAATATTATACTTTTGCTAAAATCCATAATTAGCAAATAAAATCGAAAGTGTCGAACTAATTTCAATAATTTTCCAAAGCAACAAGTAAGATATGGCGTAAGTTAGTGAGAACTAATTCTTTTATCGTACATTTTATTTATATTATAAATTAACTAAAAAAATACTATTAAATCATAGCGTTTAATTAACTATTTAGATTAGAAGGATATTGAGGTGATAAATGTATAAATTGAGTAAAATATCTATTATATTAAAAACTGAAAAATAATATTTTTATTTCATATATAAATAATACCATATAAAAATCCATAAAGATAAGTCTTTAATTAATTGCTAATAAGTTAGCTATATATATACCGACCTCTGAATTTGGCTGAAAAATCTAATGAAAAATAGCAAAATGTTATGTAATTTGACTCCAAAGTATCAGTTTGTATCACATATCAATAGATATTTTTTTTGCGGGAATTTAAGAAAACGAATATAATGTTTCTGAGATTACAAAATACTCCTTACTTCGTAACATACAAAAAGAATTTTTTTTTTTAATTATGTATGCAAAGGTAAAAATTTAAATAAATAATATATGCTTTTAACCTTTTCACTCTACGCGTCTGAATAATCCATGACCTATATTTCATGCAAATTAACTTTTATATATTTTATTACAGTTCATTCTATTAAATAAAGTAATACAAACGGAAGATATCTCTTTATCACTTTACATTCAAGAATATAATAATTAATCTAAAAATACTAGAACCCATTTTGTAAACAGATCCCGGTCTGGTGATACATTCTCTACATTATATTAAAGTTACAAAACAATTTCAAACAATCTTTTATATTATACTGTTTAAGTTTTGAAGTCGATTATTTATATATCTAACGATATATTTTCGTTGTTAAATTCCCATTATAACTTTTATATTTGGTAGCTTAGTCTTTAGTTACGTTTGTTCGGACTGGCTCGACCGGGGTAGTACAAAATATCAGCAAAAAGTAATTATTATACCTATGTTTCATGGTGGGGGTTGGGTGGGAGAGCGGGAAGCCCATACAACCACCCTTCCTCTCCCTTTCCCAGGCTTCTTCTTCCCCCCCCCCCATCCCACATCTCAAAACTCATTTGCGTCAAACATAAGAATTCAATTAAAATTGTTGTCCACTATTAAATTTGTAGAATAATTATATTAAAACCTCATTTTGACCTTCCAGAGCGACCTATAAATATAATGAGCGTGCGTAGTTGCACTCGCTCGTGTGCCCTTGGCCTGTTTTCCAATATGGTCTTCATTTACCACAGCCCATTTATGGGTTATAAACAATAAACCGGGTTTATTAATATAGAAATTACTAGGGAGCTATAAAGTTTAAGTGCCTACTGGTCTATCGATTATAATTATATGAGTCTAGAACAATCCAATAACTCTGTCAAGTAAAGCTTCCGCTATGGTTTGAAACAACAAGACTATAAACTATTCAATTGAGTAATTTTACATAAACCATCTAAAATATATAAAGTTTGTAGGATGATATTTTTAACCAGTTAGCTTTTACCGAAAGTAATTAAAATAATATTTAAACTGTTTTACAAAAAAAAGCTTGTAACTATCTGAACAGGTATAGACAAGGTGTATTGTTATTGAATCTATATTTAATTTTATCGGTTTTTGCAGAACAACGGAGAATAGTCGGAAACCGTAGTGGAAGTGCCTACGTCAATCCCTTCAATGGCTACATAGAGATATCATGGCTGTCGTCAGTTTATTTAGTCTCTGTTATATTATTGCGTCATCATGTGGGTGTTGGACAATGAATTGGCGTAAATTGCCATGGCTTGGCTAATCGACCATTTCATCACACAATCTAAGCGACACTATCTCAACTAGCGTACATGGCATCGCATAGTGAAAGTGCCGTTAGAGAGTTAGTGCTTCTCTCTGATTGGTGGAGACTCCTAATCGCTATTTTTCATATCAAATAGTGGTTCTTAAATTGTATAATGTTATAGGCGCATAAATCGAACGCTTAATTCTCAAACCTACTAAGCTCGTCAACTTTGTGGCAGGTACTTAAATGTTATAAATTGTTTTCCATTTATCCTCAAGTGAGATTGAGATTGATGTTTGTTGAAAGTTTCTAAGCGCTTTGTATCTTCAGGCTTTAGTATTTGTTTAATTAAATCGACATTGACGAACATTGTATACAGAGAAACAAACTTTCCTTTCCCTTCTTCTATGTAATTTCATATGTAGTATATAATTAAGTTTACAAACCACGAGTTTTTTTTTACTTAACTATGTATAATATACATAACTATGTATATTCCAATAAAAATAATATATGTAAAAAAAACATTAGGTAATTTTTAAGTCTTTTATTTTAAATAACATTTTAGAGGTACGACATAACCCATGGAAAATCATAATCATCAACGGGTGCTAAATACAATATGTTTTAACGTTCAAAAAATTTCGTAAACTGGAATAAAAAAAAGTAAAATCTAACTCCAACTTCTTAGTTAAGGTTTTATAAATTAAAAAATATAGCAAACTATATAAACGTTGATGCTATTGACTAAGTAATTAATGACCTGATGTGACCTACAAATAGAGTGATTGATGACCCTCAAGGGCACCTCCTAAATATACAGGGATGGGGTGGGAATTTACAGCAGGAGAGGCTTACCTATTTAAATTAGGGATGGGTCTGATATCTTAATACAGGTTGTTAATATCCGTGCTCTTATAGGTTGAGTAAAATGGTTCAATTGCCATTTGTAGATAAATTCTTAAACTAAATTCATTAGTTTTTGAACGAATCACATATTGAACTGTCTTTTAGATATATTTATATTACGTTATTATTTCTATCTAAATATCTCGTTTTTTATATATTCTCGTTAAGCAAGAGAAAAGGAAAGTTAGCTGTAAACCTTTGTTTTTTTAAAGTATATCCTAATTAATGCGTGACTCCACATGTTATCTGTATGTAAATTTTGTTCCACTTAAGTAATTGCACCAGCATTAGTTTTTGAATGCCACTACCATGTAGATAGCATTGATAAGGAGTGTAAATGATAGTTTACAACTTCTACAACTTCTTTAAATACATTTCAGCATTAAAACAATATGTGTAAGCCTCACAATAAAATGGTATGAACTTGAGGTCAAGACAACATGTGGACAAAATTATAAATATATATATATAGCTTTTAAAAATTATGGAAGTTAATAATTTTGATTTTACCTTAAAGCTCCTATAAATCAAATGTACCTTTTATATAAAAGTATATTCAATAAAAAATATGCTAACTATTACATAAAAAAAAACAATAAATATAAACCTTAGAATGTATCTATCATTAATAAAAAACTAAGTTACGTCATACATACGACACAAGTTACGTACTTATATTTTGCAGGCTACGTCAGAGGGTAATAAAAGGGCAGGAATTATAATCTTACCTTTAGTTTACATTGAGGGTCTTGTTATCCATATTATTCGCTGGTTGCACGCTACAGTAGTTTATTTCACGAATATATATCGCGAGATGCCGCGTGCATATTGTGTCGCGGCACTGAGTCCCTAGTGCGAGGTGACATGCGCGCTCGCCCACGCTCGATAAACCCGCCCGCACCGCGCAGACGTTTTGCGCCCCCTTCGTAAAATCGAAACCATTTTTTTTATAGTTATATTTTATATGTTGGACGGTCTGTTTCTGAATATTTATAAGATGTATAGATTAAATAGATTCTTGTGAATTTGTAATATCCTGAATCCTTATTCCGAAACTACTGATTTGAATATAATTAATATAAAACTAGATGGGCATTCCAGTGTAACGATACCTACGACGAAAATGTATAATGTATTTATTTACTTCCAAACTCTTCGCGTAAGTTATGAAGAACTTTCTTCTAAACCCAGTTTCCTTTTACAATAGTAACAATATTATTTAACCAGGCCATATTGATTCATATCCTGTCGGTAAAAATATTTATCTATATACGTCAATCCAAATTATATTCATTGCGTTATCAACATATTTCAATTCTACGTTATAATATCTCTCACGATACAAAAATGATCCAATTCATATGAAAATACAACGTTTGCTAAAACCGATAAGCGAATAATCCAAAGGAAATTGCTCCGTAATCATATTAAGACTCTGTATCCGCTTTCATCGACCGTAATTACGGAACCTGAATTATTTTCCGGAAACATACACAGATGAAGTATATTCAGTTGAATTATTTATAAGGTTACGTTAAGAAATATATGGGCTTCTCCAGTACCCCTAGTAACGAGTAAATTTGGACGTTACGAAACGTTGATAGTTTTCGTGCAGTCACAAAACGAGTTCCTGATTGTGATTGGACATTATTTGGTTGTGATTGTTTGTGAACCCATTAGTATCCCTAGTACGAAACGTTGACCGTTTTCGAGTAGTCACGAATCGAATTATTGGTTGTTATTTGAAGAAGAATTAAGAACTCGTTTCGTGAGTACTCAAAAACTATCAACGTTTCGTAAAGTCAAAACATGTGCTAGGTGTAGTTCGGTACTTATAATTAGAGCTTTTGACATGTAAAGCCTTATGAAAGTAACTTTGAAATTAATATTATTTTTATTGAAATATATAATGTATTATCATCATGGTATGATATGATCTGAGTTATGTATCAGGTTTACAAAAAATAAGAAATAGATATATTAAATAAATTATTTATTTTGAATACATATTTAATTACAAAATGTACAAAATTTGTTAAATTTATTTATTTGCATCTTCTTTGAGGGAAACTGTTCTGTTGAAAACCATCTGAAAAAGAAATCGTAACCAATTTTATAGCTTGTTTTGATTATTTTTTACTCCCAAAATTAATAACTACTTAAAAATAATTAAAAAAAAAATATCTTACAACATCTTGATATATATATCTAATAAGAACTAAAATTAATTGATACTATACAATTCCATCAATAACAATTGAAAAGAGACGACGATATGCGATTATGAAACATAATTATCTTTATTTAAAAAATCCCCCCCTGTAAAAAGGGGGGCGGCGGCATTTGGTTTTATTAGTTTTTGCAGTTTTTTTCACAACAATACCTCATCCGAAGTACTATCTGGATCCACTGAGAAGAATCCAATCCTCTCGAACTGGAACTTGTCGTACACTTTTGCGTCTTGAATTGAACTATCTGTGAATGCTCTAACAACCTCCAGAGTGTCCTTCCGGCAGTCCGATAGGAACCCGCCGGGGACTTCAGCGGGATCCTCTGGGTTTTTGTGTTCGAATCTATTGAAATAGTGGCAATATGGTTTAGAATTATTGAATTATTGTATGGTTAAAAAGAAAATCTAATTTAAAACATTTTAATTTAGGTATCTTTTATAATACTATGTGTGTAATTTATAAGACAGACTACAAAGCCAAATATTTGAAATTTATTTGAAAAAGTTAGAAATAGTTCCAGTTTATGGGATTTATTTGAATCATTTCTAGGATTTGTTCAATTTCCTAATATTGGATTGGATTTGCAGAGTAACAGAGATGGATAGAATCAAAAATGAATAAGTAAAAGGAAACAGTACAGAAGTGGTAGAGCAATAAACTGGCTTGTTATGGGCATGAATAAATGTAATATAGCAAAGTACTCCAAGATGGATGGTTAAAAAAGGAGAGTAAGACAGAAGAGAGTATGGTTGAAGGTGAGTGGAAGAGACATACGTGCTGTACGTGTGTACGTGCACATAGTGTGAAAAAGAAGAAGTCGATTTTCTTAATAATAAGGTACTTACAATCTCTCATATAAGCGAACTTCAATAGTTTTGGGATTTGATACCCAGTGTATGAAGGCTTTGGGCTTCTTCGTCGAATCACTAGCCTCACAAGTGCATTCTAACTCACTTACTTTCCCGGTACTGTCTTTTATTATATTTGTTACCTGTTAAATTAAGAAAATAAATTGAATAAAAGTTATAAGTTAGTTGTAGTTTCCAATCGATCATTAAAATTAAAGCGCGAAAGACTTCTGTCAAAAACTTTCAGTAACATCTTTGTTAGCCAATAGGAACGCAGTTGGGGTGCGATTGATTGGTTTATTTCTGGCATAGTATCATTGTCAACGGTAGGTAGCTAAGAGTAGCTGAAGAAATTAGAGGGAACAGTGCTTGCATCTTCTGATAATGACACAACAGACTCACATGCAATGGATAGATTTGGGAAAAATATTTAAATCGAGAAATTTTAACCATAATTTTAAGCATTTATTACTAAATAAACAAAAACTAAGTAAATTGGCTTAGTTTACGGACGCGTTTAGCTTTGCCAAAAATCATCAACTTTTCGGTACATATTGCTACAAAATCAAACTTAACGTAATAAAACCTATACTAACAGCAGATAAACTATTTTTTTATTTTTAATTCCTTTAAAAAAATCAATCGAATATTAAAAAAACTATCTTCCATCACTTCTTTACACATATTCCACGATTACAGGCGTTGTTTCGGTACCTTTTTCTTGAATTAATTGCCATATATATTTACTAAAAAATTATGGAAATACAAAAATATATTTCTGTGCGAAACGAAACTCGTTTCCGTTTTGTACAGAAATACGTAAACGAAAATCGTTTCCGTTTCGTACAGAAATACGTAAACGAAAAGCGTTTCCGTTTCCTACAAGAATACGTAAACGAAAAGCGTTCCCGTTTCCTACAAGAATACGTAAACGAACGTAGACTTTTATGAAACGAATACGTTTTTGTTTTTTCCGTTTTGTACAGAAATTATTATTCAGTTAAATATGAATTTCTAAAGCGATGGTCATATTTTCTCTTTTAGAATACCTATGTGAAGGATTTATTTGTAAATCCAACGCAGTCGAAACTGGCTGCAATGGCCCTACAGGCAGCTGTATATAAAAAAATACAGAAACTAGATGATGCCAGCGACTTCGTCAGCTTCCACAAATCTCATGACTAAAATAATATGGTACTGGCTTTAAGCTCTATACCCGATATATTAGTTACTTTATGGCAAGGAGACATTGATAAACACAACGCTTGCGCCTGTCCAGTATTTTTTTCGTGGATGCCGGACCACATATATATATAGACAAAAACGTCCATCTCATATTCCGATATTCCGGAAGCTTAATAAGCATAACCTTAAGCAATAAGCCTAAGCTAGGAACATAAGCTTAGTTCATAAGCACATAAGCTGAGTGCATAAATTTAGTAAATAAGCTTCGTACATAAGCTTAGTAAATAAGCTGCGTACATAAGCTTAGTAAATAAGCTGCGTACATAAGCTTAGTAAATAAGCTTAGTAAATCAAACTCACCTTTATAACATACCCAGCGTGTCTCAACCCTACAGACTGTGTGGGAGTGAGACGGCGATATCCTTTCTCCTCGTTATCCTTAAAGTCTGAAGCTTCAATGTAAATAACTCTATCTAAAACAACACTATGTGAACCTTTCTCCGGCTCTGTCGGGAAATTCGGTACTTGGATAGAGATAGGGTTGTCACTCGGGAAATTAATAATAGTTATTTTTAACGGCTCCAAAACAACCATGACCCTGGAACAAATACATTCTAATAAATAAAAAGTTTCAGCTTCAGGGAATTGTGTCACGTTATCAGTGTGGCCCTACAAGGATAAACAAAAAGCTGAAACAATGCAATGCTGTGCTCTGCTATGCTATGCAATGCAATACTGTGCTATACTATGTACCTGGGCGCGGAGTTGTTGAGTGCGTCCCTGATGGCGGCGTCGAGTACGGAGGGGTCAAGCGCCCCGGAGGCGCCGGTGACGCCGAGTCCCGCGCAAAAGGCGTTGAGAGCGGCGGGAGGGGCGCCGCGGCGGCGGAGGGACGTCAGCGTGAACAGGCGGGGGTCGTCCCAGTCTGGAACATGTCGCAGAGATGAGCTCCTCGTTATATTATAGGATGGCGAACTGCACGTAGGTCGGGTCATCGTAGATGCTTCAATTATTAGTGACTGGTGAAAAAAAAACGCCAGACAAGATGATCTTTTTATTTCGATATTCCTAAGTCGGTAGCCCGATTACGATAATGGAAATCTGCGACTTCTTAAGTTCTTCCTTAGTAGATGTTGTTTGCTAATGATGAAGAAAAAGCTGATGATGAAGATGAAGAAGAAGCTGATGATGAAGATGAAAAAGCTATAGCCACTTCAAAACTATAGAAACACTTGATTTTGACCAATAAAAATATTTAACTAATCATACCATTCACTATTTTTTCTTCAATAAGTTTCGCGATTTTTCTCTTAGAAACGACTGTATAGTTGACATTCAACCTTCCGTACTCCCACTGCACCGGGCAGTAGATATCAAGAGCATTACAGAGCCAGTAGTATGAAGACCTGAAATAAATACCATTTGAATGTTTGAAAATATCTATAAACATGTATAGCCATGTCAAGCTTACTTTAATTTTAAACATAGAATGAAAAATTCGGATTCGAACCTGGGACCTCTGGGTATAAGTCGTACAAATAAAGCTACCATATTGCTTTGATTAATTTATCATTATTATTTCATATAATTGTATTTATTCGATCAGAGGCGACATCTATTAGGCTTCTTTAAAAAAATAATTAGAATTTTTATTTGGCTTTACTTAACACATTGTATTACTATTACCATTACTTTTAATATCAAAAATGTTTTATAATAACTGACCTCCTTGACTGAAACTCCTTCGTACACAGGGAGTGTGTAATATTCTCAATACTGTCACACAGACAGTGCGTGTAATCATAAGTAGGGTAAATGCACCACTTATTGCCCGTCCTGTGATGTGGTTTGAACTTTATCCGGTACGCTACCGGGTCTTGCTTACCCTCCTCCAAGGTAATCTTCATTCTAAGAGTTGCTTCTCCTTCATCAATCTTACCATTTTTCATGTCCTTAAAAATATTCATAGATACTATAAGACTATTATTATATGTATATTACACCTCATTTCTTAAACTTATTTCTATAAATTTTGCTAATTTGCTGTCAAATATGTTAACCTCTCTGATTGATTGATAGACTAATAAACAGCCAATCACAAACGATTTTTTAAATCGCATTCTCGATACTATTCAATCAGTTAATTTTCACCATCCTTAGATAATAATACAACTCTACACGTTTCGTTTTCGAAGTCACGAAACGAGTTTATGATTGGTTTACAATCACTCATTACGTCACTACGTCACATTACGTCAGAACTCGTACTGGAGGTACTGACCACTGAAATAAAAAATAGAATTCGTCAAAACCAACCTCAAATAACTGCAAGCTCTCCTCAACAGGCCGGTTCCTCCAAGGTGATGGAGGAGGGTTGAAGCCTTTAATCTCTTCAGACTTCTGATGACACACATATGCTAAGTCCTTCTTTATTAATTTTACAGCCCACTCATACAACTGATCAAAATAATCAGATGAGTGAGTGATTTTATATGGTTTGTACCCTGAAAGATAAGATTAAACAAAATTTAAATTATTTATCAGCTGTTTAAATATAAATATATATGGTAAAGAGGTTGAATTTATATAAAATATGCTGATGCTGAAAACAGAAAATAGTCTAATTCCAATATGTTCAAAGTGTACAGAGCAGAAAAATAAGTAAAACCATTATTAAATGTGTTATTAATAATCATAGGTCTAAAATAAATATAAATTAATATGGACAGAGATTGGATAGCTCAACCGATAGAACCACAGAATATTTTCTCAGAGGTCTCATGTTCAAATCACTGCCTGTATTTATTTTTAATTCTACATTTAATTAAACTTTCAAAAAGCTTCACATGGCTATGTATGTTTAAAGATATTTTCAAAAAAACAATAATACTCATACCTAGCCACTCCACCATATCTTTGATGGCAACAAAGAATTTTTCTTCTTCCTTTTCAGGGTTAGTATCATCATATCTTAAAAAACACAGGCCGTTATGTGCTGCGGCATATCCAAAGTTAATATTAATAGCCTTAGCATGTCCTATATGAAGAATACCATTTGGTTCTGGGGGAAACCTTGTCCTGACTTTTCCATTTGTAGCTTTAAGATGTTCCTCTAGAAGTTTCTTAGTGTTTGGAGTCACAACATAGCCATCAGTCTTAAAGTTATCTCCAGGTGCATGGAAAGGTAGTTTCTTCATTAGCTCTGGCATAGATAGCGCCCCTCCGACATCTCCAGCAGCTGGAGATGAATCTGTGGCTTTTGAATCTGTAAAAGGATAATTAAAATATGTGTTAAATTAGTTTTATTTGAGTATTACTTTAATCATGTACTACCCTACCATATTGTTTTTTTTTAATTGTATATTAAAGTAATAGTAATAATAACATGTAATAGGTATATACAATAGGAAAAACATACTCAGTTTCTCATCCAATTTTGGCTTTTTATTTCCATCTCCTTTAGGCTTCTTCTCAATTTTAGGGACTGGAGCCAAATCAGCTTCAGTTTTTGGGCCTAGCAAATCCAAGATCTAAAATAGGAGAATGCTTGAATGAATTTTTAACATAATACAATTAGTTGCTCTGTCTTTTAACTAAATTGAACTTTTAACTATATTTCACTAAGCTAGAGATAGAGATACAAGCCAAATGTTTTTTGGCAAAAAAAAGTTATGAATTTTTATTAGTGTTAAGATGCTCTCCACCTTCAACAGGACAAAAATACCCATATTGTAAAATTACCTGAACATCTACTTCACTTTTAATAGCTTTTCCATCGGCCCATTTGAGATCAGCCCTGACGGCTTGCATGATGATGCCAGAGTTGAAATGATACCGCTTTGATATTAATTCCTGTTTATACTTCGCCATATGTTTCTCTACTACCTGTTCTACTTGCTCAGGAGTGATCACCACATTTATACCACATGCATCAACAAATTCCTCAATATTTATATTAGATTCATTTACATGAGTTAAAAGGTATTCTAATGCTGCGTCAACTCTTAGTGTGGAATCCAGATTACCATTTGCAACGTATTTACAGATAAAGGGCAGCTTTTCAGCAATTTGCGGCTTAATTTTTGTAGCCAGATGGTAAAGTAATAGACCTGCACCGTTTGGTATGTTTTTGACATCAACCTACAAATATTTTTGCTTTTATAATATAAACGTTATTTCAATTATCGTTTGTTTATTTTTAATATAAATATAACAAAATGATTTATAACCTCGTTTAATATGGCCAGTAGACTCTTTGTAACGTTGGCGTTTTTCAAAGTTTCCTTCGCCTTTTGCTCACTTAAACCTAATAACTTAAATTTTGCTATCGTTTCTTCTGGTGTCATAATGAATTTTTAACTTTTTTTTATGTATTTCTTTTTCAAACACTTAAAAATACTACAAAAATAACTTAAATATGACAAAATCTGTTAGATCGCTAGCGATTGGTGAAAAGGTTCTCATTACAGCTGATCAGATTATATCTGTCACTGTCAAATGTCAATGCCATCATTGAAAATTATTTTCAATATATTCACTGTTTTATGTATGGCATCCATGTTTTGGCATTTTGAAGTATTTAAATATATTATAGCAATTATTTAAGAAAACGGAAAAAAATATGTATGATTGAAACAGTTTATTTAAAAGATATAGGGACATTAATATTAATAGTTTTTTTAAGATGCTTGTAAATAAACTTGTATTTTTCCTAAGGCACTATAACGAAAGTTTCCCTGACATCCCTTATTTGGATATTTTTTGTAATTGGTGCTCTAAACCTACCTACCAATTATAAAATAAATCTCTCATTAGTCATCGTAGTAATTATATTCTGGAAACTACTATATACAATGTAACTACTATACAATTCTCATATTCTGGAAATTAAGAGCTACTATTTTATTAAGAGGAACAAAATGAATGAAACTCTGTGTACGAATGGGAAGGGCTGTAATATAGAATGAAAGGACTTTGTGAAAGTTACACTGCGTGTGTAAAGGTAATGGACGACATGCTGGCCACACCCCAAGAGGAAATGACGTAGGTACAAGCTCAAGGATGATGATGAGGAGAGGAGGATTATGAATTCAAAGTTGTGATCTTATAAATTTGTTCTAAGCGGACTTCATATAGCTTGAAGTCATGTCTCATTATAATCTTTACTATCCAATATTTGCGTAAATAATTCAACAGAAAATAACTAACAATATAAAAATAATGACATTTATAAAAAGTACAATAAAATATATATGTTAATTTCTAACAATAGAAAATAATACAGCACATATATAAGCAATTGTTATGTTTTGTAAAATAACCCATTTATGATAAAATTTTCAATTAAAAGCAATCCGTATTATTACAAAACAATTCATTTAAGGGGTTTCAGCGATTTCAGGATTACCGACAGGCAATTAAAAATAAGGGCGGGACGGTTATTGGATTTATAAAATTATATAAATACTGGAATATTCTGTATTAGCTACCAGTACATTGGCATATTGCAAGTAAGATCTGGGTACGTTTTAATCCATTGAAGTTTTGAATTACTTCAACAAGAAAATTTGAAACTAATCATAAGTAAGTAAGTGAAGTCGAGCTTCAACAGTGCCTTATTCTATACCTAAGGACATAAAATTCGCTCTTGCATTTCGTGGCATTTCAACATTTTTAAATATGAACATTTGTCATTATAGCTATACTTTTATCAATAAAAACAACAATTAATTTAAATTAATTCCTTACTACGGTTATTTTTAAGGTATTCTTAATTCTAATCTGTAAAAGCTTATATAAAAGTCAAATTGCTGAAGAAATGGGCTTTTTTATTGCTTTAATTGTAACCATTTTCAGTGCGGTTAAATTAAATCTCTTAAACCAGTCGTTCCGTACTGAATACTGTAATATAAAAATGTATTCTCTTCTTTATATAAAGACTTTAATATAAAACACACCATTATTGTTACAATGATAAAAATAACTTTTATCATTTTAGCGTGTGTTCAAGTGTGAAAATTATTAAGAACCTACTTAGGCTCTACCAGCTTTAGTTTAAAAAATGGTCTGTCCGTTTTTCCGGACTAGTACCTCAAACGGGTACACATATATTTTTTAGGTGTTTTATTATCAAATTCGCTTAAAGCAATTTTGTTATGTGAATAATCAGGATGAAACGACAAACGAAGCCATGGGCAGTACTAGTTGAATTTATTTTGATTTTTTTCAGTGTAATAATTTAATGTTATGAATAAATTATTAAAAAAATTTCCCTAATAATTATTATCCCGTTAAATATATCTATAATCTTCATTGCACACATCAAACCGGAAAATATACAAAAAAGTAAAAGAACAAAAAAAAGGTAAAGACGGTCGTTTTGAAAAGCATTTCTTACAGACAATCTTTTGTATAAATACGTAGTAAATGAGAGTGCGGGATGCCAATAAATATAACAATTAGAATACCCCTATTAATACTATAATACTACTACTATTATTATAATTTCAATACAACACTACTGGTATTAAGTACGACATCCATAAAATATAAAAAAAATGCACAAATAATAATATTATATATACAATAATAAATATTAGTAATTGCTAGGTTTGTTGACTAACAACTTTTAAATTAATTATCCCAGAAATATAATACATATATTCTGTAAATTATGCAAATGTTAAGTTTCATATACATAAATAATAATGACGGCTCACTGATCCGAATGTCCATTCACATTAACCGTAAGCTAAATGAAGTTCTTAATGAGTTCAAGGTGATATTAAAATATATAAATAACAAGAGTAAGAATATAAATAATTCATCAACAATAACTTATCTGATAGATATTTCATTTTATTAAACAATTTAAAACTGAAACAAAAACAAGAAATAAACGGCACATCCATTTTAAGCATAATTAAATTGTTATTGAGACACGGTAGTTCAGTTAGCGGAGCGGCGGTCACAGTATCCCAGAGGTCAGTAGTTCGAGACCTGATTGAAGAATTCTATGTTATTTAACTGTTTCTATAATACAAGAGTATAATATTCCACGCGTCACGGTGAGTGAGAAAGCGATCCCGTGGCGTTCCACTATGGCGATGAGGGTAACTGTTGGTTTTTGAGTGGGTAAAAAGAATAGAGGGAAACGGAGAGACCATGGATGGAGTGCGTGAATAATTATATAGCAAAGAAGTCAATCTCCATTGAGTTGATGTATGATAGCAGAGCGTCAAAGGAATTGGCATATTGCTCAGACTCCAAATAATTGCGATAAAAGCAGATGGATGACGAGTAAAATTTTGATATAATAAAAATCATTACAATTACCGAATGTCGCGTAAACCAAAATAAAAAGTAATCTTTTCTACATAGGGCTATTTAAGTTACTTTAATAATCCAATAAAATTGCTTGACACGGTATGGCTTATGGCATTTTTATATTCTACCCCATAAAAAATCGATTGACGCTTTTAAATTCAGTTCAAACAATTTGCGTTGCGGTGAATTTAATTGACGTGAATTGACGGCTGTACTGGCCGGAAAAATAATTATAATAAATAACGCGCATTTACATTGAATAGTATTTATTTTAAAAGTTTTTTCAAACTCAAAATCACTTTTAGAAGAGTCTATAAAAAAGAATAGATGTTCTTGGCTTACTCGAGCATCGAACGACAATATCAGTTTTGCGTATAATCATTGAGAGAACCACCAGCAAAAAATCTCTAAAATAATAATGATATATACTTTATTCTGTTCATATTTAGATGTTCTTTATTATTCTCTATAATTAAATTGATGGTTGTTTATTTTTTGTCCTTTATTAATAACAATAAGCATAAACTATTAAAAAAAACTGCTAAGGGATATAAACATTTTATAACGACGTACTAACCAAAGTGACGTAACCTCTGAACAGCGATCTTTTCTACGCAACCTTTGGGTAGTTTCATTAAAATCTATCCGAAAAAAATGTAACGAATATTAAATGTGTCAAAGATACTCTTGATGATAAGAAACGTGGATTTTAATGTAATACATGAATTAATATCACTTTCATCACAGTTGATTCAACAAAAATCTTAAAAGTTAAGAAAATTAATGTTTCCGAAGCGATTACAAATTTAATATAAATTCGAGAATACCTTATAATACGTAATATAGTTATTTACATGTTCTAAAAAATATGATACGGAATCCGGGAAAGAAATAGTATTATCCGCATGTTTGGTATATTTTTTAAAGGCACTCTGTATAATTAGCCAGTATAAATACGGTCTGTGAGGCTATATAGCTTATAACTTTCCTGAATGAATGAATGAATGGCTATCAAATGAAAAATCAACTGTTGGTTTCAGAGATAAGCGGGTGTAAAAATTAAAACAAAAAGAAACTTTTCAGTTGTATTATATAACTAAAGGAACATTTCTATCGCTTACATATTTTATTCAGTTTTTGCTGTATGAGTCTTCTAATAAGAGTAGACAAATGGGTGCACGTAATTAATTTCAATAAGAAAAAACAGTACATATATTTTTGGAGTATATATTTTTAATAATTGAATTGAATTGAAAACAGTAGTTTTTGTATATGTTTATTATCATTATATTACAGCTCTATATATATATATATATATATAGTTAATAAGTTTGATATACCATGTGTATCTATTTCTGCCATTTAAAATCGTCTTTGTCACTCTCACGGGTAGACATCTCTTTTTAGAGATAAGCTCATCCAATGTATTTTTTATTTCCTATTGTTTATTTTTCATTAAATCCGGTAGCATAAATAAATAAAGAAAATAAATAAAAAGGACGAGGGTGAGGCTTGGTTTTAGCATATAACATTTAACGAAATAATGACAAGCGGACCTTTGGGGAAAAGTTATTGTCCACGATGTCAAACAAAAGAACGCAACTTTTCTATATAATGGTTTTAAAATAAATATACAAAGCCCAGTTTGATAAGTAATATTTTCAAATTTAAAACTATTTATTAAGAGACGAAGCTTCTTAGCATTCCATGGATTCACCGTGCGGGTGCCGGGCCCATCGCGTTGCAGGGAGAGGAGCGCAAACAGCCCCTGGGACTTGCGACCCAAGTGTAGGTTTAAGGGGCCCCTTTAAAATGCGCATTCACGCTCACCTCAACTGGTTGCGCTCCTTTCCCTACCTAACCAAATTTGGAATGAACCTACTAATGCCGCCTTTGAAGTACGTTCTAGAAATGTACTGATGATAGTTCTAGAGAGGCCAAGATCTTTAAGTAGGTTATAGAGAGATTTCGCTGTTATACCTCTCGCTCCCACTTCTACCGCGTACAAATTAACTATATACCTATTCCTGGTCAGTTCGTTGGTCAGTTCGTAATACTTGTTTACTTTAATTGTGTGATCTTTGGGAATGTTAGTTTCCCACGGAACAGTAAGCTCCACAAGTATCACGCGCTTTAACTGTCTAGAGTACAGGAATATGTCCGGTCTGGATGACGAGACAACAATATCCTCAGGAATTCTATACTGTTTCTCATACGTATCCATCATTATAGTCCAATCGCGAGCCGCCTCTAAGATAGAGTGAGGCTTTTGTTTTGTTTTTTTAGACGAGCCTTCTTTAATGAACTCTATGAATCTTTTGGTGGTTGTTATACCCTTTTGCGCTCTAGCTACTGAAAGACTAACCGCTTCACGTATGATTTCCAATACTTTATCATGGCGCCGCGAGTATTGACCTTTTTCCAATAGCACCCTACACCCTACCAACAAGTGTTTAGCCGTTCCTACCGCCTCCCCACAGATATTGCAAGACTTTTCGGTAGCTTTACCCCATCTTACTAAATTACTTTGATCTGGGAGAGTCATTTGGAATGCATTTAGATAGAATTTTAATAAGGCTGGAGACCACTCATGAAGTAAGGTGCGCCACCTAAATGCTAATGGAATACAAAAGTTGCCTATGGTCACCCACTCATTTTGAATTTCTAGATTCATCGCGTGCACTCGATACTGATCGTTTTCATCTTGCCGAATAAAGGATTTTGTTAAGTCTATATCTCGAACTTTCCCGCTACATCCTAACCCTGCTTTATTTGTTTGAGCACCTATCATGAATTGTTTATGGAATTGAAGTCGTGACTCCAGCTCTGATGCATTTTTATCTTTTGGAAGAGATGTTACAATATCATCATGAGATTTTTCGATGATATGTCTTTTGGTAGCTCTTAGGTGTTTATAGAGCTCCGATGGTTTCTTTAATTTCATCCCAAAATTGTTTCGGTCTCTGAATAAAGTTGAAGAGTCCGCTGAATGCGCGAGCCCAAACCACGACTTCAATATCTTTATGACGTTTGCATCTAACTTAGACAAAAGGGTTTTATTAAGATCGTAAACTAGAAAAGGCCAATTTAGACGTGACGTTAGATAGTTGTCATATATCCAAGCTTTTTTGATATTACTGATTGGTTGATCGTTTACCTTCTTAAGATCATTCTTAAGATCATTTAAAAAGCTATCGACTATAATATCTAGAGATGGAGTGCGACCTTTGTAATCTATTTTTTTACCTAAAAATTTGAATGGGGCTGCTTCAGTAATTGTAGCAACACTTTGACCGCCTATTGAAAGACCCGGATTATAAGAGGTATATTTGGTGTCTCGTCTACCCAGACACAGACAGTGGCATTTACTGGGTTTTGTCCTCAGTCCCTCAGTCCACGTACAGAAATCCTCTACTTCATTTAAAAGTACCTGACATTGTTTAGGGTTACGTGTCAGTATAGCGAGATCGTCTGCAAATGCTAGTATGGATTCCGTGTATTTATTATTAAATTTAAACCGATAACCCCACTTTATTTAGATTTAATGTAACATAATTATTTTAAATGAAGGTCTAGTTTACACGCAAGGCGTTTGTAATTAATATATCAATACTCGATTACATTATATGAGGTAACAGTAGGTAATTAATACATTCAACAAGCTTAAGCGAATATTATTTTTTTATATTCTGAATATATCTTAGTATTATATATTTTATAATATTATATATAGGTTCTGAGTTTAAATGAATCATTAGGTCAACGAAGAATTCTTAAAACCGATCTAAAATTTAAGTTTTTTTTTTTTGCAATATTATAATAATATTACTTTGATTCCAGCCATGAGTTCTATAAAATAATTTTTATTCCTGTTTGGTGAGGTACAACAATGAATGCTTTCTTTAAATGTCAAAATTTGACATAAAACCAATATTACATTAATATTTCAAATGTCAAAATACACTTCTTGGTACGGGTTAATAATGTATCCTATAGTAAAAGAATGAATGATTTAGGATGACGTCATCAAAACTTCTTACAGAAACATTATTAAAGTAATGTTACTTTTAGGACGAAGTTCAAATTAAAATTATTGTAATATTGCTATAAAAGTTCATGGTATACCTATATACGACAAATATATTCACCCAACAATCAAAATTATTTTCATTGGACATTTATAGACAACGATATTTGGCAAAACTACTGCAATTACATGAAAAGGGTTGTCAAGAGTACGACGTATATAAAAAAGTTTTTAGCTGAAGACATCGAGTAAATGCATATTATAAACGGGAATCCATAGAGTAAAATGAGACACACGTTCGTATAACGTTCTTAAGTACTTATTGTTCATGACTTGTTTTCATTTCTTCAAATTTCATTCAAATCCAATCAAATCCAAAAAAATTCAAAAATCGAATGAAGTTCGAGTTCTAGTTTTCAGAGTCTACGCAATTGTTATTATTAACGGTTGATGTTTCTGAAATAATTTCTTCAGGAGTTGTAAACGGTTTTATTATTATGTGTTTTAAAATGGTTTTATTGACTATTAAATTAACAATTACAGTCGAGGTAAAACGAAAGGTTTTCTTCACTGTACATTATAGGACTACATAAAATTAAAGTATTCTACATTTAGAAACTTTTTCAAGGAACAATGAAATTGTTTTGCTTTAGTCTCATTCTTTTATAAAGTTTTTACCGTATTTGTTTATTTTTCAGTAACAATATATTTCAAACTGTTCTGTCGAAAAAGGTCGACATATGTTCTAGCTGTCAAAAACAAACCACTCACTGCTCTTGTATTGTTGACAATATAAAAAAAAATATATAAGAATTGTATAGAGCTCGAAGTCAAAATTATATTTATATTGTTGAAATAAAATCATAGACATAGTATAAAATAATTTGATTACATATGTATCTTAATATATTTATAATTAATAAAACAATATACAAAAAGAAAAATGTCATGTCGTTTTTCAAGTAAACTCACACAGATAAATAACTTTTATACAAATGTTTGTCTCGTTATTTTATTTACGACGTTTGTGTTGTTACCACTTTGCTCGCATTGTTGTTTTTCCTATATCTAAAGATATACAATCTTGAAGGGTTTTATATGTGTTTATATATGTGTGGGTTATTATAAGTAGCCGCAATGGTTTATGAACATCTTTAATATAAGAGAGCTGTGGAAGCATTGACCCTGACTATCTTTCAAATGTTTTTAAGAACTCATAATGCTTTCAAAAGGTAAGTCGTTACTAAGACGACTACTAAAGTAGATATAAATAAAAAAATAATTGTTAAACATATAACTCTCATTATATTAGTTATATTTACATGTTATGTTGGTATATTAATGAAGTATTAGAGCACAGCTCAAGGTAGCTGGTTCAATGTTATAAGTGACAAAGCGTGGGATAATACCACCTGGTAATCTAGTAGTTATACCACTCAGGGTCATGATGGCACCTCATTTGGGAATGCTATGATCCCCATTACGTCTCCCTACGTGCGTATGGATATATCAAATAACTAATGAAATGAATTTTGTGTTTTTAAGAGGATTTTGCAAAATAAACTGTTATTAACATTATGTTGTAATTTAGTTCCATTTTTTTATATGATCTTAATTTTTTTTTTTAGATTAATTTAAAGCTAAAATATTAAGCTTTTTAATAAAATAAATATGTATGTATACGTAATTCGATACCGATATATAATACTATACGTATATTTATTTATACATGTATATTTATTACTACGTATTACTTAGATATACATAAAAAATATTTTTATGGAAGTTATTTGTGTGTCATTTTCTCAGTCATTTATGGCTTCACTGAAAAACAAAAACTTGATGAATATAAGTGATAAAAAAAAACTCATTTATTTGTAATATAAAACTCCATACATTCAACATACATGTTTATATTGTTCTCGTTAAATCATTAGTTAATTACTACATTTACATATTGTATAAACTCCATGCGAAGACAAACCGCAGTATCAACCGGCGTCTCACGCGGGTTACTCGCGGAATCAGTGTAGACCGCGCGTCATAAAAATACCAATAATATACGAAAGACAAATAAAATAATGACAAAAATTACAATATCGATTTTTGGAAACATTTCTGTAACATGGATTGCGATAAAACATTCAACAATGTAGTAAGTTTTTATGTTTAGTGCATGTGATTTAACTATTTTTATTTATTAGCGTAAGTAAAATATAACTGTAGTTTAATTTTACAATACAATAGTTTATAACAATATCTAAGTATAGATGGTAAAATCATTTTGGTGGTCTACAGGACATAAATAGGATTTATATCCACCATACACTCTGATTCTTCAAAAATAGTATGATTAGTAAAAATAAATGCTCCACGAAGTTAAAACTTCAAAGCAGATGTGATATTCTATGTATGTTTTGATATGTAATATCGAACAATCGTTTGTTTTCATAAAAAAAATATTTTTCTATTGAAGCACGCTTCTACTAAATCATAACACATGCGACGTTGGTGTGAATTCCCCTAACTATTCAAGTATAATTTAATTTGGAAATTGTCTATATTATTTTATATTAATTATATACTTGCCTTTTATATTTTATAATGGAGTTTTAGAGCATCAAATTAAAGCTTTAAAAACTTTCATCCAAAATCATTTAACGGACTTTTAGATGGCAACTCTGAGAACATGAATTCGACTACTATTTCTCCGAAATCCTCGTTGGCTAAGCTCGTCCTTTATCCTAAGCCGAAACCTTTCAAGGTTATGGTCTTGGGACAATCTGGAGTCGGAAAATCCGGTAAGAAAGCTTTCTGACTGATTCCCTTTGTAGATCTCTCCTTTCAATCTTAGTTAACTCTCCTGAACTAATAACGAAGTGAGTCAACATCTGTCAATTATTAAGTTGGAATTTATACAGAAAACTTATAATTGAAATTGACGTTACAACTTAAAGTTAATTATTAAAAGTTAACAAATTATTCAGATTATTAAATTTACGCTGGCCACAGCTGTTTTAAATTAAATAGCTGCTAGGAATCGTTACTATAATGTAGTTTTATTTAATTTACTTATTTTATAAGAGTAATTTTTAAATCTAAGGATATAAAGTTCTGTTTTTCTTTCACAGAACTGAAACTAGAAAGTAGGTTTTTTTGGCATTTTCCACAGACTATTCCTAGCCCAGACTTAACGCAGACAAGGAATTAATACTAGAAACTTTACAAAAGAGCCTTCAAACTATATTATTTCATAATCTGTAATTATTTATGCAAAAAACGATATATTTATAATTTTAAACAAATCGTTTGAGAGATCTTTTTTGTTTCTTAGTAGGTTTTTCTGGTATTTTCCACAGATTATTCCTAGCCTGGAATTTAAAAACAAAGTATTCATTAACATACTTTAAACTTTAGACGCAAGCTCATTAATAATCATTTTGCCTAACTGTGAATATTTATGTCTAAAAGATTTTTCTACGACTCATTTGGTGTATAGAAAGATCTAAATTTCATGGACGCGAGGGCCGTCATATTTTTTATATAGAATTTTATCTCTCGCAGATACCCTTGAAAATGATAAGGGCTTACATAACTTTTTTATTTTCTACATACATTTGATTAAGGAAAAATTGCCTAAAACATACAACAAACCTTAATTTTTTTTATTTTAACGCAATTTTATATTTTAATATCAATATATGACGTCAAATATTGAAAACATTAACATCGAGACGGAACTAAAATATTTTAAAACGTGTTGAATCAATTACAATAAAGTATTGATGTTTTTATACCAACTTGTAGATTAAATTACATTTTACAGCTTTAGTTGTAAGATTCATTACTCGGCGCTTCATCGGCGAATACGATCCCAATTTAGAAAAGATCTACGGCTTCCAAACTGTGATAGATAACGAGACGGTTTACTTTGAAATACTGGATTCAGCAGGCGATCCTCGCGTAAGTACATTTTTTATTCTAAATTAAACTAATTATGACTGCAGGCCTCTAAACTCGTAAGAACTATCACAGTTTTAAGAAGAGTCCTTTTTATTCTATATTACTTTGATTCGTGCCATGAGGTCTATAGAACAATATTGTACTGGTTAGGGACGTAATATAATAAATGACGTCTTTATATGCCAAAATTGAATATAAATATTAAAAAAAATAGTATGGGGATCGAACCCGCGACCACATGCACAATATAAGTAGCATTGTATATTACATTAATATTTCAAATGTCAAAACACACTTCATGTTACGAGTTAATGATGTTTCCTATAGTAAAAGAATGAATGATTTATGATGACGTCATCAAGACTTGTTATCGAAACATTATTAAAGTAATATTACTTTTAGGAGGAATTATAAAGTAATATTACTGTAATATTGCCACAAGAGTTGTTGGTCCGCTGTGATAATATTTTAGTTGATTTTACAGGCAAGTGAATATGCAAATTTGGAAAGTCACATCCGATGGGCTGAAGCATTTATTCTGATGTACTCAGTCACAGATAAGTGTTCATTTGACGAGTGCCATCGCTTGAAGTTTCTAATAAATTATAATAAGAAGCGTCGTAGGTTAGCTTCCTCCATGAAGGTCAGTACACCCCATTATTGGTAATAATGATAAATACCTAACCAAGTACACAATATTAGATTAATTGAACTAATAAAAGTATTAATAGCTAAGCGCTATATCCCTATTAGAAGAGGAAATATCGTTAACGTTATAACCTCAATGAATCTCTCAGACTTATTTTATACATAGATATTTTATTATGTATGGTTCGAATCAACAGGTTTGAATAAATTTTATTTAGAAATAAATTTACAAGCCATCCATTTCGAATATAATCATATCATCTCCACGCAAGAGTAGCTGTTCTCGTCTACTACTAGTGTTGTTGTTGTATGTATGTTTATTGATTTAGACTATGTGTGTGTGTGTGTGTGTGAGTGTGTGACAATGCTGTATGTATGTTTCTTGATTTAGACTAATGGTCTAACAAAAAGTTTTTAAACTAGCCAGACATAGAGGTTCCTTACAAAATCTGTAAATATAATTGTTTGTTAATTGTCTATAAACATGTCTAGCCACGGTAAGATGAATTAAAAATATTTATTCATGAAAAATTCACGTCACAAGCTCGAACTTGTGACTCTGACAAATCGTCCCGTCACTCTATCAATAGAGCTACCGCGTCACTACTTAAATGAAGGATTCCAGCATTCTATAATAGTCTTTATCGAGACGTGATAGGTTTTTTTCAAAATTCCTAAATTATATATTAATTACAAAGTTTCTGAAGCTAAGATAATAATTTCCGCCTAAGATCAGTTTCTGGTACGGATTGCACGTCATTATCTTGTTCGTACTTTATCTGAAGAGTTCCTGAAGTTTTGTTCTTAACGGGTTTCACGTGTCCATTGTTTCGTAACTTCTATGTCAAGAGTTTGATTTCAATTATGGGTAAAAGAGGATGACTTCAATTCAATGCTTTATATATAGTTATTTTTATTGATGTTTTATATATATATTTTTCATAAATACATACATATTATATACATACATATAACAGATCTTAGAAAAAAATATTTGAAAAATCTAGTAAGGGGATCGAACCAACGACAGTATATACATTAGAGATACCATTATACCAATTAGTCGTCAATTTTTAAAATAATATTAATTATGTTTCTGTTTTATAATAATCAAGTTATAATAAGAGAGTAACTAATATATTTGAATATAATATTTTTGAAAAAAGTAATTGCCATTTGTCACGTTCCGCCTGAACCAATCATGCAAGCAAGAGCGCGTAAGAAACGATAGAGAGGCATAATCAGCCAAAGCGTAGGGCTTGTGACGCATTTATCCCTCTTCCATTCTATCAGCCGCTACAACATATGTACATATTAACTGTTTTGTCAACTGTTTGTGAAGTAAGGTGAAAAGTTTATGTGGGTTTCCACTGTTTAGTATAATATCATCGCCATATACAGAATAACCGAATAACGGAGATTGAAGTTTCAAATATTACAAAAGTGTCAAAGTTGTTCATAAATTATTAATAATACATTGTTATTTTTTATCAATCTGTATAATTTAATTATAAATATGAATTAACTCCTTGTTTGTATTATACAAAATTATTCGAATTCAGTGATAATATTTATTTTCAGTGGAAACTTTGCTGATTTCTGTGTTAATTTATTTGTTATATCTATAAGTATTATTCAATTGTTTGTTCCTCTTTAAAATAAATAAATAATTTTATTCAATTCACAAAAGCTTGCAATTTTCTTCTCACGTATAATTACGTCCGTAAACCGACTTCACATACAAACATTTTCTTATAAGTTTTGCTATGGGATTGAAAGACAAACGAGCAGACGGTAGACCTGATGGTAAGTGGGGCTGTCACCATGCCGTGTCATAGATATCTGCAAATATGGAGACTTGCCAATTCCATTGCGTCGTCAATTCAATAGTTTTGAGTATTTTTTGTATTTCTTCTTATATTTAATAAATTAATTTATAGAAATTTTTATACAAATTATCCCAGTACAAGAGCAGCTTCATAAACTTCTAACAGCATCAGTCAGAGTTTACCAACTGACAAGAAATTACCACAGGCTTTACTACCTATTAGTTTACACAAATGCCAAATTCATATAGAATATTTTATATAACTAAAGTGATTAATTTTAGTCTGAAAATTAATCGATCTAAATGTACCACAACAATTTTTCAGGATTATTACAAGCAAGCTGTATATATTTTCAGGACAGCTTACCTGAAACTCCGGTGGTGTTGGTGGGTAATAAGATAGACCAAGGTGGGGACCGCATGGTGAGCACTGATGAGGGCCAGCGCAGAAGCAAGGAGATCGGATGCGTCTGCTTCCACGAGATATCCGTCAGAGAGAGCATTGACCAGGTAAAATCAAATTTAGGAGTTTTTTTTAAATAATAATATCAATTGTAATAACTTATTATGCCAATTAAATAGTATAGTTATATATCCACTAAATACGAACAAGAACCAATTAAAGTTTTAAAGCTTGTGGTTTTTTCGTTACATATTTATTAATTACATATAATTTAAGTATTTTAATTAAAAGAATTAAAATTTATCAAAACGGACGGGACTCGAACCTGTGACCTGTGACGTCTGGAATGGAACGAGGAGATACTATCCCAGAGATCTCAAATTTATTTAATTACAATAAAAAATACGCGTAAAGTTTCTAACATGTATATAGGAACAATTCAAAATTAAACAAAAATTAAATTAAGAAATAAAAAAATATATCAAGAATTGAAATTGAAATAAAGTCGTGTTGAAAAATTTATTTCAATACACAAATAGGAAAAGGAATCCAAGCAATAAAGCAGTCGTAAATAAATACGCGACACTTTTATGTTTTTGTAAAAGAGTCAATTTGAATAATGTTACATTATTTTATGTACTGTGACTCGCGAATCCGAATAAAATAAAGAAAAATGAAAAACGTTTCGTTAATATTAAAAATAACTAAATAAGGATGTTATATTTACTTAGTTCTTTAGTTTTCTCGCGAAATTTAATACGAAATAATGCGAAAGTCTCTACCACTAGTTACATCTAAGTGCCTCTCATCCTTTCTGTTACAGCCCCTAATAAATTGTCCTCAGTTGTCAGTTGCTCCTAAAAGCGACTTCAGTCTACTTCATTATCCCTAAATGTACAAAGAGAAGTCTTAAAACATATATTTTGGATTTTGAAAATATCTTTAAACATGTATAGCCATGTGAAGCTTATTTAAATTTTAAATAAATATAAAATGAAAAATTAACAGTCCGGAATGCGAAGCCGCAACCTCTGGTTTTCATTCTAAACATATTTATAGGTATTGTCAAACATTAATATCGGTTGTAGCGCTTTTCAATGTTAAAATATACTGCAAAGTTAGAAACATTGGTTAAGATTTTCGAAAGAAGCCCAATAGATGTCACCACCGTCTCGATAAAGACGAATATGTATAGAATGCTTAACTCACCGAGTCTGGCAGCGTAACGGTAGCTCAATTGGTACAACGACGGGACGGTTTCCCAGAGGTCGCGGATTCGAATCGGTTTGTTTTTCATTCCATATTTATTTAAAATATTTTGTTTTAGAAAAAAATAATTCAAGCTTGCATTGAAAAAATTCAGACATTCTAATGTTATTTGTATACGGTATAGATGAATTTTGGCAAGTATCACAATTATAGGAAAGCAAATAATTATAGATTTATTCGCAAATTGCTAACATATTTATCCAATTAACTTCTATTCTAAATTCAGCGTTGAACAATGAATACATTCTCTTCTTAATGGCTTCTTTTTAATTTGTTTGACCTGCCATAAATCACGTGTTGCAGTGTTTCTGACGCGGCGCGCCTTACGCTGACAGATACGCGGCGACGCGCCCGTCGCGTGTCAATAGAGTTTAGCTCAAATTGACTCGTTATTTAAATAATTAACGCCACTTAACAATATAATCATCCAATTGCGTAAATAAAATATTCTCTTAGAAACGTATATTTATTTCGAATCAATTATTCATAATTCCTCATTCAGTTCGGTACAATCCTTGTACCAAATCAAATTGCTTGAAATCTCGAAATTTACGTCAAAAGCACGACACAATTTCCGCGCATAAAGGTATGCGAAGAATGTTGTAATGTCAGGAATCAGGGTTTATTTCCTTCCAAATTGGTTTACTTATTTGATCTTTTAGCAAATATAACATTATATTAAGGAGAAGTAAGACTTAAGTTCGGAATAAAATTATTACGAAATTAATAAATAATGTGCAATGGTTTTAAATTCATTCAATTTATTTATTTAAATAAAATGACAATTTATAATTTATTGAAATCCATTTATAAAATGTATATATATGTATATGACAGGTATGGAGTGTGTTCCGGGATACGCGTCGGTTCTGGCGCGTCGGCAGCCGGTGGTCGCGCGACCTGCACGCAGCGCTCGCACGACCGCTAGCGCGTGCCGCGTCGGACACATGCGACAACAACGTCAACACGACGCTTAGTAAGTTTGTATCTCATAATTATACACTCTATGTCAAACTAGAATTGATTTGTTCTTAATGTTCGATCGAAAAAAAATAAAACATTTTAATGTGAAAGAAAAAAGTAAAATCAAACAAAACATGAAGATAATGGACTGAGCGAACAAGGGCAACTTCTTCGAAACTGGACAAAAATCTTTTGTAATACATATAAATACATGTAATATATTGGTATATATATATATGTACTCATAGAGATCGCATTTCACAACCAATTTTGATAAAACTTAGTATTTGATTCGGGTCTATAATAGCGGCTCTACGAACAACCCCAAAACTGAAGTTAAAAGTTTAAAAAATTCGTAAGACATACGATGAAACCTATTGAAAAAAGTTAATATTATTTTTGTTGTTCTTTTTAAGCATTCTTTTGTTTTAAAAGTTTTTCAATTAGAAGGAATTTCAGGGTAGCGTGGCTATATGTCTGATTCTCCCCTTCTACCTCAGTCTCCTGTGCTTGCGCGACTCGTCACAAATCTTACTCTTAGAACATTGTTAACAAACGAAATAGATAAATCATTTATTACTTAACCCTTTGAATATTATAACAATATTAAGTAAAGCCCAGTTCATATGTACAAATGAAAGGTAAAGGGAAATTTATAATCAAAATTACCTTAAATTTTGTAAGAGTTTCATTGTAATAAGTAAACAAAGGAAGTTTAGTTTATTGTCTCTACACGGCCATTCCAAATATCGCTTTGGTAATAAAGGTGTGATTTTGAAACATATCCTCCGTTACGTGCTATAACGGATTGTTTTGATTGAAAGGTTCTTTGTCTTATTAAATATGTTTGATATATTATACAGTGTTCTAGATAAAAAAAAATATATATAAAAATAACGGAATATACCAGAAAGATTTTAATTTAAAACCAGTATTTTGGCAGAATTGCGTTCTTGGTCAGTATTTCCTAAGCAAAAGAAATCAAACTCTGTAAACTAACAATTATATTTTCTTATCTCCAGGCCAACGTTTTACAGAAGTAGAACTAGATGAAGAGGACGAAGCCTGTCTTGTCCGCTGTGATTCCACTTCATCCTCAGGTCAGTCGGAATGTACAGACGAGTTCCGGGCCAGGGCGAGTACAGATTCTCGCTTGCCACCACGACCGGAACGGCAGAGACATCCACCATCAGCTAGACCCTTACCTCCACCGGTGCGAAGAATGAGTGTGGCCATGAGAGGGAACAATGCCAGTACTTACTAGATTATTTGTCACCAGTCCAATGTACGAACAAATATTGGTAAATAAAAAAATATTTAAAAAATACAAAAAAAAATTGTAAGCGCTTATACGCGATCTCAGTAGAATAAATATAATAAGGATTCATGTTATATACTAAATATACAAATATATGACTTTAAAATACTAAATATAAAAATATTTCAAATCAGTATATATATATATATATAAGCTTTTAATAAAAAATAGTATAACTAAGATGTTATGTACTAGCCTAATATTATAGCGAATAACTTACTTAATATTTAAATATAATATATATATATATAAATATGTACTAATAAGGGAAGGAAGGTATTTTTTACAACCAAAATGGAAATGACAAATATTAAAGGTTTCATTTATCTGAATTAAAAACAATAGTTGTATATCTTGTTACGATATTTAAATATGTATTGATGTTTATAAAGTAATATCTTGTAAGAAAACAATCTGGTGGAAATTATAAAAATAAGGCTGTAGTGTTTGGGTTTCAGTTCCTATTTATTATATGCAATAGTCTCATATGTGTATAGTTAATAAATAATGTTATTTATTTATTCTGTGTCACATAAATTATTTATATAAGTGCGATTTGTTTCGAAACAAATATCAAATAATATAAATGAATATGTCAAATAAACAGCTTCCTTAAAACATTTTTTCGTTTTTATATCAAAATATATAATTATAATTAAATAGTAAGACCAAACCTGCATACTAAATTATTTTTACCGTTTATCGGTTTACCGTGTTCAATAAATGGCACAGAAAGATAAAGAATAGTTTTTAAAATGTTGACCTGTTTATCTGTTTGTTTGTCGTCGCTCGTCGCATAAAAACATGATGGATTTTGAAAAAAAATCGTACAGTACTAGATTATTGTAGGAGTCAATATATATATTTTTCACACCAAAAACTCACGTGAAAACATAAAATTATTTTTAGTAATATTTACTATAATACCAAAGATGTAATTGTTATTTTATATATTTGAATTCTGTGGTAGTGAAGCAGACGAAGTCACTGGCTCCGACTAGTTATTTAAAAAAATAAAGTAGGCAGTACCCCTAGTACGAGTTTTGATGTTACGAAACGTTGATAGTTTATAAGGTGTTACTTGATGAGGTAGTGATTGTGATTCTTTGTTATTTGGTTGTGATTAGTAGTAAATTAATCACAACTAACTCGGTGTCGAAACTGGTCGAAAACTATCAACGTTTCGTAACGTCAAAACTCGTAGTAGGGGTACAGGTCATCTAATATGAATGGATGGTACTGAATAGTTTTTTTTTTTAATATTTCTATAGACTATATAATATATTTATTTATATTGAGTCACTGTTATTTGCGTCACTTGCAATGACACAGACAATGAATTATATTATAAATTTTAACATAAACGTCAAATGCAGTTAATAACTCTGTGGTTAATTTATCTTCAGTGACAGGTTGGTTATTAATTATTTACAGCGGATATCAACAATTTTAAAATTACTGATGGTTGATTAATTTACTTACTTTTTTAGTACCTAGTTGATTCATCATCTCTCTGTGTCAACTGTCATAATTGAAAATTTCTATCTGAATTAAAAATTGGTATTATTTTAAATACAAAGCAACCTATGTTGAAACAAATAAAAAGTTATCATTACAAGAAATGTTCTCAAAATCAACTTACTCTTAATTGCTTTTCAGTTTTTATCAATAATATTTCATCAATTCCGCCTCTTATATATTTAATTACACCAGCCGAGCCTCCCCGAATTTGTTCTGGGAAATTTCAAAAATTTCTCCCTTAATGAATATTCCGAACATCCTGAAATATGTATTAATTATGTTTTCATTGATGAATCTTCTTATTTCACACATACCTATAAATCGAAAAATATTAGGTCTTTCATATCTCCTTCTTAGGGATAAAGCTGCAAAAATCTGTATTTGAGTTTTCTGGACTCAGTAGATTTGCCTGAGCATTAATAAGCAGTCAGGCAAATGATGTTATAAATTATACGTATATATATATATATAATTGTTTATAATGTTATAAATGATCAATAAAACATAATTCATGGCTTAATTTAGTATCATCTATTGTTTTTACCGCTACGAGTACTCTATAGCTAAAACACGACTCTATTAGCTAAAAAGGTAAAAGAATATGGCATAGTTATATTTTGTACGTGAGTGTGAGCGCCGGAAAACCTTTTGGGGTGACCCTTCTCTTGCTTTTCATAAACTTTCTATCCCTTCTTAATTCTTTAGGGTGGCAATGCATTATTGCTATTGCTTATTGCTGGTAATAAATTCAAGTAATATTTTATATTACTACCATTATATATCATATGTATATTATATATATACTGCTATACCTATTACACTTTATAGGTAAATAAAAAATCTAAAGCCCAAAACAAAAAAAATAGAAATAGGTCCGCGTCCACAGATAAGTCGTTAAAATTTGACTTAAATTAAATATGTTATCTGAAATAAAGCGATAAACGTTTCCACTGTATACATTACACTTAGCATTTAAAATTATTAAAATTAGGAAATATTTCGAAACTAAAATAAATGTAGAGAATCTGAAGGTAACAGACAGACTTAGCAAAGCAGACAAAGGTTTGGCAAATAATTATAAATTACGATTGTATAAAAACTGAATTTTATATTTTATCTTAATAATATATATTTATTTATATATATATGAGCTAAATGTTAGTCTTTTTTTTAAAAACATAAACAGTCATAACGATAACAATATCGAGCACACAATTAGATTTTAAGAAAAAAATATTTAAATAACAAAATGGAGCGAATAAGTATTACGAACCATTTTCCAAAACTCATTATTATTTTACAAGATTCATTTAGATCTAATTTAATTAAAATAAAAGACAAAGGATTGTAAAATAGAGTTAGTTGTATAGCGCTTTTCCAACAAGTATAGCGCTTTGCCAACAAGTATAGCGCTTTTCCAACAAGTATAGCTTCGTATATCTATGATATTCAATAATCTATGACTCTAACGGTATTCTAACGACTTCTTGCACCTACAAAAAGTAGTTAGAATACCGTCAGAGACTTGTCTACCTAGACAACTGACGTGTCATAATGGAAAACCTCTGATCTCCGGTCAAAAGGCTGGACACGTGTATAGATTAGATTACTTACAATTAGTAACATCTATTTATTTTCATTTTGACAAACAAGTACATTCTTCCTGACCCGTTACTCCTGATACAGAAGAGGTTAGAGGATTTCAGATATCATCCAGACATAAGTAATACCTACCTGATTTATATGAATGTGCACATTTGTGCCCGAAACTGCAAAACTTATATATTACTTGTGACAGCAAAAAAGTAAACAATTGAAAGATAATGGATGGAAATAAGATCTTTATGAATAATGAGTTAATTCATCTTCTAGAAAATGGCTAATAAGAAACAATATTTAAATAAATATGCTGGGTATAATTAAAAGTCTTTTAGGTAACTAATTATGTCGATATCTACCTTTACAAATAAATAATAATAATTCATTTGTTTCAGAAATATTATAAAATCCTTTTGGTATATCAAAATGATAAGATTCTAAAGATATAACTTTGACCTAACTTCATATTTAGGGTCGGCACAATTTATAATTTCTTTCACGCTGTTCTATCAAACGTTGTATCACTTCAAACAGGTTTCTTTACCAATGATTTTTCAATTTAATAACTACCCACATTCATAATTAAGATTATAGCCGTCACTTTCTTTAATCCCTCAGCAATATTGACAGTCGAAAAACCATTTGTGCTTGTGTAGAATTCCTAGTAAATTACACCTACATCTGTAACGCATTTGCCTTATAGTAAAATTCCTGCTAATTTACACGGGCAGCTAATAAGATATAGAAAATGTAGTCCAAGATTACACAGGATCGAATACCGTTGCCACACATGCACTAGTTGTGAAACCCACTTAGAATTATATATTCAAACATACCCTCAAACACACACACTCACATTCAATCAAACACGCACACACACTCACATTCACTCAAACAACAAAAAATGTTCATTCCTTGAATGATCTCCTACAAACGATGGTATCGTTGCCTGGTTAGCTTTAATATCATTGCTTTAAATAAGTCTCGAATGTTTGCCTTTTAAATTTATTAAAAATATAACTTCATTGCATTAGTTTCAACTATCTCATGCCTCAAGCCTACCACGAAGTTTCAATAATATAATCGTTTTAAGAAATTTGTTGCATTACAATAATATTACTTTGATTGACAAGAGCTCTATAAAACAATATTGTGTGACTTAAAAGAATTAATCTTTTCTTTAAATGACAAAATGTACATGAAACCAATATCACATTAATATTACAAATGTCAAAACACACTTCATGGTACGAGTTAATAATGTGTCCTATAGTAAAAGAACGAATGATTTATGATGACGTCATCAACATTTCTTATCGAAACATTACAATAGTAATATTACTTTTAGGACGAATTGGAAAGTAAGATTATTGTAATATAGCTATAAGAGCTCATGGCAGGCCTGCATGAATATTAATTTAAGCCATTTTACTAATATATATTTATGACAAGGATTGCTTGAGAATATATGATACATTAATGTATTACTAATCTAACAGATTTGTTTTGTATATTAATATAATAAATATAATTAATTATAGTCATCTAAAGTAATATATAATTACAGTAATCATCTGTAATTGGTTGTCGTGTATTTTGTTATTTATTTAAATAATCATATAAGATGATTTAGAAAACATTTATTAAGCAAAGTTTTTTTTTTAATATTTTGACAAGAGCACTTTATTTCAATATTTACTTAATTTCTCATTCAAAAGATCATAAAATATAGTTTAGGACATTTTTATTTTGAACTTATTTTACAAGCAAGATGTAGAAGTTAATATCAAATTCAAAAACAAAAATAGAGCACTTTAATCAAGTTTTTTTTAATTTTTTTATTCAAAAGCATCAGATCATTATAAACAATCAGAACAAGGAGGTAAATCTTTACCTCCTTGTTCTGATTCTGATGATGTAATTACATTAGATAAGTCCAGACATAGAAATTTTTTACTTTTACAAAACACTTAGTATTGCAAAATTAAGTCCCAGCCGCATATATATACGGCTGGGACTTACTATATATACACGACTTATATATAAACTTAAAGCCGTATATGTATATGGAGTAGAAGGAACAGAGAAGTTACTGTTACTAAGTAATTTTACAATATTTGCCCCCTAAAAACATGACAAGGAATTTGACATTAATTTAAGTTGACATATGTCATTTTGAGAATTATAATCTGTTGGAAGCAGGAAGATCACGTTGCAGCTTTATATGAAGAAAATGAGATTCATTAGATAAATTTAATATAACGTGGTCAATAAAATATTCCTCATTGAGTAATAAATCAATTTGTCATCTATTGTATCTGTGATTCTAACCGCAGTATGCGTGATTGACGCTACCAGTACCCCTAATATGAGATTTAATAGTATGAAACGTTGATAGTTTTCAAACAGTGATGAAACTAGTTCTTGGTTGTGATTGGTTTACTACAATTCATAGCCAAATAACAACCAATCACAATCAAGAACTCGTTTCATAACTGCTCAAAAACTATCAACGTTTCATACTATTAAAACTCGTAATAGGGGTACAGGTTGAAAGTTGACTTAGTTAATCAAAACAGCCGCATATATTCTCTATAAGTTGCTTTCATTGGTTTATTACATATTTATATTAATATAGTATGTTGGCGGGTTTGTTTATTACATTTTTTTATATACATAGAGCTGTCATTATTCGCAACAAGTTGTTGCCAGCGACTTCGCTTACTCATTCAATTAATTTAATTCATCCATTTTTTTAAATTTAGTTGTACCTAATTGTAGTTCAAACATTTTTTGTTGTTTCCCGACTAAATAATAGAAATGTCGTATGAAAAGGTAATGATTACAAAATAATATGTTTTTTTTTAATATTCGAGGTCTAATGAATGATACCTATTGATTACGATTTTTTTATAATTTATAAGCTATTATTTTTTGAGATCAATCTCACTAGAATATTATATTTATGTAACAAATAACTTTATCTAACATAAGATACATTATTAAAGGAAATAATCGTCTTTCATTAAATCGCTTTAATAAGGATCGAAAGTCATATTTATAAATTACATAGACTAGATTGTTTTTTTTTTTTAATAATATTAATTTATTTCAAATTCCAATAATGATACACAAAAAGCTGGAAGTCGTCTTTTAAGGAAAAGTAAAATTATCCCTCGCGAAAAAACTTCTTCCAGAACAACATAAGTATATGAGAATAAATTAAATTATTAATCACATATTACGGACATTTTGAAATGTACAACGTGTGTGTGTGTATTGATAGGTGTGCATGTATGCGTGTGTGAAAAAGATTGTGGTGTGCATATATATGTAATTAAAATAAACTCATAAGATCTAAAAGCATGCGATAAGAACACTAAGACTTATAAAAAATATTAGACTTGTAAGAGAATTACAAGAATTATCCAAAATCAACTGGAAAAAAAAATATATTTTTTGTATGGACTGAACTGACTGGAATGAACTGGAATTAACTTCTCATAACTTTGTTTTATTTGTAAAAAACTGAACAAAGATTGAAATAATGATATTTGAATCGCTTACCTGGCTATTGAGGATTCAGTATGTTTGTCTAGAAATAAGTTTTGTTACAAAATAAAATGCAGTTATTTTTTATTAAGTTAATATAAATTTAAAAAACTCATTTTTTTTTATATCCCAAATTATCATTTTAGAAATGGCCACCTTTTATAGTTACTAGGTTTTGTTCTAGAAATTTCTTTAAAAGCTCTAAAACTGACTAATTTATAGTCTAAAGGGTTCTAGATTATCGACTGATTGGCGCAGTCGTCGTTACTTCTATTCTGACGATGGTCGCGGGTTCGATCCCACGCTAAACAATAAAAAAATATATTTAAAATCTTGAATATTTCCAGGCTCTGAGTGTTGTTTATATGATATTTATATTTACCGGGCAATATTCACGTAGAAATTAAATCGGAATGTGCCCGACTAATTTCGAATCCATTCGGGGTTCTTAATCATGAGCTCTAAGCGTGGCGGACTCGCGGCGCGACGTTTAGTCGGGTACATTCCGATTTAATTTCTACGTGAATACAGCCGGGTAAATATAAATATAATAGTCATGGATCACGGAAGTTTAAATATAAAAAGTTGTTTATATGCATTATATATATATATATGTATTTACAAAAATATAATTAATTAATGTTTGTTAATCAGCTGTCTTGTTGTATGCTTTGCGTAGTTAGGGGCTAGCTAGCTGTAGCTGTCTAACTTATTGCAAAGACAACTTTAACGTAGAATAATGACCACGTTGCTACTTTACGACTAATTCTTCTTTAGAGTTGGCAACGTCCTCTTTGTCATTTAGATTGTTTTAGTTCTGTTCAATCGTGATTCCACCACCAAATATTTTCTGGTCTTTTATCTGCGTAACAGAATTTAATCTTAGGATGATTGGATTCATCGAGATCACGGTCTGTATATCGGAGATAAACAATGAGCTTCATTAATTCTCATTCTCATTCTCTTCATTGAGCTTCATCCATTCTCATTCTCTTCATTCTTCTCGTTTCATTAAGTTCGATATTCCAGCGGTGATCTTCATTTTACATCATCATATTCTTAATTTCCACAATCAGGTTAATGACGAAATCTGACTTTCTTAGCAGCCCTTGTTCTAACAGTCCTTATTTGCCGGTCTATTTTATGATCTTTACAATTTATAGAGCTAATATTGTTATGTCTGTCGATAATACGCTATACAAATATTCGGCTTATACTAATGGCCAAATTACATTATACGATCTGAGCCAGTCCATCTCAACTGGTGTAAGTAGCATCGTATGGTTAATGACTGTTAATCCGATAGTGCTATTCTCTGATTGGTGAAGACTCTATTAGTTATCTCTCAAGGTCAAATAGATTCAAATCGTATAATGTAAGTTGGGCATTAAGTTTTTAAGGGTCGAGGAAAAGACCGACTTCCAACGCCGCGTAATCAAAGGTTTTGCAACCCTGTTTTCTTTATCATTCCATCGCCTACAGTAATTTAATAACAACCATAAAATGTAGTGGAATGAAAGATCGAAGATAATAAATGCGATCCAAATTCTTAATAAACATTCATTATTTATATTAAAATTTATAGTAAAAAAAAGTAATATTTTTTTTTGTAATATTCAGGCAAAAATTTACGCAAAATAAGTCCACGCTAAACTAAATATAGCACTTGTGTCTACACCATGTTTTGTATTTACACCATTATTATTTTACTAAAGTGATATGTTCAATTGGCTAATAAGCTTAAACCATGCCACATTTCATAGAAATCCATCATGTCGTTTATGAGTAATGCGCAAACAATGACAAAAATACTCATAAATTATTAAAAACATATTGTTTTGAAATTCGTATTACGTATAAACGTAAAGCAGTAATATTTTATGTATACTCATTACTGTTTTATTAGATGTATAGATATTTAAACAAGGAAATGTTTATAAAAGTTTCTACAATTACTTTAATAATAAATACAACTATAATTAACTTAAAGACATTGTAACTTATATATATAAACAGTTGTCAAAAACCGTCATTTTGTAAACCCATCTACCTCTCCAGCAATCTTCAAAAATGCAAACTGTATATTTTTAATAAACAACAAATAATAAAAACAAACAAAGACTTTTTATAAAACTCTTTTCCTTATATAATATGATATGACAGGCGACCATTAGGATAGTTCCAGGTAGATATTATTACATAATCTGAGGAGAACGTAATAAACAACTACTGCACTATTTGTTTACTTTGTACACGTGATCCCCGCATGACAGGACTTACGCTGCGAACAGGGGATCAGTTAATCCAGGTCGACGAGTCTATCCCGCTGATCTATTTATATCCCATCAGCTACGCGTCCTACATCCCTACTGCAATTGCATTTATTGACAATATGCAACTGCGTATTACACAATGGACGCTGGGCTTCATCTAAACGACTACACGTGTAGACGATTTATTTAAGATGTTTTGATGATTCTCTGAATGACTGGTATTATACAATCAGCAAGCCTACCATAAACTCTTAAAAAATATCTTAGTTTTAAGAATGTTTTTTGCAATATTACAATAAAAATTCTCATCGAAACATTATTATACTTATTCATTTAAGAGGAATTCTAAAGTAAGATTAAAAATTAGATCAAAAATAAGATTAAAAGTAAGATCAAAAATAATAAAAAAAATCTTAAATTAAAATATGATATGTTTCTATAAGTATACACATATACGTTAGATTATAAGGTTATTATTTTTTAAGTAAATTATTTATTCGCTTTTTATCATTACGTATTTATTTGTATTTTTTATTGCACTTACCATTACCTCAAAAAAAAACCAATTCAAAGTCATAACTACAGTATTGTCAGGTTAAACAAAATTCTTCAAATTATTCCAATGTTCTTCCTTCCTTCCTAATTAAAATATAAATTATGTTGGCTACAAATGTATAATTTGCTATGGTGTGTTACGACCAATCATTCCTATTTAGATACGATGCCGCTCTTTTCATTAACTCAAGCCCATCGATCTAGCGATAATAATTTACAAGCATATCCGCCTTAAAATATAAAGACGACATAAGCTTTGAATCTTATTATATTCAAGCTTAAAAGATATATTATAATCACATAAATATACTAAATATTTGTCTTACTTAACTAAGTTTTGAAATAAATATGAGTTCTCAATTTATACTTGCGCTTCAATCAGTAACGCAGCGCTAAATTCAACCTGACTGAGACTCACGGTAAATTAAATTCATAAATAGAAAAATTATCCACATTCATTTATAAGAGCGTTAAGTCACTCCCTTATTATAGCTTATTGATTTAATTTGCACGCAGCCAATGAATGTAAATATTTATGATTACAACACTAGTTAGATAATGGCGGGAACGAAAAACAACTCGTGTGTCAGTTGTAACTTCGCAACGTTCCCACTATTGAGGATGCAGCACTGACATATGAGTAATGAATTTTTTATTGCCTGTTGTAGCCACTGCTGCCCACAGTTGCATTCGCTCTTTAACTGACAGAGGAATAGTTATTTCAAATATATTACAGTCAAACTTAAACCATAATGAATATTTCATCTAATAACAACATATTAAATGTAAAAGTATAATAAAAAAACGTCATGAAATAAGAAACAAATCATAAAAGGCTTCACAGAAAGGTAGTAAAAACACAGACAATATAAAACTAATGAGCTAATAAACTGTAACGTACGAAGACGGCATCCAGTCATAACATTGTAATTGTAAACTATACGAGTTGGCACAAACAGACGGCCGTGGAACTTATAAAATCAGTAATTTATACACGCAAATAACTTTAGCGCCATTTAACGTAGACACTAGACGTTATTAACCTTTGAAGTGCAGTCTCGGCAGTAAATATTCGTTTACCGCGAATAGGTAAAAGTGGATATTAAAGCCAAAATAACAGATATGAAAGAGCTTATTATTTATATCCGTCATAGAAGTTTCATAGATTCATATTCTAAGGCTATGCGCAATTTCTATTAAAACTTCACGTAAAAGTTAAATGCTTACTCCTCGTAAACTATGATTTCCTGGTACATATTTCAATAAACTTTACCTGTATTAGTCATGTTTATATTTAACAAAAATACTGTAACTGAATTAAAAAATATATACATTTATTTATTAAAGTCATTATTTTATCATTTTTAAATATAAAACAAACTTGTTGCTTTGATAAAAATATATTATACAATTAGTGTAAGCACAATGTAATTTAGATTGTTAAGATATTTTCTAAATATAGCCATATGTACTAATAAAAACCGAGATCACCTTCGTTTTACATTAAACCTACAGACCTACCATAAACTCTTATATCAATATTACAGTAATATTACTTTAGAGTTCGTCCTAAAAGTAATATTACTTTAATAATGTTTCGATAACAAGTTTTGATGACGTCATCATAAATCATTCATTCTTTTACTATAGGACACATTATTAACACGCACCATGAAGTATGTTTTGACATTTGAAATATTAATCTAGTTATAATGTTTTATTTAAAACGTCACTAAACAATTAGCAATATTGTTTTATAGAATTCATGGTGCGAATAAAGCAATATTAATGTACCTAATATTCCAAAATACTTATTTTTAAAGCCATAATAGTTTTTAATAGTTCGTGGTAGGCCAGCTGAGTAATTAAGGTCAAAATAAGTGTAAATACCTGACACTAATTGGTAAATTCTGACAGTTGGAGCAGACATAATAACCTGACAGTTTAGATAAGCTAAAAAGGAAGAGACGAAGGCGCGATCTTGATGTGCGTTGGGTCAAAGAGCATTCACTAAAAGCTATTTCTATCACTTGGTTCCAGCAAATGAGTTATTGTTTATTCCATATTAATAACAGAACAAAACAAATGATTGGCCTTGTCATGTCCAGATTAATATCATAAATCACAGACAAGTTTAGAAGCGCTTCTCTAAATAGATTGTCTCTGTTCCATTTTGACGCTAAAATAGGGCAAAGCTTACAAATTGAAATATTCTGTTATCACCACGAAGGTTTTTGTTTATTATTTAAATCTTGTCATAATATTATCTGTGTATATTTTTAATAATTTTTGTAACCATTAGTGTATGTATATATTAATTCATTAAATCTTTTTTAAAGTTGCCTATTTTAAAGTTGACAATAATTATAAATTGAAACAATATTCACGTACAAATTTAATCTTATATTTTATAATGACAAAATTAACAGTGCCACAGGTTTCTCCAAAAATGTCTACCGGCGCCAGCTGATAACTCAGCTTGTGAACTATTAATTAAATTGACGAATAGACAGAATGATAAACAATACAGACATAATTGCGTCTGGAAACATAATAATACAGCCTTGGTCAAGGCGTTGAAATTGTAATAATTATTTTGATTTTTCCTCCTCGAACTTGTTGATAGCTTGACTAAACTTTTTTTCAATCCAAAGGCCAAAGGAACAGACGGTCCACCTGGATAGTTACTGGCTACCGTCGCTATAGACATCTGCAAGAGCTGTAGATATTAGAAACGCATGATCTTCTTCAGGAGACGAGAGATTTGGAGAGCTGATATCCGGCTATTCGTATAAAACGCTGAGTGTCTGTAGAGTAGCTCTACCCCAGTCTAGGAATCCCGAACCAGCAGCGGTCTAATGACTACAGATACGACACTCCAGGGCTTTATCACCCTCATTACATATTTAATTTACCAATTGAATCTGTAGTTTCATAGCCTATTAAATAATGTTTGTCTTTCTGATCACTTCGTCAGTCTTTTTCATCAGTCAGTCAGTCAGTTAGTGTCTTTATATATTATTTTTAAACGTAACTATAACATATTAAATGTTTCAATAAACAAATTTTACTCCATTCTTACAATCATTGTCGTACTCTTCACCCCTCTTTCCTCCCAAACTAATAATCCTAGGATAATAAAATATTTGATGTGGTCAGTGCGACAGTCGGTTTTAAAACTTAGGTAATAGTTTAGATTTCATATTATTTACACAAGAGACTTGAAACATGAAGATATAAATTATTTATTGATATTCTCAGCTAGTTTCAAAAAGACTGTAAGATAATATAAAAAAACCGTACTAAAGCTAGAATGGAAAATAAAAACTATAAAAGAAGGATATTCATTCATAATTCTTTTGTTTCATTTCAGTTTAAATACACAAAATATAATTTACACAAAGCAAAATATGGCGGCCTTACCGGTAAGTAGCTATTACTTCCAGACAACTTTATTAGAATAAAGAAACAAGATATCGCGGAGGTGGGAAGTACAGAGTACTTTTAATAATATATATATATATAAATAAATAAATAATTTAATTGATACTTATTATATAAATAATACATAAAAGAGGATATTTATACATAATCTGATCAAGAATATACAGATGACACACGTGTGACCCACGCAATGTCGGATCTTAAAGATATAATATGGATGAAGTAAACTTACCCAATCCTTATGTTTTTTAAAAATAGAATAGAATAGAAATTGTTTGTATAATTGTCATTTGTATAATTGTCACGAGATCCTTATCTTTTGTCTATTAAGTTTTTATTTTAGTAAATGATAACTTATAATGGTTTTTAAAACAAACTGGTCGGTAAGATGATGAATTTGCAGAAATAATCCTTAGAAAATAACTTTAGTTTGTTTTTTCAACTATAAAGAAATAATAAAAGAATTCATGTTAACTACTGAACAACTAAAACTCAATTTTAAACTTTTCTTAGAACTTTCGCTGAACTTACATGGATTCCTAAAACTTTGAAACTTACTGAAAAGGATAATGACCGGCCTAGATTATTATTCATTAGAAATTTAAAAACAGCTGACTTAAGGTTGAAAAAAAATAAAGTTTGTATAAAAAAATGTGAGTTTTGATACGTTTTCGAAGAAAAAAATTATCGGACACGGTATTAGTTATATTAAAAAAATGATTAAACCGCAAGTAAATCCATAATTGCCTTTAAAATAAATACATAATATATATGTATATTATTTTATATTACACTTTAAAACTTATAATTTAATCTAGAGCTATCTATTATTTATTTATTACCCAATTAAAAGACAAACTTTTTGAAACCTTCTGCGTCTATTTCCAAACTATTTTTGCTCAGCTTTTGCCAGTTACATCACATAAAAGTGTCATCACGTAAAACACGTATTATATATGATTATATAAAAAAAATCTTAAAATGTAGCTTCATTATATTTTATATAGAGTTATTAATTATAAAACTTTCACATTAAGAGGATTAACTCCGACATCTTGAACTACATAACAACAAACTGATATAATAATATACAATTAATTAAAATGTTTATGATTCTCTTATCAACACCCCTAGATGTTCATAATTTGCTTTGTAAGGATAAAAGATAAAAGATGTGTCACGCTCATTCTATTATTAGAATATTAGATCCGTCAAACAGTTGTCATGAGCTTGTAAATAGGGTTTCTATAATTGAGGTTTACAATTCATTACGTGACTATTAATATCTGGAGTCAGTGACTTCAGCAGTCGTCTGCTAGACGGCAACTGTCAATGGGGATATTCCATCCCTCGTTGTTTATTGTCAAAGATATATCTATAAGGGTAAGTCTGTGTGAGTTCGTATATATATTATGTATTACATAACTTATAAATAAAACATTAGGTATATAAAGAGATTTAAAATCGAATACGAATGTAAACAATGATAAAATTAATTATCCCTGATGTCAAAGGTGTTTTATCAATCTCAAATGGATTTCATTTAAAAATTATAAGGCGAATTATAATTATATGTCGAAATATGTGGTATTATAGAATAGAAATATAATAGTATTGACCTACATAAAGACTGTCACTCATTGACATATTTCCTTTTATGTCTGAATTTTTAAACTCAAGGTATGCCGTATGTTGCTGCCAGAAACTGAAGGTATGTCTCCATCATTAATACCATAATTATCCCTCATCCATCCAGGGTCTGGTAGGATGCTTGCAACTTGAGCTGCAGGCAGCACCACTTAGGATCGTTTCTTAGAGCAGAGCGATTAAGATTCAATCTCGTGAACTGTTCTTGGTCACTAATCCTGTCGAATTGCCAACTCTATCTTGTCATTCTCCTCCTCTTCATCTTCTCATTCTCCTCCATCCATCAGCTACACTACCTGGGTCATCTCGTGCTGTTAGCTTATCTACTACGTTACTTCACGTTACTGTTTAGCAATTAAAGGATATTATAATATTCATGGAAGAGAAAATAAATAATAATTTATTTTTTCTTCTTGACTTAGGTTCCTGCTGCTTATTTATAATTGTTAAAATGTTCGTTAAAAATTAATTATAACCTTCTTCTATATTTAAAAGCGATCGCAATTGAAAAGCCTTAAAAAATTTTGCTTTTTTAAATTTTGCCTGAATTTTGACTTTGGTCCCAGTAAATCAAAATAATTTTAATAGAAAGATCACTATGTAACGCCTACGCAAAATAATGAAGTTTGGAATCATCTACTTCCATTGTCAAAATTTATTTTAAAATATAAATGTTAAGACAGTGGATATGGCAATGATAAAGAATAGGCAAGCATTCAAAATATATTATTTAAACATTTATTTTATTTTATTTGGATAATCTTAAAAAAATACGTTAGGGGAAGGTGTAATACGCTTAATCTTTATTAATAACGATTAATAAAAGAATTATAATATTTAAACTGTAAATGTACGTAAATAATAAAAAAAATATTCAATAATCGATTCTCGTCTGTCAATCTTATCTTGTCAAAAGACAAAAGTTGCCCTTACCAAAATTTAGATATTATGTGCTCATGTATAGAATGGCCTAGACAAGTGCACATGCTCGTTGTCGATTCTACTTAAAGTATGAGCCATAATGTAACTTAATATTATATCAAATATATACATTTGCTTTTCTATTCGACAAGCGTTAATGCCAATTGTCTAGGCTTTCGCGGATAAAGGTTGTTTTACACCTCCCTAAGCGTATGTGGCACATTTATTCCACGTTGGATGAAGATGGGAGTTGACACTATCCAGAGTCATCAGAATTATATTTACAGATCAAAGAAATTTTGTCATAGATTTGATTCAATAAAAAATCAAAACCATACTTTCGAATAGTACGAATATCTAAATATATAACTTAGTTACGACGTCCAACTGCAGCCGCCAGAAAAGGTTAATAATTTTCGAAAGGTTTTTCGGAAATTCCGAACAGTAATCTACATACTCCCTATAATTTAAACTCAAGAAGAACAGAGACTCAAATAATAAACCATACAACATGTCATACAATTTATACTAATCCATATTTATGGCAAGGAGAAATGCGTTATATTGTAATTTGACAGACAGACAAATATTTGAATCCGATAGTCCGATTTCAAAATAAATCTTAGCCTTTATGTTGCCGAGGACTAATGCTATATTTTCATCTATAAATATCTACAGAAACTTATATTTTTATCTAGAACCACCCTCACTAAAAATAGTTGAAACAATATACTTTATTTAAAAAGATTAATTAATAATAATAAGTAAATAAATATTATCGGATATTATAATAAACTGTCGTTTAATTCCAAGCTAATCAGAGCTTGTTTTATAGAAATCAGCCAGCTAATAAACGTACATATATAACCACCATTTCTTTAAGTCTACGTAAATATAAATTCTCATGACTAAGCTTCAAAAACAAAGAAGTAAGTTTTATTTTTTTTCCCCTTTTACCCTCTTAGGGATGAAATTTCAAAAAATCCTTCCTTAGTACACCCCTTCAAACTAAGACACATACTTATACAAATTTCGAGTTTAAAAATTCTAAGATTATTCTGTGCGTAGTCTCTAAGTCAGTCGGGACATCTTCCTTTACATATGTAGAGATATCTACCAGAGCTTGAAAATCTGTAAATTCCTTATTATTTTAATCTAAACATTGAAGGTATTCATTAACATTGTGTTATTACATTCTGTAGTTCTATTAATAATTCCTATATTTCTAGACAGGCTGACATCCAAGGTCTTTCATTCCATCCATCTAACAAAATAATAATGTATTTGTGAGATTCATATTAGTAATTCAGAACTAAATTTATATTTCAATCATTTTAATTTTTAAAAGTATTTTTATTCTATATGTATATTCTATTTGTTATATTATTTCTTTTTAATTCATAATGTATTATATTATATTTTAGTTTTATAACTTATCATAGGTGGAATTTTATTTATACATAATGGACTTTATTTTGTTTTATATTATCTGCATAGTGCTTCGGTTCAATAGGAGAGAATGCTTTAGCATAATTTTGATTCTATATTTTTATTGAAAAATATATCTTAGTAATAAATACATATATTAATAGTGAAAAGTTTAATTTCCCCGATCAAGGTGGTCCTAAAGACGTTTTCTCGTAGCATCTGAAGCGCGGGAGGGGCGGCCGCGGGGCGTGTCGGAAGCGCCCATAATCTGTTATAAGCGAGCGTTGCGTACGCGCATGTGACAGCGTTAGTAGCGCAACTGAACAACGCTGTGGCGTGCGCGGTGCGACACGACTGCGTTCCGATATATTATCGTGACAAGTTCGGTTGTGACACGTTCATCATTTTATCATCAAAAACTATTTTCGAAGGTAAGTTTTATTATAAAATAGATAAGTGTGTGTTTTTTCTTTATTTTGATATTACAAAAGAGGTTTTTATTTGTGATTAAGTTGCATGATTTACTAAAGTATTCGTAACTTTAAGGAAATAATCCATAAATAGTAAAATAAGTTAAAATGATATGAAACCTACTAACTAAATTTAAATAAGTTCATTAAAAAATATAAATTTACTTGCAATTTCGAATATTAAATGATAATACTTTATGTATAATAAAAACTTAATATTAATTCCTATTAAGGTTTATTTAGTATAGCTATATAGAACATTAAATTTCATGAAGATCAACTTAAATTTGAAGATCTACTTAAATAATACAAAACAATATTATACCTGATAAATATCTATACATTGTTTTATTGTTTATTATTGTTAAAATAAATCCATTATATATTAAAGGTTAATTGAAATCATTTAAACTTCTGGTGTGTTTATTTTTTAATAAAAATCTTTTAACATTAGATTTGGTAATTTAGTTCAAAATTACATTTGCAGTAAAAATGTAATAATTGTTTCAAAAAACCTAAAAGCACTTTTACATCATAGATCTATCATATATATTAAATAAATAGTTAAAAAAATATTTATCACCAAATAAAATTTTACAAAAAATAAATAAACATCGTAAAACTAATAGCTTATTATTCATTACACAGCATGAATACAATTAACTAATGTTAATAATAAATATTTTTAATTAAACTATACTATACTATACTATACTTTTTATTAAGAGGTCAAATCGGGTTTGAAAGCGTTCAGCTACCTGCGACCTTGTCTCGCAGACATATCCCAGTACTGGCGAGACTTTGACCATTAAAGAATCAATTCACTTACATGCATTGAAAACAATAACAGGATTCACAGCCTAAGATAAGGGCAATTAAATATAAATATTGTGTTGTTATTTTCTAGAAAAGTATATTCATTAAATACTAATATCGGTATTAATACATACATTTTACAATACAAGTTTTACCGAATTACAATTTGAATGTTAGATACCGGGCTAGATGAATCATTTAGAAACATCGTTATCTTTATTAGGTACGTCTCCAGATAATTGAACGTTTGTTTTAGATCTCTGATACTAAAATCTTGAAAATACCTCCCAATAGTTAAACCAATTAAAGTTTAATCACGAACCCTGTGTAATGACAACTTCTAAATTTCATTTTGCAGATCAGTCATTTATGAATTTATTTTGCAAACCGACTCGTGTAGAATGCAATAATTGATTCCATAAAACTATAAATAACTTCTGATTTATTGTGACACATTTCTGAATTGTTAAACAGACTATTTACTATTAAAGAATTAAAGAAAATATAGTCTGTTATAAGAAATAAAAAATAATTAGGTTGAATTGCATTAATGTATTCAATTGTTAGAGTACGAATAGAGTAAAGCGATCATAAAGAGAATATAGAGTCCGTAACAAGGAACAAAAAGAAATAGGTACAATTTCATTAAATATTTCTATAATAGAGAGTACGACTGGAGTAAAATAATTAATAAAGAGAATGTATAGTCTGTTACGAGTAAGAAAATAGAAATAAGTTGAATTTCATTAATATATTTAATGAATGGCGTTGGCATGGAGTAAACCACGTATAAAGTGTATATAGAGTCTGTCACAAGTAACCAAAAGAAAATATTTACAATTTCATTAACATATTTTAAAATGTGTAGTCTTTAATAAATGAGATTACAAATCCATGACGTAGATAATTAAAAGCCATTTGATAAAAGGCTTATTTAAATATATATATAGATAAATCTGTTGGACGTTACAGTGTACTATACTAAAGCCACTGACCGCTGCCGGCGCAAAACGACAATTGGGAGAGCCGACGGTACACTTGACCCCTCATGAATTACCTATCATCTGGCTTAGACGTACTAACGTTACAGTTGCTAAGCAACAGGTGCCATGCAATCTGTCTGGCCTGGTTGGGCGTTGCCATGGTAACATAAGTCCTTCTGTGATTCTTTTATCCTAAAACTTATTCTTTTACTTCATAAGTCTCAGGATCTATCATTCACAATATACATTATGAAACATTATACCAGAACACGATGTTTAAGTTAAAATGTAGGAAAAAATACAAATAACATTATAAACTATTTTTATTGTAATAATAAAGAACATATTAAAAATATTATCAGTTACTACAAATTATAGGAAATAAGACAAAATTCTTACAATTTTTCATTTAAGTTTGATCTTAAATATAAAAAGAGTATATGAATCATAACACCCAACCAGAGGTTAAATATATACCTTGTATTCTCTATAATATCTCCGATATCATCAAATTATTGTTTTGAGCCATAAATTAGCCGTGCTAAGTTTTAAAAATACGGGTACGATACGAAACTGCGACCTCTGCGAAACTGTCCCGTCGCTCTTGCAATTGAGTGACTATACAGACGTAAAACAAAAATTATTTGTACACAATTTCAAAAATTTATATTTACAACTAACGAAGACGACCCTGAGCTCACATTAGTCATCCCGTGACCACGGCTGGTGAAATTCGGCCAAACGTCAGGAAATAAAAAGGTATTTCACCTTAATTAATTTTTATCGCGAAGTAGATCCGATATTAGTTTAAAATGTAACGTGGATACAGCCTGGTAGATATAAAGGTACATAATAAAGGTCATGGCTCAAGAAAGTTTTATATTACAAAAAAATCAAACTTGATTGTTAACTCATTTTAGATCTTATTTTATTTATTTAATCTCGTTTAAGCAACCATTTATTTAGTTTTCACAGTGATATCAAACTTTTAAATAATTACAGTAATTGCTCCAACTTCAAATAAAATCTTTGAATTGACGTTTATTGTGTCTTCTTCCTACCTATATATTTGACATTTCAAATTTCAAATTCCGTCCTACGTATTTGACATTTCAAATTTCAAATTCCGTCCTACATATTTGACATTTCAAATTTCTTGTTTTGATAAAGGTATGATCATAAATAGCATAATTATTAATAAAATTATATATATATGTATATATATATATATATATATATATATATATATATATATATATACAACTTGGCGGTAATATTGCGTCCTACATGGCGATTTTTACCAATGATAGTGCGTCCGACCGACTTGATGCGTCCGATATACGGACGCAAGATTAACCAGCCCCGATATTTGGTCCAACGGTGTCTTTTTATGAGTAGAATGTATGGGCAAAAAATTGGCATGGACTCAAATTCATCACTAAAACGCTTTTTGGCGTATTTCGTAGTTCAGCCATCGGCCGCGCGAAATTTGGAGGGAGCTATTTTTCGGCGTATATTTTACAACGTATATTTTTCTTCAAATGTACCGATTTCAGTGCGTCCCATTATATACTTAATTATTAAAGTTTTTACAAGTTCATCGTGACAATTATGTTGCGTCCTTTATGTTATTTTAAAATGAGCACATGAACAACGCCTGAGGGGCCCATTCGGGGTGCACGGGTGGAGGCCAAGCGGGGTGCAGAGTTTTCAGATCTTATGTTTGTAAACAGATATCGCCGGCCGGAGGTGAATTAGTAGTCGAAGTGAATTTATAACGTATTTATTAAGTCATTTTATAAATGAAACAAAATGAAAAGAAGTAAAGGATTCTTAAATTGGTAAACGGTAATTGCTTATAACTGAATGAAAATAATAACTTGATATATTTTTTTATTATAATATATTACTTATATTATATAATTTTAAATATTTAGTTTAGTGATTTTAAATATTTTTATGAAAATATTCGTTGGCCTTGGTGTTCGACTCATTTCATTTTGCAAAAACAATGTATTAATTGTGTTTCGCGAGCACTAATACTACTAAAACTTTAGTTGAACACTTTGTTCTAACTATGAACTGCGATGACATTCAACTGCTCAGTCTCTCTTATTTTCTTTGGTGCAATATTTGTAAATATGCCGTTTACGACCATTATCCGGAAGACGAATGTTATTATAATAGCCATTGACAGAAGGTACCTTTCGTTGCTAAATTAATAATAATAGTGTAATAAATTAAAAAATATTTATTTTTTTCAAATACTTACACAGTTTACGTTACACTAAAATTTAAAAAATATATTATAACCACGACTTATTATCGCAACAAATAAATAATTGAAAATTGCGCAAGGTTTTGAATTCAAACTAGAGATGAAAATTGCATGAAACATTACGATGAAGCCGTATATGGGAAATGGGTCTGAACAGCTGCGTTGCGTTGGTGAGCCGTTTTGTCGGCGAGTTGGTGTTTGTTGTGTCGGGTGCCTAGTCGAGGAGGGTAGTGGGATCCAAAGCGACGGCTTTCCGCTGGCCGCCCGCAGATAGTTGGGGGTCCAAGTAGTGGGTTGGCTCCCCATGAAAGGCTGCCCCGCCAGCTGCTAAAAATCACAGGGTGGCTCCATAGTGCTGGTTGGCGACCAGATGAGGAGGCCCGATGGCGATCCTTGGGGGGGTTCGGGCGTCCCCGCAGTCTCCAGACTAGCCTCCCATTGGCATAACAACACCAATTTCGACGTCGGGTTCGATACATAGCGCCCCGTTCAACTGCCATTTCCCATCCTATTCACTCCATTTTAATTTTTATGAAAAGTAAGAAAAAGAAAAGTAAGTTTACTCAGCGGTTGCACTCCTCCTCACTTCTAGTGCACCTCGCTAATATTCGAGGATTGCACTCAAATCTCGAAGCTGTCTATCACCATCTAAAGACAGAGCAGCCGCACTTACTCTTTCTGACGGAGACGCAGATACAATGTCCTTTTGCTTACCCTGGGTATACGTTAGAGTACAATTTCCGCTCACATGCCGGGGTTTGTGTGTATGCGCGGAATGACCCTTGTATCCAGCGCCTTCGTCACCTTGAAGACCCCTCTTTTTCTTCCCTATGGGTTTTGATAGACACAGGAAGAGAAAAATACTGTATTCCTGTGTTTACCGTTCACACAGCGGTGATCAGGAGACAACCAGATTATTTGAGTATCTCAGTGAGGCTGCCGATATGGCTCTACATCGGTACCCTTCAGCGCAGCTCGTATTTCTGAGTGACTTTAATGGCTGTTCCCGTACCAGAGAACAGACCACGCTGAAAGAGAGACGCGGAACTTTGCGTTGTCCTTGGACCTCTTTCAGCTGGTGAGGCTAGCGACAAGGGTGCCTGATGTGGCGTCACATACAGCCATACTGCCTGGGCCTTCTGTTGACAACTGATCCAGACAGGTATCGTGTAGAGGTTTCCTATCCTTGGGAGTTGGGAACCTCCGATCACTGTCTGGTGAAATCTGTATTAACTTATTCCCAGCCGGACTTAGACTTTCACGGTGTTAGGTGAATTTGGAAATACAAGTCAGCAGATTGGGATGAGATGCGGCACTTCTTTGCATCTTATCGTTGGCGGCAGATTTGCTTCTCGTCTGAGGATCCGTCGAGTTGAACGGATGCTATAACTGATGTGGTACATCAGGCAATGCAGTATTTCATAAATTTTGCTGATCTACCTATTGGTGGCAAAGCATGGTTCAATGCCGAATGTGGACATGCTGAAAAGTAAAAACATTTGGCATATGTTACTTGGGTTGATGCTAGAAACCACAAAGCTCCAGATGTGAATTCCAAAAAGAGAGCCTTTAACCAAGCTGCTAAGTCCTATAAAAAGGCATTACGTAGGGTTCGTCTCGGTCGTATCGCTAAGGTTGGCGAAAAGTTTTCAGTCCTGCCATCAGGCAGTCGAGCTTTCTGGCCCCTCACCAAAGCAATTGAGTCGAATTTCTGTCGAACCTCACTGCCACCTCTGCTGAAGCCAGATGGATCTCTGGCTCATGAAGCGAAAGAGAAAGCAAATTTATTTTCTTCTCTTTTCGCTAATAATTCTCATCTAGACACTGGCAATGCTTCCCTAGCACATCTTTCTCACTGCGGAATTTCTATGCCTGAAATCCGCATCACTAACAAAGAGGTATGGAAAGCATTGTGTCGTCTAGATATGAATAAAGCCAGTGGTCCGGATGGTATACCAACCATTCTGCTTAAAACATGTGCAGCTGAGTTGTCTCCTGTATTAACACGTCTATATCGCCTCTCTTTCAGGACTGGAATAGTGCCAAAATCCTGGAAGATTGCTAACGTGCAGCTAGTGCAAAAAAAGGTAGCCGTGCCGATCCTGCCAATTACAGACCGATTTCAATCACCTCCATACTCTGTAAGATTATGGAGCGTGTATTGAACTCGCGTCTTTGGGCATACTTAGAAGGTAACGATCTGCTCAGTGACCGACAGTACGGGTTTCGCCGAAATAGATCCACTGGGGACCTTCTAGTGTATGCTACACACGTTTTAGACGAGGCCTTAGAGAAGAATGGAGAAGCGGTCGCCGTCTCTCTAGACGTCTCGAAGGCATTTGACAGGGTCTGGCATGCGAGCCTTATAAGCAAGCTTTCAGGGTACGGTATATCTCCTGGTCTGATCGTCTGGGTCACGGACTTCCTGAACCAGAGATCCCTCCGAGTAGATGTTAACGGATGTTCCTCGGAAGCCTTGACAATAAATTCCGGAGTGCCTCAGACGTCCGTTCTTTCTGCAACTCTCTTCCTGCTGCACATTAACGATCTGCTAAAGGCCGGTATCTATAGGTACGCAGACGACAGCACAATTGTAGAAAGATATCTGCCGAGTACTCGTGCCAGTAGAGATCAAGTACAGGTTGAAAGAAAAGCCTTGGTGCAGCGTTTGAATGAGAAGCTAGAGGCGGTCTCCGTATGGGGCAATGCCAATCTTGTTAAATTCAACGCCACCAAAACGCAGACGTGTTATTCACCGCCAAAAGAAGCCCTTTCACATTGGCTCCTACTTTCCAGAATGTATCTTTGGAATACAATGAACGACTTCAGTTGCTAGGGATAGAGATTTCCTCGAACCTCAACTTTGGTCGGTTCATTGAGTCTAGAGCAAGAGCAGCCGCCAGCAAGCTTGGCATTCTTGCAAAGGTCCGGTAGTACTTTACACCGGGACAACTTCTAACATTATATAAAGCACAGATCCGATAGTGTGTGGAATACTGTTGCCATTTAATGGCTGGTGCCGCAAAATGTCATCTTGCTGCTCTAGACACAATTGAGAGGTGTGCAAAGAGGCTAATTGGTGACCCTGAACTGGTGGAACCCAATCTTCATAGCCTCGAACATAGACGTAGAGTTGCTAGCCTCTCGGTATTCTATAGGATAGATTTTGGTGAGTGTGCGAAGGAATTACATGAACTAATTCCCCCATCCCCCTTCCATCACCGGACGTTCCGACGCACGGCGAGCATCCATCCTTTTGTAGTAGACTCGCCGCATGTCCGAACGAAGCGCTGCGCTTCATCTTTTTTAAATCGGACAGCGAAGGAACAGCTTTCCTGCGTCGGTATTTCCGTCCGACTGCAATGTGGGTGTCTTCAAGGCACGAGTGAATAGGTTTTTACCAAGTTGATGCGCTTTACCACCTACGACTACATTTCCACTTGCCATCAGGTGATTAAAACAAAAAAAGGTGGAATAAAGTAACTATTGTTCCTTTAGCTAATGATTTGAAAATTCTAAAATAATATTTAAATAAAAAAATCCTTAGATGCCGCTAAAAAAATTCAAGAAGGCTTTAAAAGTATTGCCACATATACACAACTATTAGAAACTGTGTATTATAGGGTTTAAACAGGCGCAGGCCTGGAGAACTACAAAGAATTACAATGGATGATTACTTAGAAATCGAGAATAATCTGTCTAATCAGTATGAAGAGTTTGATCGTGCATTTACTGTTTCTGAAAGAGTTTTGGTAAAGAAATTTAAACGAGTTGTTTAAATTCATATGTCATATCCACTTTCCGTACATAATAAAAAAGTTTTTGAATATTAGACTATTACACACAATTTGACAACTATCCACTTCTATACGAAGTTTGAAAAAAAAATTATTCAAGGTCAAATGTTGCAAAAATCGTATTTTTTTTAAGTTTTGAGCTAAACGGTAAGTTTTATAATAAAAATAGGTGAGTCAAAAATTATTTATCATGCAAATATCTATAAAAATTGTTCCTTTTAGACTGTTAGATAAGTTTTGATACTTATCTTTTGCAAAAAGATGTAAAAAAAGAAATAAGTACAATTATCCTGTCTTCCTCCAACCTCCCTTACCCCTATTTTTGATGCTAACTTGACCGGACTATTATTGACTGGTAGTCTTAGTAAGTTGGAAAAAAACAATACTTAATTGTTTGGATAGTAAGCCGGATAAATAATACAAGAAAAGTATTCGGAATCACCTTGAATTCAATATTAGATGGATGTAATTTAGTTAGTAAAGTCATTGAAATATATGAATACATGTAGAATTCATTTAAACATAAGTTTGGATGGAGTCAGGAAGATGCATTTAGGGTACAGAAGGTATACGGTAATATTCAATGTGCTAGAAAAGTTTAAGAGTGAACGGACGCGCTAATTTAGCAGGAAATATCTGAAATCGAATATCAACATACAATATTTAAATGGGATATCGAGTTGATTCATGATATCCTGCGGTTCAATTGAACATATATATGCATTGAAAACATTTAAGATATTGTTAAATTCAGTAGACGCCGTAGGGTGGTAGTTTGGAAGGACGCAAGATGTCTCAGGAGATTTATATATATATATATATATATATATATATATATATATGTTTAAAACGGATTAATACACATCAACCAATTCCCTCTTCTATTCAGACCTCTTCAGAAGAGGGAATTTAGCTAATATCTATGTTTGCTTGTATTTGGTTCTAAATGAAAACTTTTGTAAATTTAAATAAAAGATATGTATTTATTTTTTTGATGCGCGTCATGTATTTAATATCCTCAGAATAAATTAAATTTCAAAAAAATATTCATCATACCCATTTATTTATACAAGATTAGTGAAAGAAAAAGATAACTGCACGACATTTTAAATATTAATCATTTTCTAAAAAATGCATTCGTAAAAAATTAACTAAAATTTAGATTACATACAGCTATACACATTCAGTATAGTTTCCCCATATTTTGTATATCTTAAGAAAATCCTTGTTAGGTACATATAGTCCTATTTCTCTTTTACGTATACAACATTGCAACAATTTGCAGCGAACTCTTTCACGTATTCAATCTTTGTAACTTAAAATACACTTACTTTAAGCTCATGCTAGTAACATTAAAACATGTTTAAGTCTATTGAGTATCTCAGGATTGAAGCCGAGTGCCGTAATCCTTACAATGTATTAAACTGGTATTGGAAGCTGATTACAGACTTGATGGAGAATGCAAAACGATAATTTGTGTGCCTTAGACGTTTCTTGAAAGGTATTCATTATTACAAAATTAATAATCACATTTAAACTGTAAAAAATATTTAATCCTGACTTAGATGGACAAATTTACGAGTATTAGTTGTTAAATTTAGAAGTTGGACATACTTATTTGTAATTCGAAAATTCCAATTCCAGAAAATTTCAATTTCCATAAAAGTAAACGTTAAAGAGTACAGATCTAGATGTAATCATTGAGTCCAGTGCACGAGCACTCACTCGTCAGTACAGTGCGGTTACCAGACAGCGTTCATACTAGGGCTACCAATCATACAATATTTATTTATGTATTTATTTTACACGAACTGAATGATATTATACATCATGTTGAAATAATAGCCATTGAATTGGTTTTTTATAATTGCTAACAGTAAAATATAATTCATTAATAAAATATGATATTGATATTATTATCGTGGCGCGTATCCACGTGTGTAAGTATTAACATAAATAGTTCTAAGATTATTTTTTTTAAATATATTTTTTATCGACTAAAACAAAAAAATGGGGTCATATAAAGAGTTTTCTTGACGAAAATTTAAGCATTTTTTTTACATCGAATAAAAATATCTGTATCATAAAATATAGACCCGTAAATATAGACGTAATTGAGAAATATTGTTGTACATTTTTTAATGATAATTCAGTAAATACTATTATCAATACAAAACAATGCAATGCTCGATTTAACGGCTAGTGGTACTCATATTTATTTATATATGCATTTAATCACCCAAGGTACAAGCCCTGTGAGAGGAGCACGCGTCGTGTGTGTGACCGAGCCACTGTTACTGCCATAGTACGTCCGTACTCACTTGCACTTTCTACCACAATCACCGTTGATAGGCTTTATTGGTTAGGATTTATATATCTTTTATGTATTTCAACTGATTACCAATATTACCAAAAAACAAATCAACATCACGCCAAATCAAACATTAACAATTAATAATTGTTAACTTTTACTTTTCTACCTTTGATATTATTTTATATCATTATAAATTTTAAAATTTTAGGTGAGTTATTACCCAATAATAGTTACCAAACTAAATTACGTGATCGATTTATAACAGTCTGTATTAAATTAATTACAATGATTTTCTTTACTGGCATGCGTGTTCAAAAATTATTTCAGTGTTGGTAGTATATAGCATTTATTCTGTTCACACTAACCTACAAAAAAATGGGATCATTGATGTTATTTTTAACCTGATTCCTGCAAGTACGCTGGGGGACGTGAATTGATTATGACTAATAATACTTCAATCAGTCAGGCTTCCTATACTCCGTCGGAATTAGCTGCAAGACAGGGCAGCACGCAAGCATTGAATTGCCATAATTAGCTCGCGGAGCCACAAATCAAGCAGCCATTTCATTATCCAATTTACTAAACGCTAGGTCAAGTAGGGTACTAATATCACACTGTGCAAAAGCTGTTGTGAGCTAGTGCTTCCATCTGATTTGCAGGCACTTTTACTAGCTATTTTGGGGTCAAGTAGTGCCGTGTAGATTGGATAATGAATCAGGCTCATAGCTTAGTGATCATAATAGTATGAGCCCTTTTGTGATTTTACTTACATACTAATATGGACATTTTAGTGATCGAACCAACTTAATGTTTATATTTATATAAGCCTTTTAGTGATGAAACCAACTTAGTGACGATAGTAAGTGATAAAAATAGCAGTCCACGATGATGACGATACAGTTTGAAACTGCACCCACCCTACACTATTCTTAGAACGGCACTTATGGAAAGGAAGAGGCTGATTTGCATTTTTATGAATGATGAAGGTTAAATGATCTTCATTTGTCTTGGTTATATTATCAGTTATTATATTTTATATGTTAAATTAAATGCCTCTCATTGACTCTTTGACACCATAAGGGAAAATATATAGGTTCATTAGTTGTTAAATACATATACTTGGGTATGGGTTTACGTGGATTGTTTTATAGCCAATAAGTATTTTACTCGCTAACTTTAGCCTATAAATTTGCCTTCGTTAAAGTGACATCTTTTAGTGCCTACTCAACATTCCTACGACTGAGGAATTCTGGCGTAAATTATTTGTAGTTAGTAACGTTTTTAATATATTTTATGGGTCTTACCTCAAGATTTTTTCTTAGGTCTTTCCTCATGAGTCTGTCTACAATGCGCTGATTATTATTCCAAATATTTTCTCGACCTACATAATGTAAGAGATTTAGTAAAGATACGAAAATATAATCAAAACACTTTCAAAGCAATGCATTTTTGTTAAATATATTTTGCAGGCATTGGTTTGCTTTTCACAAGAAATTATTTCGTTCGAAATTTTATTTTGTAATACAAAAAGAATAATGACAAATACAAAGGTACAATTAATTTTATATTATTAATTTCAATTCGTAAACTTTAAATTTAAGAATTCTGCGACAAGTACAATGGTATATCAGTATAATAAATAGTAACAAAATGACAATCTACCATATATGTTTAGCTTGAAATGAAATCAATCGATTATTTACATTTACCTGAACTTCGGAAATAAAAACCACCAGGCAAAACAGATTATAAAAGTGATAGGTACACTTAGGAAATGAGAATAGGAATACTTACCCATATTAGATCCGTTATCCTAAGTCAGAGGGCGGAGTCGGTGTCCTATTACATTTACCCTTCAGTATAAAAGAGTAAAAACTACTCGGGTTACACATTCGACGCTCAGATTACAGAAGCATACGTTTGAAATCGACGCCAGCACATCTAGTTGAGTTTTTAAGTATTTTATAAGCGGCTTATTCTCCGTGTGAGGTATATACATTTAAAATTATAAATAGAAATTGCGAATTAATTATTTATTAATTGTATTAATTTTTTTCCCAGATATAATAATGAACGTGAAGAGTTTGCTAGCGATGTTCGGGCTGGTGGTGTTATGGGATTGGCGGTGTGAGGCTGCCACGCTCGCGGTGAAGCTCTGCGGTCGGCAACTGGGTGATATCATGAGCAAGGTCTGCCATGTGTACAATAGCCCTTCATGGGACGTACCTACAGGTGAGTGTGGAGTTTTCAATTGAATCTAATGAAAAGTTGAATTCTTACTCATACACGTAACGATTTAAAAAAAAACATTTTTTTCTGGATGTTGGCATTATTTGTATTTTTATTAAATTTGTTAAGGTTTTATTACATTTGTTATGTTCCCACATATAGGTACATTTTGAAATTTAAATGTCATTGACATTTTTCTAAAAATAAAACGTAATCAAGCAAATATATAAAGAAAACATTTGATTAACATTAAAAGTACAATATTTATGAATAACGAAAAATGAGAACAAAGAAGTTATTTTTGTTCACAATCTTGGCTACGTACGATAGCTCCAATGTATTCAGGCTATCAAATGTCTAACTTATCTCGACCATTGTTTTTAAGCCAAAAAATCATAATAATTTGAATTGTTTACCAACTTTGTATCAAATTCTAAACCAATGAGCTTCACGTCCATAACAAATAATATCCGCTTAACAACAGATCTTATCAATAAACGCGAATAAGAAGGTCGCTATGAAATGATTGTATAATATTAATGGCTACGTCTAGCTCTCTATCTATCTAGTAATTATAGACAGCTATGGGTAATTTTCCGTTTTATGTGGTTATCGGTTGAACTTTAAAGTTTAAAATAGAAAGATAATAAATAAATTACTATAAATACATTTAGAGATCCGCAAAATATGACATATAAAACGAAAACATATTTATTTACCTTTTCAATTTACTTTAGCGTAATTATATTTAGAGTAATATTCTATCTTAAGTACCCATGTTATGTATATTTTTATCATCTCTACGACCTTTTGAATGTTTATATCTAATACTTAATCACAGGAAAAACAAGTGCCAACACTTACCCTCTTATTTAATAGTGACCCCACGCTATGAGGTATCAGTAGATCAGACACGAAACCGATTCGTGATAAATAAAACATAAAATATAAATTCTACACGAATCAAGGACGTTTTGGACGCAACAGTGGAAGTTTCCAATAAAATGGACTAATTTTATGTTGATATTGATAAATAGGTTCTACCATTTTAATATTTGTAAATTCGATAAAAAATATTGTTTTTTAAACATAATGTAACATATATAACTAAACAAATGTTCGACAACCTTAAAAACAATTCAAGCATAAATATTTATAGTTTTAAGTATTTCAGAGTGAATTTAATAAGAAAAACTCAGGATGAAAGAAAATTCATTATTGAAGCTGTTATTTTCAGTGGTGGAGCAACCAGCTGGAATAGTAAGACGTCGGAGAAGAACCGGGATCGCAGACGAGTGTTGCGCTTACGGCTGTACATATGAACAGTTGACTTCGTATTGTGCTATTAGTGCTAAGTAAGTTATTGAAACTTTCATTTATATTACATAAAGACATTGTCACCTACACAGTCCACTTTTAATAATCAAGTATGTACCCCTAAAACGAATTTTGACGTTACGAAACGTTGATAGTTTTCGACCAGTCACGAAACAACTTTTTGGTTGTGATTGATTGTGATTTCTCGTTTCGTGAACGTAACGTGAATGTGACGTGAACATGACGCTTATGAAAATCAACAGGCTGGAATCACCGCTGGATTCAATGGAGGAACATATGATCGCGGACAGGTCAGCGGAGGGCGGAAGCGAGGTTGTGTCGCCAGCTGTGGTCGGCAAGGAGGCCGTGGAGCACGAGGTGGGACGTCGCAGTCGAGGGTACGGGCGCGGGCCGCGGGGCCGTTGTTGGTGCCGTAAGCGGCGCTCGGGCCGACGGCGATCCTCGCTCATGGGTAACATGGTGTGTCTCACTCGCCGCTTTCTTGTTTTACTGAACACTGGTGTATTGAATCTGGCTTAACTTGGGGAAAATTAAATGGCACTTTGGGAGCTTGGAATCATGACTACCACTGTTATTGTTATTCACTATAGTTACTATTCATTATTTCCATTATTTTTTCTATAACACCAGTGTTCACGACGCGTTGCCAACTAGCAAACTAGAGGCTTAGACGTTGATCCAATATTTGAGAATTAAAAAAAAGTTTTACTTAAAATATAAAAGCATATTTCGCGTAATATTACATAGATTTTATTGTATAATATTTGTTTCAATTCTAAAAACGGTTACATTACTGAAACGAGTTATGAAGTAAAATTCTAGATACCTATAAAAAATACAAGAAAGCGGTAACTAACACTCATATTAACGCTTCTTGCATGTCTACTAACATTTCATGTAACAACTTCTTATTCATTTCAAATTACATTAGTATAATTGTTTTTTGTCACCTTTTAACTGTAATAATAAATTAAAGTAGTTTATTTTTTAGATTTAATGTATACAAAAAAATAGGTACCTACATATAAATAATATTCGTTAAAGTTAAAGAACTTAACCGCATTTATGGACAATAATAAAAACAATGGACTTCCTGGCGAAGACGAACGGTTTTCATTCGTCTTTAATTTATTTATATTTTGTATAAATATCAAAATCTCTTTCAAGATATATTTGTTAATGTTATATAGCAGCATTGTTGTGGTTATACAATTGAAAAATTTCACGATAACAAATCATATCTAGTATAATATTACCGTGAACTCTGTACGGTCCAACCTGTAGACTAATCTCGATAATTAATTAATTGTTTTCGTGACCTGCGATCTGCTTGTAATAATAGACTTCATAGAGTTTTGCATGTTATATTATTTTATATTTCTCAGGGGCTCATAAGAAATGCCGCGCGCGCTGCTCCCGTGCTAGGCACGGTCTCGCCCCTTCTTACTTGGGGCAGAACTCTCAACACTGACTTGCCGGCCCTAGAACGAGACCGATACGCCTACATTGCAGTTTACTCGTAACTTATCAATACAAGATATCGTTTAAATGAAAACAACATGCAATCGAGCTCACGCAAATAGTGTAGAGAATATTGTGATCCAGTGATCCTTAGGACAATACTAGGAATTGTGAAAACATTAATTGCATATCAGGATAAGGGTGCTTAACTGAATATAAATGATTCCCAGTGCACGGTCGTCCATAGTTCACTTGACGAAACCGAGACAGACGAAGACACTTTAGTGTTCGGTACCGCTCATTATAAGAGAATGGTATTTTAGGATAATAATCAAATTTTTTAGATAACTAGTTCTGATATTTGAAATAATAGTAAACAAATTTAAGTGTCGTTCCGATTATTAAAATTATGTTACGTAAAATTAATTGCTAAATAATTTACAGACATTGCTATGTGCAAATTTAACTGTCATTTTGACATGTCCTGTCGCAAGTCAACTGCAAGTCTGCCTTTTTATTTGGGGATAACTGTGCTTTACTGTAAATACTACAATATGAAAAGGCGTAGCATTTAAACAATCCTAGGTGCCTGGTGGTTTATGGTTGTAGTAGTCACTTTTTAAGTAACAAGTACCTTCCTAGCTATGTGTTCAGTACCTAGTTTTTAACTTCATAATCTCATCATGGAACGATGTTAGTATAGTAATTATACTATTTTTATATTCCCTGTCGGATAAGTGATTTCATTGTAAAAGCTCTTTAGCTTGTATTAATGAATTTAATAATTTTAAGGCCATTCAAGGCTAATATGAGGCAACCTAATTTAATAGAAAAAAATGTAAGTGTTCAATCCGACCTTATTTCAAATGTCCTTTTACTATTGTTGTAAAATTTTCTTTACAATCATAATATATTTCAGATGCAATTTACTCAATAGTCTTAATAAATATGTTGTAACAATGTCCATAATAAGATCCAAGCACCATAATAGATAAATACGAAGTATATAAATATTTTATTTTCTAAGATTGTATGTATCACCTACCATATAAGATTTGAAGATCTCTTAAGCAACTGTGATAATTCCAATTGATAAAAAACATTAACTTATAAATTTTAGAATATTATCCAATTAGTTTAAAAGTATTTCCTTGCCATGTTTGTATGTGTGTATGTTGTAGATATTATAATTAAGAAAAAAGTGACTGATTAAATGGATGCTAATGTCAAATTGTTTTGGTTATTCAAAAACAATACTGATTTAATAATATACACATACTAAAATACTACAATACAAGAACTAAACAATATTTAATTAATAAATAAAATAAGAAAAAACATTAACAACTTAAATATTAAATACTGTACATGATATTGAAATAACATTATTTTACATCATCTTTGTTAGTGTCATTCTTTTTTAAATAGTATTTGCTTACAATTAAATATTTTGCTACAAAAATTAAAACTAAGAACACTGCTAGTCATAGTGGGCCCTTGTCACTGCTATTTGTACCAGAACTTGAGTCGTTTTTTTGATTACTGCTGTCTCTTACAGGTAAAAGTTGAAACCTCAAGTTATTACCTTTGTTTCTCTTTTGAACTATATTACCAATGGACTTAAGATTTTTTTCAATAATTGTGTATATTTTTTCCTGTAACAAATAGATAAGGTTATATTAAAAATAATTTATTAATATTATCAATAATACTTGAAACAATATCAACATATACTTATATATTTTTCTTCTTTTTTCATATTTTGTCTGCATATAATTAAATAAAAAAATAAAAAATACCTTTAAAATAAATTATGTTCAATTTTGGTTCAATAATATAAGTTTGTAGATGGTGAAGTGTGTTGTTTGTATATTTAACATATATATAATAAATAGATTTATATATTATAAATATAAATAAATAACAAAAAGTCAGAATAATTCAGCTATTACCAACAAATTGCTTTGATCTCTGAATTCTGAATAGCATTTAAGAGATTGATCTACAGATTTTAATTGTAAAAAAATATCCTTAACATACAGTTATTATTGGGATTGAACACATAAGGGAACATACTATGTGACCCGTTTTGGAGGGGAGGGGTTCTTGAAAATACCCCACTTGGCCCCTTTGGGTTAAAAATTGTAAAAACTGGTCACAAATTATGGGTACATTTCCTAAACTAAAAGTGAATATAATTTTTGAAACAAAAATAAATACTAACTGATTTTTCCAGCTGATTCTCATCACCAGATATTACAACTTTTACTTCATAGTGCTTTTCTAATAATTTACTCATTTTCTTCACACTTGTCATCACATCATGCTCAGCTATTCTTGATGAGAGAGTTATCAGTTTATTTCCCTTAATAACTTTATTCTCTCGATCTGCTTGCTTTTCTTTTCTTATAGAAAGTTCCTCTTCATGATACTCTGCATTTGTCATTAATCTGAAAGAATAATTATTTTAGAGATTGTATTTTATATAAAAATTAAATTAACATCTTAATTTAATTCAAGTCAACAGAATATAAAACCACAGATGAAAAGTAGCAGTTGTTAATAATATTATTATATATAGTCAGACTAATGTGTCCAATTTAATTTTAGACCTATACTACAACTTTGGTAACCCAATTTTAGTGGATCACACCCAAATATTGTGTCTAGTAGATTTTGGGTTTAAAAAGGTTTTAGAGACAAAGTTTCTAACCAGTGAGAAAAAACATGAGCTATGCAGTTAGCTTATCTAGAATGACTATAATAGAAGTAGAATAAAAGTTGTCTAAGTTGTCTAATTTGGCCTGCCGAGTCTGCCTTTTGGACAAGAAGTTATTGAAGATATAATGAGTAAAAAGAAATAACATTTAATTTGAGGAACAGTGTTAATAATAATACAGCACATTTAAGGGTCCAATCAGATGAAAATATTTTCATTCTGAGTTCAATATATTTTTTAAATTTCTTGGTATTTCAATAATCTATCGAAACTAATGAAAAACTAAGTGGTTGGCCATGATTTGCAAATTATCAATATAACAATATTTTATTTGATCTTTTTTTATGTTTGTTAACAACAATGAAGGAATGTTATTGTACAGTAAATAATAGATTTGTATCATACTTGTAGACTGGCCTTCTTGTTTTAGAGTCTTCATCTTGAATTTTTACTAATTTCAATTCACGTCTGGTCGATAAGTTTTGTGCGTTCCTTAGATCAGTTATTGAAATAGAATTGTCATTATTTATCAAGGTAATTCGGCTCTCAAGACTCTTCTTCTTTGGAACATCCTTACCGTCTGCAGCAATTCTAGTTGTTATCGAACGGCATTCATGCAAACGTCTTACATTTAAAATATTACGCAATGTATTCATCATTTAAACAAATCCACTATTTTTAATCCACCTAACCTTTTTATTTGTTGTGTAACATAGAGATATTTAATTTCAAAGTGTTAAGATAACCACGATTCCAGAAGGTCGTGAATCTAGATAACTTTTTGCTTTAGACTTTAACTGTCAAATTGGTGTGGTCACAAGTCACAACAAAGAATGACAGTTAAGACCATATTATACAATTTATAGTACTCGGTCATTTTCAAATGTTACTGTTGTGACCATATAGTACTCTGTGACCAGCTTTTAAAAATTAACAAGCTGGTTTTGCTTGAAATATGTATGATTTATTATATCGTATTAAATATTTTGATCCTCATAAATGTAAAATTTATATATTTGATATGTGTATATCCATAAAGATAGCAATACCAATTTATAGTGATTTAAATCTTAAATAGGATCTTAAGCTATTTAAACAAGATGTGGGACGTACAAAATATTTTCTTATCAATAATTAATCGTTATATTTTGAAAGCTATACAACATACTATACAATATAAACTATTTAACATACTATAGTATATTAATACTGTAAAACATTAACTTTAGATATAAAAAAGGATTAATGAAACATTAGCTTTACATATAAACTATTAAAAATATAAATATTTAAACACAATTTACTCCAATAGTTCCTAATAGTCCTATGTTTCCAACTACCTAATAAAATAAAGATGTATACTTCATGAAAAATAATTGCTATAGCAAAGAGACATTAAATGAATGATTGCACTCTATGGATGTAATATTTATAACTTCGTTATCTGTGGTTACTGTCAACTTCAGATTGATAGAAACAAATCGCATCTCTTTCAGTTCTGACAGCAGGGAAGGCAACCATGGTAGGTATCTAAAGTTTTTAAATCGAACAATATCTCTATAATCTGAAGTATTTTGGATATAATATATTAATATTTTTTCTACCATGTATTTCAGTCGGCCCACAAGACATTTATTATCAAGCGGAAGCTTGCGAAAAAGCTAAAACAAAACAGACCTATCCCCCAATGGGTTAGAATGCGCACTGGGAATACTATTCGGTAAGTTATTACTTTACGTCTCAATATCTATATATTGCATAAAGTTGGTAAGAATTCGTGAACTGCCAACGAAGTGTCAAAATTAATTATATGAAAAATTGTAAAATAACTAACACAGGAGGTACAATTCATTCAGATCGACAGGGATGGATCAATGGTGAATAAGTTCCTTTAACATGCTTAAACTAGCTATGGCTAAATAATTAGAGTAGGAAGGACATCAAGTGGTAGTTATTGTTCTGGCCCAGTCAGTTTGCTACTGCCTGCCCAATTGAGCTTGAATATTTCTAACCCTTTCAGAATCTCTAAATTATCTAGTTTGTTTTCATTAAGCTTTAAATGTTTCGTATAAAAGTTAAAATTGCTGAAAGTTATTTATAATATATTGTTCAATTATTTCTGTTGTGGATTGTTTTGATTCACTTATTTAACCTTAATATCAACATATTACATTAAAGATTCCTTATTTAGTATTAGTAACCTGTGTGACAAGTTAGTATATAATGATTTATTTAATTTTATAGTACTTACAAAGTGATAAAATTTAATATATAAATTAAAAATACATTGGTATAGAACAGATTTCACTTATATTATTGTATTATACTAAAATAAGGATGGATTACTGCCAAGTAAATATTTTTCTACAGGTGGTTTAATTTTTATTATATATGGATTATCTAGTATGAAACCGTTACAGACTGTTATAATTACAAAAAATTTCATACTTATAATTAAAAAAATATTATAGTTAAAAAAAATTAAAAAACTTTCATACTTATTTTTAAAATGTATATGTTGTGAAATTTGTGCTAACAGTTCTTAGGTTTTGGATTTTCTTATTCATTTGCCCAGATAATATTATAAATAGGATTGATTATTATGAATGAATACTTCAGTTTCAATTTTTTCAAACAATTGATTGATGACTAAACACAATATTGAGATGTGTTAGGTTTTGATTGCTTTGTTAAATCCTTTACTCTGGGTTCTGGCACAAAACCAAATAATAGAAACATGTCATTGTTAACTAACTCTGAAGTTAAAATCTATAATATAAGTATTAAGTATCAATATATCTTTAAAATTATTGTTTCTAATTAATATTTCATTGTTACAGCTACAACGCCAAGAGGCGTCACTGGAGAAGAACAAAACTCAAGCTGTAAGCTTGAAGTTTCTGTCTTGTATCTGTTAAGTGAATAAATTTATGTAAAGACATAACATAAGCTTGATTTTTATTCTATACACACATCCAACTTACTGAAACCCATAATATTATCAAATTAAATTTATTATAAAATCACTTCCTTTAATCTATTTATTTAATCATTCAATAATTGTATATATTTTTATTGTATTAGCATACCGGCCACATTCTATCTATTGTAAGCAATATTTTTTAATGCTAAACTAATCAATCCATGATATTGGCATTAATATGGTTATAGGCAGTTGAACTGCCATTAAAGAATTAGAATATAAAATAATTTAGTGTACTTAGTAAAATCTGTACATGTATCAAAATAGTAGTGAGACCAAATAAATTGTGATATATAAAGTATGGTGTAAAGGTTTTTGACTGTGATTGAAGGCAATTGCTTTCGTCTAGTAATTAGTAAATTGAAATTGATATACTCAATGAGAGATCGTATTTCTCAACCATATATCATGAAACGTTCTTTTATAATTGCCCATGCTGCAATAGTGACAATGAGTAATGAATGACCAATCAAAGAAACCCAACTCATGATATAAGTTTTAAAAAAATCGTAATTCGAGGATGGCCATTCAAATAAACTTGTGTACTTTTTTGATGTTCTTAAAGTAAAGACTGATCAGGGTCGAGTGGTTTTCTGAAATCTACTCTAGTATTAAATATAGAATATACTAGTCAAGGTAAAGAATGCTTTTCATTGAAAATGAAAGTAAATATATTCATTACAATCAAACTAGAAATGTATGTAGATAGACTTCTTGGAGCGGAGGGCTACTACTGAAATAGCTGGCAGCACTGAATTTGATTTATCGCACTGACTTAAGTAGTCAAAATTGATTCAGATTAACAAAACATTTTGCTAATCGCATATATTTTATTACAACGATAAAGTATCAATATAACATAACGTAATATATCATATGCTTACAAAGTTAAAAAAAAACTGGCAGCATTTGCTAAGCTAAGGCGGGAAATTATTTTGTTATAAATAAAACAAACATTGTCTTTGTACAATTTCATTTACATTTCCCAAGCTGTACTTATATTAAAATAAATATAATAATAAAAATGCAAAAACAACCTTTTATTTAATCCGCCTTCGATAATATTGTATATAGTATTATACAAATACCAAACAAGATTTTATTAACCAATTTTCAGTGCAAAATCTGTACTACTACGATTTTTGACGTTAAGCAACGTTGACAGTTTCCGTGCAGTTACGAAACGAATTCTTGGCTGTGATTGGTTGTTATTTGATTGTGATCAGTAGTAAACCAATCACAACCAAGACCTCGTTTCGTGTGGACTAATATCCACTGAGTTAAATAAAAGCTTGCAATGCACAAGTATCACAATTGTTAATACTGACTATAATGAATAATTTTAATCCACAAGGAATATAAAACTTTGTCAAGTGGTACTTTCTTCTGCGTTTTCTTCAGCTGCTTGTATCTGCGACTGTCTTATTAGTTCTTCTAATAATATCTCATTGTCGATTAATTCTATGCTGCCAGTTGGCTGTAACAGAAAACTCTTTATCACATAATATATAATGACAAAATACACAATATATATACTTTGATGACTAATTCTACCCCGCAACTTCTCCCGCATTTAGCGAATTAATTATATTGTATGTACAGGGTTGAATTATTATGTTTATAAAAGAAATAAATTAATTTTAACAAGTGAAAATATTCTTAATCACTGTAAGTCTCATAATAAATGGTTCCAATTTTAAGATTAATCTTAAGGCTTCCTTACTACTAATACTAATATCGCATTGTGAAAAGGCTGTTAGTGCGTTAGTGCTCCGATCTGATTGGTCCCGCTATTTTAAGGATTAAATAGTGCCGCTGAAATTGTATAAAGTTTAATACTTTTTAAATAATATACTTTTTTTTATATAACCTAACGCTGACTTGTCATGGATGACAGTAGTTAGATATTCGAGTTATATATATTTCTTGTACATATTAATGTTATTTTACCTGTTGCGCGCTCACAGAGCGAGCCAGGAGTTTTTGTAAGTATTTTTCCTTACGATGTTGCTCTCGTATGCTCTTTAAACGATCAAAGTCATCTAATTCTGCGTCGTTACCGCCGTCCACTTCATCCACTGAAATAGGAAAATACATACAAATATACTAAGCAATAATTTTAGATAAAAATACGTCATCATTTGGTCAAATGGGAAATTTTATTCAAGTCATTATTATTATTATTGTATGAGAACTCATTGAAAATTAATATATGATAGGATCATTTACAAAAGAAATACAAAAATATATATATAGATATTATAATAAACAAAGCAATACGGATATCCTTCAAATAATCTTTGGGCAATACGATAAACAATATTTAAGATAACTGTTTGTAACTTTACAATTGTTACTAAAGTATAAATATATAGCACCCTAAGTCAAGATGCGGTCTAATATTCTACTTGTCTGGAAGGTTTGGTCTGAACTCACTCTTGAAGATACCACCTGATTACAAGCTACCAAGTCTAGGATGCTTCGACTTTATCTATAGTTACGATACAAATGGGGTTCAAAATGTGAAATTATTATATGCGATGTCTTTTTGCCACATTTCATTACACGATCTAAACCACACTATTTAACCTTGAAAAATATATGATACGCCTGTATCCACCAATCAGAGACAAGCACTAACTCACGTGAGTTAGTTAGTGCTTGTTAGAGCCATTTCACTATGCGATGCGATTTACGCCAGTTGAGATGGAGTGGCTCGGATTGTATAATGAAATGGGGCCATTATTCTCATGAGGATCTGACATCCATAACAAGTTTTATCTTAGCTTGGTTGCCAAATTTAATTTCAGTTATTTCTTTAACAATTCAACTAATTTGTATTGTATGTTATTATAGCTTTGTTATATCTAGTTATAATGTGAAATTGTAAGACTCGTAGTAAAGATTTTTAGTTAAAAATTCAAAGAAAATAGTTTTTACATGTTTTTTCAACAAAGTACCTCAACTAAAATAGGTCATAATTATGTGTGAGAACAATCAAAAAATATTAAATTGTTTTCGTAGTTTTCGTAAACTACTATCAAATTAAAATAAACAGCTGTGAAAAGTTCAATAGCTCGTGCAGCTCGTGCCGAGGTCAACGCACACATCTAGCGGTAGCGAAAATTATTATACACTAAATATATGTATATAATTGTTTAGTATATATATACAAATTTGTAAGTAAACTGTTTTATATGACTTTTAAAAGGATATAGTGATAATTAAAAAGCAATGCAACACCTACCTTCCAACCAGCAGCGGAAGCCAAACTGCAAACGCTCGTTGTCTATTCTACTTACATGTGGACAGAGTATAACGTAGTATTATGTAAAATATATAGTTATCATTCGATTCGACAATTTTTAATGCCATTTAATTAGACCATCTGAGGTCTAGACAACTGGCATGAACACTACGAATAGAATGACAAATGTGAGAGTATGTTAGTCGCTTACGTATATATATTTAAGTAGAATCGACAACGAGCGTTTGCACTTTATTGGACCTTCTGGTTGTTTTTCTGGTACGGGTGGATTTTTGTATAATGTATACTTACACAAGGTTTGACTGCCGGCCGCACTGAGCGAGGGACCGACGTCGCTGTCGAGGCGCGGGCGGGTAGGGAACGGGGCGCCCAGCGACAGCGCCGCCGGGCTCACGTCGCCAGACTGCGCCCACTGCAGCGGCGCTGACGACGACAGACGAGTGTCTGAGGAACAATAGTAACAGATTTAGCAGGTGATCGAATCGACCAAATTTAAGAGTCTAATGTCGATATAATAACAGCAGGATTTTAATTTTATGATAGAATATGTATGTTCCATGAGACGTAATCAATACTTCTAGTAGCTAGAGTTTTGAAATTGTGAAGCGTTTTCGAGTAGTCACTAAACGAGTTCTTGCTGTGATTGGTTTACTACCATTCACAATCAAATACCAACCAATCACAGCCGAGATTTCGTTTTGTGACTATTCGAAAACTATCAACGTTTCGTAACGTCATATCTCGTATACTAGGGGTACTGATTATAAGTGTTTAAAATTTTGTATTACAATCTAAAGTACCCTTTTCATGTATTAATAGTATTCAAACCACTTCACCACAAGCACTTATATTTAAAAACAACGCTGCTGTATATTAAGTTTAAAAACACTCTGCAAATTATTAATATAAATAGAAGTTTGGGTTTTTAAGAGATATTTGAAGTATGACTCAACTAAACTTCAAACTTCAGGGTTAAACCTGCTTATTAGTGCGGCCACATCCACCATTTAATAAAAAAACATTCATCTTGGCTTTAAGGTACGAAATAATTATAATTGTTGATATTTTATCCCTGCGGGAAGTTTTTGGAAGCTCAAAGCTATAGTTATATGAGCCTATATTGAACCTTATTTATTTTTCAAATGAAGAATATAAGGGTGATATGGCTGAAAATGTCCGAAAAAAACATTTCATAATCCCAGATTTAAGGAGTCTAGAGACAAATAGCATAATTTATTGCCTTATTATAATTTCGCAACTGATGTCCATAACTTTAAAAGCAATATAATATATAAATTAATTAATGTAAATTATAAATATATTCTGGTCTTAAATCATATTAATGACACATGGGTTTTATTCAATCGACTTTATGAATCATTAACTAAGAAACAATACAGAAAACAACTGAATAATGATTCGTTATATAATCAAGGTTAACATACATATATATAAATATATATGTATGTAAATAATGAAGAAATGTGAGCGATATAAGATGGCCATCAATGGTTACAACATTATTATACGTTCTTAGCCACTCTATCTCAACTAGCGTACATTGCATTGCAATATGAAATGACTGTTAGGGAATTAGTGCTTCTCTCTGATTGGTGGAGGCTGGAGACGACTTTTAGATATTTTTCAAGGTCAAATCGTATGGTTTAGATCGTTTTATGTAATGTGGCCTTGAAGTTATATTACTCTGACCGGCGATACTTTGAGTACACATAAAAACCCATATGATTTTATAATTTACAATGCCTTGGAAAATAACTTTTAGTATCCATACCATATATAGTGTAATAAAATGTTGAAATGCTTCTAATATCATATTTTTTGATAAATAATTTCAAATCTTATCGTTTTAACTTCTTGTATAGCAAATAACCCTAATGGCCGCATTTCTTTATACGATCATACGATTTGACCTCGAGGAATAGCTAATAGGTGTCTCCACCAATCAAAGAGGAACACTAACTCACTAAGAGCCATTTTACTATACGATGCGATTTACGATACAGTTGAGATAGAGTGACTCAGATCGTATAATGAAATGGGACAATAACTTAGAATTGAATTAAAAGTGTATGTACAAATGTGTTAAATATGTTAAATGCGTTAAAATACTCCATTGAAGTAGGGTTATTGCCCTCAACAGTGTCAAGTAATGTATGGAGCCAAGCAATGCTATTGAATTCTGAACCTTATATCTTAAATAATGACCTTCATTTTACTTTAAATTTCTGTAACAGTTTTTTTTGCATGTGTGCATACTATACAGATGTTAAGTTATACACGAACGTTATAAATAAATCTGAACAATCTTAAGCCATCTCATTGCTTTAGAAACGTTGGTTTCACTTATCAGAGATATGGCAGACATTAAACATTAGACAATACAAACACAAACGATAATTTATCTATATATATATATATATATATATATATATATAACTGTAGTGTTAGATTTCTATTTGGAAAAGAAGGATTATTTTACATATACCTAAATTCATTTTTTTTTGTCTGTCCGTGGAGGTTAATCTACAAACGGCTTAACAGATTTTAATAGAACTTTCATTTACAGATTCAGGACTTTCCAGATATAACTTGGAAGGCAATCCCTACTGTTATATGAATTAAGGGTATTTTGTATATTATATTTATGTACATTTGTTAGTATTTGTTTTTAATAATAATACAGTAGATGACGGAATATATTCTAATAGCTAAATTAAGTTTAATGATGATTCGACAAATGAATTGGCAGGAACTCAAATGTCTTAGTAATTATTTAACTCGAGTGCGGCTGCGGCTAGCAACTTTAATAATATTAATGTGGAGGTGTGTTTGTTCGTTGGTGACGTCACAGCGATACTTTCTTTGTACCGAGGCTGAAGTATATATTAACTGTATTATATATATTGTTTTGTATTTAAAGTTTCGTGATCCATGATATGTACGTATATGTATATGTATGTATATATATATATGTATATTGTATGTACGTATATTTCTAACCCATTAATGATTTCGTACCATGACGGACTCCAGGCCTGAAGTTCAGAAGGAACTAGTCTGATAGTGAATACAGTCAGGTACATTTATTATATATGTATTAATATTTTAATGTTTATTATTAAATTAATTTAATAATACGTACTTGAGTTGTGATTCGTTTTTCTCGTCGGTACATTGACAGGTTCGCTGGGAGCTGGTGGTCCTTGCGGGAACAGACTCATCGCTGTAGGCCTAGAAATTTTAAGTACAGATTTAATATTAAAATAACTAATATATTATAAATACTATAAATCTAAAATGAGAGAAGAGCCGCCTAGCGTTGATTGGAAGAAATCGGTTTTTATGTTTTATTTTTGTCAAGTACTATATATTGGGATAATAAATAATAAATATGCTTTATTGCAATACCCAGAAAATAAATGAAAACGTATATAAAAACAGTAATACAATTTGGCAGCCATTTAAACTCTTGACAATTGTTAAAGAGACGTAAATCATATATACAAGAAAAAGAATAAAGAAACAGAAAATATTTATGCTAAGAAATAAATAATTATATATACACTTACTAATATATATAAATACATAATAAAGTAAAATAAATAATTATTATGTATAGATATTCCTTAAATACCAACATAATTAAATAAGATATGGATTTAAGTTATTTTGACGCAATTTAAGTTTTATTTGTACTTTGTATGGATGTTTTATTACCCATGTAAAATGTGATATCAAAATCTAGTCTCATAAAACAATAATTCATTATCTCTCCGAAATTTTACATAATGTTATATGTAATAATATTATTAAATATATAACATTACCGTAATTTTAAGTTTATTGTGGTTTGGAGCAAATTATATGTATATAGAGGTATGTATATATATTACTTGTTTTTCAAACGGGTTAATATAATTTTTTGTGAGTATTTGACATCAGACTTACGGCCACATTTCATTATACGATCTAAACCATACGATTTGAAAAATAGCTAATAGACGCCTCCACCAATCAGAGAGAAGCACTGAGTCACTAACAGCCGCAATGCCATTTACGACAGTTGAGATAGAGTGACTTAGATCGTATAACGAATTGGGACACACAAGAAGCACAATTTACATAGTGCTAGGTCAATTAGCGTAGTAATATCGCACTGTGGAAACGCTGTTAGTGAGCTGGTTCAACCATCTTATTGGTAAACTCTTACTGACAGTGACGTAACCAGTGAAGTGGTGTGTGTAATGTATCATATTGTAGTGTGTGTAATGTTTTTTTTCTACAACTAGTACTACATATTTAATATTTTTACATTTCTTCCTAATAGAAGTTTCAACTGTCTAAAAAATATATTTCCTATTCCGTCGTCCGTGATGTTTTCGTAAATATAAAGTTTCTGCTTCGCGTATTTATATAATGATTTCTTTAGAAAAGATAAACTATTTAGAATCGAGATAAAAATTATATATCCTCATTATTCATTGTAAAGTATATTCATTATACATATGTTGTAATCAGAAGTACATAACAATATCACTACTTATTAAATGACTCATATTTCCCAGTAGTCTGGAAGAACCCATTCAAGTTATATACAAAGTCTAGACCAAATACGATGGACGTCGTTTCATGCAGTCGTGTTGGCACCATGCCAGCTAAGTACCTCTAATACGAGTTTTGACGTTACTAAACGTTGATAGTTTACGAGCAGTCACGATACGAGTTCTTCACTGTGGTTGGTTAACTAACAATCACAACCAAATAACAACGAATCACAACTTAGTATGAGTTTTAACGTTACGGAGCGTTGATAGTTCTCGAACAGCCACTATTGATTTCTTGGTTGTGATTGGTTTACTACCATTCACAACCAAATACCAAGCAATTACAGCCGAGATTTCGTTTTGTGACTACTCGAAAACTATCAACGTTTCAAAACGTCAAAACTTGTACTAGGGGTAAGGGGCGTTAGTCGATCAAAACGAAAAGTCTAGACGGGTAACAAATAGATTTAAAAATTTCAACGTTTTTGTAGAACTAACTATAAAACTTTATACGCTTGAAATGTCGTGTTTAAATAACCATTAAAGTGTGACTTTGAAGACATATTTTATTACAAAAACAAACCTTTTCGGTAATATAAATGATAAGAAAAACTAAATGGAGGTTAATATTCATTCATTCAATCTCTAACACTTCATGTTTGGGAAGTGAATGGATTTCAGCCAATAAAATATACCTACCTGTTGTAAGCTATTATGTTCATATCAAATTCATTCATTCATTCCGTAATACTTTACTATTGACAGGTGAAGGTTGGGCAGCATTCTTTCCATGAATAATTATAAATACTTAGAAAGTGGAGGGTTTACAGCCGGTAATATATACCTACCTGTTGTAAGCTATTATGATCATATCAAATTCATTCATTCATTCCGTAATACTTTACTATTGACAGGTGAAGGTTGGGCAGCATTCTTTCCATGAATAATTATAAATACTTAGAAAGTGGAGGGTTTACAGTCGGTAATATATACCTACCTGTTGTAAGCTATTATGATCACATCAAATTCATTCATTCATTCCGTAATACTTTACTATTGACAGGTGAAGGTTGGGCAGCATTCTTTCCATGAATAATTATAAATACTTAGAAAGTGGAGGGTTTACAGCCGGTAATATATACCTACCTGTTGTAAGCTATTATGAAGATCATCATTCACTCATTCATTCATTTCTTTTAGTTACTTTAAGTTAAATAAATAGATAACGAAAAATAAACCTATACGGGAAACCGCCCCGTCCGTTCCCGGAGGTTCCAAGTTTGTATCACAAATACAAACTTGGAACCTCCGGGAATTCCGTATTGATTCTTTCTTAATTCTATATTCATTTCGTACTAATTTTATATTTATCTGGCGAAGGTTAGGCCGTTAATTTACCTGTTTTCAGGACGTTTCCCCATACTAGTGATAGTGGCTTGCTCGTCCAACTCTTCGATGACTTCTTTGGCGATCTTCATGCTGCCTCCAGCGGTCGCAGGCTTGTTCAGGGTTGGATTGCTGGCTGATATTGTGAAGCGTGTACCTGGGAAGAAAATGATGGGATTTTTTTTTAAATTATATTTTAACATTGGTGTATACAGACTAATTTTAATAGTTTCTGAACATAATTAAAAATATAAGAAAAACAAAATAATAAGTATTTCTTTTTATCTTAAAACGCAAATCTCAGAAAAAAAAATAATTTGTGGTGAAAAGTCAAAAAAATTCTTGTAATTGGAATCTTTAATAGCAAAAATTGGATCAGGATCAATTATTAATCTCGACCGTCAAGTTGTTAGCTCTTGTAATTCCTAGTCGGTGTTAGCGAATAACAATCCGACCATATAAATGGGAGTTTTGAAAGGTCCTGAAAAAATACATGTCAAAAGGGCATCTCAGATTTCAGACCTAGTCTTAGGTCAGCCAGATCGTGTATGTACAGACGTACATTTTTACTCAGCGTATAAATGAAATAAATTGTACATAATAACACTTACTATCAAGGACTTCATTATAGTGGCACACTAATCTACAATAGAAGATACACTTGACCGACTTTTGTTAATTTTCCGTCTTTACACGCGATATTATATTGTTTGAAACAAACTGATCATACTTGACATAAATATACATACATATAAACTTATATATACATAGGCTTGCATAGTTCATTTAAATAATAAAAATATATTTAAGATCGATATTATTAAAATAATATTACTTTTAGGACGTATTTGAAAGTAAGATTATTGGAATATGAGTAAGAGTTCATGGTAGGTCTGCTAGTAGTCAATACTTGTCAAAATTTTATCCAAGATATTATTTTCTTCTATGTATTACTATAATTGGTAAATTAATTATTAAAATCTTGAAATAATGTTTAGACCAACCTCCATCGGTTTGATTGGGCACCGGTGTTTGTCTCGTATCATCCTTCGAGAACAATCTCTTCAACATTGAGGTAACAGAGTTGACTCTGGTCATGGGAGCCTGTAGAGACGCCATAGAGTTGCTAGAGCCCATAGAGTTCCTATCCTCTTTCTTGCCACGTTTGCTTCCTCGTGATACGATGAAATGTATCCCGGATTGCGCGTCATCATTCATTTGCAATTGCTGATTGGAAACATTAATTGTTCTAATAAATAACAGTTTCAAGGCGATGTTAATGATCTGTCATATTTCATAGAAATTAATTGGCGGGAAATCTTTACAAATTTGACATATGTCATCCTTACAAGATTTTTTTTTTATATATTTTAAATAACGTCAACACAAACTACAAATATATTTACAGCAAACATTTAAAATCTACCAAATTATAACAACACTGCCGAGATCGGGAAAAAATATAGATTTAAAGCACAAGATGTCAAGCCTCCAAAAAATATATATAACAAAAGAGAAAAATATACATAAAAGTATGGTTATTTAAGATATTTTTGTTAAGATTTTATTATATTATTTTTAATTAAAATTTTTCATGCCTCGTAAAAGTTAGTAAAATTTCTAAACTATATTAATTACTTTCCGGTTATAGATTCACACTTCAGGGCTGTCAAAAATTTAATTGATACTAATTCCTAGTTCAAAGAAGATAATTTATGAAAACAAATTTAACCCCAATATACCCAACATATAATTTTAACCATCCACCTTTGTAGCTAAGAATATGGCCCTTACACCGACACACTGCAAGCTATCAGCGTGCAATGCTATAAAGGGACTCTAACCTCTGGAGGCGCGAACTTGTAACTCACGGTGTTAGAGGGAACCATTTCGTCTATCTTCACGCTAGAGGGCGCGACGGTGACCATGCTCCTCTGCCGTGGTGGCACCGCCACGCGAGCTGTGGAAGGTTCTGGATGTTCCTCCCTTTGGTTCTCAGTAGCAATTGTATAAGGCAGCTCGGATGGGAAGACGTCATCCCAATATTGGTCGCGGATTAGTTCTGGATGCTCGTGGTGCATTTCGTCGACAATCATGTATGACACCTAATAGAATATTGAAGTTTAATAAAATATATGTTTTGAAAACAGCATCCCTAGTACGATATAAGAAGCAGTGATCGTTTTCGAGAGTCTCTTGGTTGTAATTGGTAGTTGGTATTAATCCAATTACAAAGAACTCGTTTCATGACTACTCGAAAACTACCAACGTTTCGCAAACTCAAAATGTATGCAAGTCACTCACTTGCAAGTCTCTGTCAATAATCCAGTTGACTTCAAAGTCGTCGTCATCTTCACCAAAGGGGTTTATCAGGGACTCGGCCACTTTCAGCCAACCCATGTAGAAGAAGAACTCCAGTGTAGTGAATACGGGAAAATAAAGGTCTATATTACTGATATAGACGGAAGAGCTATGTGCTTGGAGTTTATTGTCAACCCACTGGCTACCCAGCGCTGAGGTTATGAAATATGAGTAAACAGCTATAGTAACCACCTGAAAAAAATAATCCTATAAACTCCTTTGTTCTAATTCAAAACACGCCAAGCGTATGAATGTTCAACACGCAAGGACGTAGTCAAAGTACGTCACTCCATCACGACATCCAATGGTACATTTGATCACCTGTGTGTATACTAATGGAACGCTGATGGTATCGTAGCTGAGCAGAAGCCCAGCCTGTCCCCTAAATTTATTCAGCTCATCAATTATAGTTTTGACGGCAAAATCGTCTCTTATCCTGCCCTCTTTTCGGGCCCTCGTCACTATACTCGTTGCCCACACTATAGGTAACCTAAAAAATTAAATCGGTAACAAAATATCTTTCAAAGAATATATAAAAGAAAAAAAAAATCCATTCCTACCAATGTTTTGCAGGCTTCGGAAATTTCTGATTGAGATTATCGAAAATTGCTTTTTCATTTTCAAGCAAAAGACCAGCTTCCACCAAGTTATCGAGCGTCGGGAACCGCTTCTTCACACGAGGCGAGATCATTGTCAACACAATGGTAAGACACACACACACGTAGCGTACTATTGTACGACGCATTAAACGCCCCCGCTCGTCCTGTAAGACAACTATATTTATAATAACGCCTACAAAGATTCAAGATAAAACTACCAGAGTAGATGCCGCTTATAAAAATAATGCACTGTCTGTGTCCATTTCATTATCCCAAGCGACACTATTTGACCTTGAAGAATAGCGAGTAGGCATCCACCAATAAGAGAGAAGCACTAACTCACTAACAGCCATTTCACTGATTGCGGCGCTATGTTGTCTAATTGAGATAGAGATAGTGTCGCTTAGATTGTATAATGAAATGGGCGCAATAAGATCCAATCCAATTGAAGGAGCACTATTTCACTCTAATAATAGCGAGTAAGACTCTCCCACAAATCAGATGGGAGCACTAACTCACTAACAGTAACACAATGCGTAATATATACGCTAATTGACCTAGCACTTAGTAAATTGGATAGTAAAATGGCTACTTTAATATGAGTACAATTCATTGTAAAATCTGTTACTAGTTAGGATGTTATTTTTTTAAGCAACAAAATTTCTGCTAATATTTGGTTCTAATAAGAATACTCAAATCTGATTCAAACCTTGTTACAAGCTAAAGCCGAAAAAAAAAAACGTAATCTAGTAGAATGTCATATCCTATAATATACAAAATAGAAATACCCTATAAAATAAAAGTAATTCTATCCCTTATATAAAAAAATAAAAGTAATTTTACCTTACACTGTACAGAAAAATAAGTTTCATATAAATCATTTTTATAAAAGTTATATAACTCAGGATTCCTAGGAAATAATAAATTAAATATCATTAATGTTCACGAATCATTTCCACGAATATAATTATAATACACGTTATCACGAAAGTACAAAGTACTGAAATAATTCTAATAAATAATATTAAATTTATATCTATATCAGATAAACGATACGCGGAAATAAAATGAAAACCATTGTTTAAAATTAATTTATATAACAATAATAAGATCGATTGTTTTTCTTTGTACGTGAATGCAATAATCATGAACATTTTGATACATCTGTTAAAAAAGATAAACAATGTACCTACTTTACAATATGGCTAGTGCAGGTTGTAAAATACATACATATATAAATAAAGAGACAGATAGATAAGCACTTTATTGTACACATAAATATTTTTAAAAAACCATATACAAGCGGAGTTTAAACAAACAAAATATGCAAAGTCGGTCTTATTGCTAAGAGCAATCTCTGACAGACAACCTTCAGGTGAAAGGATTAAAGTACGGGATTGTGCGATTTAGAGGAAATACTATAAAAATAACATGTTATAATAAATATTGACCTTTTTAAAATTTAAAATACAATCTTCAAAAGAAGGTACCTACTGAAAAACTAAAAACTTTTTTATAGATCTGCAAGTTCGAAAAAAAAAACCTACTCTACAATATGGCTAGTGTTGGTTGAAAGAAACGTAATAAACATGGAATATTTTATTTTAAATTTGTTGTTTTAATTGTAAAATATAATCAACAAAAAAATAATTGAAAAACTACCAATATGTACATATTGTTAGACCTGTATTTTGATAATGAAATGAATATGCCTACATATTCTACAAATGACCAAATGATGATAAAAATATTGACTGATTTGTTATGAACAAAGAATATAATTTAATATTTATGATATTATTTTAATAATATAAATATTAAATTGCTCTCTTACATATAAAATACAATCTTTGAATTAAAGATCACTTCACTTTTGTAAGAGGAAGTTGATAAATAATAAATTATATACCTACAACATGGTTGGTTTTTTTAACATAATTTGTGTACAATCGAATGTCATATCATATCATATATCCAAGTCATTTGCATGGGTTTGTCGCAACCAAAAACAAAAATGTCATAAGTATTAAATTACTGTTTTAAATAAAATCTGCAAAAGAAAGAACTGAAAAACTAACAATATGTATATATTTTTTTATATATCTGCAAAATATATACTTAACAACATGGCCAATAATGGTTGAATGAGTGGTACTGAACCAAAAAAAATAAATTTGTACTATTTAAAATGTATAATACATTGAATAAAAGAAAAAAAAAACAAAAATATATATATTATTTGTACTATTTTAAATGAATAAAAGAAATGACTGAAACTCTACATGGTATGTATATTTACTAAGATTCCATAACAGATAAATGTGAGTCACGTTCGATCTCTATAAGGAAGTATTACGTAACTTTTCAATACGATACTAGACCGCGGTTTGTCCTTAAGATATAAATATATCTTGACTACAAAACACATAACAATTTAATTTATAAACGAAATCTTTAACTTATAAATTACTAGATAAGAATTAGGCATCCATTTCATTGTACAATTTAAGTGACATTTGACTTTGAAAAATAGCGAGTAGGTATCCACCAATCAGAGAGAAGCACTGACGGCCATTACACTATGCGATGTTAGTACTGTAGTTGAGATAGTGTCGTTTAGATTGTATAATGAAATGACCGCATTATGTTAGATATAGATATATATTAGATTAGTTATCTACATTTAAAACTATGACATAGTTTTAAAGAAAATTTACTTATCTAATTATCTAGTAACACGTCCTCATCCTTATCTTAACGTCATCTTTAGTTCGTCATACAGTTAGCAAATCAAGGTGTGAATATTAGCCAAGAATTTTATCCTTAAACTCAAAGAAATGTAGGTCACCGTACTATTTAATGGAAATATGATTTCGTAAATGTGTGTGTACGAAATACATTGTTTATATTATTTATCTATTATTATATAAAAATTTATAATATTTGTAAATATTGGCCAAGAATTTTATCATCAAATTTATCAACACTGTACTATTTGCTTCAAACAAAATGTCCATGTGTGTGTAAAATTAAATAAATGTGTATAAAATAACAATGTATCATTTAAGCATATATTAAATAATATTTTTTACTTATATATTTCATTATCATTAGCATTGAATATATTTCGTGACCCTGAGAGTATATGTCGTTATATGTTATACGCTTAATATATTTATCAGTATATATGTGATAATGATAAGACAATGTGTTATCATTCAAAGAACAATCAACAAGTCAAGATAACTTCGCTCATTTTTGAGTGTTGTCTCAATTAAAGTAAATGAAAATTAAAAAAATATTTATCTTTAATTTTTTCTACCTTTAAAAATTTACTATTTTTTTATCATAAGATGGTTATTTATTTTATGTATATATATATATATTTAATTTGATACATTATTACAATATAAACTAAGATGTATCTTACTATCTAAATATATAACGATAACGTGTAAAGAGAGAAGTTTTTTATTTCCAAAGAGTAACTCTTAAATATCAAATTTATTGTTTAGTTAAATTTTATCTAAGGAATTAAAATATCCCCACGTCATTATTTCTAATTGCATTTGCTTAAAAATCGATTTAAGCTTTATATTCTGTCGTCTATGGACTAAAGGAACAATAAACAATAAATTACATAATTCTTATATAGGCATTATTAATTCATTAATGGTATAGTAGCATTTATTCTTAAGGCCATTTATGTAGGTATTTTTTAAAGATAGTGACGTCATTTTAAACGTATGTGTGTGTGAAATGAATTTCTTATCACATTTAAACATTACCTGTCCATGAATGGTCGCAGACACGAAGACGGCTATAGAATCCGGCCATGGTATGGTGGTATACTGATTCCACCAGCGATTCATCACCACGGTTACATAGAAACCAAGGACGAAAGACAATGGAATGACGTTACCGTGAAAACTACAATAATTGACCACACCCTCAAACGTCCTGAAACAATTGAATTTATTATTTATCTCTATAAACAAAGTCAAACAAAGAAATTAATTCACATACCTTTTAGATGATTCGTCTAACAGTAATCTATATGTTAGATTTAATAAATAGTATAAAAGTAAGAAAACTATCAAATCCAGCCATACCAATTTGTATATACTCCCTCTCCATCTGAAAGGACAGACAAAATCTACTATAGTAGCTAATACTAAATATATATTCAATTTACTAATCTAGATTATTATTGTAGTTATTAAATTATAATATTATTCTATGATATACAGACTACAATAAAACTACAAATACTATATATATATATATATATATATATTTATATATATATATATATATATATATATATATATTAGTTTAAGTATTCTTATATATGTTGTTTTGGTTACTTTGGTATTCTCTCAATCAATGGAAGCCGTTGAATTCATTGCTATTCCTTAGTCAATATATTCCTCTTCAATATACCTAGGACATTGTAAATAATAATTATTTTTTATTCATTTAAAACGAATAATTAAAAAATGTGGTCAGGATGCAAAAATGCAACCTCCAGGAATCTGTTCAGTTCTGAAGTATGATCAGATTTATTCAGACATTTATATTGTATAAACGGTTTATTAATATATATTATATATATTAATATTAAGACGGAAGTACAACTGACAAAGTAATGCAAATTAGATTACTTTACTTATTTACATCTACCCACAAAGATCACACATGAAACGTGTTTGTTCTAGTTGTTATATTAAATTATATCATGATTTTAACGATATTATTATATATATGTGTTTAAAAATAAACTAATTTATAAATAAATAAGTTCAAATTTTATAAATAAATAAGTTCAAAGAGTATCCATGGAATTTCTTGCCGATTCTTCATGGACCTACACTTTGGACGTGCACCTAGTCTGACGTTTCATAAATATAATTTTATATCTATTTAATTATTTTTTTTAAATGGCCGATTTTAATGTAGTCGAGCGATTTTTAAATCGAATAGATGCCTATTGCCAAATGGCAAGCGTTCGTTTATATATTCTTTAAATATATGGAAGTAATTGACAGTATAGCGTCATCCTATGTCAAAGCCATACATTTATTGTTCTATTCTACTAGCGTCAATGCCACTTGGCTAGGCCCTCAGAAGGTCTACCATGCAGTTTTAAAATTACAATAGTTTTAAGAAGTTTTGTTGAAATATTAAAATTATATTACTTTGATTCGTACCTTGAGCTCTATAAAACAATATTGTTTTATTTCTGATCAATGACGTAAGAGATTGAAATTTGAATGCTTCCTTTAACAGACAAAATTTATCATATAAGCTGAATTACATTAATATTTAAAATGTCAAGTAACACTTCATAGTACGAGTTAATATTGTTTCCTATGGTAAGAGAATGAACGATTTAGAATGACGTCATCAAAACTTGTCATCGAAACATTATTAAAGGAATTTTACTTTTAGGACGATTTCGTATGTATATTGTAATACGGCTATAAGAGTTCATTGCAGGAGTGTCTTTATTTTCCAATTTAGACAATTTTTTAAACAATATTAGTTATATATATGTTGAATAATATAAGTTTGTGTTTATATAATATTCAAAGTTATAATTCATGTCGATTTTAAACCGGAGTTGAGTTTCCGCACCGTTTATAATATAATATAATTATGCATGACCATGCCTGGTTCTCATTTAATATTCGATATTGTCACACTATTAAAATTTAGAATTCTTTAAACCATTGTAAATATGAGAGTATCATAGAACTAGTGGCGTTTCCAGCTATTCTAGTCTTCTGTATCAGTTATGACTGAGACTCAAATAGTCAATACTACAGATAATTGTAATTTAATAAATAAGTCAAAAGAGAATCCATGGAGTTTCTTGCCGGTTCTTCTCCATGAACCAACCAACCAACCTTGGAACCGTACATCTAGAATCTGACGTTTCATAAGTGCCGTGTAAGCCTGATTGAAATAAAATAATTTGACTCTGACTTTAACCATGCATAATTATAATTTATATAATAAATAAAAGAGTGAAATTTCTTTGCGTTTGTCAATGGACCTATGCTTTACAACGAAGCAACTCGTGTCTGACGTTTCATAAGTAGAATGCTTAGTGAATGTACCCATAGCACGTGATCAGTTTTTACAATTTTAAAACCCCATCCTCCCCCTCGGTGACCATTGATACTATTTGATAAGAACCCCCCCCCCCCTGCCCTCGAGTTTTCACGTAGTAATTCAGAAGAAAATATTAAAAATATAAATTTTGTCTCACGTCTGACGGCTGCCCGTCACGCAAGCGCCGTGACAGGCAGAACGCGTGCACACTTATCACTATAAGTAAAAAACAAAATTAACTACGTGACAAAAAGCTAAGACCCCGTGACCAAGCGTGGTATTTTCAAGAACCCACCCCCCCTCCAAAACGGGTCACGTAGTATGGGTTCGTTCCCATTATATGAAATAAAATTAAAAAAAAAAGAGTAAATCCGGATGAATCAGCTAATAATCTAAAGTCACATTGTTTTTCTCTCAAGGATAAGATAAGATATATAGACTCTGTGGGACCGAACGCGACACTCGTGAATATCATGATTTATGAAGAACAATTGTTTTCATTTAAGTAATCGTAAGAGGCGTTATGTTTTTAAACTATATTAATAACTGTTGTTTTTTTTTAAACTTGTTACTGATATATATACATTTTTTATTTAGACATTAAATAGCTTATCAAAGCATTACATTTTAATTTGTATATCAATTGGAAGTTCAAATTTTTAACATATATATTTATATATGTATATATTTATCCGGCTGTATTCACCTCTAAGCATTTCTGACCTGTTCACGGTCCGAGCTCATGAGCAAGATCTCCGAATGTATTGGACAGACAGACAAATTCAGTGAATACAGATGAGTAAATAAATATATATAATAGTTATCATGAGTCATGAAAGCTTATAGATAAATATAATAATTAAAATTAATAAAATTCTGTTACTACATATATTTAACTCGGCTATACTGGTGATTATATGGGAATTGCCCGTCTAGTTTCGAACCCATTAGGGCTTTTACTCATGAGCTTGTAGCATGTCGGACTCACGGACAAATTCAAAAATTTCAATTTCTTTGGTTATATAATATAACATTCATGTTTAAAAATGTTTTTAAACACGTATATCCATGTAAAGCTTGTTAAAAATTTAAATGAATATAGAAAGAATCTCCGTCTCGATAAAGATGAATTTATCTGGAGTGCTAAATTCATCGACGATGGCAGCTAACCGGTAGCTCAATTGGTAGATCGACGAGACGGTTTCCAGAGGCCGCGGGTTCAATTTCTGCCCGTAAATATTAAGTTTTATTTTTATATATATTAGTAATCATGGATGACAACATTTTAATAAATTCTAATAGTAACCAGAAATATGATTCATAAATTATGATTTTTACGCCCAAATGGAATAAATTATAATGTAGATATTTGGAAAAAGTTGTCTTGTAACTAACTTCATGCAATAACATTTTTCTAGCCAATTTCTACGAATATCATTATTTTGCCTACTCTCAAAGACTTAAAGAAAGAGACAAAAAACAACTGTCTCGTTTAAAAACAAGAAATTAGCAAGTAAATATGCTTAGTTTGAATGATAAGGAAATTTTCAAGGAAAACAGCATCTTAAATATAAGTCATTTTGTACTTTGACCAAATCAATACTATTTAAATATGTTAATATCAATGCTAATATTTAAATTAAAAATGGAACGAATGAAGCTGTCAGCGCAATAACGGCCTAACTCTCAAATTTTTATATGCAATATTCTAAAGCACGTTTTAAATAATTTGTAATAAATAAGTCCGCATATAAAAATTTGAGGGTTAAATTCAGTAATTATAACAATCTCACGCCATATCGTATTTAAGTATTTAATATAAAACTGAAAGTTAGTTCTTCGAAGACATTTTTAATGTATAACTTAGTTTTATGTAAAAAAAAATATTCCAAGTAGGTGTCAATCTCGTAGTCACGAGAGGAAGTGACGTCATCCTACGTGGAACGTAATACATGAACATTTTATTCTTTTTGAATAGTACGTTAAATACCAGCGGGCCTACCATTAACTCTTATAGCAATATTACAATAATTTTAGTTTAGAGTTCGTCCTAAAAGTAATATTACTGTAATAATGTTTCTATAAGAAATTTTGATGACGTCATCATAAATCATTCATTCTTTTACTATAGGAAACATTATTAACACGCACCATGAAGTGTGTTTTGACATTTGATATATTACTGTCATATTGTATTTTTATGTCAAATTTTGTCATTTAAAGAAAGCATTAATTCTTTTACGTCACTAAGCAGGAATAAAATAATATTGTTTTATAGATCTCATGGTATTGTCAAAGTAATATTATTTTATTGCAAAAAATCTTAAAACTATGATAGTTTTTAATAGTTCATGGCAGGCCTGCAGATGTAAGTATGTACTAGCTAAATTAGTCTAAACATTTATACTCAGCCGTGTTATCGAGCTGTGACCATGAACTTATATAATTATATACGGCTGGAATTTTTATTTTTTATTTATGTTAAAAGAAATTACATAATTGTGATCCAGAAACGCCCATAAAATCTTTAGTAGTTAATCTAGAAAATATTTTTTTTTATAAGAATTATTATTTTCTTCGCCTCTTAAACTCGACCTTGACCTCTAAAAACAGGTGTGAACCTAATTTTATCGACCTTATATGTAGTTAATAATAAGACTAGTTCCGTACCGCGTCTATGTTATAAAAAAAGTATTAATACATAATAATTTGTAGTTATTGTCTGTTGTGTGTAAGTTTGTGCTGTGTGTATGAGTGTGTGTATGTATGTAAGTTTGTGCTGTGAACTGTCCACTGTAATGCATGTGACTAGTTCATTTAGACAAAATCATTTGTATTTCAAACTACAAGTTGTCTATATATATACATATATATATGTGTGTGTGTGTATGTCGACTGTAACGTGTGACTCATCTCGCGTCACTTCAAACAGTCTAATTAACTGTCGGCATCCGGCTATGTATTCACTATTCAAACAAATAGACATTTAGAGATTTCCATCTTTTATTGTATGTACTCAATGAACAGTCACGCGGATTTAGGAGGGGGGAAGGTAATGTATGCTATTGACCCCCCTCACCTCCTCCAACTATAGAAGCACTTATATTTATAAATCTAAATATATATATGAGTATATTAACTTTATTTTGTCATATTTATTTTTCAAAAAAATATAAAATCACATAAATAACCCCGTTTCCTTCCTTCCGGATCAAAATCCAGGTCCCCCAACACAGAATGTCACTAACCCCCTCTAACCCTATTTCAAGTATCCGCACCTGGCAATATCACTTCTAATAAATTCATTGATAAGGGGAGATCCACAAATTACGTGAGGTGTTTCTTTGAATTTTCTGTCCCTCCCTCCCCCCTGGTGAGATTTCGTGAGATTTCATTCAACCCCCTCCCCCATCCCCCAATCTCACGTGAGATTTTTCAAAATGTGCGTTTCTTAAATATGTAAACGTGTTGGAGTGTTATAGTAACAAAAAAAAAAATTTGAAAAACTCTGTTTAAACTCTGATTAAATTGAACTATTTGGTATAAAACAAATATGGTAGTTTGACAGTCAGTAGTAATGTATAACGTCGAAGTATGAATGAAATTATTTTCTTTCGAACGAATTAGTGAATGATCTTAATCGTATTACAGTTATGCTTAAATCTTAAGCATGTAGAATCTGGATAATGGGTCAAAATAGTATAGTTTTTTTTTGTTTCAATAAGAAAAAAAATTGCGTGATATTTGCCGAGACCCCCCCTCTCTCCAACGTAAGATTAGATGAGATTTGACTCGACCCCCCCTCCCCCTTAAACATCTCACGTAATTTGTGGATCTCCCCTAATTCGATGAATAGTAAATATAGCCACACATAGCAATATAATTTTATTAAACTTATTTTAATTGTTTGCGTTAATGCCATAGTGTCCTAAGACATTGTATATATTTTATCCCACGCATCTAAGACGAAGAGCTCAAATTTGAAATAGGCAGTTAAATAATTGTTACGGTATTTTGACACGCGTAGCAATGAGTTCCTTTTATACAAATATTTTTTGTACAAATTGTATATTTCTTGATTCAAAAATTATTCAATTCTATTTTCAGGAGTACGTACGAGTAGGAGTAGTTCTTATATTGTTTATTTGTATAATTCTTTTTTTTTTTAATTTATACTGCTCGACGGATCTGACACACGTAAAAATCTAAGCAGTTAAGTTTGGCCTAAAATATGTTTTAATCATAAACAAAAAAAACGCTTTATTATATAATATAGATATGTAATAGTATATATTTTTCTTGACTTAGTATACGAAATTATCCTAGCATGATAAGTATAGAGCAAGCATGGAACATTGAAGGAAGATTTTACGACACCGTCCTCATATCGATTCAGACTGACGCCACATTGAAATACATTCACTGTAAGATCTCGTTAAATATAATTAAATATTGAATTCCAACAGCAAACTTATTAGAAATGATTTTCAATTCATAAACATGCCATTGTTTTTTATTTTTTTTAATAAAAAGGTTTTATTTCATTTAAAATACAAAAGCTAATTTCTTTGTATGATTGGATTAAAGATTATAAGTCATTATATTTTTTTTATGTTCATTACACGTGATCATATTTTCTTTTAAATGTTTTTTTTTATTGAATATCATTAAAATAAGTGTAACGTTATTAGGTGAGTTAAATCAATTTCATTTTAATGGCATTCTTAATTAAGTTTCAGAATATACGTGTTATTTTTTTTTTTTATTGAATATAAAAATAAAAATATCGTAGGGAGTTTCGAACCTACTTTTTAACTACTAGCGAATCAAAATATTTACTTTCATGAATATTAAATGAAAATAATTCGATTTGGGCAGAATTTGAAACCGCGTTTATTGGGAAACCGTCCCAACCAAATCATGCCCAAATCTATTTTTTTTTAATTCTATATTTATATAACATAAATAGATATGTATGCAGAAATAGAAAACTGAAAACACGAATTTCTAGCTAAGTTAAATAATATAATCAAAAACTTTCTATTACTGTTACAACAGTAAGTGAAAATATGTAATAAATACTGAAAATTGGTCATGAATGTTTGAAAGCGGAATAAGTCACGGTTTAAGAGCAACTGACGGACAGGTTTACTTTATTACTTAAAATAAAAATATATCGTACATTTAGCCATTTACAAGGATTTTACTGACATTCTGTCTATACTAGACAATATAAAGAAAGGTTATGCAAGGACAATTTATAAGCCACATATGAAGGCCATTCTTAAAACCAGTTAAAAGTATGTGGAACTGTCTGTGTAAGCTTAACTGTGATTGCTTGTCACACACTGGTCAAACAAAGAGGAATCAGTACCCCTAATACGAGTCTTGAAGTTACTGAACGTTGATAGTTTTCGATCAGTAATGAAACGAGTTCTTGGCTGTGATTGGTTTAATAACAAACACAACTAAATAACCACCAATCACAACAAAGAACTTATTTCATAACTGCTTCAGTTAAAAGTAGTTTGCAATGTGCATGTGTGTGTAAGCTGAATTGTGATTGCTTGTTATAAACTAGCCAAACAAAGAGGTATCAATACATGAGTTCGGGACATATGTGCAAAATATGGCAAAGGCAGCAGAGTGTGAATATATCAACCCAATAATTACATCAGATTTGAACAAACCAAAGACCCTCGTGAACAAATATATACCTATTCTATGTATGATTAAGGATATAATAATAAAACAGCATACTAATCTTTATCTCTCTATGGTTCCAACCAACCACGCCAAAGACACTTTTAGACCCATTTTGTGTGAAACCTTAAAACTAAGATATTTTTGGAGGTATAAGACGAAAACTGTCGGTGTGTCGTGAAAATTGTAGAAATAATTGTGATAGGTCTATAACATATAAAAAACAAAGATCCTAATAGTTTATTTACTATTTGTTACAGACTAACAGTCCCATTTCATTATACGATCTAAGCCACTCTATCTCAATTAGCTTACATCGCATTGCATTATGCTGTAAAGCGGTTAGTGTCTCTTTGATTGGTGGAGACGCTTATTACCTATTCTTTAAAGTCAAATCGTGTCATTTAGATCGTATAATGCAATGCGGCATTTACAAATGGAATATGTGATTGTGATACGAAATTTGTGACTTCGTAAGGAGAAACAATCTATATAGTTATCTGTATTGTTATGTATATTAGGTCCTGATAAGGCAACACATTATTGTCTTAAAAAGAAAATCTTCTGATATTGTTTTTATAATCAAAAATACGAAACAAACATATATTATTTTTACTAACATCTTGTAATTTAACGTCGTTAGAGTAATAAATATAATTAAACTGTGAACTTTTATTTCAAAGGTACATAGACCATATGAACTTATGAGTTAGATTTAGTTTTTGGTAAAGGCATAAAATTAAAAAAAAAGTAAAAATCTTGAATTATTTTTCATAAAGGGGACATAATAAACAGGATAAAAAATATATATATATATTCAGTGTACTATGTTTAGACACTATTTATGTCAATGTAATAATAAATTTTTGTTACTTACATACTAGATATATAGTATATTCTCATCGATATATAGTCAATTTTATGAATACATAAAGCATACACACAAATATTATATTTCCATAATGATATCATAAATTTAAATAAAACATATATACCATTTATGATTAAGATTTAATAATAAGGCCGACTACACACTTGAAAGCTACGACTAAAGCCAGCGAGGGAAATTTTAGGCAAGCTGCAGGTGTACAATGAATAATATAAATCCCTTGCCTGGCAACTACTAGGGAAAATAACATGGTACGAGGACGCGTCAACAACCTGCAGTGAACGACAATGGACTACTTTCCTGGATATATAAATGACAACTGTATAATTGAATATAATTTGATTTCGCGTTCATGGATATATAAATGACAACTATATATATATATAACATAATAAGTAACTGAGATAATATTGTATATACCGGCGTGGCTTGACACTTTAATGCCTCGCCGATATATTATTTTTTAAATTATTATGCTAGTGTAACGAACATTGGTAGAAATTTTGTTTAATATTCAGATAAAAGAAATAAACATCAAAGATTTATTTGCGATACTAACATCTTGCACATTGAACAAAGATCATTCTTATTTTTAGTTATTCTATAAGTATTTTAAGTGTTAGGACAATGTAAATGATAATTTTAGTTTTTTTTTTAGAATTACTGAAAAAAATCCATTAATTCAATCCATAATTTTAGTATATTAATTATAAAAATATATATTTTCAAAGATACTGTCGTTATATATATATAATATTTTTAAACTCCCGACATCGTGGTGTACAAAATGCTTGAAATAAAATATTTTTAAACAAAATTCGGATTTATTAGCTTTAATAATATCTGACATGCTGTCACTAGTCCAACGAGTGCTGAATCTTGGAGAGGATTCCTTTCATTTTCTTCAAACGTATCTATGAATCATCTGACAAGACTATTGATTAAAATACACCGCACTCAAATCGGTTTATCCGTTTGGGAGCTATGATGCAACAAGTAGACACACAAACAAATATACGGATACACAAGTTAAACTTATAACGCCCCTCGCTTTTGAATGAGAAATCGTCTCGTTTCCAAACAAAACATATAATATATATTTAAAAACTAGACGCTTTTAGTATATTTTATCAGCTCTTAGGTACTTTCTAATTTAAGTGTTTCTAAACACACTACACTAAAACGTTGATAAACTGCTTAAAAGGACTTTGGGCTTATCAAATTTGTAATGGTTAGCCTAAATACCTTATTTATTTATTTATACCTAACTGCCATTCAAACTTCGTTGATTTATTGTTGTATTGTAAAATTAAAGAGAAAATTATAACACTAATTTGGGCGTAGGAACAGACGATTAATAATGTTTCAACAACAGTAGAATATCAAATATTATTTCTAACACAAAAAAAACACGTTTCAACTAATTGTGACATTGGTTACATATCGAATTCCAAATGCTTTGCGACAAATGTGTTCATGGAAATATGAGAATCACCATTTGTTAAGATTTAACCTAAAAATTAAATGTAGTCGTATTTCTAAGTTCGTTAATCCTTTTATTCGTTAAGTTTACAACATTTGTGTTTCAGTGAGTTCATCATAAACAAACAGACTGACAAGTTTCAGGGGTGTGCACTCATAAACCATACATTGACGGTTTGTAATGTACCTATCACATATATAAATTTCGAATTCAATTATTTACAATTCACAGCATGCCAGGATACCGTTATTTCCTCACGACTTACATGTCTCGGCTTAGCTATGCTTTAAATGTAATTATGATCTATATAAAAAGTATGCTTTTAATGTGTAAAAACTTGACGTAACTCGTCTAAATGATATACAGACGAATTTGAACCAATCACATTCAAAAATTATTTCGAATTTTAATTTTAGCGTCCAACCGGAACCAGTATAAAAATACTTATACAAAGCAGTTAAAGTACTTTAAAGCCGCATTAATTTCAAACCAACTGTTAATAGTAAAAAGTTATAGGGGTAGAAAATATTACTGTGTTGAGTTTGTGTAATGTTTATACACACGAAAGTATTCGGCATCGTCAACGCGTCCGATCGAACTTGAGATGGTTCAACCAATTACTTGTGGTCTCTTATTTTTTTATGCCCCAATCATAAATTAAAAAAAACCATCAAACTAAATTTTAATTTCGTTGTATCGTACTTAATTGGCGAAATAAGTTCTTTTGTAAACCATTTCTGATTAAGTAATGGCATTGTAAGCTTAACAAATGAGGTTTTTGATTTGTTTATTAACTATTAGAGTAAAATATTACAAGTAAATCTTTTTCATTGTCTGAAACTAGTTGCATGAATGTAATTAGCATTTAACAGCCATTTAATAATTATTAACCTACTCCTTTGTTTTTTTTTAACTTGTAACTTATCAATGAATAGGTTTAATGTAGTTGCTTGAACGTAAGATTAAAGCGGTTTCACAAAAGTCTACAATATTTAATCTATCTTTAAGAATGTGATTTATATTTCTTACCTATTTAAAACTTTTAAAAAGGTCCCAAATCCACGACAAGTAGCAACTTCGCCGGTGTATGTCACAGTCATGGTGATGAATATTTATTCATCAATTGGTAATGCTATATCACAGTGTTTTTTATTTATTATTATGTTATTCATCAAAAATATACATAATAAATCAATGATCAACTTGAGTATATTATCATATTTGTTTATAGTAAGTACTATAACTTAAAATGTCTATCACAACTCACTTTTAATACTTTTCAAATGTTAAGATGACTGAGCACAACATAATGAACTGCATTGCAGTACAACGAAATTATAATTTCAATAAATTTCATAGACGACGTACACAACCACTCTCGATTTGCGGCGAAACTGTGTAACTTGCTAAGTAGTAAGTACTAACGTTCGTAGTCGGCACTGCACACATCAGTCATTACAGAGTACTGACAGATGACAACTGACAAGAATAACAAGACAATTGACAAGTGTGAAGTAACAGTTCTGGCTATTTATAAAATGTTACTAAACCAAAGCATAAGCTAAGAGTCATTCAGGCTAGTCTTATTTAAGAGTTAAGTTAAGTTTCAAAACTTCATGTTTATGCTGGCTATGTTTAATGTTATTGTTAGAAAAATTTTGGTGTTTTCAAATTTCTTAGTTTATAAATCTAACGATGTATTGAATATTATCCTACAAATATGATATAAATGACAAAGTTTCTTTGTTAAGGTGTTATATTTGTTTTCTCCAAGAAACAAGAGAACAAGTCCTGAAATCAATAATGGATTTAATCAAAATCTTAAATATTCCGGAACTATGCAAGTAAATATTTAAAATGGCTATTCACCACATTATTAAGCACATATATAAAATCTGTACGTTTATATCAAGAGAAAATGGGCATAAAAGTAAAATATTTGATTACGCTGCTATATGCTTAAGCGTCGTAATAACATTTTGTACACTCTTTTAGATTCTTTAATTTAGTGAGTGTATGTTGTATGCCATCAAGAATTTTTGTTTTGTTGTCATTTTGTTACCAATACTTACCATGAAAAATAAGAATAATCATTGAATAAATAATAAGCGATGATATGAAAAATAAATAATAACTTCTGATCAGCCAATAATTGTATACTTTCCTAACAAAGTTGATATTGTTTTAATATTTTTTTTTAATATCAGACGATGTGTATTAAGCTGACTGACAGCTTCTTTAAGTAATCTGTTTTCTAAATTTACGTGTTATTGAAAAAAAAAACCAGGAATGCCAATATGGCTGAACTGAGTTTGCTTAGCGAAATTTTGTACATTGACGAAGCAAATTGACCTATGGAAAGATATGTTAAAAACACTAGGGTTCAAATTTGAGAGAAATGTTATAGTGTCATTAATAATTTAACTAGAAGTGGACCATACTTGCTAAGTGAGTGCACAATGAGCGATCTTAATAACGAGTGTATTGAAGTGGCGGAGAAGCCGGTAAAAGAAATAGATGTTAAGTTCCCGCCTTTCCCGGGTATGTAACAAATTTGTTAAACTTGTACGGTTACTACCATTGTCTTCGATTCAAGATTTATTCTTACTACATTATTCTTTTCAAAGCTGTATGCTGACTTAGATATTGTAGTTCTATACAGTGAGTGTTATTGAAAATGTTGATTGTGCAAAAAAAATATTTTATAGTACTTACGTATCAGTAATGCTATATGTTTAACCATATTTAAAATATTATAAAAAATTTCAGATCCTACAAATGATGATTTTGATGAAGATATAAAATTGGAAGAGAGAACTTACTATAAAAATAAATTCCAAGGTACTATTTGAATAATCAAATTGGTTAAATATAATATGTCACAACAAACAAGGTTCATTTTTTTTTGCATATGGTTTATTCTTAAGGCTCCTTATTGTTAAATTCTCCTGATTCTCTATCAAAACATTATTAGATTGATAAATAGCTAGCTCTAAACAATTTATTTCCATGTATTTACAAACAGGCGACTCAAGTTACTTATAGCATAATTTATTTATAAGTAAGTCTTCTTCAAAAAAACAAAATCTTCAAGACTTTTTTCACAAATTTCCTTGAGTCACTAAAGATTTAAATAATTTATGTTAAAATTAATGTATTGTAGAAATAAAAGTGTAAAAATATGGCAAAAGAAATATAATTTCAAGCAAGACTTACTCACTAAATCCAGATTTTTAACTATTTCATATAAATTAATACTTAAAAAACAATGATAATAAATAAGTAAATATTAAATTCTACCATTACTTAATTTAAGCCAATTTTTCAGATTTAAATAGTGTAAAAACTAAAAAACTGCACTGCTCTGCGTGTGATCGTCATTTAGGATGTGCAGCACGAAACGAAAATCGAATGCGAGCTCATCCAATGCTGCGTACTTTAGTATGTCACACATGTCACACATTTTACAATAGTGGCGAGTTTGAGAAAGGAGATGATGGTTCTGAACTGTACTGTCGCTGGTGCGGCCAGGGTGGTCAGGTTTATTGCTGTTCCGCATGTCCTCATGTGTTTTGTGCGGTAATATATTTATGAGAATTACTATCACTACATTGAGATTAATATTATTATTTTGAATAATTATAAAATTATTTGAATGTTATAGAAATGTATCAAAAGAAATTTAGGTACTCATAAAATAAAAGAAATTGAAGAATTAGATGACTGGAAGTGTTTTAAATGTAATAATACTTGCTTGTGGGATTTGCGAGCTATTTGCTGGGCCGTGCTGCGATACTGTGATTTAAAAAATAAGTAAGTATATTTTTTAAATAAGACTTTTTCTTACAGAACTTACTTGACTTACCTTACAGAAGTTACTCATATACTGTTGATATTGAAAAAATATATTATTTATATTTTTCCAATTAGAATTGTACATCAAACTCAGGATGCAACATTGAAAGAAGCATACCAAAAAGATTGTGCCACAGACCACTCAGAATGTTGTAAAATCAAATTTACAAGAAAGAGAGAGAAACAAGATTCTAAAAAGAAGGACCAGGACTCTGCTGTGAAGAAACAAACCACTGCAATAATTAGCAAAATACCACCAACAATACAGGTATAGAAAGCATTTTTTTTTGTAACAAAATCACTTAGCACAAATGTATTTCCTATTTATTGATTTTTGTGATTTATAGAGGATGGATAAGGGATGTCTGTTTTGAGTTTTTCAATTGATTAAAGGACTGACATGCCATGCAATATTTTATTTTATTTTTATTTAAAACTTTATTGTTCCAACACAAAAAATGTTACAATGGGCGGACTTAATGCTAAATAACATTCTCTGACAGTCAACCTTAAAGAGTTGCAGAGAGTTAGGAGGCGGTACATATCTGTAGATGAGGAAAGTTTAGTAGGCTGTTACATTATTTCTAGTCTTGGACTCCTTTTCAATTTTCTGAAATGGGATAAAATAGAACGAAAGAGAAGTCCATCATCAAGGCTATAGTTTGGGGGTTAAAAGCTGAATACTAAGTTACACAACCAGCAAAGCTTAATATGCCAAGGAATAAAATAGAACTATATTACACAATATTGTAAGCATTGGGGGACTTTTGTGAAGTACTTGATTGTAGTGCCATGTTAAAACATACTATTATAGATGAGGCGCAGGGACTAAATATATTACTAAGGTATATAATATTAAAGGGTCATATAGGGGGTGAGGGGGTGGGGGGGGGGGTTCAGTTCCCATTCTTCAGTCTTTTTCTTTATAGTCAACGAATTAAAAATTCTTGAGTTTATATTTTATATAAAATATAATTTATATATGTAGGTAAAGAAGTTTGCATCAATTAGTTTGGAAGATACAAAAATAGAGAAAAAAGCTATAAAAAGACCGGCGAGTCCCAAAAACAAACCAATACTGATCAAAAATCCAATGACCCTACAAACAAAAGTTATAAGTCAAATGAATCTTGCTCCAATGCCTCCGAAGAAGATAAGGGTGAGCTTTATTTATAAATGACTAAAAATGATGAAAATATATTTATTTACTTGATAAAATAACATCATTCAGTTTTAAGTTTACATGAAATATCTTTCAGATGCCCAATTCCGTGATAAATCCAGTGAGATTTAGTCATGAAAGAAAACAGACATTTAAAAACTATCAAAGGATCAGACCGAAGCCCCCCCCCCTGCCGGTCATCTTGAACGGGTTCAACAACTGCACCACATTTTCTAATGATAATATAAATCTGTCATTGGAGAGTTTGACACAGGTAATATAGCAACATTAGAAATATATTATTCCTGATTAGTATATAAAATCTTACCGCACTCAAAAATGTTTATAAATATAATAACAAACAAGAAACTTCTTTGTTCAGGGCCTGGACATGAATGCCGTAGCAGCAATCGCAAGCACCTCTCAAGACGACGACGTGGTTTGTACTCCAGATTTTCCTTTGGAGCCGTTATGTGAGGTAAAGAATCAAATTAACTCCCATGACTTTAATTATATGCATGTATGTGATATTGGAATTTGGGAAATTCGAAACTAAAGTAAACTTAGCAAAAAATAATTAAAAAATGGTCTCTCCATTTAATAAATGACAAGGACATACATTTGTGCCTAAATTAGCATTGAGCTTTAAAACAAGCATGAGTGAGTTCTATCACCATCACTTTATAAATAAATAATGTAAATATAAAGTACAAGCTCTTCATTCGCGTTGTCACTATTCGTGTATTCAAAAATGTGACCCAGCCATATTCACGGTTGGAAATGTCTTCATTCGCGGCTCTACTCGTTACATCGCTACATACGTATTAATGAAAAGGATTCCAATAGCTATCCAACCGAATATCCTCTGTGAGCTCGTCGTCTAATGGACTCATAAAAACATTAGATAAAAGGCTTGGAGGAAATGTTAAATTCACAGCCAATTGAAGAAGAGGCTTCAACAAGCACTGGAAACGTGACATATTATTTGAAAAATGTTAGTGAAGTTTTAATGCCGCCTCCACACTGCTCGCGAAGTTGAACGATGTCAGAATACGAGAATGTAGAGAGGCACTTCGGCCTACCTCGGCAAACTTTACTTCACCTCGGGCAACTTCCATTTGACTTCCAGACAAAGTGCGTTCATGAAGTACCGGTCAATTTCAGTGATTTAGGTTATAACTAGTGCGCGTGACACCATTTTGGTTAACATACAGTGGTCACAGGAGTGCATTATGTGTTCCAAACCATTCTGTAAAACAGAGACAATTGTTTGGGATCCCAATGACAAATGTCATAATGACAAAAAAAAATGTCTGGGTGACAAAATATTATAGTACGAAACGAAATACTCTGAAGTACTCAGAACCAGAGTTAACTGGACAACTGCTGCTCATTTTCTAGAATCTGGAAATAAAAAGCATATTTATCTTTGCTTTTTTATTTCAGCATCAAGGAACTGGGTCAATGGAAGAAAATAATTGTTCAGAGGTCGTCGAATCAAAAGACCAAAACGAACCATCACAAACTAGAACTGCTAGAAATATTTATTTTTCTTATATTATTTATATTACGCACTAGAAATATGTGACAAGCCACCCGAATTACAAATTTCCGGCAAGCAAATGACCGGAACATTCAATAATTTAAATAAAATAATAAGTGAGTCAACTAAGGATAGTACCGAAGAAGTTGTCTGAACATGATAGAGAAGACTTAATGTTTGATATTCATGGACTATTTCAAAGATCAAGCGTTGAAAGATCTCCATCGGTTGAATCATTTCGTTCCTCGTCTACTTCGTCACATCATCCAAACACTCAATCAGATCGTCTACATTGAAGTCCAATGACATTCGATGGACATTTTCAAATTCCCTAGATGGTGCTGTGTGCCAAGATGTCGTCACAGCAACGTGGCATTATTAAGTTTAACGACAGTGAAACTACGCGTTTTTTGGAGTTATATTCGATAGAAAAGGTGTTATATGATTCAAGTTTGGAGGAATACCGTGATAGAGATTTACGAGCCGCCGCAGCTAAGAGAATAAGTCATGAATTATACCTGGATTTGGACCAAAAAAAGTTGTAGCAAAATTCAAACATTTAAGAAGCTCTTTCTGTCAGGAGTAAAAAAAAATATCAGACAGTGCAAGGTCTGGAAAAGGTACAGATGACATATACAAGCCAAAAGTATTTTGGTTTGATCTGATGAACAGTTTCATTCGTCCATTTGTTCAACAGCGACCCACACAATCGAATCTGGTAATTACCTTTTTTTTTATAAAAATATATCATTTATTTTAAGCGTTGTATCCTCCATCTGATCCTCTTCCTTTCGCTCCAACATCAACATATAAAAAACAATAATCAGAATCCACCAAGGCCATTAACACAATACTGTAACTGTTTTTATAATTAAAATAATCCGAACCACTTCCGGGAGGAGCTCGTATGACAACATGTTTACCATCTAGAGCCCCTACACAACCAGGAAAATTCCATCGCGTTCTAAAACCATATTCAATGTTTTTCCACTCATCTGATGTTGCAGGACACCTGAAATATTAAATTATTAAAATATGAATAAACTAATAATATTAACACATTATTATTTATATTACAGATATTTCCTATAGAAAATTCTGAAGAGGTCTCAATAGAAAATAGTCTACAATCGGAACCTAACCTTGAATACAGTAATAGCCAAAACTCTGAAGACGTGACACAGACTGCATCGAAAATTGATACACCTGCGAAGATAATAAAAAGAAAGATTGAACCAAAACCGTCAACATCAAAAAATAAAAAATCTATTCATGTCATGATCATGACAATAGGATTTATGACAAGCGCAATTGACAAATTACATGAAATTTCAAATCGCGCATCACAAGTCGCTACAAATAAAGAAGATAGTTACAATCATTTTGGGAAATATATCGCATCAATGTTAAGAAGTATAGGACCTCCGACAGCAATACGATTACAACAATCATTCATGAATAAAATTACAAATGCTATGTGCCCCCCAGAATATGTTATTACTGGTAATTCAACAGCTGGAACATCCAGTGGAAGACAATCAAATTTAAGTACTTTTTCGGCTAGCAATGATGACGACTACGTGACATTATTTACAGATTTACAATTAAACAAATTTTGTAATTATAATTATTATTATAATTAAACAAATAAAAGTTCACTGTTACTAATAATTTTATTGTTGTTATTATTATTTTATTTGTAATCTATACACCAATATTATTTTCGTTTTTTTTAATAATTACGAAATCAATTTTGAAATTTGAAGGTACTTGTATGAATTCTGCTAGTTCATTATATATTGCTTCACAGGTTTCTGGAATAAATTTTACTTATTGTATTTTTTGGAACACGGAACAAAAATTCTAAACTTTTGAAGGAATCACCTGTACCGCTAAATACCGTAACGTCACCTCTAAGTTTGTTTTTGCACTAATCGCTTGTCTCATGTTAGTGTTAGATTTTGAAATTTTATTTGTAACACAATAAGAGGTATTCAAACTGAAATTCAATCATTCGCAGTAGGTTTCTAAAATCTTCCGAAAAATTGCTTTTTAGTTCCATACTAACCAAGTTTGACGCTCCTAACATATTTCTTCGCTGTATCCATTCTCTAACCCAAAAACGTCTTTTTTTTCGTTTTCTTGTAATTGTGTCCTGTAAGCACTCCATCTTTTTTGCTAAGATAGTAGCAAAAAAAGAACTTAGAACAGCACAACTTTCAACAACTAGATCATTCATGATCTAGTTGTTGAAAGTTGTTGTTGTTCTAGATCATTCATGATGTTTCGATGGTGACTAGTCGAAACGCGAGGCGTGAACGGCACGAACCCCCCAACCGTGTGAACGTTTTATAAATTCACACTTTCGTGAGTGTCACGAACGAAAGTTGTCTAGCGTGGTTAACTGTCGTGATTAACGCCTCGTGGGAACGCCGCATTAATGTAGTCGCTTAACGCCGACAAATTTTTCATCGGATGTACCTCAGGGCGAAACACTTTCAACTATTTTGTTTTCTTTTCAAATTAATGACACATGACGAAAGTTAAAAATGTAGCAAATTATTATTAATCAAACTGGATCCCGGGCACCTCATTTAAATGAAATCGGTCGTAAGGCGAGGACCCAACAATTCCGAATGCGGTTAGTATATGATTGTTATTTGATTGTCGTTATCCTCCAGGTGACGGAGGACGCGGGCGACGACGACGTGCAGTGCATGACGCCCGGGCCGGCACCGCGCGCGCCGCCGCCGTTGGTGCTGCGCGCCGGTGCCGCCCTGCCCGACCTGGCGCCCGAGAACATCATACAGATGACCGACAACGACGTCACCGTCAACGCCACCACCGGCGGCCTCAAGTTCAGGGTGGACCCGCAGACACTGTCCTCCAACAAGATGTACCGACTCCCGGACGGTCGCATATTCGCCATCAACGCCAATCCGACCATGCCCGGCGGCTACTCGGCCACGATAGTCGCGGTGACCGAGAACACCGGCGGCAAGAATGCCTCCAAGGGGACCACCTTCTCCGCGAAGCTCAGTGCCATTTTGACTCAACCCGCCGCTCAGGTTTTGAAGTACAATCGAAGTTCGATGAGTCGTAACGGTGGCGCCGTCAACCGGAGCACCCCCAAGTCCACGAAACCGACCAGGATTTCCGACAGACCCTCGAGAGTCTGTGACATGAATGTCCCCATCGAATGGTACCGATACAATCTGATAGATGCCATCGACGCGTTGGAGTATCCGCTGTCTCGTTTGACCCAGTTGAAAAAGGAAGCTACGACCCTGTATCTCCGAACACGCTCCATGAACGAAATGCGTCACTTGCATCATTCGCTGGAACGCTCGTTAAATACCTCGATTACTAGATTTAAGGAAATTAAAGATAACATCAATAAGGAATTTAAGCAATATATTTCAAAAAAGACGTGCGGCAGCGCCAGCGATGACGATGACGTTGAAATATTACCGGAGGAAGACAATGATGATCCAATTTTCATAGATGAAAACTCGATGGAATCTAATACAAACGAAAGTCAAGAAGTAGATCTGACGGCCGTAGCTAGCAGTGACCACAACGATAGTAATGAAAGATCATCAGATAAAAATGATTTTTCAAGGAACGAGGACTCCCTGAACTTAGATCAGGATCAATTTTTAAATGATCTCTCCGACGTTACAGCTACTATTGAAAATAAAAACAAAGATTTAGATAACGTTGAAAATAATCAAGATATTCCAATGGAAACGGAGAATAGGCCAAATGAAGCCAGCGATAATGAAATAGCTTCTAACGAAAACACTGACGTTAAGACAAACATAATAACCGAAAATACTGACGTTAAGACAAATATTATATCCGAAAATACTGATGAAAAGGCAAATATTCTAAACAAAAACACGTGTCCGGATACTGAATGTTCACCAACAGAAGTCAACGGTAAGTCAGATAAATTACTGACCATTATAAAGAATGATAAGTTTGACGAAGAAAACTTGCTGAGTGAACCGGCTGTCCCCGCTGAGGACGGGGATAAGAAGAGTCACGATGCCGATATGAGTGAGGAGTTGATTGAGAGTTTATTAAAAGACGACAGTGTCGGTGTTGTCGAAACACAAAATATTCAATATCATGATAATTCAGATGAAAACCAAGATCCCTTAGAAATTGGAAAATAATAGAAAGGTAGCTATAACTCGATAGGTAACTCCTATAGACTATAATTCAGTACGAAATAAAATTTCCTTTAGAATGGGTAATAAGTAAAATTGTGTTTGTTGTTCCCAAAAGTATATTTGTCGAATAAATATAATAAAAATATTTTTTGCCGACAACAAATACATTGATTTTTTTATTGTGATACTTATTTTATTTAACGGCTTGAAATCATTTTTATACTTGGATATTTATATCGATAATCTGTAACATTACGTCGTTGTTGAAACAACAGTACAATATTTGAAGTATAGGGCTTAGTGGAACGGTTTAAGAACAATGTACAATTACTGAGACGCGTTTAATATATCTACATTATAATTACATTAAGTGTTGTTTAATTATTAGTTTATTTTATTGTTTATTTCTGTTTATATATTTATTATCCGAAGTATGATAAAGTCACAATCTGGATACTTTTGATTTTTAATTCGCTCGTTGAATAAATAATGACTAAGTCACAATATATTCCTACTTTATATGTTTACTCTTTTGTTTAAAACAAAAACAAACAAAAACAATAATACAATTATCGGCACATATCTACGAACAGTTATTTATATAATTAATCTAAGGATTTTGTATTGATATTAAATGGAATAAAAAAATGTAAATGAGTCTTCATTTTTTTTATTTCAGTAAACACAATAAATATGAGTGTTGTAAGTTAGATGTAGAGTTCGTAAGAGTTTTGAGGTTTCGAAACGATCATAAGTTTCGAGCGCTCAGATTTGTGACTGCTCGGAAACTATCAACATTTCGTAACGTCAAACTTACAGATATTTTTATTTAAAAAGCCTGTACTAGCCTAATTTAGAGTTCCGACTGTCTTGTTACGAGTTGCTAGAACTTGATTGAATAAATGTAAGTGCTTGAGATATGTGCCTGATATTGTGTCATGTATTTAAGATTTTTCCCGGAATGATTTTTATAGTATAAAAGATTGAAATTGTAGAGTTGTGATTGGCAAGCAACTAGAAAGAAATGGCAACACTGAATAAGGCAGCAAATTAGTTAAGTTTTAAATTAATCAGCCCGAGATACTGGATGGTAGATTGAAAATATATACGCCGTAAATATTTTTTGAATATCACTGTTTAATTTAATACTGACGGTATGTTGGTGTAGTTGTTGAACTCGAGTGCTGAGTCATAAGTCGTAGGTTCAATTCTTAAACGGGATAACTCATTCTATATCTAGTGAGGGAGATTTTTAATTATCTATTTGTCAAAACGTCGTATAAATTTAGAACTGACCGCTTGTCATATTGAAATTATTTTCTAATAAACTTGTCTACTCTAATAATATCACTTATATATTATTATATACTAATTATTCGAGACGATGTTATATCAAATCTGTAAAAATTTGCTTGTTGAAAATCAATAGAATAACATTAGTCAGTATAGAAATTAGTCTGAAACGTAAAAAAAAAAAAACACATTTGAAAAGTTAAGAGCCATTACTTATTTTGTAACTCAACTGAAACAAGATTATTTCATATCACTGAGATTTATTGTTTTTATTGTAATGTGAAATTTGAATCTACAAATATAATTTTAAAATTTAGTTTGCTTATTTGATTATCTCAATATTGATTAATTATTTTAATTTTTTTTCCAAGCCAGGACAAGTTCCAGGAATAACATTGTAAAGTTGATATATAAGGGAATTGTGAGATTAAGACTGGAGTTAACAGTTTGTAAGAATATCCTGAATTTCGTGAAATAAATGACTAATTAAAATTCACGTTTTGCTTAATTTATGGCAACAATATATGTGTATTGTTTTTTATTTAACCGGAATTTATTATATTTTCATGGGTATATTTTTTTTGAAATTGTAAATATTTTGTAACGTTTTTATTATAAAATTAACAAATGTTGCCAACTTAATAAGGATATTAGTGTTATAGACTGCATTTTGAAAACCTATAACTATTAGAAATAAGAAAAAGTGTAAATAATGTAGCGAATAGCCAGTCTTTCATACATTTTATGTCCTATGTCTCTTCAATGTTTGTCCGGCATTTAATAGTTATTTGATAAATATGTACTGGAATAAAACATGGTGTTTGTATTTAAACTACTATAATTTGCTTGCGATGTATCGAGCAGCTTCGTAGATTAAGTGACAAGAAGGAAAATAATAACCAATATAAACTATAAAAGTGTTTTTATTATATCATAGAACTACTTGGAAAACATTGTCAAATAAAGGTCAATACTTATATTACTGAAATGCATTAAGGCGTCATTATAAAGCTTAATAAAATTATATTATTTAAAATCACATTTATGTACTTATTGGAGATTGAAGTGTCGATAAAATAGAAAAAATAATATTGACTTAATAACGGAAATGGCCTTTCCGCGAGCGCTCCTCGTGGTACACTCTCATGGGTGAGTAGTTGCCGTTGGAGCCGCCGTTGGTGTTCAGTCCTGTAACGTGTTAACAGCTTTAATTAGCTGGGTTTCTATCTCAGTTTGTAACAAAAACTTTGAACGTCGGATTAATTTGAATTTTTGCATACCAATTAAGTACCGATGACAAAATAATATGAAAAAGAAAAACAAATCATTTTTAAGAAAAATCTAACTAAAAAATAAATAATAGTTACAAAATATATGCAACACAACTAATTATTGTCGTAATAATATAAATTATAGAAGTAGTATTAAAATAGTGCAGTCCAAAATAAGTGCCTTCTACGACGGTACAGACATACAGACCTTTCCCATTAAATTGTCCATCCACGGTGCTAGCTTTACGCACGAATAACAAAATAATTATTAGCATTTAGGAAAATGAGTATGAAATATGATATGTTTGACGAATATTATAGAACTACGACTAATGAAAAGTAATAATGAACTGATGGTCGATAATTTGTTAGACAAAGGACGGCAAAAACAACTATATATTTTATTCTCTTTAGATGCTATTTCCCCCCGTGACGCTGTAACAGACAATAGGGCTAACAACATACACATAGCAAAAAAAATGTTAGTTATACTCACTGTAATGACTCAAAATAAATGTCAATGAATAATTATGAAATCTTTAATAGAAATGAATGTGCCAAGGAATATAAAATTATTGTATGTTAATAAAAAGCACGTACCAATCAAAACTACAAAGAGGAGACGTCACTATTTAAAGCAAATGGCTAATAAAAGACACGCACACATCACTACTACGAAGATGTTACTTTCAAAAAGAAAATGACATGTGTATGGTTTCATACACAATTATTCGCGACGTATGCAGTACTCGTAATAACTTAGGCATGGAATATTGGACCCTAGGTGGAGATGAAGGGGTCAGTTTACCCTACAGTGTAAGAGCAGCACGTGCGCGAGCGCCGAGCAGCTCGAACTTACACAGCACACAGTAATAACAAAGAATATTGAGCCCTAGCCTTATAGTTATAGAGGTCAATTTGACCTGCAACTTGTTAGAGGTGACAATCAGCGCGGCGACAGCAGCTCCAACTATACAACATGACATCTGTAATAACCGGATGCTGGTACGTAGGTGCATAGTTAGAGAAGTGAGATTACCCTGCAGCAGGTGCGAGGGCGGCGCGTGCGTGGGCGAGGCGCAGCGCGGGGCCAGCAGCAGGTGGTAGAGCGCGAGGTACACGGCGGCCGCCAGCAGCGCCACCACGCCCAGCCCGCGGTGCAGCGCGCGGGGGGACTCCTCCAGGGACACCAGCCCGCCCACGATGGCGCCGAGGCAACGACCTAGTAATAGTTCAACTGATAAGTGTTTTTATTCGTTTCGTCTTATGATATTAGACCTATTACCTACTGGCTATACAAGCGTCAATGGTAGATCGGTCTAAAGATGTTCAGCTACCACAGGTCTGGTTTAACATATAAAGGTTGGTGGTTACATCAAATTTCTTCTATGATACGCTTGTATCATACATATTTTCTGATACCGACCAGACGGCTACGTTAATTCATAGACAAGTGACAATACCTCTACCGTAGATGTAATATGAAATATAACAGAAACTTTTTTAAAAAACACTTCTTCTGACGCGATTGGGAAAAATGTTGAGTGTGAATTTTGATGATGCGCGTGCACAGCGACAGAAAAAAGCCACAGTCTGTAGTTAGATGCTAAATCTTTCATAAGTTTTACAAGAAGTGCTACCAACATAGTAAAAGTAAGAATATCTACCACCTGTCTCTAAGTGGCTTGAGAACCGATGTATTTTAGAATTTTTGTGTTTGAAACACAAGTTACATATCAGTGTGAATAAATAAAAAAAATGGTGTTTTTTCACCACTAATAATTCAATTATATATACGACAGTGACAGATATGTACTGATATTTTTATGTGTAAGTATATATTTGCTAAACAACCTCCAAGTAGCACTAGATTAGATGTTTGAACTTAACTAAAAGTTAAAATGTAATTGAATTATTGTTTATACATATTGTTATTAAACCAAAATTAAAATAACTATAAATAGTGTGCACACAGCTGAACATCATATATTAATATAAACATATATTTTCAATTCATTAATAAACTAATTTAAATACTCAAAAATAAATTCTGATAAATAAATAAGATGAGATAAAACAATATAAATTATTTTAATCACTGATTTGTATCTATATTTATCTATGATCTTTTGCAGATTTCTCCTAAACTAATATTACTACATAATTAAAGTTTGATTTCTGTTTTAGTTTTGGAGATGTCTGAAGATATTTTATAGTTAATTAGTTGCATGTAATTAAAAACTTGAATGAATCAAATAGGTTACTTCGTAATTCAACAATTTATAAAAATTACAAAACCTCACCAATACAAAAGTGCGCGATGACGGGTAGGGCCTGCCCGGTGGTGGTGTACTTCCGAGGCACCAGGTGTCTGAAGTACAGCATGGCGGTCACCCACACCAGACTCAGCGTGAACACCTCGAGCAGCTCGCACACTATGATCCCCGTGTAGGAGTCGCTGTAAGCCAGACCTGCGAGAAATATATTAGGCATTATAACATTACTAAAAATATAATTCAACCCCAAAAAATATATGGAACTCCTGATTACCCGTATAACGAAGGCAGTAGAAGGTAAAGGCAGTGATGAAGAGGTTGGAGTGTCCCACGTAGTCCACGAGGGCCTCCGCCCAGTACAGGGCGGGCAGGGCGGGGAGCGCCCCCGCCGTCTGCGTCAGACCGACGTACGTCAGCGTGGCGTTGTGCTGCAACACCGTCCTGCGGGAACACTTCTTTTATATTATAGAGAAAAAGCTCACAAAAATAAATATAATACTCATATAGTCCACTGGTGATAGTGCTACATATACCAACTATAGAGTTGCTATATGTAGCCCCATCCTCGTCCGTCAATCGTGTAGTGTGTGCACTGACCAGGGTAGGTAAGCGTCGACGGCGCCCCACAGCGCCCCCAGCAGCGCCAGCACGGCGGCGACGGCGGCCGTCTCGGCGCCGTAGCGTCGCACGGCCGACATGGGCAGCGCCAGCACGCCCGTGGCCGTGTGCCACCACCACTCCGGAGTAGACAGCGGCATGTGCCTGGGAGGGGAGAGATGGATACCACGTATATGTTATTTTATGACATTAATTCGTTCATTTTTACAAACTTTTCGATAATTTATTTTCATGAAATCCACTTCGCTTTTTTTTTTTTTTTTTGTATCATGATAAAGAATCAAATGTAGAATCATATATTTAAATTCTTATATCCACTGTCCACGTATCTCCACCAATGTAATTCTATTGGCTAAATTATGAAAACAGATTACATTGGTCTATATAAAGATTTTACACCAAAATAAGTACTAGGTTTGTTCCTATTTTATCATCGTTATATTTATCCCTGTATGGGAAAGGTCCACGCAAAATTTGTCATTGTCTAGTATTCGGTACAAAATCGCTACTAGTCTTAAGGACACGTTTACAGTTTTGCCGAAAATCATCAACTTTTCGGTACATATTGCAACAAAATCAAACTTAACGTGATAAAACATATACTAGCAGCAGATATAATGTTTTTTTTTATATTTAAATCCTTAAAAAGAATAAATTATTATGGCTTTTAATATTAAAAAAACGAATTTCAATCACTCCTTCACATATATTCCACGATTTCAGACGTAGTTTCGGTACATTTTTTTTGTATTAATTGCCATATATTTCAGAATAAAAAAATACCTTGTTAAGAAAACATACTCAACTACAATCCTGTGAAGAACAAAATTATCAATGCTTTACAAAATATCTTAAAAATATAATAAAATATTTTCTATTTTTATATGAAACGAACGTATTCTCGTATGAAACGAAAACGTTTTTCGTTGACGTATTCATGTTCGAAACGAATGCGATATTTGTTTACGTATTCTTGTATGAAACGAATACGTTATTCGTTTAAAAAAAACAATCCTAAACTCTGTGCACCTAGTCCAATCCTTCTAAGAGATCCAATAGCATCCATCCATCAGTATACTTCAAGGTCACTCAATTAAATTAAACTCGTCTGATCTAGCCTTTTTCGTTAATTAGCCTTTGGTAGCAGACTTCAACGTTTGGACCTTCAGGTCACAAACAATACTAATATAAAAAAAATAATTAATATTAAGAAAATTATAAATAAATGATAAACCAATAAATTCAAACTATCAAAATTGTTTCATGTAGTCATTATTTAGACTATACATACGTATGTGTGCGTACTTAAGCTTTGTCAATGTGTTGTGTGATTTGCGACCTATCTGTTTCTTAAACGCGTCCTTAAGGGTAGTTAGTAACTGAAATAAAGGAACTTTAAAATAGTAAAAAAAAGAAAATAATAATAATATTAAGACATTAAATTCCACACAAACTAACAAAATTAACACTATATCTTCATAATATTAGTAATAAATACTAACTCGAGTAATAAGTAATTATTATCAACAGCAAAAGTAAATAAAAACAAAAGTATCAGAATGTCACGAAAGAAAATGCTTTTTATATAAAAGTATGGTTGATTCGATATAATTTATACCTGAATATAATGAAAGCTGCAGAGACTTAAACGAAATGGAGTACTCACACTACGTATGATTTTATTCTCATGAAAAACAAAACATTTCAAAAATAATGACAGACCCGAGCGCGGGAACATTACATATAGCTGTCGAGTGCTGCGAGTAAATACTTTTAAGACTGGATACAAAATTATTGTAAAACAACACACGGCTCGTTCACAATGTACGCGTCTATTAACGTGGATACGACATGTACGTGGATATGTCTACTTATAACAGATTTATCAGTCGTATCCACATTACATAAGTTCGTGTAATGGGTTTGTATTATTTTCTACCCGTTACGCGACTTTAGTTTCAAATTATGCAGACTCAGCGTTTATTTTTTGATATTTCTTCGCCATGTTTTAAAAGTCATTATGAAGACTAAGCGTATATTTTTTATACATCGTGGCCATGCTTCTATAGTATGAAATAGTTTACGATAGAGATCGTACTGAGAGAACCGTTTATAATTAATTTAGACAATGTTTACCCACTGAGCGTTGTTTAGCGTAATAAAATAAACAAACCTACTATGTATATCAAAAAAACGTTTTGTTTACTGTAATGAACTTTAAAAAAGTGAACGATATCAGCGAAGAAGTCCTAATAATCAACTATTATGTAATTTATTCGTATTTTTATCTCCATAAATATTATATTAATATAATTGTCAGTACGTTGGTTATTAATTACAATACAGACACTGTGTAAACATATGTTTTATTAAATACTCACGTGTCAAACAACAGTATAAGAGCTCCTGTGATCATAAACAGCGCGTGCATCACGAAGGGCACCAAGTAGGGGAAATCGGGCATTTGATCCGCAGCCAGTCCAGCTATTGGTGGAAATATGGCCAACCCCACCGTCCCAAAGGCCAACTGTCGGCCAACATCGCCACGACCCAGTGAGGTCTCTCTCGTAGCGATCACACAAGCGGCTCCTAGCAACGCCAGGGCAGCCGTTGGCCAAATGTCCGCCAACACCCTGCATGTTTGTATGTTATAATTTATGAGATTGTCGAATACATCTGTTTCTGTGAATGTTTATCATTTGTATTCTTACAAAAACGTACACGTTACCTTAAAATACATTTTTATTTGCAAAGAAAATTAAAATAGCAATACGTAAATAAAACGATATCTCAAAGATATAACACGTAGAATAAAACAAGGAACGAACAATCATAGAGGAGCAAATTAAATTAAATTTGAAATAATTATAGAATAAGAAATATATTGACACGGATAACTTTCCGTCACTCTGCAAAATGAGCCACCGTGTCACACAACTCGACGAATCATTTTTAATATATATATATATATTCGTCTCTATCGGGACGAAGATGTCTGTTGAGCTGCTAACATATAACTAATTTGAAGGGGACACTCCGGCGCCATACGGTCGACCCTCACCTGATGACGAAGTAGGTCCAGAGCGTGGCGGCGGGGTCGCCCAGCACGAGGCGGCAGTCGGCGTGCGCGAGGACGCCGCCGGGCTCGTCGTAGGGGTCCAGCACGCGGCAGCGCACGGCCGGCCGGCACGACGCGCCCGGGGACTGCACCAGGCGGCTCGGCGGGACCAGGCACTTGGACGGACTGCCTGGGTGGAGCACGTGGACTATTGTACCATGAACTTTGTGATGTCAAATTATCCTACAAACTGCATGGACTGCTCTCGACTTGGCAGATAGGTGCGGCGGTCGTGGGTTCGATTTCCACACTAGATTATTTTTGTAATATAAATAATTTTCTATGTAGATATTTTAAGTACGTATTTACAAAAAAATATATAATAAGGCTTTGTTATAGTACAAATGTTAAATATTTATTATAATTATAGACCCATATATATGTTTCACATCTTCCAAGATTTATCCGCGGAAGTCATTTTATTTTTCTTTATAAACATCAATTATTTGTCGAATGGGTCCAGCGGCTAAAATTTCAAAAAGCAACCATCACTAACCAGTTCGATATGTGCACCAGTTGTTCTCAGCCGTGGAGTTATCTTTTGGTGGTTCCGGAGCCAGCAGCGACAGAGGCACCCTCAGGCGCGCGTCATGCTGCATGTACACCAGGCACTGACCGTTGGTGCACAGGTGGGGAGGATTCAGTTCGAAGTAGTCCTCGTCTTCGGACTCCTCCGCACCTAAATCTGGTAATGGCTGGGACGAAAGGATATTTTTTTAATTTCAAATATGCATACAATACACTTATGAAACATCAGACTCTAGAGTCTAAATAGTTACAGGGTTATAAAGGATAGACCACTGAAGAGCCAGGCAGAAAATACATGAATACTCTATTAACTTATTTATAAAAAAAAAATTACACTGTTGTAAAATCAGTATTAATGAAACACAGTTTTCATGACGTCATAAGTATGACGTCATTTTTATATCTGTTTGACCTCAATTATTATACATTACTATGTATGAAACAAATAACGTTCCTTGAAGTTTAAGATTATTAAATTTTAGAAAAAATAATTATAAAAATAGTAGAGATAACGTTCAAACTAAATCGTAACTAATTTTATGTAATAGTAATAATCTAACTTTATAAATATCTCAAAATATTATCTTAAATGTATTTTTATTTTATAATAATCTTTAAATTTATGTTGAATGTATTTAATGGATTATTAATTCAATTATAAAGATAAATACATGAATGCGAATATTTCAGTTCGGAAACTGTCATTGGCAATTTTTAGTAACATATGGAATATATAGTAATATAGAAATTGGACAGATTCCAAAACTACGTGGGAGTGTGCTTTTGACATAATATGTTAAAAAAGTTCTTAGATATTAACCTAATTAATTCATTTTGCTTTGTTTTTTCCTCTTTTAATAGTAAATATTATTTTAAAAATGTATTTATATAGTATATGAGTCATAAACATAATTTAATCGCATATTTGAAGTAGAACGTGTTCGTTGCTGGTGCGTTTGTCATCTCGTTAGATCATCATCACAACTACATGAGATTACGTACCACGATAAGTCAAAGGTCAAGGAATAATATATTGCCGACATCTTGGAATTTTAAACGTTATTATTTTAAATATGACAGTTATGCTCACAGTGGCGTTGGCGACGCTGTTGTACATGGGGCTGAGGGTGGTGGTGGTGGAAGTGGTGGACGTGGTGGTGAAGTTCTGCCTCACCCACTGGAGGTTCTCATCCGCGCAGCCGTACTCGCACGCGTTCACCGCCAGCACACCCGACTGAGGGAAAACGACATTTTCATTTATTTTGTGTTTTTGTCGACTGTATATTTGTTTATGTGGATATCTATGTTTATTTATAAGCGTATGTATATATGTAAGTAGGTGTATGTATGTATGTATTTTTTTCCTGTTTCTGTGTGCTTTTTCCTCCATATAATTGGTTGGCTGGAAAAAATGCTCTTTCATGATGGGACCGCCAAATTTATACCATTTTTTTTTTGTAATTTCCAATTGTATTATGGAATATTAATAATTATTATGACTTACTTTAATTGGTATTAGTTAGTACTTATTCCAAGACAAACTTTTATAATTATTTTTATCAGTTCACATACATCTTAAGAGAATTGAAAAATATCGTAAATATTCCACTTCTACATTATTACTGGTATGAAAGTCTCTAGAAACATCTGGAAAACACGAAATCTATTAGGCGTTAAAAAAGAACAAATATTAAAAATATGAATGCATACCTTCTCGCCCTCCCAGCGGTTGCAGCGCATGCTCTCCGCACAGACCTCCTGCATCACGTACGCGCCCGCCGCGTCGCACATGAACAACACCTGCGGACGACGCGCCTGCGGACCAGCGGCACTGTTATTACAGCTGGAGGTATATCAGTCAAGGAAGGTTTGGAATATCGAGGTAACGGACAAGTACACCTGGAAGAACTATCGCTATATCACACAAACATATTTGTATGTGTGAATCGTAAGCACGATATTCGGTTCAACAGTCAGGGTGACTAATTAAAAGGAACAGGTCTTCCGAATATTGAAGCTGGTTCTTGGATAAGTACAAGCCTATTTTAAGTAACAAATCCAGCATTGGAGCGTTATCCATGTCCCGCGAGGGTTTGAACTTTTTAGGGCTAGAAAATTGGTGTGAATATTACCAACGACCTTGGGCTCAATCGGGTCACTAACCAAGAGCAACAGGTTATCTGATTATTGAAACTGATTCTTGGATGAGACATTTGGGTAGAAACCTATATTTTATTATTCATGGGATTCCTTTTGTAATTTGTCTATTCCAGCCAAATATGATAGTCAATGGTATACAATATTGAATTTACCAAAAATAAGTACATAAGTTTAAAATAATTTGATACACTTCTAGAATATATTTCTATTTGAAAGGTTACTTCGACAAGGCGCTATATCATCTGTAAAATACTTCACATATGGAAATAACAAAAAAAACGGAATAAATACATCGTTCTAAAGCGACGACTTACTTCATGGCGCTCAGTGTGAGGTACAGCCAGCAGCAGCGAGTAGAATACAGCGCTGAGTATCAAACATACAGCGGTCACCACACGCAGCAACCTTCCTGAACCACTGGGGCCGGTGCCTCCGCCGGTGGAACCTCGTCCTACTGATAATCTATGAAACCATTTTGTTTTTGGGATAAAGGAAATATTTTGTTTTCATTCGTCTAATCAATAAAAAAATATTACTATAATCTTACTTTGAGAAACATAATTAAAGTAATATTACATTAACAATGTTTGGATAAGAAGTTTTGATGACGTCATCGGTATCAACATTTCGAGATCTGTCATTATTTTGATCAATTAAAAATTTAATTGATCAAAATTAACAGAAAGATTGTCGGATTATCGATTATCATGATTTTTAAAGAAGAAGCGATTTTGTTTTATAAATAAGCAAATAATATCCATACTTGTCAATAAGGGGTCCTAGTATCGCGGGGCCCAGCAGCGCGACGCAGGGCGCGACGGCAGATATCAACCTGGCCTCTCCTCGATCCAAACCCACAGAGAGCATGTGCAGTGGCAGATATGGGAAGATGCATCCTATTCCTATTTAACGTTACTAGAGTCAATTACAATGTTTGTACTAAAAATGAATAACTATTAATAAGAATTTTTAAAATGTTATAACTTCTTTGGACCGTCATTTCTCAAACTCGATTAGATGCGCTTAACCAACCTTTTAGGTATCTAATATTATATGAGCATCGATAAAAACATATTTTGCCGTCCAGATCAATTATTACCTAAAAATGGATAGAGTAAGTGAACCCTTGCTTTGACAAAAAGAATAGGTCCCCATTTTCAACCCTGACAATGACAAAATATTTGTATCTTGAACACACTTAAGTCAATGTAGATAACCAAGGAAGCCTGCATATCATATTATTTTAGAAGAATTAGAGCGGACTGGTGGGTTATGATCCGGTTTTATACAGGTTAAAGATCATTTATATGATATATGTAAGGTGCTTATGTAAATACATAATATTTTTTTTATTTTATTATTCACTTATTGTAAATTTATTCGTATCGTTCGGAACTTGATTAGAACATGTGCATGCGGGTAACATGTACCGACACGTACACATTAGCGGTCAATGTGGTGATAAATATTCTACACATTGCCTTACTGATTACTGATATGCATATAAGAACAGTATTGACCTGCATTCATATAATATCCATTTTAATCACGAGGCAGATGGAAATAGTGATTCATTTTAGTTTAAGTAAGCTTTGTTTTTAATGTTCCTGTAAGGCAACAGGTAGGTACTCTAGCGTCATAATTCCTTAGCGCATTGCGGTAGCGAATCCAGAGGTGAACGGTCCCTAAATCATTCCATACATGTACCTATATGGACAGACAGTTCTTCCTTAGAAGGAAGCTTGCGACGCAGCATGCGGGTATTGGCCATCCAATAAAACGTTTGCCATTGGACCACTTTTTGTCGTGACCTCAAGAAGAATAAATGGTACTTGCCCAGATACTGGTTTATAACTACTTGGTAACAAAAAATGGCTTGGTAATTTTAATCTTTCATAACTTCAAACTGTTAAAATTTAAACTGGTTATAGAGTTTTATTTTCGATTTAAATCATCAAGTTGTTATATTCTTCTTGAAAAATATTATGAATCAATGTTACGTAAGCTATTCTACGCATATATATTGTTTATTATATTATATAAATCATGTAATTTGCAGATATAGATATATTCTTCTTAAATAATATAATATTATTAATCAACGTAACGTAAGCCGGCACGTGCGTTCGATTTTAAAGGAAGCTTTGACTTCCTATTGATCGGTTATTGATTGCTTTCATATAGGTCACTTACCTGCGAGGAAACAGAAGAGTACGCACTTGAGCGTAATGAGGTTCTTATTCACAAGCTGCCCCATATTGAGTTTGTCTGTGTGTTTACAGCACCGTGATTACGTCGACAAATGTTTTATCATCTTGCATCTGAAAAAATAATAATTGGTCAAGTGTGCTGAGTCGCGTTTTAATTAGAGAACATGTCACAAATACCAAGTGTTCGTTCGTAGAACAAATTACACGGAAAAGATAAAGATATTTTTTCTATTTTACTTCATTTTATTGCATCAAGCAAACAAAGGAAGTAGTAATTTCAAAACATTTAGCGGTAGTTGTCCATTTACCTATTTAGCTATATATCAAGTTTCAACATAGTAAAATAAGCTCTTGGACTTTTCTTTCAAACTAGTCTCCTATCCTGTAGCCAAGCATATGTAATTTAAATATAAGTAATAGATAATAATTATGAAATTAGTGGGAAGAATGGCATATGGTCGTTTTAATTAAGACTATTAATAGTTGGTTTTATCGCAATCGTATTCGCCCACGACGACATAATACTGAGCACATGGTTTTAAAATAGTTGCCTGCGAAATGACGCGAGCGTCTATTGTGGACTGGTTGTGACATAGCCTTAGGGCCGTGAATTTAAAGTACTAAAACATTTTGTTGGGTCTCTTATATTAGACACTTATATTCTCAGATTTTAACGGTTTAACACACATCATTAACTTTTATGTCTTTTGTCGTTGGTACTTTTTAGACATCATGTCAGAAGTCTGCATAATAATGATATTGAGCGATTTAAATTACAAATAAACCCGCATAGCACATGGAACCGCCATTTTGCCGATCTCGTAAAATGTTTAACAACTGTGCAAGAATTTCATGTAAACAATATTATGAATTCGCAACGTTTAAAAGAAATTCTTTAATGTGTTTGAAAATGATATTTTTTATTGTATGTTCGTGCTTAAATGTTTGTACTAACAAGTTACCATTAACTAAAATAATAATAAAACAAAAGCATAATATTTTCAAATAATACCTAAATAAAAATGATGATACAATTTGTAAAATGGAAATAGGTACACAATTATCTTTCGTATTATATTTAATAATTCATTATTTATATCAACGTCAACCTATCAACGTCAATGTCATATTTATTATAAACGTCAAAAAATAAAGACAAATTCGTTGTGTTTTTTCGTTCATAAAAAAAAAGATGTGACTTTCTACTACCAGATATTTAGGTTAAATGAATTTCAGGTCAAGAAGACTATCCACTGTGTACGACGTTGAAAGGGTATCAATACAGATTTTATGGGATGAGTTATCGTAAACAAACTACTCACTAACGTCCACATGACAGCTGTTAATTCAAAACCGGCCATGATTTGTTATTTTAGAACGTACAAAAATAAATAGGATTTTAAATGTTTAACATTAAAATAATTATTGGCCGTAATTTGATATGAATGTTCTCAACATTCACCAGATATTATAATTTGTTTAAAAATAATAAAAACTTTTAAATTGAAATTTTTCATTTAAAAAAAATGCAATACACACATACGTAGGTACGTACATGTGTATATAGCATTTTTTACATACGTATGTGAGTGTATAGGTATACACTACATACCCACTGTATATATGTAATGTATTAGGTAAGTGCTTTCTTATTGCTTAATTGCGTGTCGGCGGGCTATTTGTTAGCAGCAGAGCGCAAAAGTTTATTAGTATGGAAATGATCAAGGTTATTTTCAGCACGTTTGTCAAGTCTCTTGGCAGTTATTGTTACTTTTAATTTGATTTCCATCTGTTTAGTACTGATACTTATAGAGACGAATTAGCATAATATAAATTTGAATTCACCTTTACATTTCTTCCGATGAACTCACTAGCAGTGATGACTCAAGAATTTGAATTAAATTTCAATATAATTAATGAAATTAAGAAATAATATAAGATGAAAATTGTTTATTAATATCAGAGTTAGATATGAGATTCGATTCTAAACAATAAAAACATCACACAAAGTTTCATAAATATTCAGCACACTGTGGTTACAATTTCTTTGAAATCATCTTTTGATGGCTTACTACAAACTCACTGATGGCCCAAGAATTGTAATATTAACTGTATAAGAATGGTTAAATGGCTAAGTTGATGCGCTTTACCACCTACGACTACATTTCCATTTCGCATCAGGTGGAATGTAGTCAAGCGTCAACTTAGTTTGAGTGTAAAAAAAAAAAAAAGATTTCAAAACGTGCAACAATGTGACGTAAATATTCAGCACACCGTCGTTACAATTTCTATCTTTTTTTAGATACATACATTTCCTATAAAAACAAAACATCATAAACAATGTGATAGTGTGAAGCGGATGCAACGCCCAGCGACCGTAACGACTACTCCACGAATGTTTCACCTAACGAGTTCATATAATAAGGTTAGGAACAATTCTAAATTGTTACATACTTCCTTCATCCAAAATGAAGAATACGCCTTTTATCCAATGGAACGTCTATTTGTTAGTAACTCTTCAAAGTCAGATTCAGAGACGACACGATGATTTTTGCTATATGAAAGTTCAATATGTTAATAATTTTCAAAATCAGTTCCTCTAGTGGCTAGTAAGAGTATTGACGTTATTATACGTCGGTAGTTTTCGAGCGGTGACGAAACGAGTTCAATAACAATCAAGAATTCGTTTCGAGACTGCTCCAAAACTATTAACGTTTCGTAATTTCAAAGCTCGTGTTAAGGGTACAGAAAGAAAGCACACTATGATTTTCATCGTATGGCAGTTCTATAGGTTAGTAAGTCTGCAAAGTCAGGTTGAGGTCATAACCGGTTAAACGCAGGCTTTATCGTGACCTACAATGAACGTTAAAATGCATAAAGAACAAGAATTGAATATATTTATTATTCAACAAGGACTAAAGGCTATTAATATTAAGTCCACAGGCTATAGGAAAAACTAAAATATAAGTAAGTATAACAATATTCGATAATCCATTATTCATGATCCTAACTTAAATAAAACAATTTACAGTTACTTGCTTTCTGTAAAACAAGTACCTATCTATTTATTTTATTTATTTATTTAAATCTTTTCCATTTTGCATCATTATCAGTGTACGTCGAATGGAGGTGTCACGAGGACCTTTTTTGATACTATAGAAATTTCTGTTAGTAACCTAATATACTATCTATATATATATATAAAAATGATCTATCTCTCGTCTGTCAAAAATATACTCATTAACAAAATATGCAAATAAGAAACAATAATAAATAAAGAAATCTGATGCAAAAAACATCTTTGTAACGGTTAAAAAACAAAACGTAGACAGAAAAATAAACGGGTTTAAAAAACAATTTGTAACGATAGGAGGCTCGAGCCGGGAGTGTATGATGTCGTCATCGCTATACTCAGCAAGGTCCGTCGCCATGCGTGACTGACGACGTTCGATACCAGGGCGATCCGCGTATTTATATCATCAGCAATATTAAATGTATATGTATAGCTCTTATAGTATACTTACTTAACAATAATATACCTAAATTAGATTTATTAATTATTATTAAAAAGACAAAATGTCTATAACGAAATAAATTTGTCAACCTTTAATCTATAACGAAAGAAATATATGTCAATATAAATTTAAACAATAAAGGTTTTCTAGAGTTACAAAAACTATATAAAGTATTGTATTTATTTATTTAACATTAAATATTTTAAATATTATTGCGAACTATTTATAACTGTAAAATATATTTGAATAATAAATCAAGTACTTTATTAAATAATATGACATTAGCATGACTTTCGTAACATGATTTAAATAAAAACAATAGGCGATTGAATAAAAAAATATGTCATGATTACTAATTGGCTAATATTTCTCACTTATTGTATAAGCTTTATTATAACATTTAAGAAGACTCTTGACACCGCAAAGATAAAAGAAATTTACATAAAATTAATTCAAAATTTATAAATATAAGAATTAAAAACTAAAACCGAAACTAGGAGGGATTCGAACTATTTTTATGTATGAAATATTTTTCATTCTATGTTTAAGTATTTTAAATTTAAATAAGCTTAACATCTATATATGTTTATAAATATCGTCAAACAATATAAAATGGTAATAGGTACATTTTTAATAGGTATCTAAATCAAAAACCAGACTGCAACAGGAAATATATCGACTCTTATTTTAATGAATAACGGTATCGATTAATCGAATGATATGGAAATAGTTATCAAATGACGTGATCTCCGGTTTTTAATTTAGAAATTAGTACAAAGAAGCCATAAACATGATGTTACATTTCAGATTGACGGCAAATCAATACACAGGCCTGGCTTGTCTTAAAAACTATCATAGTTTTAAGTTTTGTTGCTTTACAATAATATTACTTTGATTATACTAAGCTTTATAAAATAATATTGGTTTATGCCTGCTTAGTAAAATAATGAATGATTTAGGATGACGTCATCAAAACATTATTGAAGTAATATTACTTTTAGGAGAAATTCGAAAGTAAGATATTGTAAGACTGCTATTCGTTGATATTTTTTATGAGATTAAAAAAAAAACAATAAATCCAATTGAATTAATATTATAATAGATAATGCGTTATTGTTGAAGATGTCGCTTTTCCGTTGTTATTTACTGATAACCCTCATGCAATTTTGCCTTGCATTTAGATAACGTACATACAAAGAACCGCATGAATGAAACCTCTCTAATCAACAATCGTAAATTTTAAATAATTGTCAGTCACTGCCGATATATAGACTATAATTAAATATATCATATAGATAAAGGCCATACAAAATATAAAATATATAAACAGATCTCATTCATTTATGTTTTACTATTAATTAATGTTCGCTACATTCAAAATTAGATCGCTCTATTAAAGTACGTTATTCTTTTTTTTTTTTTTTAATTAATACTATAAAATCCGTCGTATGTTTATGAACCCTGAGGTTTGTTCATGGACATAGACGGCATTCAAACATTATTCAAAGGAAAAGAGACAAAGGAGGGCAATTATAAAGCTGTAGGCATGTATTATAGTGTATACAAGCCTTAATAAAAATCTCGAAGAACAAAGTATTTGACATTTGCGACTTTAGAAAGAAAAATATAGCAAAGGAACAAGCCAACAGTCTCAAACAGGTTGTTTGTATGAATACATAGTTATAGAATCGAGTAACAACTGCCACAAAGAAATATTATTTAATGTATTCATAATTTATATTCTTTAATGATACAATGTTTTTTCCTATCAAAATAGTCATATCTATCTTATTTCAGGCTTTTTAACATATGAAATGAAAAGCGTAAGCATAAGGGTTATATGTAAATTAGCTGTTGAATATAACTTCTCAAAATTCATTTAAAAAATGGCACCATTAAAATACAATATACAACTATGCTTATAATAAAATAAAATAAATATGTCATATGAATTAAAATTATACTTGAGAATATACCGGTCTTAGTGCATCAAAAAAGTATCAAGCCACTACTTACTTAGACTATAAATTCGATGACTCGCGAAACACTAACACATTTACCAGAAAAACTGCAAATTTAAGTTATTATATTAAGCAAACTTTCAACACACACTTGCAAACTAATATGGATATATGTCAGTACTGCTATAAACAAATACGAGAGTAGCTACAGTTCACAATGTTGCACGAATTGACTTATTTATATATATATGTATGTATATATATATATATATAGTAAGAAACAAGAACGTCTTGGACCGATAATACGGACACCCGACACATTCGTACACCGCGACCAACCGCGAATAACTGGGCCGCCAATGTTGGAGCGACGTTTCTCTTACTTTTTACTCCGCATGTTGGTATTTCAACAAACTTAAATGAGTTTTTTTATACCAATAGTTGTTTATTTGCACAGATAAATAGAGAAATTTCTAAATCTTGTAATAAATACTATACTTTCTCAAAAAAAATCTCATTGAGTCTTTTTAATATAAATGTATAATTTATATACTCTTCCAACGATATATAGACATAAACATGGCTGGAGTTAACAGAAACTAAAAAAAAGAGAATAAATTCCTCTACTGGAATTACAGGCATTTCTGCAAAAGGCAATTGAGCATGTTCCTTCCGATGTATAGTACATATATGCGTAATATATATTAGAAATTTGGAATAATATTTAATGTAATAGTTTGACAATTTGAAAAAGGTAAAAAAAATCGTAAACAGTACCAAATATTCGGGTGCAATAATTTACTATAAAAGATCTTAACAGATGTTCAATGCGGATCCCTAGATCAGAACTTATCAGCGAGATATATCTAAGATGAATGAATCTTTTACAAACCATACATTAGATGTCGTAAGGATTCAAGTTTATCCGAACAATGGACGTGATAAATTACATTCAATGAATGACTAAGAATTACAAATATAGCTTAGATTGCAGGATTGACTCATATTTGTAACTGTATTTGTAACTTTTTCATTAGAATTTGTGTGTGCTTTGTTTAAATCAGTTGTTCTTTAATGAATTGTTTATATTTTATATACTTCACTTAAAATAATAACATACTAGAGCTGCCTTCCTGGCTCTAATAGCCAATTTTCTCCTAAAGTGCGCGGGCGGTAAACAAGCTATATGAACGAGAAGAAAGGATGAGAAACAGCATTAGCATAATTGGAGGTCAGCGGCAATGGAACCGGTTTACTGGCTGAGCGTGGCGCTGGTGTTACGTCATCGGTGACATCATGCTAAATATATATATACACAGAATATCATCCAATTAGCATTCAATGACATACTCACAAAAATATTAAATCTATCGGTTTGATAGTCATCTTGCCGGTGTATTAGCTTGCCAGAGACGTTGGACCCCTCAACCTCGACTCACATGTTAAAACCATCTATTATCATTTAACATTTATACATCTTAGATTTTATTGTAATTGTAACTATAAAATTTGATTGCACAGATTATCCTTCGTTACTATTTTATCTGTATAGATTACAGGATATTCAATGTTCTTTAAGATTGTTCTTCCACCTAGAAGCAGTTGTTACTAACGTTCTTTCAGCTGCAGGCCTACCATGAACTCTTGTAGCTATACTACAATAATCTTACTTTCAAATTCGTCCTTAAAATAATATTGCTCTTATAGTGTTTCTATAACAAGTTTTAATGATATCGTCCTAAAACATTCACCCTTTCACTAAACCTTATTAACCCGTATCAGACATTAAAAAAAAGACATTTAAAGAGAATTCATACTTTTACGTAAGTAAGCGGGAATGAAATAAACTGTATTGTTTTATAGAACTCATGGTATAATAAAAATAATATTATTGTAATGTAACAAAACTTGTTAAAACTATGATAGTTTTAATAGTTCAGGGTAGGTCAGCAGGTCTGTAAGACTGTAACCAAGGCAGTAATTGCCAACACAGCCAGCTATTTTCCGTATCATTGAGCAGTGCGAGATTACCTCACGTGGGACTGAACTGTCTCTTGTTTCAGCAGTCAACTATTCATGTCATTGATCTATACGCTAATGCCTTTATATCCTGTTTTTATAGTTTTTTAATTAATTTATTTATATTTTTGAATTAATATCAGTGATTACTACGTCAACAAGTGTCAGGGCTATTTCGATACGAAATACGCACTTCTGTAAAGACTCTTTCCAACATAAACTTAAAGCTACGAGGATTCCATATACGCTTTAGTTTGGGAAGAAACACACCGCAAACTTGGCGGGTAATTTTATTATTGTGTTTGTTTTAAGAAACGTCAATATTTTGTGACAAATAAAAATATATTTTTTTTAACGACTTCTCATCCTAGCTCGTATTGAATACGTAAGTGGTTGTATCTTTCTACATCTTTCTAATCAAAGCGGTGCTACGGATTGAAATTTCTGCCATTACAAACATTTTTGAATAGAATGGAATTAGGAATTTAAAAAGGAAGTGACATACTTTTTCTATTTGTAACAACGTTTTTTTACGGTTTACGAATTTTTTTTAGTACATTAGAGTTAATATTTGAATAAGGATTTCTATATAAGCATAACATGTATTGTTATATTTTTATGTAACGTGCGTGATATCTCTTAGAGTCGAGTTTTTATTTTCAACACGTTTTGAATGCTGGGGCTTTTGAACTATATATCATTGAGATATATATTTGTTTTTCATTGATATTGCGGTTTTCATTGTACATATTTTATGTTGTGGTGTAAAATTTATTTGTACTTAAATAAACTAAAATATTGCAATGATACCAACAAAACAATGTAATAAAATTGAACAGCAACCTGTGGGTGAAAACGTGGGTGGGGTAACGATTTCTAGGTAAACTGACAAGGCTTTATTAATAACCACAAAACAGTGTATTTGGGTCATGTGGCGCACCCAACTAGCCTCCCTCCATTAGAGCCAAACAACCCTGTGTGCTATCAACGAACGTTTTGTGGACAGCTGCGAAATATTTTTCGATCACCGTAGCGTGACTTATTAAGCTTAGTACATAACATATAATATTAAATTCTTCCGTAAATTCATATTGACACACGGAACTTAAACAATAATAAACTGCATCATCTGTAAAGTACCTAATGTACTCGTAAAGTAGTTAAGTTATAGATATAAGAGAGCCATTGTATTAGTTAAACTTAGTGTAGTTATTAGAATACATACTTAGTAAATTTACCTATATATATATATATATATATATAGAGAATCATTGTTTCTAATAATTATTTTTGAATGTTTTACGACGGTAATAGGTATTCTTTGTACCATTGCGACGACTGCTATGTAAAAGAAGATTTGGTTCCGAATCAAACGATAATTGCGTTTCGTTTGATCAAAGTTTATTTATATAATTACGAAACACTTACCCCATCCTTTGAGAAGTTCGCAAGCTTGACCCCACTACTTATCAGAACTGATTTCCCCGGAAAAAACAAAAACTCTACATGAAAACAATTCAATCTGTAATAACAATTTGTCTATTTTTATGTATTACGAAGCTATTATTTTGTTAAATAAATATACTGATTGGCTTTAAATTTTACATTATAATAACAAACTATTACATATGCAAAAAACCCTTTTTGTTAAATTTTACGCAATTTATTCAATGCCTATGAATAATTACAATTTACAACAGTATGTTATATTATACACCTAATTGTCGAACCGTCGTTAGAAACTTTTTAAATAGAGGTATCCGTTCTGGAATTAATAATCCTGTCCTTTAACCGCTATTCTCTAATTGAAAACATTCCTGGGTTTTTAATTAATAATAAGTAATTAAAAACATACCATATACATATATGAATATTTTTGTTATTGAGATTCAGATTTTTTTTCTTTTATACTTATTGCTTGCTAATTAGTTAGTAGTAATTAGTTTTTTGTACTAAAATAAAGTTAAAACTTTTTATTATTTATAAAAAAGAAAATTTAATGACCTATAACGTGGTTGAAGTTATATTTTCGTTCGATCGGAATAATTTCCACTCACACTATACCAAACATTTTACAATCTTAACTTGTAATAATTTATAATATAAAACAATCACTCATTGCACGGTATTAAAGTACCTACTGCGTCGACTGTATAGCGCGGCGGACTGAATTACGAATTTAAATGGTTGGTTGCCCGTTGGTATTGCCGTCCGATGCCGGCCGGTGACCAGGACGAGCTTGCGAGTTGCGAGGTTTGTGTCAGAATTTAGTTTATAAAACAAACAATACTCAAATATGTGTACGTTTAGTAATATAATAATTACGAGGGATTCACTTTACACTACTTACACAATTATTGATGAAATGAAATTTAAATGCTTCTATAAAATTTCATTAGTAAAATTTATAACAGTACAACTGAAAATTAAGAGAGTAATATTATAATATTTTCGATGAATGTTGTGTATAAAATGAAAAATGGTATGCCGTACTCAACAAGTAGTATACGAAATAAAAAAAAAGAAATTGTTGAACGTTAGAATTAAAAGTAAACGTCAGCTGTCATTATCGCTTGCGTCGACTAGACAGTCAATTCCAATTTCCAATACTTGATTTTTTAAAAAAACGAGAAGAATCTGTAGAAAGCGTATGCAATATTGTTTTGTCAAAATTGTAGCAAAAGTTCATATTTATATTTTATTATAATTAAATGTTCTAGTTGATAAAAATATGACTATTTATTTGCAGTGTAAATAAAACCATGTTTGTTCCTAAAAAGCGTATGAAACCGTTGTAAATTATATTAAAGTGTAGTAATGGCACCTGGTAATAAAGAAAGGCATCCAGGACACACGGGTACGATACCCAAAACGAAAGTGCGAAACAATTGCAATGTACCGCAGGAGGCTGTAACACCAACACGGCGCGACATGGCTACTAACATGGGGACGGTAATTATTTTTAAACATTTTTCAGCACGCTTCCACAAATATTTTTGATATAACAGCCACCTTAATGACAGTTCGTTCGTTCGTTCGTTTGTGATTTGATCCTGAAATACTGAATGCTGTGAAGTTTTTTCAGATCACATGCAACTGTTTATTAATAGCAATTTGGTTCGCCATATGTATTGGCTAAACTCCAATTTACTCAGTAATTTTATACACGTTTATAAATCAGGAATTTTTCTGTGCTATTTATATTAAAATATGTGTCTTCACTGTATTTAAAATTATCATTTAATTAGACTAAGACCCTGTTATATATGGGAGGTTGTTTTTCTAAATTTAAATCCAAGAAGGTAGTTCAGGTTAAATTTTCCACACCTCCCTTGTGTGCATGTTATTAATAAAAATTGAAGACAATACAATTTTTTTAGACATCGTTGGATTGGGTTCCAGTTTCAGAATATAATACAAGGTCTAATTGTAATCAATCAAGGAAACAAACAAACAATACTTCAGACCAGGAATTGACAGATTTAGGTGAGAGTGGTTTAAATTATATAGATGCCAAGTAAATATGTTAATATGATACTTATAGAATTATAATGGAAATTTTATTACTATTCTACAAAAATATAATCTTTATTGCTATATTACATGCACATTTTCAAACATATGATATCTTTAACTTACTTTTAAATGAATATTATAAACGAAGATATTTGGAAACTAGATATAATATGTATCACAGTGGTAATCAAATATTACTCTTTTATAATAATATGTTATAATACAAGATAAGAAACACACTATCGTTTTTATGATATTTACCACATCATTTTAAGAATCCACAATTATATCTCTTATGTGCTGATGTGTATAAATGTGCATCAGATAGTGGCATGATTACTCACGGACTGACATACTGACATACTGTACTGACATTTTTTTAAATGTAATGTAATGTAATTGACGATTCAAAAGTGCATGTAAATGCCTACTTGAATAAAGATATTTTTGATTTTAAACTTCCTTCCTCAAGTTATTTTATCAGCTGTAGAAACTATAAAGATGCATACAATGATATGTAAAAAATATATAATTTTTTCAGATGTGATCATGTGTTTGATATATCTTGCTTTTCATTTGTGTCCTGTTATTCTATTTCATATTGAGTTTGTTTGTTGGTACTCTGAAAGTAGACAACTAATAATTAAATATTCAGTTCTATAATAAAACATTTTGTACATTATATTTTAGACAATTCAGTGTCTTACGAAGGCGGGTTTGGACGGTTTGTACCAGTTCGTCCTCAACCGCGTGCTCTGCCACTGACTGTACAGAATCGAGAGGGTTTGTCAGTTGATCAGCATGATGATGCAGCCTCCACTGGCTCGCATACATTGCATCCATATGCTCATCAAATGCAGAATGGTAATATATTATATATGGCGATGTTGGCTCATGGCCCTAACAGGATATCAATCTCTAATAACTGAACCCTATATCAGATCAAAATATTATATTTAACAGCAAATAATGTTTAGATTCATAAATAAAGAATTTGTAATAGATTAGAAATCTAAGAAGATCCTATAGAAATCTAGCATAGCTAGGAACCATTATTATGAATATATATCTCTAATAATCCACACAACATCATAAATTGTGGGAATATGACCTGAAAAAAAGTTGTTTAGTATTTTGAAAATATGGCTTGGTTCCAATTATGGAACATCAATTCTAAGTAATGTTAATTATATTTTGATAGTATCACTTCTAATTATATATTTGTTAAAACTATGAAGTCCATCAAAACAAAAACTAATAAATAATTATTCTTTGCTCTATTCACTTACACCATTTTCTTGCTGTATGAGTAATACAAAGAAAAAAAACGTTATATAATGTTTTAAATGATACATAGGTTTAATACCACATTCAAACCACGCTGCAGCGGCTGTAATGATAGTGAACCCGACAACTCCTAACGCGGTTGCAGGGAATATCAATCAACAATTAAATGTACGTAAATCTTTTTAAAGTAAATATATGTGCAATATAATAAACTGTTATAATATATTATATCCTATATGTTTCAGACTCCAAATCAGAATAGAAATAATTTGACAAGAAATTTGAATTCGACACGCAACACATTTGAAGGAAATAACACAAACAATAATAACCCAGCGCCCAGCGCTCACTCCAGATCAGGAACCAAGTCGGTCAATTTGATGAACAACATGTATGACCAAGGGCAAGGTGGCTTCAACAATGTCAATGAGAATCATGTAAGTATTTAAAATAATAATAAAACATAGGTAAAGTCAAGATTAGATAAGATGGCTCTTTAAGTAGTCCAAGGTTCAAATCTATGCCGGTGTTCTTAAAAGTTAAGTTAATTCCTAAAGTGAAATTTGACACGTGCTCAATATTTCAGTCTCATAGAGAGTCAGCTCGAGCGCTGGGTGAGGCCATAGTGGCCGCCTGTCCTGATGCAGCCGCAGTGGAGAGACGCCTTGGGCAGATCAGAGAGTACATACGCGTGACGTCATCACTTGTTGATACCATGAGGAACTCTGAAGATGAGGTAGATATTATTATAGTACTGTATGACTGATTTAGTATATTTATTATATTATATTATAATTATTGTACATTTTATATGTATATAATATTTTAATTTAGACATTTATTGAGCACACAAAAGAAGAATATGACGAGCTCGTGAGAATGGTGATGCAGCTGAAGGAGAGTGAGACCAAACTTGAATCTTTATTAATTAATAATGAATTTGAGAATTCAGAAACTCAAGGCAATGAAACTAATACTTGTATTGATCAAAATGAAGTAGTTCCACCAAAATCAGACATAAATCTGAATCAAGATAAATGTAATATTAAAACCAACAATGAAAATCAAACAAATAATGTCAAAAAAGTAACAAATATAGAAAATGAACATCTAAACAGAACTATTATAAATGCTATAACTACTGAGGAAGTTCAAGAAGTTGATGACCTTCAAGGGGACGGAGAAATATTGGATAGTAGAGTTGAAATAAGAGAAATAGAGTCAGTTACACCCGAACCAGAGGTAAAGAGAGACGATCATCAACTCAACAACATGCTGAGAAAGAATATATTATCATGTGTGGAAAAAATTGCCGTTATAGAAGAAATGAAAAATAATAAAGATTTAAACAACAATGAGGGCCAGGTTTCTGTTGATGTGTCCAGTGTGTCTGTTGTTAAACCAACCGCATGTACCAAAAGGTTTCAAAGCTAACAATTTTTCTAAACCAAATAGTGAAGAAGTTTGAATAATTCATTAATCTGGATGTTTGCTTGACTGTTCCCTCTGCAATCTTCATTTACATTTTTTATATTTAAATGTGTTTTTCTTAATCTGTAATAAAATAAGTGATTGGTGAATTGTTATTTATGTATATATATAATTTTCAGCAGGATGTTGTTGTAAGGCCAGCTTCAGTGCAAAGTAACGGCTCTGTGTATAGCGACAGTGAGCTTTGGCAAAGCGAAATCAAAAATAAGATGGAACTATCTCAGATACGTCTCTCCGCTCTCAAACAACAGCAGAAAAGATTGCTTAAATATCAGGTATTAAATAAAATATATTTTTTCATGAAAACCAAATAATATATCAATAAAAATGTAATATTTAAAAAAAAATACATGTATTCTCTTTTCAACTATTTATTATAGGCTGAAGCCAAACAACAATTAGAAGAAATAAATAAGGAACGTCAAACACAGGAAATACATCACCCGTCTTCATCACATGACAATTTTGTAGGAATGCAGGTATAAAACCTTCAAATATCAATATTTTTTTGTATAATAAATTAACTTTTAATTGTTATAAACTTACTAAACGACTTATATTTATTAACAATTAACATTGTGTTTTCCCAAAAAAAAAAAAAATATTTCCCCTACTGCCCTTCAATTCATGTGTGATGTAACAGTCAATGTGTGTGTAGAAGTAAAGCTAGTCAAACAAACGCTCTTTGATACTTTGAAAATTTGTTTAAATAATATTGAAGAAAAAAAAATAAATTTTAAGACTTTGATTGCTTAATTTGCTCTTTGATTTTTGATTTTCATATCTTTAAACAAATCCAGTAATAAATATTTTGTCAAGGTATTTTTCCTTTTGCGTAATATCTAATTAATAATTGAGATTTTTGTTACTTTGAAATTGACGCAAAAAGTAAAATTAGGAATAACTGTTTTTTGCCATCTTGTCATAACTCAAAAATTATCAATTACATCGTCATTTTCCTCTGACAGATATTTTTTTAGTCGCCAATATTTTCTAAAATAATCGATAATTAAAGTGATGGTAGTATATCTTGCAATCATATTATTGGTTGATTTTGAAAAAGTACAGTTTATAGTTTGAGAAAGCTCATGAGCTGACAGCGGGACAAAATGCTTTTAAAATGATTTATACAACTTAAATTTTTATATACATATTTATTAACATTTTAAAGATTTGTAAAATGTAATTTAAAGTCCATTAAATATATATATAGTGTAATCTTTATATAATTTTGTAATATTCCAGAACATGACAATAAACGCCAACTATCACCCGCACAACCGGCTGTACGCCGCGAACCCCATCGGCGTGGCCACCACCCTGCCGCAGGCCGACGTGGGCGCCGCGCTGGCGCACCCCCACGACGCCTTCCTCTTGAGGGACGGCAACATGGGCGCCAGTGAGGTACTTTAATACAATATTCCTCATGGTATATCTGACGTGGAGATATTATTAACAGCTCGTCCGTGCAGGAGGCTCTGTCGGAGGAAGAGGGCGGCGGCGCGGGGGCGGAGGGCCGCGGGCGCGCGCTGCGGGCGCAGCTGCGGGACTTGCGCGCCAAGAAGGTGCACATGGAGAACTTGGTACTGGAACTAATTTGTTTTTTATTCTGTGGATGGCCGAGTAGAACACGTATCAGCCGTAATATATGTTATATCTGTACAGCCATTGGAAATACATCCGTATTCAACGCACCGTTCCCTCTCTTGTTCATTGTCGGATATCATAGGATCTCTTCAAAGATATTCAGGACGATTTCCTTTACAGATTATAGGTATTCACTATACTCGATATTGACCCAATAGTACGAGCGAGTGACCTGACGTAATTAATATATGTATAAATATATGTTTTTCCTCATCATTCTTTGAATTTTGCCAAATTCATATATTATATAGATTTAAAGAACGAAATGTGAATTATGTGCACGATTCAATCTTAAAAAAGAATAGTACACAAATAGGATTCATAAAAACTCCAGATATTAAAAAAACATCATACATTTCATTGCTCACTGTCCAATGTGTACTCACCCTAATTTTACATATTAAGCTCAATAATTACACTTCATTTATAGGTGACTGAATTCCAAAAACTGCAAATGGCGACCCGTCTCGGCAGCTCACGGAACACCTACTCCAGCTCAGGCGACGACAGCGGAGAAGACGAACCGTCCCGTAAATATAATCTTTATATGTATAATAAACATTTAATTATTGTACTGTTAATGTAATAACATACTTAAATATCTATTATAATTATACATTTGATTTTGTTTAATAGATTATAAATATAAATATTGTTTATTTTCAGGCAACAAGTCGGAGGTCAATCTCAAAAATGAAGATCCATTCAAACTCATGGAAATAAAAGCCATTAAGACAGCCTTGCAGAAAACGAAAGGTAAACTTAATGTAAACTAATATAAATGTATGAATTCCGGTAGTTATTTAACAATGTATATTATTATAAGATCTCATGCGGTCGGTGGAGACATTTGAAGCTGATCACCTGTCCGGAGTCAATGAGGAATCTTTCCTTATGCCCAGCCATTCCAACATACACGACAAGTGAGTTAAAGGAATATATATTTTTAAAACATTAATTTCAATAACAATTGAATTATTTTTTTCAAAATGAAAAAAATAAAGTTTCTCAATATATATTAATTTTATTTAAAAAGCATACATCATATTTTATTAAACATGATTTGTTTAGTAAATCGGAGGGTGGCGGCAGTATGGGTGGCTGGTCCAACGATGGGAGTGTGTGTCGCGTGAGGAACGCGCTAGCTAGGAACAAGTTCACCAATGAACATCAACAGCACCAACAACAACAACTGCAGCAACAGCAACTCCAACAACAGCAACAGCTTCAACAACAACAACTTCAGCAACATCAAATTCAACAACACCAACTTCAACAACATCAACAACAACAACAGCAGTATGTTCAACAGCAGCAGATGCAGCACATGCAGTCACAACAGATACAGCAACAGAGTAAATGTTTTTTATGTACTAACTACCCTTATTTAATATAATTGAAAGATTTAATATAAAGTAAATATTATATAATAAGCAGTTTTAAGTAGATATTTATGCAAGTAAATATTTTTCTACTCTACTTACATAATACATGATTGTTTTCTATGTAACTTAAAATATGTTTTGTAGGTCACGAAGCCAACATCAACTCTCTGCAAGAACTAGCTCAGGAGCTCCGCTTGGAGACCGAGAAGATCATGGGCGAGCGAGCGCGCGCCGACCGCGCCTCCGCCCACGCCTCCGCCCACGGTACTACTGCTGCTTCGGTTTATCTTCACTATGATCTACTCTCTGAAAAAATATACATACATCTGTATTTGTGGGATCGTATTGATTGCCTTCCACATCATACTTTCTACATTCCTGTATGATGTATATATTCCTCTATGATTTGGAAGGCAATAAATAATCCAATAAATACATATATATATATATATATATATACCCCATATAAAGTCACTCGATTTAACGACAAACTCTCTAAAGCGTCGAAATCAATTGGCTTTGGTTGGTTTAGCTTGTACTCCATACAATACACTCTACGTAGCATTACACCCACTCTCAATAACGACGACGATTGACTAATAAACAGTACCTTTTGAGTTGCTAAAAATAGTAAAAACTGGACATCTGTGTACGTTCTTTTGTCGCTTTATTATCCTAGTCGCCAATAAACTGTTCTATCGACATTTAAGAAATTTGTTCTTTTGTTTATAAAGTGGGATGCACGTGTAGAGTGTGATTGACCATGACTGATGAGTAGGAGTCATGGGTTACACCGTTATCATATTCTGAGTTGCTCACCAACTGTCAAACTGTAAACATGGCTAGTAAAAGAAAATCACTATGACGAAAAAGTTTTACTGACCCAGCTATAGAACCGAAAGAGAAGATAAGTGATGTTGGCAAACGTTTTGGATTTAATCGATCTGCTGTGTCCACAATATGGAAAATAAAAAAAAAATCTCCAAGCTGAGTGCGAGGGAAAATCTTCCAAAAAAATAAAGTACCCTAAATACGAAGATTTGGATCAAGCTATAGTCATAGTTTCACCGACAACGCCAGAATAATATGCCTATTTCGGGGCCAATCGTGAAAGCTAAGACAGAATTTTGTTGATGAACTTGGCTTAACTTCTTTCAAAGCATCAGAAGAATGGCTCGGAAAATTCAAGAAACGTTATCATATCAACAATGGTAAAATAAGTGGCGGTTGGCTAAGGTGGCTCTCCATTTGACGACCAATCTCTATAACGCCATAAAATGAACAATACATCAGTGTCGTTATATAGAGTTTACACTGTATATATGTATATATATAAAGTACCAAACCTGAAGTAACATACCAAATTTAATTTCAGAACGCAAACAGAAGAAAGTAAACGAGGAGGTGGTGCGCGGTGCCAGCGCTGGTGGTGGTGGTGGTGGTGGTGCGGCTGGTGGCGGCGCGGGCCCGGCCGAGCGGCGCCAGATGCAGCTGCGCGCGCTGCTGGCCGACAAGCAGCGAGAGCTGGAGGCACTGCTCAATAAGAAGGTAATAAATTGGCAGACCGCTAATATTGTAATCACTGAGTAATATTTTTAAAATTTTTGTTCACTTTATATTAAATTAGAATAATATTATTTTAATTTTCCTTAGGTGATAGGTGCTGACTCCGACGCTCAGATTATTCATAAATCGGTGTCGAGGGACGCCTCGGTCGTTAATGGATCTTATAATAGGTAAATGAACTTATCAATATTTATACAAGTATCTGTAAAATGCTTAAGGAAAAGATTATTATATTTAAACTTTCGTGAACCACGACCATTATATATATATATATATATATTACCCGCTGTTTTCATTATATCAGAATATTCAGAATTAGGGCTTAGCAATGAACGTGTTCAAAAAGAGAAGCGCCATATGAGGTGAAATATTATTCATAATTTAACTGATCAATATGAAGACGGTGTTGTGATACAATATAAAATATTAGTCGCCATTAAACCGTCCATTTTATAATGTATACAAAACATAGTCGTCAAGTTCGAGATCTGACACACAATAATAGTTATTTAAAAGATATCTTTTAAGTAAAGAAAAGAAAGATAAGATAAGAAAGAGTAAGAAAACTAAGATAAGAAAAATTAACAAAAGTAAGATCTCTCTGTTGATAGTAAGGTTTAAGCTTTCTTTTGTTTTTCATAAAGACATAACACACCACGTGTTTAAAATATTTTTTTATTTGATAGTCGTGCTGACAGTGAACAAGAAGAGCCCGAGTCCCGCTCAGAGCACGTGCAGATGGACTCGCAGACCTCCAGAGAGAATGAAAATTATAGAGTGAGTATTAGTACTTTCGAATTTTATAATAAAACTCATTACAATTATTGAAATATAAATAAATAGAATAAAGATCTACAACTAGAGGACAATCAAGTACCGGGACGATTGTTATTATATATATATACTAGTTAACCTGACACACGTCCTGTCTTAATTATAAATATTGAATTGATATAATAAAAAATAACATCCGCTTATATTTTGTAGCGCGTATTTTGTAAATCTCGTCAACTATCAAACAACTGACAGTTATTACAAAAGCGATAAGTTAATATGGTCGTTAAGTTTCCTTATTTTACTTATTCCTTAACCATAATAATCTTCTACTGACAATCAAAAAGAAATAATTAGCTAAAATCAGTTCAGTAGTTTTCAAACTTAAAAAATATTTGATTTCAAATCAACGTTAATTGTATAGATATAACACAAAGAGATATAGATAGAATAAATATTATAGATACATAACAAAGTCGTGTGTTGTCGCTCAGGGCGCCGACAGCGCGGCGTGTCGGTCGCGCAACATGGCGGCCTCGCAAGCAGGCAGCGCGTACGTCACTGACAGCGACACGTGAGGACATATTATATTTATATACTTTTATATCTTGTTATGATGTTTATATTATTTGTATGCTATATATATATATATGTATATATCTCAAGCTTTGTTTAAAAGGAACTGCCATTCTTAGTTTTAAAAAATATATAGACAATTGACCTTTTTGGGATTATATACTGACTGATTTACAGAGCTTCAAGAAATAAGATGAATCAAAGAAATCGTCCGCGACGAAGACCTACTCAGGAACGACAATCTGAGGACAATAGTGTATGTGTGTTTTACTGTTTTTTAATATTTCATTGATACTAAACATTTAATACTCGGTAATACTACAGTAATCCTAATATATTGCTTGATAAAAGTATAATTCAACTTTAATACTCTATACAAACTTAATAATTTGCATTACAATATCTATTTTTAAAAATATCAGATTAACTTTTGGGGTGTGAAGTTCTGATTTATTTTGGTTCTAATGAATTAATTTTGTATGTAAATAAATGTATATTTGAGCAGGTTCCTCTTCAAAATAACGTGAATGCCAACGTTCGTCACGAGCCGCGTTCAGAATCCACAATCAATATGGTTCCGCCGGTTGCTCAAAACAGTCAGTACTACATATACTATATTAACTATACTTATATTGTATAAAAGAGTTTTCCGAAAGCTAGATTTTTTGGTCTTAGACGAGAACATTTTGGCGAGCTTTTTAGTGTTTAGTCACCCTGACTACAAAACCAATGGTCGTGGGATCGATTCCCACTCGGGACAATTCTCTGATTTGTCCACAGAATGCTATAATTCATTTTTAATCGGATTATTTTTTTAATATAAGCATTGTTGAATTTATTTAAATATTACTACAATCACTATTAATTTCAGTCGACAACACCGCAAACTCACCGTACTCTCACATCCCGCCAACGTGTTGGAATACTACTAAATCAAATCAGGTAAATTATAAGACATTTTATAATATATAATTTATCAATATTATTCCATTAGCTATTAAATATATTTCAATTATAGGTGTTTATATTTTAGAGCACTTATGTGTCTTAAGTCTTACATATGAAGTTATATCGTATCATTGGTTAGTTACAGAAATAAAATGTTGTAAAATAAAGACCAACCAGATAGTTTAACGAAGCTTAAACTATAACAGAGTGTAAACATTGTTCCATGTTACAGGACATGCGGACAAATCAGTTCATTCAGAACAGTCACTCCCAGAGCATGGAGCGCCTGCTGGCGGCGCCGGTGAGCTACCCGCCCGCCCTGCCCTACAACATGATGATGCCGTTCGGTAAGATCGCATTATTAAGTAAAGAAAGAAAATAAAATGTAATAGCCATAAACAATTTATTTTCTTTCTTTATAAATTTGATTTGCAGGATGTTGAAAAAAAATCTAATTTGTTAAAAAATATTCATAAAAATAGTAATTTATCAAAGGATGATATATTTTGGTCAGCCTACAAGCTCATGTGATACTCGGTGTGCAGGCGTGCTGGGCGGCGGCTGCGGCTGCGCGTGCGGCGCGTGGGGCGCGTGGGGCTGGCAGCAGCTGGCCGCGCACGCGCGCGACATACACGCACTGCGCGAACAAATCACGCACGTACGCACGCACTCTATACGTCGCCTTCTTAACCACCGACAACATACAGTATTAAACCTACGGAATTATTAATGCTTCAGTAATTCTATTGTCTGAATGGTGTCTAACACTGTATGCATTACATTATAATCTGTTTTTTTTTTATATTTATAATGAAAATTCATGATTTTCATATGTTGTAACTGTACTACATGTGTTTAGCTTGAAGAGCGCTGGCGGGCCGAGACCGCCTCGCACACCTTGAACAACCAGGTCCCGCCCGGCAACAGAGCCAACAACTACTGGGATAACTTCAGAAGGTAATGGAACGAAAATATTTGTGATATAATTATTATATACGTTGTATCTATGTACTTAATCTATATTATATCTTATTTCAGATTTTAGAAAATGTACCCGTCATATTCTTCTAGTTGTAATATTTAATAGTTCGTTATAGTATTTATCTATTTGTGTACTGCACTTCTTATGTAAATATAGGTAAGAACCGTGTGATGTGATCTCGTGGCTTGCGATAAAACCCTTTTTATGTTTCTTTAAGTTACCTAATATCATAATATATATTAGTTTCATCCGAACTGACTCGATTATATTCCTTTGATGTATCAAAACCATCGGAGTCTGACTCATTATCTTCTACAGCTACTCTCGTCAGAATCTGCTATCGACGAACAAGAGCAATGCGGAGGGCCACGCGGCGCACGCGCTGGTGGAGCGCGCCCACAACAGCCTGCAGCACACCTCCTCGTCCACGTCGCCGTCGCTCACCCCCAAACGCAACACGGGCGGACCCCCCGCAGCGTCACGTCCCCCCGCGCCGCCCGGCCCCGCACCCCCCGTGGCCCCCCCACCGCGCGCCTACGAGCGTTCGCTGTCCTTCTCGTCGGCGCCCGACGTGCTCAACGTCAACCAAAACCCCGAGGAGGACGCCTCCCACCTCAACGTCAACAGAGCCGACCCGCCCGCGCAGCGGAATCTCACCTACGCGAACCCGATACCCGAGATCGTGCAGTCCCACTCTAACAATCTCAACGCGCCGGCCAACAAGAGGAAGTCCTCCGCGAAGCTGCCCGCAAAGAATGCGGCGAACAGACGGAACTACGCTCTCGTGTTCTCCGCGACCAATAACATCGACATAGCGAGCTCGTCCGTCGACACCCCCAACCCCAACCTGGCGTCGGCCAGCCGCGAGGTGCAGGATAAGGCCACGTCCAAGTTGTTCGATCTCCTGAGAGAAAATATTTATTCCGAAGTCACGACGCTCATAGGAGTCAACGAGTCTCATCCCGATTTTTTGATCCAGTTGTTCAGAGAGCTGCAGCTGATCAGCTCGGATCCGCTGAGGCAGAGAGTCCTGCAATCGATCCGCGGCGTGCTCGCACAGTACGGACCCATCGTCAAGAACGAGAACGACGAGGCCCATCACGAGGAGTTGGCATCTGAGGTGACCACCACCTCTGCGGAGGCGAATGCCTGTCAGGACTGTAATGCTCAAAATGGATGCTCAAGTTCGGTACAGATCGATAATAAAATTGTACGATTTCTCTTACTTAAGAGCGAAGAGGTGTTCACTGTTGATTTACTCGAATCTCTTTCCTCTCTGATCATCACTCCGCCGGTTGACGGAAGGAGGACTAAGAGGCTTCTAGATTTGCTCTCTAAATATGAAGGTATGAGAATTTGCGACGTATCTGGCGATATAATAGAAAATATGGCTCTATTCACTTCTGTTAATAATGAAGGCGACGAGTCAAATCTTATGACGGGTGAAATATCCGAATCGTCGATTTTGCAAGACGTGGCCGGTTCATTGAACTTGTTTAGTTCGAGTGAATCGCAGCTACACCAAATGAACGGCTGTCCCTACGACATGTGGCCCGGACACGTCCACATGAACATCGACGAAAGCGATATGAACGACAGCCCTCACTCAAGTCAAGAAGGAAAAGTTGATCTCATAAACTGTTCGGAAATGCACAATGGCGACTTGGCCGAAGCCGATCAAACTTGCCGCGCTGATTTAGGGGACGGACAGAACGCACACGATGCAGGCAATGAGTCTCTACCTGACGTCGTGGACACGGACGAGGTGACGCCCACAGAGGTAATGCAACATGTACTGTACTGTAGATGCCTTCCGTTAATTAACTGTGCTAACCGCAAAAACTAATTGCCTAGTAGCTTTATAAGTAACCACTCAACTGTATACCTTGCATTTATACAATAATGTTAACTAAACATACTAACCTGTTTCTTATGCTCTCATTGTGTATTCATTTTTATAAGTGTAATATCAAAACAATAAACAAAATATTTTAATGCACTTTTTTCAATTAACACTTTATTTAATTTTGTTTGTGATCCCAATAAAAATACTCTTAATTTATTTCAGTTTCATGTTTTTTAAAACCATTATTTAAAATGAAATACCTAATTTTATAACATCTATCAAGTCATACAACCATGGGTGATAAATAAAATACAATATAAATTTATAATAAAAATGTATTACATAAAAAATATCAGGTACATTCAATCACAGGTATTTAATAACTATAAAAAAATATCTTCTAAATAGATTTTGCATATAATGTTATACAAAATGTTTTCAGCCTTCCACATATCGAATATTGTACATAAAATGTTGATATGTTTATATTAAAGGCTGAAGCAGAGTGGTTCGGGCTTGACCGTGTGCCAACAAGGCTGCATATGGAAGAATCATCTGAAAAGCAAAAAGGTGAAGTTTAATATAACATCTAAATGAAACAAACACTCAAGCTTCAAACTATGTTTGATATTTTGTTTGAGTGAACCTGGAAGAAATTATATATTAAATCTTCTTTACTGCATCTGTAACAGAAAAACAAAATAAATAGAAATTAATGTCCTTTTCCTTTCTTTCAGAGTAGGGTCGAGGAGTAAGTCAGCATGGTCTTTTCCAGCTTTATTTATCTAATATTGTATTTTCTTTACTGTCTCATTGACTGTCTATATTTACATAGTCTCACTTCTGTAATATTTATTTAGAATAAATAAAAATATATAGAGCAATATTTGTTTTCTTTGTAAATAAAAATCCCACCCTTTCCTATTTTTATTTTATTAGGAATATTCCTTAAACATCTAAATAAGTGTTAATAAAATCTTCTTAAAAATCGTTACATTGAAGTTCTTTAGAGTCTCTATATTATAATTATTTGATTAATCACAAACACTGTAACAGATGAAAAAAGTTTCCGCCATGCAAATTCCAATAAAGAGTTTCCATTAAGTCTTCTGAACTTGTGTCTGATATCTGTTTCTCAATAGTCTCAGGTTTTCTACATTTCTTTGTTTGTACTTCTGCAGATAAAATTACATTTTGAATTAGATTTACTTTGTCAAAATGTATATATAAGAGAAGTTATATCATATGGACCATCAGACAGCGAGATATATCTGGGTTGTTGTGAGTGGGACGCAGTAAACATGGGTTGTAGTTTGATGTTGGAGGCACCATACCCTCTGAAATAAAGTCGAACTTTATCACATTGTGCCCTCAAATGTGACAGCAGGAAGCACGGAGATCCAGTTTTGTTGCGGTTTCAAATTATTTGCAGATCAATCAAATCTGAGTATGCTAAAAATAATCACTGAAAATAAGAACTTTAAAGTGAACTAAGAAAATAAAACCGTCATATTTTAAAATAATATTCAATCATTTCAGCAACCTAGGATTTAATTGATCATTACAATTAAATACATTTTATTATTATAAAAAAAGATCTATTTGACTTATGCTTAAAACAACTTTTATATAAAAAAAATATAAGTCTGTTTAGTATTTTGTAAGGAATGTTATCTATTTAAATATATTTATCTTAAAAAATACTACAACAAAAAACATTTCTGTTTTATAAAAGTTGACAATATATGTTCTTAATGTGCTATTGTGTTAACAATATATTATTAAAACATATAAATAAACAGAAAGGTAACATTTATCAGGTTCACATTTCTAAGAGTCATACATCCATTACAATCTAAATGAATAAAAATATATTATGCCATGGTGTGGTAGTATAGCATTAGAAGTCATGTTGTATATAGATTGAATTTAAAGATAATTGAAATCAGAAAAAGCTAAAATTGGATAAAATTAAATCCATACATACAATTTCTAGCAGATATTGTGAAACAAAATGGGATGTCTTACATGGTCTGCATAATATAAAAAAATATTTTTTTGGTCCCTGATGTTGTGCAGTTGATTTAATAATATTGTATATATAAAGTTATGAAGTGTACCTATATATTTATATATAAATAAATATCAATATAATATTTATATATATAGATACTTCATAACTTTTGGCATCTATTAGGTTGCCCAATTCATTGCAATAAATATATACATTGTTAAATTTACTATTTATAAGATTAGGCTTTCTTAAAATATTTACATTATTAAAAAATATAAATATTTAAATACACATTCAAAAATATCATTATTGAAGTAAGCATTTACATGCACTTTTGAATCATCAATTACCTATTATGATAATAATTTAGAATCAAAGACATTTAAATGCAAATGAAGTATATTTTTTGCACATTTTATAATAAGTCTTACAATTACAATTTATATTAGTGTGTAAAAAAAATGTTATATGTTTTTGGTTTACAACAAGATATAAATATTATTTGGCAGTACAGTACACAGCGGTAACATATTTTTTTAAGGCCAATGACCCACATTATTATCAATTAAAGATTAAATTCTATATCAGTCCAAATATTTTATACCACTGATACTTATCATTGTGATAAATATATTTGTTTATAATAATACTATACAAGATTTTAAAATCCAAATAATGTACATAATACTTATAAGAGCACTGATGAAATATCAGAAGTCCTACAAAATACTAGCTATCACAATAATAATTTAACTTCTTATATATTGTAACTTATGGATAAGATTTTGATAAAATCTAGAATTTAAAACTATAAATATTGTCTAACTATTACATATAATTATGGAATGCTTTTGCAATGCAACAGGTCTTGAAATTTGACAACTTTTACAAAAGTATAAATACTTCAACTTAATAAAATTCTAATTTGAAACTGCAACAAACCTAATAACCATAACTTATTATTATTATACTGCTCATAAACATCCCTGCTGCATTGTAGTCTTATTCAGTGGTATATGTAAATAACAACCAAAATACCATTTGAATAAATAATTAAATAAACATTTAATTGAAACCTTATTGAAACTGAGTAAGGTATTACTCTAAGAATAAACAATTCAATAAGATTTCAAAAAGAAAATTAATTCAATCTTACCTTCACGAAAGCGTTTATTTTGTGGATATTCGGAATCTTCTGCACTTCTTTTTCTTGAATTGTTATGCCGGGACAATGTCGATGTGGTATTTATTGCTTTGGTATCAACCTCAGTCATTTCGCTATCATTGTTGTCTTGAATGTTTTCAATGCCTTTCGATCCATGAAAACCGTAATAACAATTAGTTGATACGTGGTAATTCTGGCATTGGCCCATTAGTGCATCTGTTTCAGCGCAAATGGGGGCAAGTTGCACTGCGTGGAAATTATTCTTGGCGTCTTGCATGTGATACAAATTAATGCTGCTTGCGGGCATTTTATTTTTTTAATTTCCGAGCAAGCAAGTCTTACTTAGGTTGGTCAAGGATACCGGCGCAGTGTTTCACTTGTGATCGTAATCAAAGAAAGTAAGACTTTATCAATAAATACACTATTTTCTAATTAATTCGTGATGCTCTTACTTTAAGAGTTATAAATAAATGTTAGTTAATATTTAATGACTAATGACTAATGAGATAATGACCACATTGCGCGCCGTTTGTCAGCTGTCAAAACTCAAAATGAGCGTCCTTTATTTTTTTAAATTATGTCATCATTAATTATACCCGAGGCAGTAAGGCTAAAATCTACCAACGATACTGCCTAATTTTAATTTTACAAATAAGTAATTCTCAGATGTTTTTTATTCACATAACATAGATAGTTAATGTAAAAAGTGTCTTCTTTTGTTAGAAATAAAAAATGATGAAAAATACTAAAATAAAAGTATATTGAATAAATATTTAAAAGAAGTAAGTATGAAATATAACATGTGATTTATTTATTTATTTATTAATAAAAAATAAAATAAACATATTTTTATATGGGACCATCTGTCATGTAATGTCACTTGTCAGTTCAATTTTTTGACAGATCTGATACTTTGATAGGTAACAGACATGAGACAAATCACAAAAGTCTGCAAAGCAATATAAAAAATAAATTTATTTATTAACAAATATCCTTCTGTTTATAAAATTAATAATACCTAAAATATAAAGTACAACTTTATTACTTTTAACTATGTGCTGTACAAAGATTAAAATCTATGTAAATAAGTGTTAATTCGAGTTTAAAATCTGTTTACAATATTTATTAATATAATAAAATAATCATGTTGCCTTCGGTCGCGTCCACCCTTTGTAGAAAACTAGGAAGACAGTACACCCATTTCAAAAAATATAATTTGATGTGTATTAGAGCCTATCAGATTTTAGGTACAGAAAACACCTTCATATTAAAACGAAATACAAAACTATACAAGCACTTATATACTTCAGCATATTATAATGATAAGAATAAACCAAACGACGATATTGCTGCAAGTGCCGCAGATTCTAAGGATCAGAATTTGGCGAAACAGAAGACTTTAAGGAATATAATGGTCAAGACAGAAACAGATGTCAATAATGCCGTCACTAAAGTTACTATTGAAAAAGCAAAACCACAAGAAACCAATACAAAACAGTCTTTAACACCACCAAGTATGATTATCCAACTAGCAATAGTAACAAAATGTGTACTTAATATTTTGTAAATAATGTTTTTTTTTCTTTTTTTTTTAGAAAAGAAAAGATTATTGATTGACTTTTCGGCATCATACACCGAACGTAATTTTATAACTCCAATGAGAGCTATGACAGAGTATTTACTAAAGCAATCTGATTTGGAGACTTTGCCAAAAGTACTACGAAGATCCCCTTATGAATCTGAACCACCAATAACAGTATACTATAGAAAAGATGTTGAATCGAAAGCTATCGAGGTAAAATATATTACAATAAATAACTTATTTATCTAATCAATATTTTTTATACAATATTAACAGTTTTATGCATACTATAAATATTATAATATTAAAATCACTTTTGGGTATTTGAAAAATAAAAAATAACTTCAATCCTAAATTTTTCATTAGGTATGGGGCTCAAAAGAAACTTTAGACAAGGAACTCCTTAGAAGAGAACTAGACAGACGGAGATATGAACAAGGTTCTGAACATTATATAAAAACTTTAAACAGATTATTAATTTTACTAAAGTATAATTATTTCAGATGTTTTTACCGTAAAGAGAAGACTCAGGAATTACAGAAGAGAAATGGGCCATAAGAGACTGAAACATGGTGTTGAGGAGCTGGGCTTAAAAACGGTTTCTGGAAGAGTTGTACTCACAGCTGTAGGAATGTATGTTTGATCACAAGTTCTATGACAAAATATATTAATTATTCATTTTCAATGAGTAGGAACAAGTTTTAGGACAAATTTTTTAGTGTGAGTAATATGTTTGTTCACATTGATGTTTACTAAAAAGATAATAATTTTTCAGTAACGGCTGTAACTTTGTATTCAAACTTTGTGCCTGGCTGTATACAGGATCACATAGTTTGTTCTCCGAGTGTATCCATTCTCTTGCTGATACTGTCAACCAATTGATTTTAGCATATGGCATACACAAATCAGTACAAGTAAGCAAACATTCTGTATTTGTCAGGATTCCTTTGAATTGTCTTATGTGTAATAACCAAACAAATAAAGATACTTGACACCGTAATAGGATATTGATGATTGTCAAGGAGTATCTTTAGTCTGCTAATAAATGTAATTTAAATTTGTATCGAATATAAATATTTGTATTAGTATGAGTTTTATAATGTCAAAGTAATGTATAAATAAAGTCTTTGTGATGTAGTAGAAATTATGCTGGCTGTATTTTCTCTTTGACTCGGTGTGATACATATTTCGCGAAAAGTAATCCAGTTAAGTTAACCAGATATATACAAAATTAACCTTTGACAAAAACACAAATAAGCTTAATCATAAATCATTGCAAACAGACCAGGATAAACTTGTAAAGGAAAATACCAACTACTGTTTTGCATAATTCATAAACATGAGGATTTGTAATCGACATAAGCTAGAATATAATGTGTGTACAAAATAAATTCAAATTTTTCAGATAGCTGATCCTGACCATCCCTATGGGTATACAAACATGAGGTATGTCTCATCCCTCATATCTGGAGTCGGTATTTTCTGTGTTGGATGTGGCCTGTCTTACTATCATGGAGTTACTGGCATTCTGGATCCACAGCCTCTCCAGGACTTTTATTGGGTAAGTGACTAAAGTATTTATATTGGACTCAAACTTGAATTTGTATTGCTATATTACAGATTTTTACTTTAATATTTACAGGCATATTTTGTTCTTGGTGGATCTGTGGTTTCTGAAGGTGCTACCCTGATGGTAGCTCTGAATGCCATTCGAAAAGGTGCTAAGGAAGCCCACATGAGTTTGTATGAATATGGTAAGTTACAGATTGTAAATAAAATTCTCTTTACATTCAAATGTTTCATGACAAAGCAATGGATATTGTAGACTAATCCTTATCCAAGAATTATAGATGATTATTGTGACACACACAATGTATTAATATTTAGACCGAAGCTATTGCGATTACATGTAATCTATTGTATTCTTTAGTAATTTAGTAAATATATGCAGCTCTTCTACTCTCAATTTTATTATCTCCTTGAATCTTAAAGTTGCTTGGGTATTCCTATTTATTATGTAACTTTTTATGACCATGTACAATAAATAATAAATTATATATGTCTAGTGATGCGCAGTTCGGACCCTTCGGTGAACGTGGTATTGTTCGAGGACATGGCGGCGGTGGCGGGAGTGGTGGTGGCCGCCAGCTGCATGTCCATCGCACAGTACACCGGCAACCCGCTACCTGACGCCATCGGCTGTATCCTGGTGGGCACGCTGCTGGGCGGCGTGGCCTCCTTCATCATACTGAGCAACGTCGGCGCGCTGGTGGGCAGGTGTGTACTGTGTAGCGTGCGTGTGTGAATACGTGTCTGCGCGCGTGTGTGAATACGTGTCTGCGCGCGTGTGTGAATACGTGTCTGCGCGCGTGCGTGATTACGTATCTGCGAGCGTATGTGAATACGTGTCTGTGCGCGTGTGCTAATACGTGTCTGCATGCATGTGAGTACGTATCTGCGTAATTCCTGTTAATTGCAAATTAATCCAATCTACTTAATTCCTGTTAATTGCAGATTAATCCGATCTACTTAATTCCTGTTAATTGCAGATCAATCAGACAAGAGCAACTTGATGAAATAAACAGTGTACTGGAAAGAGATTTTATGATTCGAGCCATCCATGATGTTAAGGGTATAGATATAGGCAGCAATCTTATTAGATACAAGGTATGGTACTATCATATGTTTTCTTAAAATAATAGCTGCCCCATGTATTAAATTCTATTTTAAAAATTTAAGGCTGAAGTTGACTTTGATGGTAGAGCACTCACGAGGTCCTACCTGGAGAAACATGACCTGAATATGTTATTAGAGGTGAGTGTATCTGTCATACTGAAAGAGAAAACCATTATGTCTAAACTGTTAATATTTTAATTGCAGGATATTAAGAAAATAGAAACAATAGATCACGTAGAAGCATTCCTACTGAAACATGGAGAGAATATTGTTGACATGCTCGGAGGAGAGATAGATAGGATAGAGTTAAAGTTACGGGTAAGATTTACTTAAAGTTTTAATTTAAAAATGTAAATATTTATATATGTATGGGTATCATTTGAGTTAGTTGTTTATAGGTGACATATGCCAGCTTCTAATGGCAACTTTTTCCATATCTAAACTGGCAATAAAATAAAATAAATTCTGTTAAAAAATAATTAACCTGTTTCCAAAATTAAGCTTAGCATGTCGGAATGTGTTATATTTTCGGGATTGTTTCCGAATTATCAATATTCGTTTTTTTCTTTTCAGAAAAAGTTTCCACAAATCCGCCACTGTGACCTGGAGATCCTTTAAACTTTAGCAGCTTTAGATAGCTTGTAGTTTAATATTTAGTTATAATTCACAAGGTATTACTTAATAATAGAATGTTCAGTGTTACCAGTTGTATGATCACAAAATATATAAGTGATTAATAATCATAATTGAACATTTGTTGCCTTGATATGCATTTGCGCGAAACAAATCTCCAAAAAAAATTAAATACTCTTGCTTTTTTTATCTATAAAATTAAAATATTTAGTAATGTATAAAAAAAAAGTAAATTTAAAAATCTATAATTTGTTTAAATAAATTTTCAGATTTTTTTTCTTTTTTGATAGCGTCGGTAACTAAAAGTATCAAGTTACATTATTAGACAATAATTATATACGCATTAAATAATTTTGTTCAAAATGTATGTTATCGCTTTTCTTTCTTAATCGAAAAAAAAAACTGAAATGACGTAACTTGCAACTTTGCATTATTAATCTCTGTGATTTATTTGTACATAGCCTTACACAGTTAAGAATAATTATTCTATAAGTTGTTTATTCGTTATAATTGTAAATAAACAAATTAAAACGCCATTTTGTTTTATTTTAAGGTGAATAAATAAAAATATGTATTAAATTATTAATTTAATCGATACAAAATATAACAGTTCATTCAACATAAATATCTAGTAATTGTGTCAACACTAAAATGAAGGGCTGATGCTGTTAGTACTTTAAAAACAATTATTAAGAGCAATTTATGGCGTATTATTGAATATTGAAAATAAGGTGTAACTCAATACTTCTTATATACTTATAGATATAGAAAAATAACATTGGAAATCAGCATTTACACAACCTAACCAGTCTTACCAAATGTAAATAAATGCTGCAAGCATTCAAATTGTAAAAGGCAACATCTTCAGGGTCCTATTCATTTTCGAGACCGATTAAAGTATACGATATAAGTTACATCATCTTTCAGGTTGTAAAGAGCTTTTTTTTCAGTTTTCAGTCTTTTATTGGCACTTGTTTTACACCATTATCAAGAGAGTCATTGCAATGTTTGCTTTATATTTGATATGGAGACAGGATGGTACTGACCGGTGTGGCACTTGATTTTATTTTCCAGACGGATGGTGAAGATGGTGCTCTTACAAATAAGTTAGTAACAAATTAGTGAAAAAACTAGCGTGCAACTAAAAAAAACTGGAAATGCTATCACAGTACTGTTTCCAACATTTTAATTTGAGCATTAATATTTAGCCCATTATAATACCAATTCCTTGAGTCTTAAATGCGATTTAGAAAAGACAAAAGTTTAAATATTCATATGGCTGGTTTGGTCTGTGGTAGACACAGGTTATAATGCGCAGTTTTGTTCCAAAAATCGGAATTCTTCCATCCACACCATCCCTTGCTAATAACAGTGTTAATATCATCCACGCCTGTGTAATGAGGGTCCAAAATCAAATACCGGGTCTCATTTGTCATGGTGTTGAATTCCACTCCTAAAATTGTATGTGCGAGCACTCCACCACCTAGAACCATGTAATTTATATTATAAATATATATATATAAATGTACATATTTATGTATCTTTAAATAACTTACCAATCATAATTGGACTGCCATGTTTCTCAAAATGGTGGACTAGTTCTGGAGTATAACTTAGTAGTTCTGAACCTGTGTTAGCAAAAATAATTCTAGACTGAACACCCAAAAGGGTCTCCAAGCAAAACATGACTTCAGTAGACCCTATCCATTGTTTAGAACCTATAAACGACGTTTGCTTATCGCCTATTTTAACAAGGCACTGTTGAATTGCTCTATGATTTGGTACTTCTACCATAGTATACCCTTGAAACCTTAAAAAAAAATATGTATGTAATAATTACAGCTTAAACTAATAAATAAATTTATACAAAAACAACAGTAAAGTGTTAGCAGTTGCATGCATATAAAGCATATAATTGTTCGATATTTTTTATTGGTCTCACCTAAACCATGAAAATATAGTCTGCATTGACCGGTATGCACAACCCCAACCGTCATCATTAAAATTGTCTTGCATGTAATGGTGGTAGGTATACCTCCCTCGGACAAGAGCGACTCTCACATCTGGCTTCAAAGCTTGCACGGATATTGATTCATGTGGATTAACAAGTTTATTCATATTATAATTATATGCATTCCCTCTTCGGAATATAGGCCTCTGTACTGGCAAGGCCAGCTGTTCATGAAGGATTCTTCTTTCCTTTTCTATAAATTATTATTTCATAAAATAAAGTATATAGCAGGGTTAAGTATGTAATTCATTATTAAGTAAGGTCAGAATATTTAATATTTTTTACCCATGCTTTCATCTGGTATGCCTTTTGGTACCACCCTGGTGATAAAATGACCCAGTTCTTGTGGTAGATAGTGGAATGTTTCTGGCAGACGCAATCCAGCTCCGTCGCCAATACCTTCTTGACCTGTATCCAAGTAACCATTAATCCTAAGAAAATTGACTATCTTGAATAATGTTTATAGGTGTTTTATTACAATGAACATACCTAATTGTTCCAACAATACAGTTTCCAACAGTTTGAGAGAGCGACATGCTGCCTCTACTAACATATTGTAAAGCTCTGACAGTTTTGTGTTTCTATGTACAAGAGCCAATGTGTCCACCCTTAACGGCATACTGATACAAAATGCAGCTGAAAGTTAAGAAGTTATTTTCAGTTGCTGACAATGGTTCTGTTTTTATTTATATATTTTTTGTATTTTTTTTTTATTATCTCTATAAGATGATTTATAATTATAAGGCCTTCCCATCTAATTGATTGAGATGGGTCTAGTTGCTCGTTAATTGCTAATTTTATATTGACAATTGTGAAACAGCGATCACTATAAAGAAATACCCTGCTGTATTTCATGTGTGGCTCTCCTAAGACCAGGGTGCGTTTGGAACCTTCATCATTTTAGTTGAGTATTTTATGGTATCAAAATAGGTTCTCCTGACATCTTCATTTGATATACACAAGTAATCACTGGTAATGATTCAAAGTGGAACATATATAAATAAATAAGAAAAGATTTAACAACTATGTACAAAGTTATAAAACAATTTTAGGTGAATAAGATTTTTTTACATAAAGTGATAACTTTACAATGTCATTCTAAATAAATACCTGTTCAAAATTATTTTAGTTGCAGTACATTTCATTCCACGTAAGAAATATTTATTTATATTGTCCAAATGTACAACAACAGCAGTTGAAGGTAAACATAAATGTTAATCTACATTTTAGCTAATTATATAAACCACTTCTTTACCACAGATGGCCTTTTACAAATTTATAAATATGACATAATATATAATATAATTCTATACACTTAACACCAAGTGACACTGCAACCCAGTAACATAAAATAAAGTATAACTTACGTTTTCTCTGTGTAGTCATCATTTTAACAGCTGTTTTAACAAGTTTATCAGACAACATATCCTTTGTAGCTTTCATTACTAAATTAACAGGCACTATTTCCTTAAAATAAAAAAAAACTAAATTAAAACTTAAAATTGTCATTGCAGTTTTTACAACTTTTTACTAACACCAATACACTAAAATATAAAAAAAAAACCAAATCACTTACAACTTTGTTGATATTGTTCTTTTTCTTTTTAGATGACTGTTCAGGGTTTAAAGAATCTATCAACTCTCCAATATCAGTTTCAACACTTGTACCCGTCACCCCCACATCAGAATCTACTCCAAATAAATATACGGAAGAGCCATCTAAGTGAAAGGAGACTTGCCCAGATGCTATCTAAAATAATCATGTCACTTTTTGAAAATATCATGCATCATGGATATATAATTTGAATAAGTGTTCTATAGTTTAAACACTTGTTTTTATGGATTACTGGGCACATTTTTCAGAAAATTTAATGAAAATAAACTATTTACCTTTTTTCTCTTATTTTGCATTATATTTTTAACCCCTGGCATAGTTGCTTCACATGTTAATGGTAAAACGGTATTAAGGCGTACATAAGCAAACTGCTTCCAAAGATCTTCTGGTTGAAGAATTTCAAAAGATGTCTCTTCAAATTTATCATGCACAAGAAAATGTGCTTTGATATCTTTTTCCTTATTAATTATCATAAATAGAGGATTATCCGTTATATCTACATCCTATAAGAAAAGTTATTTGATAAATAATACCTATAATCTTCAGTAACCAGTTAATGTCTTTATTTTCATATATAAAAAAGTTACCTGGAGTATTTCTTTCGGTTTTGATTCTACTGATAGAGTTCCAGTGAACTTTATAACACCGCAAAGTTCTATTTCAGCGGGTAAATGAAGAAGGAGCTGTCTGTACGTGTTTTTCTCATTCTCAAAAAATTCTAAACTTAGCCCCACGACCAGCAAAGTGCTGTCGTACATGATCCCGTAAAGGCATCCTGTTGTTTCATTTGTGTCAATCTTAGATATTCGCTGCAATTAATAAAATAATGGAGAACATTATTTATTCACTAATACAAAGATTTATAAAGTCGAAGACACGCACTGCAGTGATGACGTATAAATAACAGTTACTTCTATAAAAAGTTATAAAAATGCTAGAGAATAACAAGTTAACACAAGTTAAAAATGCAGTTATTTATTGGATAGAAAAACTAAACAAATAATTAATAAAAAATAAAGTTTTACCTCAATAACATATTTTGATATTTTGAGACGTGGTGACATTTTTGTTAAGTGTTGCCAATTCCACACCAAAATATAAATTATCATTCAGAGTTGTCATAACCGGCCAATTGATTGACCAGCAATTTATAGATATTATATATATATATATATACACTATAAAGTGCAGTCAGTTTTCAGTACTGTAAGATGTAATTATCTTTGGACAGTAACCCCCATTATTCAAGTTATCATATCAAAAAAATAAAAAAAACGAGATATTATTTAAAATATTTTAGGAAGCTTTTGATATTAGTAATTATAAACATTTGAGTTGTTTTCGGTCGTGTTATATCTTTCTATAGAGCGAATATATAAATGTATGAAATATAAAGGCACATAAAAACTAAGCAGTGAGAATATAAACTGTTTAGGGAATAATATTTCAATGAATGGAATGAATTAAAACATCGATTTATTCTTAATGTAAATCATGATTTATTTTCTATACAAGTATTTATAACTTTAGCAACAAGTTTACTCTTTTTTTTTGCTCGGGCCACAGTTTCTTTTTCAGATTCTGCTGAAAGATTACTGCCACCAAATTTAAATATTCCACAGAAGAGACCTTCATTCCAACAGACTATAAGATTTGCACCAAGACCACCACACATTTCTTCTTCATAAGCTGTTGGGTCTGTTAAAACGACACTTCTGTAAAAAAACCTATATTCAAAAATTATAATAATAATAAGATACCAAATTTAAAAATATATTTTAACAACCTTCCCAATTGTTGATAAACTGCAAAACTAGTTGCTACCGGTGATCCATGAACAGTTAAAGGGGTTGTGACAGAAGTATCAACCTTTATCTCAATAGTTTCTACATCATATATCACAGATGGTAAAGATACTGTAAACAATCACAGGTGATATTATAAAAACACACAAAAAAGAAGTATTGAAAAGGACTTCTCTTATACTTTTTCTACTATGCAAGGTATTAAAGAACTTCATTAAAATACATATACATAAAATCTTAACAGAAATGTGTTTCACACTTAAATAAGATTAGAATATTAAAATGATTATCAATCTTACTTAATGATTATTTAAATTAATGATCAATTATATTTTAAATCATACATGTTTTGAGGCTTGTCATAAGGGCAATTAAACAGGCATCGACAATGCTCCCATCATAATCCAAGCACACCATATCACAGTATAGCACCCATGCCAGTTTATCTGGGACTATACACAAATCCTTTAGATCAATACATTTGGAATTAGTAATTATATCAGATACAATGTTGCTGATAACTTGAGCGTGGTCTGAAGGTGGTCCAGGTCGGAATTTAGAAGAGCATAAGGGAAGAAGCTCCACATTTGTCACTAAGAAACCCAAGTCTGGTTCTTCTGCTTTAGGTTTAGCTAATTCCTTAAAAAAATGATATTTTATTGAATTTTCTAAAACAGGTCAAATATAAGATCATATGTTTAGGAACAAATTGAAATAGATTTAATACTATGAAATAAAAACAAATTTCACTTTATAATAATATAATTTAGAAGTTTATTGATATCTTTTAGTAATCACATCTGTACATCAAATAGAATGTGTCATGACGGCCTATTTTAATACCATACATTTTGAAGTAAGCCATTCTGTAGGAGACACTCCTGAAGTTAAAATTTAAATTGAAGCTACGGGTTCCATATATTCTTAGTTGACACAACAAACTCAACTGGGTATTTTTTTAATGTGACCACTGTTTCACATATGTTATTATTGTTTATTTTTAACATTAAAATATAAAAACTCCTAATAATATTGTACATTACTTACCAATTTAATGCCACAAATAACAGTAGTATTTCCATATTTCACGATAGCTGATGCATCTGCTGTTTTAATTGCGTTAACATTAAGTTTAATATTTCGTTGCGCATCAAAACTTCTTCCATCTGGACGAATATCTCGCGATACATAGTCATCAAAAAATTTGCCTGGGTGTATAAGTCTGAAAGAATAATGTAATTATAGAGATACTGTGAGATATTCTTATATCTATATATTTATCGTTTTGAAGCACTTACTTGTATATTTCAGACATAGCAACCCTTAATATGCACAAATTAATTCATCAAACTAAATATTTTAAAAATCTTTTATATTACTACTTGTAAGAGGCAACGTGTTTATTGTTTTGAATTTTGATCATACAGATGTCAGACTCCTCATACTTCATAGTATATACATCAATAATAATTATCAACTGAATACTGATCTGACAATTGTGAATTGAGTATGGGCACAGAACAAGTTACAAGTTTCAATTGTTGTACTTCACTTAAAACAAAAATATCTTCCTTTAATCTATGTACGGTATTTTCAAAATATCATAACATTTCAATAATAACTTTAAAAAGCATCTTAAGTTTAACTACCGAATTACAAAACAAAATACATTCATTCATAATTCTATTTACTAATATTATATTGGTAGCCCATACTGACAGACAAAAAGTGACAGTTGACATCTGACAAGCGACAGCTCTTTTTGATTCGGCAAGTGTTAGCTGAGGTGTGTTATGTTTTAAATCCTTTAAAATCTTTATTTTAACAGTGACTATAATTAATTCCTTGATTATATAAAAGTGCTTCGATAGCGTAAGGATGTGGAGACCTATTTATTTTGACCATATAGTTTATAATTACAGATCGCAATGGCTAAACCTAAAGGAGAGAGAAAAGGTAAATCCGCGATCAATGAAGTCGTGACGCGGGAATACACTGTAAACTTACACAAACGGCTACATGGAGTTGGTTTTAAGAGACGCGCTCCCCGAGCTATTAAGGAAATCCGTAGATTTGCTGAAAAACAAATGGGTACCCCAGACGTTCGTGTTGACACCAGGTTAAACAAATTCCTGTGGTCCAAAGGAGTAAGGTAAATACGTACACTTCTTTTACAGTTAGTAATATTGTCTATTTATATACTCATTTTACTTCAGTATTGAAATTTTGTGACCAAAACATTCCAGTTTTTAGATAATACTTAACCTAAAATTTAACAAATCGCTTGTAATATTTTTTTTTGATTTCGTATGAGTGCATTCCACTAAACGATGCTACATTTGGTGTTAAGTCATCTGATGTTTGATAGATTTAAACATCATTCTCTTATGTGTTGTTTGTTGCTAATAAAGTAATGTTTTTTTAGAATAACAAAATAATAGCTAGAAGCTGTCATACCACTATAAGAGAAAACTAAAAGCATTCAATTTTCTTATTATTACAAGAGCATAACTTTTATTATCAAAAATTAAAATCTGGCTTTACCTATTATAAATATCTTAAATGAAGTCATTGTGACTTATATGATTGCTTATTTGTCACTGAATTAGCAATTGTCATTTCCAGAAATGTCCCTTTCCGTGTGCGAGTAAGGCTCTCCCGCAGACGCAATGACGATGAGGATTCTGCACACAAGCTGTTCACACTAGTGACATATGTACCCGTTGCATCCATTAAGGGGTTGCAGACGGAGAATGTTGACGCTAGCCAAGAATAAACATTAAGTTAAGCGTACTGGCTGTTTTACTTTACTACTTCCTTTGTTTAATTTATTGCATATATTAAAATGGAGGTGTATACATGCAGTCTCCAGTCTCAAAAGTTGTCTGGAAGAAATTGCATTGAAGTGATAAGATCACCAATTTGTACCCTTCTTTAATGTGTATTTATTTCCTTTGTTTTTGTATATTTTGTTGGTGTACAATAAAGAATGTAATAATAAATAGTAGGTTAGGACAAAATGCACATCTTAAAAAAAAATTATGCACATTTTATAAAGTTTATTCAGTTAGAAAAATGTTTCATAAAAAAAAATCAGCTTTTGGTACTGATTGAAACATGAAAAGTTACCCTGCAATTGTATGGTGCACTAGTTATTCTTTTTTTAATTAAACTTAGCAATATTCAAATACTGTATACTTATACTTGACCTTGTTTTTATTTGTTAATGTAAGCTGTAAGCTTATATGTAAGCTTATTTGTAGAATTGTTATTGTTGGTCCAATGGTTATTTTGAAAATTTCCATTTTGCAGTCTGTTAAAACATTGTAATTGTAGAAAGAAGTCCTTATGTACTTTTTTTTGGTCATGTCAGTAATGTTGAGAAGGGGAAGGTGAACAAAGGAATTTGTTTTGAGAAGGTGAACACTTTATGTAATTATCAATCACCATAAAGGTTTTAGTATATTATGTCAGTATATTAGAGCCGTATATTATTTTATGTTGGCATATGCTCTAATCCAACTGGTATCAAGATACATTAGGATTCTTGAGAACAAACGAACAAACATACAAAGTTAAGAAAATTTGTAAAAAAATAATTCTGGGATATTTTGTTTTTCTTTAAACAATGTCTTGGACAACACCTATTTACTGTTATTGCTTTAAATCCGTTAATATCTGTCCCCATTATTCACGCGAGACAGTTACTATAAATCTTAGAGATCAACAATGAGTCACAACTCAGGCTCTACAACTCCTGAACTACAGAGGGCACATGCTTTCCTCATGGTTTCTACCGCCTCTCCTTCCACCGGACACTCCTTGGAAGATGGATATAATTCCATCATCATCATCTTATCGAGTTTCTGAAAAATGCTATATGGCTTTGTACAGTGTATAGGTTCCTGTGATGCTGGACTATTATTTACATTAAGTAAGTATTGACAACTGGCATTATTTTAACCTCTTACCGGATATCCGAAATGGGGTTTAGTTACAATACATTATAGGTCTGTCTACTAAGTAGGTATAGAAAACGCAAAATTCTAAGGAACCAAGAAACAACCACGAAGAAAGAACAAAACAGCGGTCGCGGAGGAGCGGTCTGCTTCATCAAGTGCTAAATCCGCTGATCTACTGGCATAAAAAAATATTTGTGAGATAAAAACTTATATTTTTCTAGTGGTGGTTGGGTGATGTTTATATGTACATGTTGACAAACAAAATAATAATAATAGTATTAGTTGTCTGGTACCCACAGTAATGTCAAAGCTTCTATTAAGTTAGTGTGAGTAAAATCCATTCAAAGGTTTTAGAACTATGACATTTAAAAATGCTTAGTGTTTTTAAGAATTTCAAAATTTTAGTGACAGATAAGCCGGAGTTTTTACAGATTAATAACAGGTTACGAGACAGTTATTTAAACCGATTTCCTGTAGCTTTAGACCAGTATAATGTATGGTCGTTTTTAACTTTCGGAACGCTCTTTTGAAAATGGCCCTTTTAACGTTTAAACTAGAAACTAGGGAATTGAATGGCGTTTATTTGGTGTAGAGGAGGATGCTAGTTAGAAAGAGTCTGACTGATGCTGTTTATACATTGAACTAGATCGTCAATAGTCCCCAGAACTATTTAATCCATTGTGACGTTAATTTTTGATGTGATTAAGATTCTTCAGAACTGTGAACAGTTTGAATCTAGAACTTCACCTGTCCATCAGAACGGAGACTCTTCTCACGTGAGGCTTTCAAACATCAACAACTTTTCGTCAACCAATGCCTTATTTATTTCTATTTATAGATATTTTAAATATTTCTGTGCGTATCTTGGTTGAAGCTTGACCGGTAGAGATTGCACTTTTAGGATGATATATATTTTTCATAAATTTTTAGGATCTTTTATATATTTTTGGGTAGATAAGTGAAATAATGCATTCAGATAAAAATTATACAATAGAAGGACCGGCGCCAGACAAGTACACCTACTCGCTTGCAATTGCGAATTAGGAGCCCTTACTCAAACTTACATAATTTTAATAACAATAATATTATATAACAATAATAGGTTAGGTAGCGTTATTATTATATAACAATAATAATAACGCTATCTAACCTATTATTGGACAAAACTTGTACTGTAGGAACTAGATAACTGAAAACTATAAATATATTTTTGTAAATAGGTGCATACACATAATATATACAAACAGCATCCAGACTCTAGTAAAACACAAGATTTTATTCCACATATAGGTACCTATTATTCCAGTATGGGGACGGAACCCAAAACCACCGACATAAAAAACGTCATAATAACCAGTGTAAATCGTTAAATTATTCTTATCGTAAGTATTCCAATAATAGTACATACGACAGCCTAAAACCCAGCTAGCTGACCATAGAAATATTGCGATTAACTCCCAGCTGTCCAAAACCAAATATAGGTAAGTAATAACACCATAATGAGCGAACATAATGTCAGAATCTGAATGACATTCGCCCTGGTCGATAAGTTGGCATTCTTTGGTATTTTTTTTATTTATAATCTTAATGCCTAGTAGTATTCAATTAACCTAAGTAGTTGGTGTGGTATGGTGTCATAAAAAAACGTTATATCTACCAGCGATTATAAGGCGATTTGTCAAGCGGCCATTGCTAGAATGTGGACAGTTAATTCGTATACTTATTTGGATAGATTTCGATCATTTGTGGATCTGTGTACCTATTTTCCTATAAATTTATCTAAAGTCTATGCAAGTGGATCACCAGAAACCTTACTGTATCAAGCAAATAACTTGTCCTCGTCGAAAGTTGGTTGGGGCTACAGAAGGTTCCTCGTAATTAATAACTATTTTGAATATCAATTCATAAGACAAAAATCATGTGAAATACTACAAAAAAAAGTTTAGTTAAGGAGTTCAGCGGCACTTATTCGGTGGCGCCATCCGTCCCGACGCTACGCGTTCAAACCGACCCTTGATATGGGTAGGTGTACAATCTCCAACAAAACATTCTGTTTTAAAACAGAAAAGTTCATACTTTAAAAAATAAATTACCGAAGTATTGATAAAAAGTGATAGTTCTCATATAAAGGTGGCATCGGATAGAAAAAAAAATGAAAAGAGTTAGTAATTAAATATTATATTCAGTCCGACAAATCTTAACAAATAGTTTGTATTTGTAATGACGTGAAAATATTATACAATAAGCATTTTTTATTTAAGATTTCAATTTGTATCCATAAAGAATCTCATTTCGTGCTAGAAGGTTGGTAAATAATGTCTAAATCCTTAAGACCTCATATCAGAGGAGTAATCAGATGGGGTTTAAGATAGCGTGGAGGAGGGCGTTACTCTTCGGGAGGAAATTAACTCCAATTTAAGTCTATTACTTACGATACGTAAGTGGGATACGAGACTTAGATAAAATAAATTAATTGTATTATCTACGTCTTTATCTTAAAAACATGTAATATTGAAGATAATGGGTGAAAAAAAAAAATACTTTACAGTGAACCTCTTTGAGTAATAAGGTATGTTATTAAATCGTATAGCTTAAGCTGTGATGATCACCAGCTCATTATGCGGTTCTGTGTGTTTACTGTAGTATCTCTATCTCTATCTCTATCTATCCATCCCCTTTTATATAAAAATGTTGTCATTACTCAATGACATCACCACGATATCTTCAGACCCGTAAGTTTACATTAACACAACACACTCTACTTTATAAAAATACCCTTAAAAATTGTAAATATGAATGTTTGTAATTAATAATATCTAACAGTACTTATTCTAGACCAAAAGATTCAAATATTAATGAGCTGGGGGAAAATAACCATAGCATAAAGAAGAATTTTCAGCTTTCTTATAAAATTTATCAAATTACTTTTAAGTTTGTAACAATTATATATGTGCTTAAATCACGCTAATTGATATTCATTAGTATGAAATTTAGAAAGGTTAATGGGTGAGGGCAGTATAAAGATCTCTGGCTCTTAAAGTCCATTATTATATTATGTGAAGTATAATTTAAAAGGTTCTTAAAGGAATGTATTACGCGTTCCGATAATACATCCTACACTAATTTACCTGATACAAAACAGAATGAATGTACCCAAAACTCTTTACAAGACGACGATTTACAACAGGGTCTTTCAGGTCAAATCTTTCCCTCTCCAACACGTCCAAATACCAGTTTTCAAAAAATGTAGAAACAATCCCACATTACCACTACACTATATACATTATACATAATATTATGACATATGAACGCTGATAATTGAGTTTGACCAATTTGTTATCTGAGTATTAATCGCATTGCAAATTTTAAAACATTAAGCACTCAGCCATTTTATTCCTAAGGTAGTATAAATTGATTTCGTACTCATTCTTGTAGTTTTACCTTTCACTTTCTTAGAGTTCAGTTTAGTTTTAATTCCTATGATCTATACTTTTTTTACAATATTGATAATTTTATATATTTAAGTTCTCTAAGAATATAATATGTTTATTTTAGATTCTCTTCTGCTACCAATAATCCGGTAATTCGCAACATATTCAAGTAAGAGAAACGTTAATAACATTATAGACATTGGCTTCAATTTACCTATATTTTGCTTTCATATAAAATCGTTAATAGTAACAAACTTTACATATCAATGATATAAATATATCTAATAAGTAATTAAAAACCTAGTTCTGACCAATTATACTTTTCACAATTTTTTTTAATTAATACATTGATATACATTTTACACATATAATATTCCTAGCGTGGAGAGAACGTGGTATATATACTAAGAGGTGCTTAGTTTCCTTATAATAGCTCGGAAGCCATCAACGTGGCCTGAAATATGTCGGACGCACTACGGAACTTTAGTAATCCCATCAGCTCCTAAGCGCTTCATAATAACATATTCACATATTCAGGGTGTCTGATAAACCACAAGTATGGAATGTGACAATATGACGCATGCGTTATATTGCAAAAGTTGTATTAAATTTTAAAAATCGACTCTAATTTATTTTTGCAAGCGTATGAAAAATTATGAACCCAAATTTATCAATTTTGTGATCACGGAACTATTACCTTACCTAGTTTGATGTACCAATACTAGAGATTGAGTATCTCGAAGTATTTTTAATCCCAGCTGATTATGAACTCTTAAATCTATTGTAGCTGTAAGAAGTTTGTTGCATTATTACAATAATAATACTTTGACCATGAGCTGTATAAAACAATAGTTTTATTTTGCTTAGTGACGTAATAGATTGAATCCTTTCATGACAAAATTGGACATAATATTTTAAAGATCAAAACACACATCATGAGTACGAGTACGAGTTAATAATGTTTCCTATAGTAAAAGAAACCATTTATGATACGTCATCAACATTTTTAGGATAAATTCGAAGTCAGATTTTTGTAAGAATGCTATAAGAGTTCATGGCAGGGCTGTTGCCTTCGCTTAGTGCCACTAAAGAAGTAAAGATGATTCTTTAAACGCCGTCGGCTAAAGCTAGTGTATAATACACATCGTGAGTCGCATCTCGTATGCATGACGGTAATTTGATAATTTCGATTTCTCTCCGTTGTGGATCTAATTATTCGTAACGTAATAAACTCGCGCGTGTAACTGACTGTCACGTGAGACCACAGTAGCTGCGAGCGACATTACGCTATACGGATAACAGGGAGCTATTACGGCTTTAATATGACTTTTTAGGGATTACTGTGATATAATATTTAATTAAACATACAATTTATCATAAAAATGTATAAAACTCAATTACATATCTATTTTATAAACATTACTCAGTCATATTAATAAATTTTCATCATTTCCAACTTTGAATATTAATGAATTAGCTATTTAGGTATTTTTAAGATGGCTATGATTTGATTTGGGAGAGGAAAATTAATTATATTTCTATAACTATAGAAATATCATTAATTTTCCTTTCTCATTTACTAAGAACATGTCACCATTTTGGAGGATGTGGCATCGGAGGTAGAGGCCTGTCAGCCACAACGCCATACTTGCGGTTCTCTTCCATTAGTTCGCCTAAGCCTGTTACATAAGATGTTTCACCGCACTTGCGTTGCTCGTGTATCGTTTATCTAGTTGATATGAAATTATGAAGCTTTTAACGAAGATATATGGGTTTTAAGATTAACGCCATGATCTTACCATCAGTATATAAGTTAGTAAAGCTGGCGTATGATTATAATATACTAATGTTATGGAAAAAACATATTTGCAATTTTATCATTTTATTTTATTGTCCAAAAAAGGAACAATAGGCGAACTTAATGCTAAATGCATTCTCTGCCAGTAAACCTCAAACAAACATTAAAAGAAATAATTATATATACGGTGCTAAAGTTCTACAACTAAATAAAACTAACCAACTAAAACTAACACTACCCATAAACAATAAATAAAAAATAGATAAACAATAATAAAATTGTTATAGTCGACATTTTTATATCATAATACGTTTAAATATAGTTATAATACATAGATTATACATATATATTAATAATACTACACATATAAAATATACACAAATACATATAAAATTATATCATTATATATAAGTTCATATAAATGTCATTGAGAGGAACTTAAAAAGAAAGAATTAATTTTTCACAAGACTACTATGAATTTAAAAAACAATACAAATAAAAAACTCTTTAAATCGAAATGTTTCAGCTTTCATATTACGCTAATAGTTTATGTAGACTTTTATAAGTAGAATCAAAGTTTTCAATCGTTAAATCTTAACAATCTTGATACTTGAATATAGTATTTAATTGGATTTGTGTTTTATGGCTATTACGTTCCCAACATTAACTTTACTGAAACTGAATAGCATTTTGCATTTTCACGAAAACGAGACTTTATTGTTTGTATGAAGTTCGTAATTTCAATTACGAACTTCATACAAAATTGTTACGTTATACTATGATATCGTTGTTTGTACTTTAATACTATTTTATCAAATTGAAACTGAAACCAATTACTGCTTATATGATATTACAGAAAACCATTCAGACAGTTATGTATTTATATATTGGCTATATGGCATTAAGTAGATATCGATATTATTTAGAATTCATCAGCAAAATAAGTAATAAAAATTATTGAGAAAAAAGATTTCATATTAAATAACGAAGACATATTTGAAATTTCTTGGGAAGTTCACTGCGGTTACTTTAAAAGCGAGTTTTGAGGAAGCGCTGTCTCTATTCCACTTCAAGTTGGCGCATGATAGTCGTCAACATTACTTTCTAAACTTAAGAACGATTTAAGAAAAATGATCTGAAATTTAACTTAAAATTATGTTGAATTTTAGATAATTTACTGCTCATGGTCACATTAAAAAAATATAGAAGATATTTAAAAGAAAAAATTGTAACGCTAGAGTCTGGCTGAAGTTTATTAATGGCAATGGTTTTATAGTACCAGTACCACCTTTTCAAACAGGATTGAGCAGTGAGCTTTACGGAGGGCTATAGAGACGGAAGATATAATTCAATTGTTCTCTCTGTATCCCTTCTTACCTACTATCTTTTATCAATTCCCCTGCTCTAACATATATCTTTGACTTAAAATTAAATGGCGTCTTCATTTGTGAAAGACTGCAGAAGCACATTTATAGATATTTTTCATAATCATTCTTTCGAGAACGCATTTTATTTTTTGAATTCTAAAATCGTTACGCATATATAAAATATTATTTTTGTAACTGCATAGTGCCTCAGTTACAGTCTCAACTTGCTGGTAGAGATTTTTTATTTAACACTGAATGTTAACTAATAAGGAAGCTGTAATTTTAAAATATATTCATGGTTTTTTTTAAGTATAATTCATCAAAGAACAATAGACGTAATTGATGAAAACAGGGAGAGAAATGAAGGAGCCACTGAAGGCATTATCTCTTGCGCTTGGCCGAGCATCGATCGCCTCGACGGTTACCAACGCCTTGTTAGACTCTAACGACTTGAGTACAGCCGCCGCATCCACTTATTTGTACCATTCGACCCAACGATGGTTTTATATGAAATGTTTTACACTCGTAGAAATGATTCTTATATATTTTTTTTATTTTATTGTTGTATCCATAATATCCGTGTTTATTCGTTTCAAATACTATATTTATATACTTTTTTAACTTTATTGTACAATATAATTACTCAATTAATGGATTTAATGCTAAATAATTATCTATCAGGTAACCGAAACACTACAGAGATTAACAATTGTACAATACAGAAAAAAAACTAAAGTTTAAACTAAAAAAAATAAACATACGACACATTACAGAAACATTTAACTCATCACTAATTTAAAGAAATAATATAATAACTTACCAAAATTGAACATATACTAAATATATAATAAATATATACACGTCATACTAAATAATATTAAAAATATATATTATTCCGCTATGTACCATGTAAAATTTATAATTTCTCGTAAAGGTATTTATAGATACTTTTACTATATGTGTATCTATCATATATCTATGTGTGTCTGTCATATATCTATGTGTATATATTATCTATCTGTGTGTATCTATGTGTGTCCATCATATAGCTATGTGTATCTATCATATATCTATGTGTATCTATCAATAACAAAACTTTTTTTTTGGACGACTGTTTAAGCATAACTTTTTTAAAAACTTTATAAATTCATCTAGTTGTAAGTCAAATATAAATTGCATTAGTTGTTAAATTTTATTGCATCTGTTCGGATTTACATTTCTGATCGGTTCGGGATTTAGCCTGATCGTTGGGCTCAGGTGGAGAAACTACATTGGGAACTAGTTAGATTGCAGCTATGAAAGCCTGACGGACATGAATGGGTGATTTTATAAATCCTCCAGCCTTCTTATATTTAAAAGATTCTGCTTTAGAAATTTTACCGTTATTAAATATTGGTTTTTGTCGGTGACTTCATATACTTAACAAAGAAGATTCCTACCTTAACATTATTATCCTCCGTATTTGAGACTATTTTAGGATTATTAGGCATCATAGAATATTTTATGAAAATCCATCAAGTTGTTTTGGAATAATGCGCAACTTAACAAAAAAACAAACGCCAATAATATTCAAAAATGTTTAGGTGTCTTTGTTTCAAGACTCTTATACTTATTACTATGACAAAGACAAGTAATAAGACAAATATATATATATATATATATATATATATATATATATATATATAATATAATTTATATTTATAATATTTTATATAAAATTGTATCCACGTAGAATACCGCTTCTATAGTTGTGAATCGTGTCGTCTTGAACGCTTATTATAAAGTTTCATACTGCGAGCGTTTATTCATACATATAAATTCCTTTCCATAACTCGCCGCTCGTAGAACGTTCATACAGGTCGTAAGCATAGGCTTACCGTTAATACCTTTTACTTTATATATTTATTTATATAAAGTAAAATATTTTTTTCTTTTAATTAAGGTAGGGTGTGATTTTACTATTTATTTGTTTGAATTACTCACATCAAATAGTTACACGAACTTCTGGGTGAATTTGAGTTACACTTGTATGCCTATATGTTGCTCTAAGAACGAGTGAGTTCGTGATCAGAATAGTTAATGAATAAGCCTACATATTATAAGAGTTTGGTAAAACCACAAAATATGCCTTGAATTTTTCCAACATTCTGCGTAAAAATACATACCTACCAAAGTAATATATATAATTTACCTTACATTGAGGATCGTAACGAAAAACGAGGTCACAGGGTGACCTACTTCCGTGTTCAGTTACAGAATTATCCTGACGGATTACGAAGTCATAGATAATTTAGTGAATGGTGACCTTCGTTGGATTCCAGTGAAAGATATGAAGGGGAGGTGTGTCGGGAAGACAATGTCGTACATATTTTAAGCGGGCACGCCCCGTTCGCACAAAGGCGTAATTTATAGGACCATGCGGAGACGGGAGGCTGAGTTATGTTCCAACGATAGCGACGAGCTTTTAACAGCCTAATGGAGCGATTTACATCGACCACCTTGCGCCTACTTTGTCTGTTTACGACCAAGTACAGCTTTAAATACAGCGAATTGTGGATATAACGACTGATCATTTAATTTCATTTGTATGTCTGAGATTTGTGGATCACAGAACGTTCCAGATGGTGATAATAAACTGTTCTTTATATCCTTTGTAATTTATGTATTTGTCATTGTGACGCGGAAATAAGTCTATGTTTATTTAGGATTTAGTAAGTTAGAATTACGACGCCGTGTATTTGCGCTGGGATTCAGGAATACATCACAAAAAGTTTTTCAATAAAACGTTGCCCTCAGAGACAACATTTCAATGAAGCGCAGTGAGATATTTACGTCCGTTATGTAAGCATTCCTTTCTTATGCAAACAATCTAATATAAAGGTTTCGATCGAATTTTATGTACCATACAGGATATATTAACGATAAAATTTGTATGTATCACAATATTCCAGCTACAAAGTAAGTGGCCTCATTGATTTTTATAATAAATTGAAATTTTATATTTAACTCGTTGGATGTCATCGCAGAATATAAGAGAAGTTATTTAAGAAAACTTCTGAATTCATTTCTTAATTGCATAGTTGGTAAATCAACTATAAGTTGACTATCAATTTAAAATAGACTGCAACTTACGTTTTCCACTCCAGTCACGCTATCTTAGTAAAAACTTACCCTATCTTAAGGGGAGTCGGCACTCGGCACTTTGTTTCGCCAGCTGCAGTTGGCCCAACGAGCTTTTGTTGGACGTTTTGCATTGCAGGTCAAGTGCAATCCTCAGAGATTGCTCGGGGCTATGCGCGGGATAAAGTAAGCAATTTCAAGTGCTACATTTGTTGCTTGAACAAAACTTTACTTGTTACTTTGTATAGTATTAATTAATGTTTGAAGCAACACAATAGTCTTAATTAAATACGACTTAACTGGACCTCCATTTCTAAGAAGGATAACTCTGTTTTTCATATAAATGTTAGATACTGTCGGGTCTGAGTTATAACACGAAAGATCAGTTTTCTTATCATGATTAAATCGCTCAGCTCATATTTAGAGCCGACAACTACAACGATATATTAACCTTCATTCCGCGTCGCTGAGCGCGATAATAAATTAACGGAAAGTTGTAATGGATTGTTATAATTGATTCGACGAGTAGTCATTAGAAGAAACAATCAGGTCGATAGTAGATTACCGAGGGTGATTGCATTCAGAACGAGGTATATGTGTCACTTCGAGCAATCGATCCACTCGCTCCAGTCAATTACTGCGACACACGACCGAATATTGTTCTCAATACATTCGATACTGGGAACATATTACAGAAGAGCTACCCTATCGAGCTATATTAACACACATTCGACTCTAGCGATTATTGTAAAAAGTAGCTTCGATGGAGATCGATGCTGATAATGACATAAAATATCGACAGTAATAGTTTATGTTAAACAATATGATGGAGTGAATTTCAGCAACGTTATAATGGTATTACGTTAATCTTTTTTACGTTCTCAATAACTTTGATATGAAGTGTCTACAACTAATTTGATAAGCCTTTATTATTAATATTTTACAGAAATTTAACAATTTATAAGCCTGTTATACATAAGTTGCGAAGTTGGATTTGGAAAACCTCCCAGACTGTATTTAAAAAGTTTGAAATTTGGAGTTCGTGTACTAATAAAGGTTTGTCTAAATCCTAAGAGGCCGCTGTAAATGAATAAAAGTACAAAACATAGCGTATAGTTTAATAAATTATATATTATAATTTAAATGACATAAGTAGTTGGTATTTATTTGATTTAGTTAATATTTAAATAAGATGTCGTAAAAACCTAAAGCTAAAATCACAAGTTTTAAAACTACACTCCATATGACAAAAATCTGACATGTATTCATCAATGAAGGCTAGCTATTCCGTAGAAGTAATATTTTGACTAGTTGGGTAATATTCTGACTGATACAATGACATATATATAATTTAATGATTGATTAATATTCATTTTGTATTATGTCTAAAGTCACACTATAATAATAATTTAAAAAAATATATATTATTGGTCTACGTATAATAATATTATATTTATAAAAATTACGGCAGAAAATATCCAGCTTTAAGGTTAGTCGACATTTTACACAACCCGCATTCAAATGGTATGAAAATTGTTTTCAAATTATAGTTTACATTAATAGCTGCTGCGAATTCGGAATTTCCCGCATGGCGACTGATGACCCAGTTATAATCAGCTTTTATAAAAGTTGTCTATCTGCCAGTAGGGGTAAATAATATTTTTCATTCAATATATATAATGCACAAAGAATGAGTACAATGGGTGAACTTGTTAGTAAAAAACTCGGAAAGTTAATACAGTAAAAAAATAATAATGAATAAACACAATGAAGAAGTGTTATTAGAATAAAAATATACGTAGAACTTTTATTTATAATATAGATTTTTAGCTTATTGGCATAATACATTATTTCGAATAGCTGTCTGTCTAGCGTCACTATCCTAGGTATCGGGCTGAACATCCGGCCAATAGAGTGTTAAATTAACTACCAGGTAAGGTTGGTAAAGGAAAGGTAAGCGCTTGATCACTTTGTTGGTGATCTTGGGATGTACCGATTTTTTTTGCATCCCGTGTCAAAGTCTTTGGACTATGGACGTCATCTCTTCGAAGAGGAACGAACCTCAAGCTGGTGGTTGAATATACATAATGCGTAAGGTTTTTTTTGCCAATTTTGATGGTCGCGGTCGCGTTGCGGCCTCCCGTTTTTGAATCAGGACAGCACTGGCTCTCTAGACCGTCAGATAGTCATTCAAATTTGTTGAGGTCCTTAAATGAAGGTGAGGAGTCAAGTCTGTAAGATCTATCGAGCAGGGGAATTGCCGAGACAGTGCCAGCTTTGGACAGCTTGGAAAGAGCGAGCGCTCAGAACTACCTATCCTGCCACCATCTCTAATGATGTCGAGAGCTTGTTTCGGCTTTCCTTGAAGACGGCGCAATGCTAGTATGAGCGTTCATGGCCGGTCGTACCCACCTGATATAATGATACCTCAAAGGAATGTAATTAACAGACCTTCTATAGTAAATGATGTTTCCCCCCAAAGCGGTTCAACCACCGTTTCTAATAACGACGACATGGTCTTCGAATTACATTTCATCCCTAATTAGACGAAGGTCAACTTTTTGAATGTTGAAGCGCTTGCAGCATGCTGGTTGGCTTGCAAATAGGTAGACGGACGGCTTCTTCACATTAAAATGAGTCACTTATGACCGCAGCTGCGTTAGCGAGTGGCAGAAGGACGCAGGTGGAAGGAGAAGGTAAAGCGAACATGTGTCCAATCGAAATGACCGAAACGGAATGGATGTACAAAGAAAGAGTGCGATTCTTCCAATTTTAATTGTAAAAAAACGTTGTTGAACGTAAACGTTTAAAGAGCTTTTAAATTTTCTTCTTTTAATTCTTCGAAACGATAACTTTTCGATAAAAAACTTAAGCAATCTATTATTAAGAACGTGCACAAATCAGTAAATTGTTAATTTATTGTTTGTACATCTGAATCATTTTAGATAGTTGGTTGTAATGGTTGGTGATAATGTATCAATATTAAATGTAGAACCGTTGAAATGTAGCTTTAATTTGCTTCATTACATTGTATATCTGAGAGTATCTATATAAAGTGCGGAGTTTATCCTTTTATAAATAAAGATAAACATTTTATTATTATATTTTTAAATGTCCGTTGCGGTGCTAGAGCCGCATGCGACCAGTTATAAGAAAACATTCTCGTGCTGCACTTTGATAGCATTGTCAGTAAAAACTAATAGGTACATTGTAATTTATTTATGAAATAACTACCTACTACATTTTTAATAGTTTTAAAATAACTTTTATTTGAAGCCATGTAATGTACAATAAATAAACAATTGCTTTAATTAAACAGACGTTAACGTAACAGGTACTCTATTTCTAGGAGAAAATAACTTTTTTTTTCATATAAATGTTAGATACTGTCGGGTCTGAGTTATAACACGAAAGATCAGTTTTCTTATCATGATTAACACGCTGAGCTCATATTTAAAGCCGGCAACTACAACGATATATTAACCTTCATTCCGCGTCGCTGAGCGCGATAATAAATTAACGGAAAGTTGTAATGGATTGTTATAATTGATTCGACGAGTAGTCATTAGAAGAAACAATTAGGTCGATAGAAGATTACCGAGGGTGATTGCATTCAGAACGAGGTATATGTGTCTCTTCGAGCAATCGATCCACTCGCTCCAGTCAATTACTGCGACACACGACCGAATATTGTTCTCAATACACTCGATACTGGGAACGTATTACAGAAGAGCTACCCTATCGAGCTCTATCAAAACACATTCGACTCAAGCGATTATTGTAAACGGTAGCTAGAAATATCATTCTATCGGTGGTCATGTAATATTGATGACGTGTACTAACACCGCTGGGATTAATTAATTATATATAATCATATTAATTCACGGTTGATTTATAGGACATTATAATGTTACAAAATAAAATAACAAGAATTGATATAAGAATATTTAGTAATTTTGTTGAAATCCATAAACTTTTTAAATATGTTACAGTGCATTGCTCTTAATAACCAATTATTTGTAAATTATAAGACACGTAATGAGATGATGTTTTTTAATTCATATATAAATATTATGTGTCCATCTATTAGCTTTGAGCTTGCGATTCCATCAAGTGCAGCGCAAAAAACTGTTCTTATTACTGACGGTATTCTGCGCCAGTGATATAAGACATTTAAATACAGTAATAAATTACTTATATTTTGTTATTAAAGATGAAATCCGAACTTCGTACAGATTTGTAATAGTTTTAGATAAATAATGCAATGAAGTGAATGACTGTGAATGAATGAATGGTATTTCGTTTAACATCGTTACATTATCAAGAGCATCATATGAACCGCCTTCGACTGATTCTATGAACCGTTATTATTAATATTTTTCTTTGAAAAAAAAATACAATTTATACGACCCGTAAAAAAAATGTGTGGTTGGATTTGGAAAATTTCATTTTGAAAAACTGTACTATTTTAATAAGCTGTAATTTAGGGTATGATGTAGAGTTCAATGCCTAAATAAAAGTTTGTCCGAATCCTAGGAGGCCGCTTTGAATAAATAAGTAGAACACAACACAGCGTCTACTTTTATTAAATAACTGTATATTTTCATGTATTTGACTTAGTTGTATTTTTTTTTATTAATCCAGTACTAAAATAAGGATTTCCTAAGAACATAATATTTCACTATAGAACACAGATATACCAAGAAGGTTCCAGTTGTAAGATCTCTATTTGATCAAAATCGGACGTGGATTGTTGAATGGCAGTTGATCCGTTCTGGTAATACTTTGACTTCTTTGGCACTAGTCTAGTGTAACTACAACTTTGAGTGGTTTGAATTCTTAACAAATAATTTAATATTAAATGTAGCTATTGACATAAATTCTGAGGTGTTGGGTGATTCGATCCGTACATCTTAAAGCTAGTAATAAAAATACAGTTTATAAAAAGATAATATGGCAAAAAGTATAAACATACAAGTCCTCCGTTGTGCTAAAAAATAACTACATTCTTTGTTTTTTTGACAAATAAGGTCAAGGGGTCTTTTAAGCAATTGAATAATTAATATATGTAATATATGCTCGCCTGGAACCTATTAACTTTAATCATTGAAAATATTACTATTGTACGTAAAGACAGATGGTTTGTTCGTAAAGAATGTCCATAAAATTATTAAAAATATAGAAAAGTCAGGAATTACTGGACCGATTTCAAAAATTCTTTCAGTATAAGATACTCCATTTATCGAGGAATGCATTAGGCTATATAACATCACGCTAAGATTAATAGGGGAGGAGTAGCAATCAAAATGTTGCGTAAACGGCAAAATTTAGAGCTTTCCTTGCGAGCGCCGAGTAAACGGTAAGAGTTACGCAAAAATCAACTACTACAAAATTATTCCCCTCAAAACGTTCTAAAAGAAAGTCCGCAACAGTACATATCTAGCTTTTAAGATTAATCTACTATAACCATTTTTATGATTACTAAGCTTATATGGTTGGTTACTTAGCCAAGGTAGCCTTAGCTTAAATACTCAGCTTATGTACTACGCTTACGTACTAATCTGATGCATTTAGCTTATTTATTTAAAAACTTTATTGTTCCAACACAAAAAAATGTTACAATGGGCGGACTTAATGCTAAATAGCTTATATAGTAAGCTTATGTACTCTGCTTACGTACTCAGCTTATGGGCTAAGCTTTTTGATTATTCACTTAGTTTATGTACTTAGCTAATGAACTAAGCTTATGTAGTAAGCTTGTGTTCTCACCTTGTGTACTAAGCTTACGTTTTATGTGTATATACTAAGCTTATGTATTTAGCTTATGAACTAAGCTTATATTCTTAGCTTATGTACTAAACTTTCGGAATATCGGAATATCAGATAAAAATTTTTGTCTATATGTACGTAGTCCGGCATCCACGAAAAAAAATCTGGATAGGGGCAACGATCCCCTGATTTTACGATCCCCTGATTTTCCTGGCGACTTTGATGATTTTGAAAATAAAATGGAAAATATATTAATAAAACTTTGAAATAACAATTCATGATAGTGTGCGGTGATTTGAATGTAGTTATATTATATGTAACTTCATCTACGTTTATTAAATTTGTTTAGATGTTTTAATTAGATGAATCTCTTTTCGGAACCTACTCGACTTACTAATGTTACCGCGACTTGTATTGATAATGTTTTCTGTCACTATATAGATGTTATAGAAATGTTACTATACAGTGTGTTAGAAATGACGTTCCGTTGAAAGAAACTCTAAATTACTTATTATGTTCGGGGTCCACTTACAAAAATTCTGATAAATTGGTCCAGTAGTTTAGCCACAATATCATAGTTTTATTTCTTAAAATTAACCAAAGGTTAAGTGTTATACTACTAAACTATCATGTTTTAGTGCAAAAGTATCTATATCCTCCAGTTTTTTTCGTGTTAGTGTCATAAGTCAACGTGCGCTGTTGCCGTTCTTGACAGGTTAATGACCCATGTGAGTACCTATAGCACACTAATAATGTTGTGTTTATTTTATTTAATTATTCAATTATTTTACTTGTTTAAAAATATTGTTTTCCTAATTTAAGTATAGGAATTGTATTTAAAGTTTTAAATGTACTCAATTGTAATATTTTGTGTGCCATTTAATGTAACGGAAAGATTACAAAAACACCCTATATATAAAATTATTATAAATTAAAGTTGAGACCACTGTGGACAAAAAATGTTCACTCTTAATAAATCATGACATCGAAATGCCCTAAAAATTTACTAGCAGTCCTATAGTAAAAAAGTAGAATTCTGACTTTAAAATCATGTTGCCCAAAAATTGCTTCAAGTAAATTTGACAGGACAATTCAAATAACTTATAGGAGAAAGATTTTTAATAATATTTTTAAGTTCAGATCTATGATGAAATATTTTAAACTTAAATTTAGTGCCTGGACAACCGTGAGAATATATAGAAGTAGAGAAAGGTTAAATGATTTATTTGGTGAGAGGCGATAGAATCGTGATTCGTTGTTCTTGAATAAAGTTAGGAATTTCTTTAAAATTTTTAAGATCGTTTGCTTACAAGCTAAGTCTACAAATGTAAGAAATAAAATCTTAAATTCAGAACATAAAATAAATGCAACTGGGGATGTTTTATCTCGTGTAATAATGGGAAAACTAGGTTTATAAGCACCTATAAAGTTAAAAAAATATCATATAAATAAGTAGATATAAATGTGGCCAATTTTCATTTTTTTTAATGAAATTCATTTTTGTCGTGATTAGCCGATCCGGCAATTAAATAATGCAATCGGTGCACTGGCTAATAACGTTAGTTGGTAATTGGTTAGTAAGGTTTTAAACGTGTTTTATGGTGATATTTTTAAAACAATAAGACCACTAAATCTGAAATAATCAGTTAGTCTTTGGGGTATGTCAGTTAAATTAATTAATTAATTAGTTCCTTTGTTTAAGAGTGGCAATAGACTAGAACCGGGAAATTATAGAACGTTCTCCGTTATAAAAAAGCTATTTTAAGCCAAAGGATAGAATTTTTTAAATGAAATCATGCGTAGTGAGCAATATGGTTTTACCAAAGGTAAATCCAGAACTGATGTGGGTGCCACGTTTTTTAAGCATATTTACGACGCATCGCCGACGAATGCAATCGGGGTGTTTTAATATTTATCTTAATGTCTTTGATTGTTTTGATTATCAAACATTACTATCCAAACTTAACCACTATGGTGGGCGTAGTAAGGCCCTTAATGTTATTGCCTCTTACCTAGAACAAAGATTCCCAGCAGTTGATGAAAATATTTCTAAGTAAGCTGTTTCTCATCTGAAGGTGGGCATTCTACAAAGGTCTTCTCTTGGCCCCTTTTTATTTCTACTTTATATGAATGATCTGCCCTTTTTCGTAAAAGGGCTATGTGACATTGTTCTATTTGCTAATGATACCTCACTGATTTTTAAATTTGAGGACTAATTATGTCAAAGTAAATCTTGCTCTGTCACATGTTCTTCATTGGTTCGAAATTTATAATTTGGTCTTAAATACTAAGAAAACTAAATGCATGGAGAGAGAAAACTAAATGCATGGAGTGGAAAATAATACGTCTCGACCCATTTATTTTACTTATTTTTATAACATTTTGGGCTTAAGTAGTGTAGTATTTTCTCCTAATGTAGTGCTGCCAAAATTTATTGCATATTTATTTTACATAAAAGAAAATTTTACTTTTGTTGCTGATTATTTGTAACATAAAAGCTAGGGATTTCCTGAGAATTCCCACAAAAAAAAAACTTTTTATGGTCGGTTTTCAATAATAGTATTTAATAAAATATTATTATATGGATGCTTATATAAAAACCAGTGACAGACACACGATAAATACAAAAAATAAAAATTAAGTTGTATCGCTTAAATTTCGTCTTCAAAAAATTAAGAACCCTTCATAGGCTCAAGCCTATGAAGGGTTCTTAATTTTTATACTATTATTATTTTTATACTTTTAGAGTATACACATATTAAATAAAATTCCACAAGATATTTAAGACCTTCGTTTTCTTAGTTTTAAATCTAAAATTAAAAGTATATTGTTAAATAGAGCTTATTATAGCATATAAGAGTTTCTAGTCGGTCGTATTTCGTTCAAGTAAAAACTTAGCTTGTAGAGCTCGGGAGCTTTAGTTTTTGACTCATTTGTAGGGCTGAAATTATACTGTATACATCAAACTTTGTTGAATTCATTTAAAAAGAGCAACTGCTCAGTTTCTCGCCAGCTCTTCTCAGCAAAGCAGCATTCCGAGCTGGTGGTAACTTGTTGTCTATCTGCCAATTTTGGTAATTAGTATTGATCTCATTCCTTATTTTAAATATTTATTGCACAAAGAATAAGAAAAACAGGTGAACTTATTAATAATGAAAGTCTGAAATTTATACACTAAAAAAAAGTGAAAATCCAATAAAAAAAAAATACAAGAAGAGTAAAAGCATACCCCTTTGTCTTTTAATATATTTAGTTTTCTCACGTATGTTTATTTTATTGGAAAAGCAAAAAATAGTTAAAATTTTGATTAAATATAAAATTGAATGCATGCAAATGCATCGTCAACATAAGCAATATTCAAACGACAAAAATAAATACATTTACAAACGAACGAAAAGCCAGAGAAAATAAACAAAAACATATCAATTGCTGTTTTTTAAAATTTAAAAACAAGGATACCAATGTATGTATAGTTTTATGGCTGTCATGTTATTTTATTAATTAATTTACACCTGTATTTATGTTTTTCCGAGCTAAGGCCGTATTTAGATTATTCACGAACTACGAAGCAAAGGTTATGTTATTTTATTTCCTTTGTTCGGTAGAAGTTTCTTTTGATGATGTAAGTAATTTCTTAAATGAATAGCGTCCACTTTGTGTCAAGTTACAATATAATAATGTTAACAGTAAACACTAAGATGAGGTAGTAAATTTTTTTAAACAATACCTAGTAATAAACATATGGAGTATAGGAAAATTATGGTTGTACTACATGGAAATTTAATATTTCAAGTAACATATCGAAAATGTTAATATTTTAAAAGATTTTTGAATTAAATTGGTGTAGTCATTACTTGTATTACGTGTAATGTAATATATATTTTTTGGTTAATTTCAGTAAAGCTATAATAGCATGCAGCAGTAAAATAAATATGTTTGAACTTCATTTTGTGGAACCTATTTCAGTTCATAAATATTCCGTACATAAATCTCTCAAATGATATGAAGCGGTGGACAGTTGCGTTGGACAGGACATATTATCAGATGACGCGTCCCCGTGGAGTGTAAATATCCAACGCGCGATTAGTACGAGCCTGAGACTCACTAACATGGCACATCCATGTTCATCATACAATATGTGAAATGTAGCCACAATTAAAAAGTTCAACCGAGCACATAATAGCGGTATTTATCGCAACACAATATGATAAATCATTTTATTACTGACCTTGATATTATTTTCTGATAAACTAGTAATCATATTTAAATTATATTAATGTTAGAAAAATATAAATATTTCTTATATGCCTAAAGTTATTGCTAGCTAGCTAGATAATATTAAGTAGTGGTAAAGAGATATTTTTAAAATAATTGGATTATAACATTCGTAGTAAAGATAAGAGTTATATAATAGAAGACTGTCAACTCTCTCAGAAATGGAATTGTTAACGCAGTCACTTCTATTCAACAACAAGAGTATGTCATTAATCTTGCCAATGTGATTGTGGTCCAGATTCAACTTCATTATTCAATCGTTAATTCTACCAACTCTTTATTGTATTTAATAAATTACATTATGATTCAAAAGAAAAATAAGGAAACCATTTAATTTTCTAAGAAAATATAGGAGAATGTATATTCTGTAATGTCGCATTTGACATCTCAGCACGGGGCATCCTAGTGGGATACACGGGGCAATTGAATCACGTTCAATCTATCCCGTTTGACTACTAAGAATATTGTAATGAATTGTAACATAAAGTGAAATAAGTAAATAAATAAATATTAATCATAAAAAATATATATATCAACGTTATCCTGAGAGAATATTTAATTTCGGATCATAGAATTTTGAGCTAATAACAGTTTTATTACCACTTAACTTATAGTATTTTTTAAAAATATTTAACAGTTTAATCCCTAAACATAAGTAGTCATTGTAATAATATTTAAGGATTTAAATTAAATGAAAGGCTACAATTATTTTGAAGTTTCATCAATAATTCAATAGTTATATATTCAAAATCAATCGTTATTGTCTCGTGGAATGGCATCTGGAAACTATGATAAACATATAGTATTTAATATTGCCGCAGCATTCACATTATTGAAAACAGCCAACAAAGTGAGATAATATATTTATATAAGCACGAATCCTCTATTCTTTAGACGTTGAGTTAAAAATCTTTCATCTCCTGAGTAGGTATCTACTCTCTTAGCGCACTGTAAGATGAAGACATACGTACGGGCGATTGAAATCGCCCCTCACCTTTAAAATGTCAACTCATATATTATTATAATAAAGCGATAATAATATAATGAACGTAGATCGCTTTAAATATATGTAATAAAGATATCGCTGGATACATTAACTCACTCTATGAATAAGTTATCAGTGAACTGAATAGTAAACAGCGCGTACTTGAAAAGTACATGAAGGAGAAGCAGCTGAGTGTAAGAGCCCTCGCCTCTAGAGTCGTTAGCGCTCACACTGTATCCAGCTTTCAGATTATATTGTTAAGATTACTTTTAAAGTCTTAAAAAAGCTTGGCCACTAACGTTATTCAAGGAGTGCAATCTGTATGACTATTACAGTTGTAGAGCCTAAGTTTAGGGTATTTTAGAGTCACCTGTTACCCAAAAATAATTCAGAGTAGGATAGTAAACTATTCGTATATTAGTCATAATGGCTCAGGTGAAAAATACAAAAAAATATTATCATCATATTTATAAAATAATAAGTACTTTTAAATAATTTTATTTTAGAACCCTATAACAATAGAAAATCTAAAATGCAGTTAAAAAAATTAATGACTACAATTCCTATTTTAACTACATAGGAACGAATTAATGATTATTAACGAATTAATGACTACAATAATAAAACTGGATATAATTTTAAAACTATATGTGGTTATATCAAATAAAAATATTGATACAAACTAACAAACAGTTCTGGAATAATTCATACAAATGTAAAGTATGTTTGCAAAAATAACTTAAAGAGCAAATTTATTTTAATCTTAATAATTAAATGGTATTAAATATTTGAATCAGAATATCAAAGTACGAAAATATTGGCCACTCATTTTCCCAATAAGGGGGAAGTTTCATATTTGTTAGTGGTTTTAAAAATGAATTAAACAACTGTTGATTTAAATGCAATAAAAAAACATACTCATAACATTTTATAAATAATACAATAAAAATATAAATAAATCGAGTACATAATAGTATGAAAGTGTATTGTTTTTGAATGGAATATTTTTCTTCGTGCCGTTACACACGACTAAATAAATTGTGATGTTGAATTTGGAAAACCTTTCCAAAACCTTCCCAGTAGTAATTTGAAAAGTTTAAATTTTGGAGTTTGAATAAATAAAAGTTTGTTCAAATCCTAGGGGGAAGCTACTAATAAATAAAAACCGGGTACATAATACAGCGTGTAGTTTTGTAAAGTATAAAATTGTATATTTTCTTATATGTCAAATAGTTGGTATTTTCATATTAAATCAGTAAGGTACTTAAATAAAGATGTAGTAAATACATAATAACACGCTATAGTACACAACCGTTACAAGAAGATTGAAGTTTTGAAATTTCTTTATATATAGTAATACTTTGACATTTTTGTCAATATTCCGACTGATATATTAAAACAACTGATTTGGTTTTAATTATTTTCCACATATAATTGTATGATAAGTAATAGCTGCAATATAAATTTCGTATCATAGCTATAGTCCATCTATTTAAATTATATTTTAATACTAAAATAGAAAATAATCAGCTGTAATGTTAGTCGAAATTTGACCCGCATACAAATGGTATGGAAGTTGTTTTCAAATTATGGCTCACATAAGTAGCTGCTACGTATTCAGCATTTCAGACATGGCAACTGGTGACCTACTTTTAATCAGATTTTTTAATAGTTGTCTATCTGACAGCAGTAATTAATATTGATTTAATTAATTATTCAAAATAATTATTGAACAGAGAATCAGTACAATGGCTGAAGTTATGAGTCAAGAACTCTGAAAGTTATTATACTCAATAAATAAATGATGAGGAAATATAATAAAGAAAAATATTATAAGATAAAAAACAAACACCTTTTATTTGTAGTACAGTTATTTTTAAAATTAATTTTTAGCTAAGTGGAATAATAAAGAATATTTCGAATTTTAAATAAATATATAACGAAGTTTTAATAATCTTAATAAACAATTCAAAACATTATTTTTAAATTTTATTAATTGTAGGTTGACCGGTAATTAATTAAGTGTAATAGTTGATGAGACGACCCAACGTTCCTAAATAGACTTAGGGATGTTAGACTCATTCGATTCAACTAACAAAGTTTTGATCCGAAAGGATGAAATGATATTGAAATCTTCGCTTCTTGAATTTCAGCGAAGAAGTATATATGAATAGGATATGTATTTTTCATCGATGTCAAAAGAGATATACTTATATTAATATTTAATCTCACACATATAGTCGATATTATTCAATTTTGCTTTCTCGCAATAATGCCTTTATAATAATAATTATTATTAAAGTATGCTTCTGTTTTGGTCAAGACGTACTTTATATTTGAATTGGTCATGAATTCTATCAGGTGGAAAATTATAATCATCACATGAGTTATAAAAAAATATATATAATATATCAGAGAATATTTATTAGTTTCGGCTTTACAAGAGTACCTAAATAGTAAAAGAACCCATTTGTTGAATAACATGACAATGAACTCACTGTACTGTAAACGTGATGTCGTTTTATTCAATAAAAATGTTCTTTTAACAAAGATAATAAAAGCCATTCTGATTATTAAATCAAAACATTTTTTATTTTTTAAATCTAACTCCACTTTATTTTATAAAACTTTTTAAAGTAAACATATTACATTATAAAAAGGGAACTTTTAAATACTTATGATTTATATGTAACAAGAAAGTAATATATTTTTGCTTTAAAAAAATATTTAACAAAAAACTAAGTCTACATACATTTTAATCATTACTGAAAAGAATCTGAAAAGAACAAGAAACTTGAAAGTGTACGGCTGGTACATTTGGTTGCTTATTAAAATCTCAGGGGTCCGTGTAAGTGTAGTTTTACAGAGTTTCTTTTGCAAGCTTTACTTACTTTTCATTCGAGAATTTTCTTCAAAGATTTGAGGAGTTTTACTTACGCAAGCGCATTTTAAGCAAACAAGGAAAGTAATCTTGTGCTTCATTGGAAACGTACCAAGAAAGAGTTCGATTCTTCCACTTTAAAGTGTTGAAAACGATATTAAACTAGTCGGTATCAGATTCACACTTCAATACGCTTCTTGTCTTGCTCTGCTGAAGGCAGCTGATCAAATGTTTATATGCTACGTTAAGGACAACACGAGAACATTTGACGAACATATTTACTTGGTTGTTAATTAGATTCATGAATATTGCCTCTAATTAAGACTGTTTAAAGCATTTTTGAATTCTCTATATATATTTTGTCTGTTAATTCTTCGAAAGTTTGATTTTTCGATGACAAAATTGTCAAAAATTGCTTTCCTATTGCCCTATTATTATTTCAATTTTGTAAGTACCAAAATTGTAACTCGCTTTGGCCATGAGTAGAGTGTGATAAACAGCTTTATTTAAACAACGTGCTTAGGCTTAATGCTTGAATTTTTAAGCTGACTTATTAAAAAACTGAATTTCTTAAACTTCTTTTACTGGTTAGTATCGTTAATACTGTCTGATGTGGCAGTTAATGATCGCCTTCGTAAGTTAAATATACACGTCACTAATTTTCTTATGTGTTTTTCATATCAACTCAATCAATTGTATCATCGTAACCAATTCATCTTTTTTAAACTTGACGCTTGACTACATTACATCTGATGGGAAAATTAATCGTTGATAAGGCGCATCAACTCCGTAAAAGCCTATTCACTCTTGTAGGTGTGTATATATTAATTTGTTTTTATTTATATAAGTTAAACTGTTTATAACACATTATATGAATACAAACTAGCTTGTTATTTTTAACACGCCAATGAGGATTAAAAAATAAAAAAACAAACAATCGTAAACTAAAATATTCACTTACTGTAAAATTCGTTTTCTTGAAAAAAGTAATTAATATACAAGCATTTAAAAAATATAAAATGTAATATAAAAAACAATCACTTAAATTCTAATAAAAAAAAATTCTTTGCTAGAATCTGTTGGTAAAAAAGTAACAAAATATTCAAATGAGTCTTACATTGATAATTAGAAAGGTCAATTTTCACCGTATTAATAAAAGCTGAAAAGTCTATCAGCGCTCGTTGGTAAAATCTATTCCAAAGTAAAAAGAGTCTTATTCCGATATTAAGAACGGTTGATTTTCACCGTATTAATAAAAGCTGAAAAGTCTATCAGCGCTCGTTGGTAAAATCTATTCCAAAGTAAAAAGAGTCTTATTCCGATATTAAGAAAGGTTGATTTTCACCGTATTAATAAAAGCTGATAGGCTCGCGCTCGTTAGTAAAATAAATGCAAAAATAAAAGAGTCTTATTTCTATAGTAAGAATAATTAAATTTCATCGTATAGGTATTTCTGTTTTGACGAATGGTTGTAAAAATATTTCAACGATATCGGCTTGTTCTTTTAAACAGGCTTTTGTGCTTAGTCTGAGTAGCAGAGTTTATTAAATACTTCAAGCTTATTGTTCCATCTCTAACCGTGAGTATATGTCGTATACTCCATGCAGCATAGTTTCGTCAAATAGTGGGGAAGTTCTCAACATAGGACTATTTATTTTTAAAAGTTGTTCTAACTTCTTACTCAATTATTTTATTTATCAGTGATATTTTTTAATATGATACGTGGAATCGATAAACTTCATATCTATATATATATATATATATATATATATATATATATATATATATATATATATATATAAGGATGTTTGTATATATGAAATCGATGAACTTAGAAACTATTGGACCGATCATTATGAAAATTGGTATGTATATGTATTTTTCCACGGAGAAGGTTTATATGCTATGCCCATTGATGTAACTCGCCACCAGGCGGCGCTGTCCAATATCGACTTCCGCCCCGTTCAACCGATTGTCATAAAAATTGGTATGACCATGTATTTTTCCTCGAAGAAAACGAATATGCTATGTCCATTGATGTAACTCGCCACTAAGCATAACATAGTATTATATAACAATAAGCATAACATAGCATAAGCATAACATATTATTATATATAACAATAAGCATAACATAGTATTATATAATTATAGAAAGTTTGAAATAACAAGCACTGTCTTCTGACGTCCCCGCGGACGGAGTCGCGGGCAACAACTAGTATATTATATCGCAAGTTCATATAAAAAAGTTATATTATCTTCGCTACCCCTATGAAAGATATATGTATATTTACCAGGGAAGGACTCTGTTATATGATAAGTAACTATTATAATATTTATTTTGTCAAATTAATTTTTCAAGCTCAGTAAATAATATTTATAGTAAATGAACAAGTTTTACATATTATTAGATTATGTTAGACCAGAGAAAAGGTACTTATTTTTTTAATCATAATATCTCCTTTAAAAATCCTGTTTTCCTAAATTTGACAAAATTTGTTTGGTCGTTTATTGAAATAATTTAATTAAACTGTTTTTATATAAACTGTTTAGTAGACTGTTGAGTAGACTGTTGAGTAGACTGTTTAGTAGACTGTTTAGTAGACTGTTGAATAGACTGTTGAGTAGACTGTTGAGTAGACTGTTTAGTAGATTGTTTAGTAGACTGTTGAGTAGACTGTTTAGTACACTGTTTAGTACAGTGTTTAGTAGACTGTTTAGTAGACTGTTTAGTAGACTGTTTAGTAGATTGTTTAGTAGACTAGTAGAATATAAAACAAAATAGTCATCACGTAACACGTGAAAATACTGGTGGCTCATGAACATTTTACCTTTTCGAAAATATTATTAAAAAAAAATCGAGAACCTGATAATGATTTGACCTGTAAAAAACGTAAGTGTTCATTTTTTATTGTTTTAACTATTTTTCTTTTATTATTTTAAACAAAAGCCTCCCTCTATCTTGGAGGCGGATCGCGATTGGACTATAATGAAACAGCATAGAATTCCTGAGGATATTGTTGTCTCGTCATCCAGACCGGACATATTCCTGTACTCTAGACAGTTAAAGCGCGTGATACTTGTGGAGCTTACTGTTCCGTGGGAAACTAACATCCATAAAGATCACACGATTAAAGTAAACAAAGTATTACGAACTGATCAACGAACTGACCAGGAATAGGTATATAGTTAATTTGTACGCGGTAGAAGTGGGAGCAAGAGGTATAAAAGCGAAATCTCTCTATAACCTACTTAAAGTTCTTGGCCTCTCTAGAACTATCATCAGTTCATTTCTAGAACGTACTTCAAAGGCGGCATTCGTAGCTTCACTCAAAATTTGGTTAGGTAGGGAGAGGAGCGAAACCAGTTGAGGTGAGTAGAAATATGCATTCTGAAAGGGCCCCTTAAACCTACACCTGGGTCGCAAGTCCCAGGAGCTGTTTGCCCTCCTCTGCAACGCGATGGGCCCGGTACCCGCACGGTGAATTCATGGAATGCTAAGAAGCTTCGTCTCATCAAATGTCACTTGTTAAAATAATAATATTATTTGATATTTTTTTATTCTAGCTAGAGTAAATGCCAAAGCTGCTCAAAATATGAAGTTATATCGTCAGCGTTTACGAGCAATAAAAACAGATAATTAATCTAAAGATACTTTTCAGCAATACGTGAGTATTTACTTGGTAACACAGCTTTAATTATTAATAATGTAATAAGTCATAGCCCAGTGAATATATTTATAACCTATAATTTAATATATAAAAAATAATGACAAAATTCAAATTCCTATATCCAGTGTATAATATGAATATACCATTATATCATTTTTATAAAGTATATGGATAAAAGATGTAAGTAAATGGTAATATAATATATATTTTGAGTTGAAGTTTAATTATTTCAGCTTTATGTACGTTAAGTTTTACTGCAATCGCGCGTAAAGGTTACACGCCACACTTTTAATATTTTACATAATTGTTATTTTTTTACTAAGATTAGTACTGAAATTAATCTTAATTATTATTATTCCAAAATAATAATATCATGATAAAATCGGTTAAAAACAACACTCTATATAATAAAAATCTGACGTGGAATGTCAGATTGTATTCCAGTTCATAAATATTCCGTACATAAATCTCACAAATGATATGAAGCGGTGGACAGTTGCGTTGGACAGGACATATTATCAGATGACGCGTCCCCGTGGAGTGTAAATATCCACACGCGCGATTAGTACGAGTCTGAGGCTCACTAACATGGCACATCCATGTTCATCATACAATATGTGAAATGTAGCCACAATTCAAAAGTTCAATCGAGCATATAATAGCGATATAACTCGGGAATTGGGGCTCAAAACAAAATCCGATTCCATTGTACAAAAGGAGATATATACACAATTATTTTTTCAAGTCCTCATGAGGAAACAGGTTGATGAAATATTTGTTCAATCGCGTGTAACATAGTTTCATTTATTTCACTTCACTCGACTCACTCGACTGAAATAACAATACTACATATAACGGATGTGAATCAGCAATAATTTTCAATTGCAATTTATGAGTTTTATTGTCGCAACACAACATGATAAATCATTTTATTACTAAACTTGATATGATCTTCTGACAAATGCAAAATATTATTTAAATTATTTGTATGTTACAATCGTATAAATATTTCTTATATGTGTAAAATTATTGCTAGGTTTCTTAAGGATAATATTAAGTAGTGGTAAAAAGATATTTTAAAAATAATTGAATTACAACATTCGTAGTAAAGATAAGAGTTACATAATAGAAGACTGTCAACTCTCTCAGAAATGGAATTGTTAACGCAGTCGCTTCTATTCAACAACAAGAGAATGTCATTAATCTTGCCAATGTGATTGTGGTCCAGATTCAACTTCATTATTCAATCATTAATTCTACCAACTTTTTATTGTATTTAATAAATTACATTATGATTTAAAAGAAAAACAAGGAATCATTTTAATTTTCTAAGCCAATATCGGAGAATGAATATTCTGTAGTATTGTCATTTGATATCTCAGCACAGGGCATCCTAGTGGGATATACGGGCATCCTAGTGGGATACACGGGCATCCTAGTGGGATACACGATATCGATCTCCTCAATCGAATCATCTATATTTATGTGTGATGTAAATATAGATGAAAATCGAATTACGTTCAATCTATCCCTTTTACTGCTAATAAATATTATAATGCATTGTAGCATGTAGTGCACTCCAAAATGAAATAAGTAATACATTAATCCTATATATAAATGTGAACGATATTTTGAGAAAATATTTAATTTTTAGATCTTGGTATGGATTTTCTGTTGTGCCATAGCAATTTGCTAAGGCTTAACATCTATTCACAAATATTTTACGGTTTGACCCCCAAAAATGATTATCGTCACACAAATGTTATTTAAAAATTTAAACCTGAAATACATAATACTTTAAATGAAAGGCTGGTATATTATCAAAGCTCAATAATTCGTATCGTTACGTGAAATGACATCTGAAAACTATGAAGTGGAAATTAATATTTAATGTTACTTTAGTAACCAAATGTTTTTAAACTGATAATGGAGTGAGAGAATAGTATTTTATAAGCACGAAGTCTATTATTTAGACGTTGAGTTAAAAATCCTTCATATCCTGAACATCAACCCTCTCAGCGCACTGCGAGATGCAGACGTACTTCAAGAAAAGAGGCGTCTTAAAACACACTGAGGAGTATTCTGCATTTTAACTTATCATATAACTTACATCATTAACAAATGTTATATTTTAACAGTGATTTATAATTTTATAGATGAAATATGTTAAATTAAAGAAGTTTTTAATGTATCAAAATTTTGTTATTGAGCAATATAACGAACGTAGATCGATTTAAATATACAGAACAAAGATATCGCTGGATAAATTATTTCACTATCTGAATAAGTTAACAGGGAACTAAATCGTAAATAGCGCGTACTTGAAAACTGCATGAGGAAGAAGCAGCTGAGTGTAAGAGCCCTCGCCTCGAGAGTCGTTAGCACCCACACTGCATCCAGGTTTCATATTATATTGTTAAGATTAATTTTAAAGACTTAAAATGGTTGGCCACTAATGTTATTCAAGGAGTGAATCTGTAGGACTCTTGGTGTAGGGTTGTAGAGCTCAACACCTTATTAAGGTATTTTGGAGTCATCTAATGTGACCAAAACATAATTTGGTATAAATAACTTTGATGTAAATAATTTTGATGTAAATAACCCAATCATATCAGGAAATCACGAATAAAGATCAAGTTCAAAAAAGGAGTTCACCGTTACTTTTCTAAAAGGCTTTCATATTAGAATGTAATATTTATTTTGTGTATGTATCTTTTGTAGTAATTAATATTTATAGAAGTATATATTTATGTATATATTTGTGTAAATATCTATAATATGTGTATGATACTTTCTTCTAAGCTTTAATCTTCTCTGTAATTTCTTTCTTTATTGTACCGTCTCTTAACTCTCTGCAACTCTTTAAGGTTGACTGTCAGAGAATGCTATTTAGCATTAAGTCCGCCCATTGTAACATTTTTTTGTGTTGGAACAGTACATTTTTAAATTAATAAATAAAATAATACTACAGAAAATTATTTTGTCATAAATACAACCACATAAAATAATTAGTATATAAAATATTACTACAATATAACGTAGGAAAATCTCTCAAAACAATCTAATGGCTAAAATTCCTAATATTAAAATAAAAACGTATAAATATAAAGAAATCTCGAAAATAGATATACGAGTTTGAAATAAATCATTAAATTTTAAGGTATCTATATATGCAAATAAAACTGAAATAACTTTTAATTTTTTAGTCTAAATTATGAAGTGCTATTGAATGTCAAAGTTAAAAAATAAAAACCTCTGAAATAGAATATCAGAGTAAGAAAACATTGGTCACTAATTTCTCCCAATAAGGGTGAAATTCCATATTAGTTAGCGGTCGCAGAATGCGCTGTATCTCTTCACAACTGGACGATAAGCCGCCCTCGTGCAGGCTGTGTCTACCATTAAATATAATTTATAACAATTGTAGCATTACATAGCCACTACAAGTATATTTAGATAAATATTTGTGGCAATCTAAATACAGGCATATTTTTAACAAACTGACGGAAAACGTTAAATATTGGAGTTCAATAAAAAGAAAACTGATAATTTTCAAATAATATGCAAACATAATTATTATTATGCAATGCAAAATAATATTTGTATGAAAATTGTTTTTGGATGGATATTTTTAATATTATTCTCTATTAGACCTGACTAAAACCCTAAATTTAAACTCCAGATGTAAATAAGTTGTGATGTTGGATTTGAAAAACCTACCAAAAACTGTTGTATTTTATAAAGTTACGGATTTGGATGTCAATGTGCAAATAAAGTTTGTTCAAATTTAAAGAGGTCACTAAAAGTATGTAAATAAATAAAAAGTACACCTCACAGTGTCTAGTTTTATAAAGTATCACATTATATATTATTTTATATTTTACTTAATCGGTATTTTCTTGTTTTTTTTTATATCACACTAATCATAACGAGATTCAAGAGAATATTCGAGTTTTAAAACTAGCCTCAGTATGATCAAATCTGACGTGGATTAATTAATGTCAGTTATTCCGTAGAAGTAATATTTTGACGTTACCTTCTAATTCAAACATTTTATATAAATTGCACAATATATTGCAAAAAGGACGAACTTAATACTGAAGAATTCTAAAAATCTATTCAGTCAAAAATATATTTCGAAAACTGAAAATAAAGAAGAATATTATAAGAATAAAAACATACGCAATTATTTTTGATATAAATATTTATCGGATGGATTCTGAGCTGATAAGAGAAACAATAAAACAGTGCTTAGAATTTAAAAATATAAAATTTAATTAATTGTAACATTTTACATGATTAAACCTATCTACAAGCAAAATAATACAATATTTTATAAGTTTAACAATTTTACGTTAGCAAAAAATGAATCTGGTAAAGCGTTTGCAAAAATGACTCAACGTGCTTAAATTGCCTTAGAAATGTTACACCAGCATTAGTCAGTACAATTAAATCTGAGTGAAAGGATTGGACTCCACATACAAAGTTTTATTCCTGATATATATATATATAAGTCGCTAAGGTAGTCTATTATTGTTGTAGATCTTACCCAATCATATTTCTTTTTTATAATGGTATCATAATTAATATTATTATTCTTGTCTAGACAGTTGATAATTTACAATTTCATTGGGTATTAATTCTGTTGTAAAATAATAACACACGCTTGGATTTAATAAACATATATATATATATATATATATATATATATATATATATCTTAAGTCTTTTTTCAAAATTCTTAATAAAATATTTATCAGTTGCTTCATAAGAGTACCCACAATAGTAAAAGTATTGATGAGATGGACTCAGTGAACTGTGAACGTGATGTCGGTATATTGATAAAAATGTACCTTTAGTTTAGAAAATATATCGCATTTTCATTATTACATATGATAAATATTCTTCATAGATTTTAAGTAGCTGTTCTTTATTGTATGTATCTTTTGAAATTATATATTCAAATTATAAAAAAAGAAGTTTAAATAAGTATAATGATTTACGGTCCGTTAAGTAACAATCTTTGTAACATTTATTTAACGAAAAAGCACACGTGCATACAATTTAATTATTACCGAAATTAACTTGAAAAGAATAAGAAAGTTGAAACAAAATGAAATCATAATCTTTATTGAAAATCAGATTTTTGCAAAACATTTTTTCAATGTTAAAATTAATTACCACTAACCTTAGAAGATGTGACAGAAACTCACAGGGCTTGTCATATGTTTATTTATAATTACATAATTGCATTATAGAAAATAAATCTAAATATTAAAGACAATACCTACTGTCTCAATATGCTTGTCTACAAAAGAAGGCAAATCACTTATATAAACAAGAGAGAGAAATGGGCCTAAGATAGAACCTTGAAGGACATCCATAGCAATCGAAACCCCTGTAGATCGTATTCTATTAACCTCAACCCTCTGAATTCCAGTAGACAAATAAAATATTAAGATTTTGCGATCATTGTCCTGAACTCCATAGTGGTACAATTTCCTGACCGATGTTTTATAATGAACACAATCGAATACCATAAATAGATCACAAAATAGTCCAATAGCTTCTCGTTATTCCTTCCAAGCTTCAATGTGCTTTGAAAAAGACTCCAGCATCAGTAGTAGACCTTTCGATAAACCGAACTGCTTATTGTAAAGCAACTTATTTTTTTATTTAAAAGGTCTAGCAACTGATGAGAATGATTGTCGCAAATATTTTACTACATGAAGGTAATACCGACATTGGTCTGTAAATAGAAGGATCTGAAGTATAGCTTCATTTTAAAAATAATATCACTTTGCTATGTTTCATTAGGTCAAGAAACATCCCTTAAGAAATACAGTTATTAATAGTGGTCGCTAAGTAAAGCGCAACGACGTCGAGATCGACGGTATACAGCCAATCGCATTTATAGATATCCTCCATAATAATATCTCCTTATTCCTTATTTATTTGATTTGGAACGGACTCCAAATTTACTAATGACGAATTATTATTGTTAAATATAATTTTATCATTATCCTGCTCAATAGGAGCTGTGGTTTGATTAGTCTAATATTTGGCTGCTTAAAATGTAAATAATAAGATTATACTTAGATAAATGAAATGTATGAGATGTCATAATCATTTTATTTTAATATATATTTTTTTGTTATACAATTAATATCTATTAGATTTATTTTAAGACAAATTTTATAATTTATATAATTGTTACGTGGCATTATGTATAACAATTTATTTGTAAAAAATCTGACACAAACCATTTATATAAAAAAATGTAAAGCAAATACTTTAATATTTAGTTCTAATATATTGTCGAAAAATTTAATGATGTTATTTCTATAAATATTTCCCAATAATAAAGACTAAGATAGTATTAGGATATAAAATAAAATAAATTTTTCTTATTTGTATTACAATAGTCGTTGAGCTGAGAATTATTGTATTTTGACAATACATATTATTATAATATTTTGTTAGCGAGTCACACCGCTCTAAATTATCGCTACAATTTTGAACCAAAACAGTAATGACCAGGATATGTTCAGATATTTCTTTTTGAGCTAATTTGCCTAAAACCTAAATTTCAGATTGAAGAATATGACCGTCAACTTTATACTGGGCTTCCAAATTTTTAGTTTTATTACACATAATATCATACTAATTTTTATATTTAAACTTTCGTAAACCATGATTATAATATACTCGTATATATTTATATTTAGCCCGCTGTATTCACGTGGAATTACATCTGAATGTGCCCGACTAGTTTTGAACCCATTCGGGATTTTTACTAGCAAGCTGAGCTAGCTGAGACTAAAGCGTGGCGCTCGCGGCGTGAACTGCGTGCAGCAGCTCTCTGGGCGCGCCGCGAAGATGACGGCGGCGGGGGTGGCGTAATATGTTGTGTACACTGAACTTATCAAGTCTAGGTTGATGGATATCAGTAATACCTTAGTAAAAATACTTTGATATATTTGGCAATATTTCGATATTATTAAAACAGCTGATCTGGTTTTAATAATTATTATTTTCTACATGTTTATTTGTATTGTAAATAATAACTGCAATAAAGATTTAATATCATAGCTATAGTCCACCTTTATAAATTATATCTTCACCTAAGACAGAAAATAATCAGCTGTAAGGTTAGTCGACATTTGACCCGCACACATATGGTATGGAAGTAGTTTTCATATTATGGCTTACATAAGTAGTCGCTACGAATTCATAATTTCAGACATGACGACTGGTGACCTACTTTTGATCAGTTTTTGTAACAGTTGTCTATGTGCCAGCAATAATAATTAATATTGATTTATCAAAATATTTATTGCACAAAGAATTAGAAGAATATGCGTAATGAACACTAAGTATTTCTGAAAGTGAATAATGAATAATGAACGCAATAAAAAAAAATACTGTAAGAATAGTAATAATATAAAACACATATCTTTTATCTTTTATAAAATTTTGTTCAAATGGACTCATATCTTATTGAAATAAGTTGAAAACAGTTTACCAATGCTCTTAAATTTCTAACTGTTGTAAAATTATAACATTCGCTTGGATTTACAAAACATGATATACAGTAAGTCTCTCACGAAATTCTTAATAAAATAATTATCAAATGCGACTTCACAAGAGTGCTCACAATAGTAAAAGGATTGATGAGATGGACTCAGTGGACTGTGAACGTGTCGCTATATTGATAAAAATGAACCTCTAGTTAAGAAAATATATCCCATTTTTATTATTAATGTCCACTTTATAGTTTTTAAATCAATTCTGTTAAAATTCTTCATAGAATTTAAGTAACTGCTCTTTATTTTATATATATTTTTTTAAGTATATATATCGACATTATATAAACTGAACTGTAAATAATTATAATTTTCATGTAACTGATGTAAAGAAAATAATATACCTTCGCTTAATAAAAGTATTTTTGTAATATTTATTTACACATCTGCATATACTTTAATTATTACTGAAAAAAACCTGAAATAAACAAAAAAATGTTTTGGTTGCTTATTAACATCTCAGAGATCCGCGTAAGTGTAGTTACAATTTTTTTACAAACTATACTTACTTTTCATAGAAGATTTTTCTTCAAAGATCTGAGGATAAATTTAACTTATGGAAGTGTATTTGGAGCAAATAAGAAAAAGCAGTCTTATGTATCATTGGAGACGTACCAAGAAAGGAGTTCGATTCTTCCACTTTCAACTGTAGAAAAGGTATTTAACAAGTCGGTATCAGATTCACATTTCAATACGCTTCTTATCTTGCTTTCTCTGCGCGAAAGTAGCTGATTAAATATGTATGTGACACATTAAAGACTACACGAGAACCTTAAATAATAATTTACTTGATTCATTCATGAATATTCCCTCTAATGGTGACTGATCAAAGAGATCTTAATTTTCTTATATAAATTGAGGAAAGAGTATGCGCTTCTCTTGAAGACACCTTTTCTTTTAAAGATTAAACTGAAGAAGATTCATTTTACCTATTTTGTAACCTTCTCTTTTTAAGTGTGAACAGATGATATAATTTTATATACTTTAGTTTAATCTACGGCTAAGAAGAACTACAATACTGGCTCTACAATAACATTGGATTAAAATAAAATATATTGCTACTGCTTTTCGACCCTTCTAGCTTAACATGCGTACATTTCTAGGTGCATTTACTGACGATGCTTAATTTATGAAAATTTAATTTTAATGTTTTTTTTACTGATGCTTAATTTATGAAAAATTAATTTATTGTTTTTCAACATAAATAAGTTGGCATTACGAAAGTTAGTACAAAAATACTCACGATTTTCTAATATAACATAATTAACCAATAAGTGAAAACATGTAACTGACTTAACTCAATTCACCGAGTACAACGAAACTTCGATTAACGATCCATGACCTTATTTATCTTTATTTTTTAAGTAACAACAAAAAAGCGAATGTCTTTGCAAAACATTTCTTAAATCATCTATATGTCAATTCTTGTAATTTTAATTTGTAACATTAAGATGTGCTATAAAGTTAATTAAATTTAAATCTTTAGTGAATTGATATGATTAAATAAAATTAATTGAATCCAGCGGTGTTAGTACACGTTATCAATATTACATTGTACCAGCGGTGTTAGTACACGTTATCAATATTACATTGTCCCAGCGGTGTTAGTACACACGTTATCAATATTACATTGTCCCAACGGTGTTAGTACACGTTATCAATATTACATTGTCCCAGCGGTGTTGGTACACGTTATCAATATTACATTGTCCCAGCGGTGTTAGTACACGTTATTAATATTACATTGTCCCAACGGTGTTAGTACACGTTATCAATATTACATTGTCCCAGCGGTGTTAGTACACGTTATCGATATTACATTGTCCCAGCGGTGTTAGTACACGTTATCAATATTACATTGTCCCAACGGTGTTAGTACACGTTATCAATATTACATTGTCCCAACGGTGTTAGTACACGTTATTAATATTACATTGTCCCAACGGTGTTAGTACACGTTATCAATATTACATTGTCCCAGCGGTGTTAGTACACGTTATCGATATTACATTGTCCCAGCGGTGTTGGTACATGTTATCAATATAACGTTATTATGAGATATCGATAGAATATTATTTTAGCTACTGTGTACAATAATCACTGATGTTGACATTCATATTGTACATTCATATTTAAATACATATATTTACAAATTAAAACGTTATAGCTTTGAAATAATAAATAACTGTTAGGATATTACAATTGTTAATTAAATATATAAGTTAATACAGTGAAGGTGAGGAGTTGGAGAATTGTAATGTAATTTTTCAAACATAGTAAAAAGTTGGTAAAATTAACGATTGAATAATGAAGTTGAATCTGGACCACAATCACATTGGCAAGATTAATGACATTCTCTTGTTGTTGAATAGAAGCGACTGCGTTAACAATTCCATTTCTGAGAAAGTTGACAGTCTTCTATTATATAACTCTTATCTTTACTACGAATGTTATGATTTTATTCTTATTCAAATATTTTTTTACCACTACTTAATATTTTCCTAAACTAGCAATAAGTTTACGCATATAAAAATAATTATCTTTTTCTAACATCAATATAATTTGTATATGATTACTCGTTTGTCAGAAAATCTTATAAAATTTAATAATAAAATGATTTATCATATTGTGTTGCGACAATGAAGCATATAAATTGCAATTGAAAATTATTGCTGATTCACATCCGTTATATGTAGTGTTGTTATTTCAGTCGAGTGAAGTGAAATAAATGAAACTATGTTACACGCGATTGAACAAATATTTCATTAATTTGTTTCCTCATGAGGACTTGAAAAAATAATTGTGTATATATACCACCTTTTGTATAGTAGAAATTTTATTGTATATAAATACCGCTATTATGTGCTCGGCTGAACTTTTGAATGGTGGCTACATTTTACATATTGTATGATGAACATGGATGTGCCATGTTAGTGAGCCTCAGGCTCGTACTAATCGCGCGTGTGGATATTTACACTCCACGAGGACGCGTCATCTGATAATATGTCCTGTCCAACGCAACTGTCCACCGCTTCATATCATTTGAAAGATTTATGTACGGAATATTTATGAACTGAAATTGAACCATGACTATTATATTTATTTTTACCTGGCTGTATTCACGCAGAAATTAAATCGGAATGTGCCCGACTAGTTTCGAACCCATTCGGGGTCCTTAATCATGAGCTCATGATTAAGGACCCCGAATGGAAATAGAACTGAAATTGGTTCTATTATTTTTTTCATATTCAAGCATCTCTTATAGCTTTACTAATGTGAACCAAATAATATGAAACATATATTATTTTATATGTAATACAATTAAAAACGTCACATGATTATTTTAGGAATCTCTTAGAATGTCAAGATTTTCGATATATTAGATACTCGAACTATTATAGTCCATGGACTATTCAATAGTTAACCTCTGCATTATATTACGTGCCATTATACAAATACATAAGTACCACCTAATTTGAGTGTTTACGGTTAACAGAATAATATGGTAGCTTAACAGAAAATGGCTGCAATTAATTTAAAAAATGCTGACATCATAAAAAGAACTTCTTCCGTAACAACGAAATTAAAATTACATAACTTTTGTTCCGCAGTTTGTGAATAATATAAATACTTGCGTGGCTCGTAAAGACATAAATACGAAAAAAAATGTATTTATTATTAAAAAAGAATAACAGCCATGAAACTATATACTTTAATCCTTACTTTTAAATAAACCCTATTTATTTTTAGTTTGTACTTTCGTCATATTATTTTATTTATTTTGCTATTTTGTCGTAGGTTGACATCAAGTTACACGTTTTTAAAATTATATATAAACATTTTTAGCTATGTTAAGATATATTTAAAATTCTAAATATTCTTTGTTTTCTCAAAACAACTTTATTAAAAAAAAAGCGCATGTTTCTATTCCTTAATATTTTTCTTTATTGGGATTTTTCATATTTATTTTATTAAGTGTATTAACTTTCAGAGTTCTTTACTAATAAGTTCACCCATTGTACTGATTCTTTGTGAATTATATATATTAAATAAGAAATATTGTTGTCCAATGTTGGCAGACAGATAACTTTTATAAAAGCTGATTAAAACTGGGTCATCAGTCGCCATGCGGGAAGTTCCGAATTCGCAGCAGCGACTAATGTAAACTATAATTTGAAAACAATTTTCATACCATTTGAATGCGGGTTGTGTCAAATGTCGACTAACCTTAAATGTGATTATTTTCCGTGGTAATTAATATAAAGAAAATATGTTATTTATTTAGGAAGACTCTATAATACAAAATGTATATTGTTGATGTTACTTTTAATGTACATGTATATAATATTGATATTAGAATTCAAAAGCTGATAATAATTAAAATAAATCAGTTGTTTTAATATTGTATGAGTAGTATATTACCAAACTATAATAACTGACATTCAACAATCCACGTCGATTTATGATCATATAGATAGTTTTAAAAATAGATTTATTTGTTTTCTGTACTACAGTGTGATATTACGTTTGTAGTTTCATTCTTATTTCAGTACTAATAATAGAAAGACAATAACAACTACTAAAACCAAATATAATATACAATTTGATACTTTGTAAAACTAGACGCTGTTGTGTGTACTTTTTATTTATTTACAGCGGCCTCCCAGGATTTAGACAAAGTTTTATTTATGCATCGAACCCCAAAATAACAACTTTTCAAATACAGTTTTTGGATTGAAGTTTTTCAAATTCGACATCACAACTTATTTTCTCTGCTCTTTTACATTTGATTAAATGTACATCCGCTTTTAGAGGCTTTCCATTGGCGTATTCCATAAATAATAGCATTTTTAAAATTACTGCCGCTCGCAAAGTCTTTGTATTGCAGTGGATCCCTTCTCACGTTGGACTACACCTAACTGTGTGTGCGTGCGGGGTCATAGAAGACGCTCGTCATATACTGTCAGAATGTAGCCATGAGCTGACTCAAAGGTGTAAAGTTTTTGGTGATTCTTGTTTTAATTTAGGATTTTATAATAGCATTCTAGCTTGTCCTTCTTCGGATAAAGCTAGAATGCTTTATAAATTAATTATTTTATGTTTAAGGTTACGTTACGTAGCTTAAGTCTTTTTAATAGTTTATATTTATACTTTTGTATACAATCATAGGGCTGACATTTTCAATATTGAAAAAACCCCTTTCAAATAAAGAGAAAAAAACTTATTTTCAGGGAGCATATTAATGGTAAAGTTTTAAAAAAAAATTAATTAATATAAAGAAAAATATTAATAATAACAGTTCACCAAAGTAGTAGTCCGGTCTTATCAAAGCTCTTGATAATGAAATGATGTCAAATGTAACAATTATAATATATTTGTAATATTACTCTCTCAATAGCTGAAAATATTACTGTCTTTATAAAATGAGGATTTTATCCTTTAATAACAAAAAATAAGTAATTTATTACTGTATTTAAATGTCTTATATCACTGGCGCAGAATACCGTCAGTAATAAGGACAGTTTTTTGCGCTGCACTTGATGGAATCGCAAGCTCAAAGCTAATATATGGACACATAATGTTTATAAATTAATCAAATAAAAACATCATGTCAAACAACAAGTAATTGGTTATTAAGAGCTATGTAATGTAACATATTTAAAAAGCGTATATCTTTGCATGATATTATCAACTATATTTATATCAATTCTTATAATTTCATTTTGTAACATTAAAATGTTTAAAGATTTTTTTTAAATCAACTGTGAATTGATATAATTAAAAATCACTAATGAAACATTGAAATGAAATGAAATGTTCGCTCACGGTATCGATATTTTATGTCATTATTAGAATCGATTTCCATCGAAGCTACTTTTTACAATAATCGCTACAGTCGAATGTGTTTTGATAGAGCTCGATAGGGTAGCTCTTCTGTAATACGTTCCCAGTATCGAGTGTATTGAGAACAATATTCGGTCGTGTGTCGCAGTAATTGACTGGAGCGAGTGGATCGATTGCTCGAAGTGACACATATACCTCGTTCTGAATGCAATCACCCTCGGTAATCTACTATCGACCTGATTGTTTCTTCTAATGACTACTCGTCGAATCAATTATAACAATCCATTACAACTTTCCGTTAATATATTATCGCGCTCAGCGACGCGGAATGAAGGTTAATATATCGTTGTAGTTGTCGGCTCTAAATATGAGCTGAGCGATTTAATCATGCTAAGAAAACTGATCTTTCGTATTATAACTCAGACCCGACAGTATCTAACATTTATATGAAAAACAGAGTTATCCTTTTTAGAAATGCAGGCCTTGTTAAGTCTTATTTAATTATTGTTGACTATTGTTATGTATATTCGCTTTAAATGTACTTTAACAAGCAGTAATTTCTTAATTATAATAAATGCAATGGATTGATATTTAAGTTGGTAATTAATTGTAAGTTTATGACTATTATGTATCTTTTAGCTTTCTTTTGCGATCCATCAAAGTACACCATAGTTTTTTTATTATTGGCGTGAATACCAATAATAAAAAACTAACTGCAACCGACCTTAGATATTTTGAAAAAGAAGGGATAAAATGTTAATCTGTTGTTATTAAAATATGAAATTATCTTTGAATAGTTAACTCATAAACCGTTTTATCTTTTATTATTAAAAGTTATCACGTTGTTTTTATTTAATATAAAAATTAAAATGTTTTCGTCATTTTGTTTAAAATATGCCTGTATTTAGATTGCCACAAATATGTATCTAAATATACTTGTAGTGGCTATGTAATGCTACAATTGTTATAAATTATATTTAATGGTAGACAGAGCCTGCACGAGGGCGGCTTATCGTCCAGTTGTGAAGAGATACAGCGCATTCTGCGACCGCTAACTAATATGGAATTTCACCCTTATTGGATGAATTTAGAAACGAATATTTTCTAAAATTTCCTTCTTTGATATTCTGATTCAGAGTTTTTTCATTTTAACAACAAAATTTAAACCAACAGTTTAGAAATAAAACAATTTTAAATTAATATTTCAGTTGTTTTTGCATTATTTGGTTTTATTTTAATGTTAGGAACTAAAGTCTGATTTTATAACATTATTTTTTATTTGTGGACTTCAGTTTTTTATGTTTATATTCGTAGGTAACCATGAAATATTATAGTTATTTACAACAAGTTATGTTTGGGTAACATTAGGTGTTTCTAAAATAGCCTAATAATATTTTGGGCTATACAACTGTCAGTTTCAGACAGATTGTGCTGTTTGAATAAATTTACTGGTCTAGAATTTTTAAGACTTAAAAATATAAATCTTAATAAAAGAATCTGAAAGCTAGATACAGTTTGGGCGCTAACGACTCTAGAGGCGAGGGCTCTTACACTCAGCTGCTTCTCCTTCATGTACTTTTCAAGTACGCGCTGTTTACTATTCAGTTCACTGATAACTTATTCAGGTAGAGAGTTAGTGTATCTAGCGATATCTTTGTTCTATTACAGTTCTGTATTTAAATAGATTTTCTACTACGTTCGTTATATTATTATTGCTCCGTTTAAAGTAAAGATTTGATTTCTATCATATATATTTAATTAAAATATTTTATTCTTAAAATTATAAATCACTTTTAAAATATTATGTTGTTAATGATTAAATATGTTTTAAAACGTCTATTTTCTTGAAGTAAGTCTGCATCTCGCAGTGGGATAAGAGGGTTGATGCTCAAGAGAGGGAGGTGCTCACTTTCTTGGCTGCTTAAAAAAATATATATTTTAAATTGAAAATTATTGCTGATCCACATCCGTTATATGTAGTGTTGTTATTTCAGTCGAGTGAGTCGAGTGAAGTGAAATAAATGAAACTATGTTACACGCGATTGAACAAATATTTCATCAACTTGTAGCTTATGATGACTTAAATATATATATATATATATATATATATATATATATATATATATATATATATATATATATATATATATATATATATATATATATATATATATATATATATATAACATATTTTGTATTATAGAAATTGGATATTGTTTTAGCCGTGTAATATCAATATTATGTACTGGGCTGCACTCTTGAATTCTGGTTACATTTTACATATTGTATGATGAACACATGCATATTGAGCCTCAGACTCGTACTAATCGCGCGTGTGGATATTTACATTTCAAGCGTCATCTGATAATATGTCCTGTCCAACGCAACTGTCCACCGCTTCATATCATTTGTGAGATTTATGCATGGAATATTTATGAACTGAAATTGGTTCTATAAAATCATAGTATAGCATTTATTATAGCTTTGTTAAAGTTAAGCAAATAATGTGTATAGATTAGATTATAAATACACTTAATAACTCAATAGTTTAATTAAAAAAATCTTTTAATATGTTAAGATTCTCGATGTATTTTCACTTCAATTATTATAATTTATTTATTTTTATTTATATACTACCAAAATGAACCTCTACTCTATATATTTATTACGTGGCTTTCGTAAACTTGTTCTGCAACAAAGAAAATAAAATAACATAACTTTTGTTCTTTAGTTTGTGAATAATCTAAATACTACCCAGGGTCAAAAAAACATAAATAGAGACATAAGAAAATTAATTGATAAAATAGCGTCAACGTTAACGTCTGTCTGTCACGTTTGACGTTTGTTAAATTGTCTTTAAACATTTTTAGTCATATTTAGATTATCTATATAAGACTGTGTGTGTGTTGTGTCTTTTTACTTATTTAAAGTGGTGTTCTAGAATTGGGACAAACTTTGATTAGTGCATTGAACTCTAAAATTAAAACTTTTTAAAGTACTATAGTTTTTGGAATGGAGTTTTTAAAATCAACTTCACAACTTATTTTCACGGGACGTAAAAATTTGTATATTTTTTTTAATATTATTAATATAAAGACAAATATTAATAATCACGGTTTATCAATTAGTAGAAATCAGTTTATATCAAAGTTCTTGATGATGTAGCGAAGTCAAACGTAATACCATTATAATATTTTTTGAATTCATTCATTATATTGTAGATATATCTAAAAATATTAGTATTTATTATAACAGATGCAATAGATGCTTATATATTTTATTAATGTATTATATAAACTATTGTGTATATTTTAGCTTTCGTTTAAGTTTCCATCAAAGTACAAAATAGTTTATTATTATTATTGGCCGTATTCAGTGACACCAACCTTAGATATCTTAAAAGAAAGATAAAATGTTAATTTTTTTGTTTTTAAAATTCTCACTTCATACAGATCGTAACAGTTTAAGATATACAATGTAATGAAGTGAAGTTCAGATACATTACAACAGTTTTAAGTTTCAAATTGTTACTTTACCGTTTTCGTAAACAAGTAATTAAAGGAACAGAAGTCATTATCAAAAGTACTTTTTACTAGAAATTAAAAAGTATTATTAATTATTTATTTTCATTTTTTAAAACAAGTAACTGGGAGGGAGATAAACTTAACATATAACCAATTAAATTGTAATCTTACTATCATATTTTGTCTATAGTGTAAAATTTTGACGAGATGGACAAAAACAACAGTGTACTAATTTGAGCTAGATTTTTTAATCGAAAAGTCTTTATTTCAAGGAATAAACAAATTAAAATTCCTAGAATTTAAAAGCTCCTTAAACTGTCTCATTTAGCGGCAATATTCATGAATCTAATTAACAACCAAGTAAATATGTTCGTCAAATGTTCGTATGTAGTCCTTAACGTAGCATATAAACATTTGATCAGCTGCCTTCAGCAGAGCAAGACAAGAAGCGTATTGAAGTGTGAATCTGATACCGACTAGTTTAATATCGTTTTCAACACTTTAAAGTGGAAGAATCGAACTCTTTCTTGGTACGTTTCCAATGAAGCACAAGATTACTTTTCTTGTTGCTTAAAATGTACTTGCGTAAGTAAAATTCCTCAAATTTTTGAAGGAAATTCTGGAATGAAAAGTAAGTAAATATTGCAAAAGGAACTCTGTAAAACTACACGTACACGGACCCCTGAGATTTTAATAAGCCCTATACTTTCAAATTTCTTGTTCTTTTTAGATTTTTTTCTGTAATTATAAAATGTTTGCAGATGTGCTTTATTGTTAAAACTTTTAGTAAGTAAGGGTATATTATTTTCATGCAAAGATCTTGTCAGACATAAATTGTAATTGTTATTCAGTGATTTTTATATTAAATAAATATATATATTTAAAGTTAAGTTAAGTGTCACTTAAACTATGTGTGTAATATTTTGTTAGATACGGTAAAATACAATTTTATAATTATACACCAGAAATAATTAATGTCAATACAAATGTAAATTACAAATTATTTAGACCAGAACAAAAACCGCATTTCCCTACTGGAATAATAATATGAATTATATAGTATAATACAGACTAATATATTTTAAGACTTCGAGATTAGATTATACAATGATACAATATTGTAGCTATTATGATGGCCGATCCTTGCGTTATGCACTGGTGCTGCTTGCGGTGACTGGTCGTGTTGCTGGCAACGGTTTTTTCTTAATAACTCGGACTAAAACTAGTTCAGTACAATCTTTTCTCTCTGATTTGACTTCACTGATTTATACTGGTCTTACGTCTTTGAGTCAATTTAAGCTCGTTGGGTCGAATCATCAACCATTATACTTGATTCTGTTTTAGTTAACGTAAATTTAATAAAATTAAAATTGTTTTACACATGTGTTATCGTATTCAGTTAATCTAAAATATCTTGTGAAAGCTAAATGTATTACAGAATAAAAAAATATGAGGTGATAGTTTTAATTATTACAGTATTATTTATATTTTTTCTGTATATTATATTTTTTTTATTACTCCATTACTTTTCACAGTTACATTGTTACTGATTCTATTACAATAAATATTTTGAATAAGAAATTAAATATTAATTACCATTGCCGGTACATAGACAATTTTAAAAAATCAGATTTAAAGTACTTTTTAATATTTTTCAATACTCTCTTAAGATTCGGACGAATTGTTATTTGTCCATCGAAATACGTATTTACAACTTTTTAAAATACTAGTTATTGGGCGGTTTTTCAAATCCAGCACAACTTATTTTCACGAGGCATATAAATTGTAAAGTTTTAGTCGGGTTTAATAGCACGAGAAAAATATTCCAATGTCCATACAAAAACAATTCACGAACATACTATTATTTTACAGTTCTGACCCTAGAAACTATTAAATCTTTTTATTATTTGAAAGTAATAAGCTTTTTTTTATTGAGTTTATATATGAAGAATTTTCCGTCAGTTTGTTTAAAATATGCCTGTATTTAGATTGCCACAAATATGTTTCTAAATATACTTGTAGTGGCTATGTAATGGTACAATTGTTATAAATTATATTTAATGGTATACACAGCCTGCACGAGGGCGGCTTATCGTCCAGTTGTGAAGAGATACAGCGCATTCTGCGACCGCTGACAAATATTAAATTTCTACATTATTGGGAGAAATTAGTGACCAATATTTTCTTACTCTGATATTCTGATTCAGAGTGTTCTCCTATTAACATCGAAATTTAAACCACTTAACAATTTAGATAATAAAAATAATAATAATAATTAATTCATTCAGTTTTATTTCATTGTAGTAATTTTATTCATTAGATCGTTTTAAGGTACTGCAATAATGTACTAATTATTTTAAGTGGTTGTAGTGTTTTTGAACATCATTATATTTTATGTACTATGAGATATGAGATATAATAATCGTAGTTAATTACACCAAATTATATTTGGATAACGTTATATGATTCTAAAATAGCCTAAAAATATGATAGGCTCTACAACTGAAAGAGTGATTCAGGTTTTACTTCTTGAATAATATTAGTGGCCAAGCATTTTTAAGACTTTAAAATATAAATCTTAACAATATAATCTGAAAACTGGATGCAGTGTGAGCGCTAACGACTCTAGAGGCGAGGGCTCTTACACTCAGCTGCTTCTCCTTCATGTACTTTTCAAGTACGCGCTGTTTACTATTCAGTTTACTGATAACATATTCATAGAGTGAGTGAATGTATCCGCCAATATCTTTATTCTGTTACTGTATTTAATTGGATGTTATACTAAGCTATATTATTATTGCTCCATTTTCACTAAAGATGGCATGGCACTATTAAAATATTTACAACTTAAGTAATCTCATACTCTATATTTATATACATATTAACAAATGAAAAAAATATCTTTAAAATTATAAATCATTGTTAAAATATAACATTTGCTAATGATGAAATATATAAGTTAAAATGCAGAACACTCCTCAGTGTGTTTAAAACGCCTCTTTTCTTGAAGTGCGTCTGCATCTCGCAGTGCGCTGAGAGGGTTGATGTTCAGGAGATGAAGGATTCTTAACTCAACGTCTAAATAATAGACTTCGTGCTTATAAAATACTATTCTCTCACTTAGTTATCAGTTTACAAACATTTGGTTACTAAAGTAACATTAACTATTAATTTCCAGATGCAATTTCAGGAAGCGATACCGAGTTTTTTTATAAGTTATTAGGGCAGCTTCATAATAATTCTATACTCTTATTTAATGTATTGAAGGTTCGATTTAAATACTTTAATAATATTTGTTATTCTTATTTTTGAAGATTAAACCCTAAAAGCTTTGGGAATATTTTTATATCTTAAAAGAAGTACTCTTGGTGCCATGCATTAGCAACACTCTTTTGAACTCGGAATTCATTCCATAAACCAAAATTAAATATTCTTTTAGAATTGCTATGTTCAAAGATATTTCTTCTATTCTGTATATTATTGATTTATTTCCTTATTTCACTTCGAAGTACACTACATGTTACAAAGCATTTAAATATTTATTAATAGTCAAAGGGGAATAGCTGGAAGGTGTTTTGATTGTCCCGTTATGTCACGAGGATACCCTGTACTGAGATATCCAGTAAAATATTAAAGAATATGTATTGGCCGATAATGTCTAATAAGTGGTATTCTTGTTTTTATTTTGAATCATAATGTAATCTATTAAATACAATAAAAAGTTGGTAAAATTAACGATTGAATAATGAAGTTGAATCTGGACCACAAACACATTGGCAAGATTAATGACATACTCTTGTTGTTGAATAGAAGCGACTGCGTTAACAATTCCATTTATGAGAGAGTTGACAGTCTTTTATAATGTAACTCTTATCTTTACTACGAATGTTATAATTCAATTATTTTAAAAATATCTTTTTACCACTACTTAACTTAAGAAAGCTAACAATAATTTTACACAGATAAGAAATATTTATACGATTGTATCATACAAATAATTTAAATAATATTTCGCGTTTGTCGGAAAATCATATTATCAAGGTCAGTAATAAAATGATTTATCATATTGTGTTGCGACAATGAAGCATATAAATTGCAATTGAAAATTATTGCTGATTCACATCCGTTATATGTAGTGTTGTTATTTCAGTCGAGTGAGTCGAGTGAAGTGAAATAAATGAAACTATGTTACACGCGATTGAACAAATATTTCATCAACTTGTTTCCTTATGAGGACATGAAAAAATCATTGTGTGTATATCACAGTATACTGGGCTGAACTTTTGAATTGTGGCTTCATTTCACATATTGTATGATGAACATGGATGTGCCATGTTAGTGAGCCTCAGGCTCGTACTAATCGCGCGTGTGGATATTTACACTCCACGGGGACGCGTCATCTGATAATATGTACTGTCCAACGCAACTGTCCACCGCTTCATATCATTTGAAAGATTTATGTACGGAATATTTATGAACTGAAATTGGTTCTACTATTTTTTCATGTTCAAGCATTTGTTATAACTACTGAAGTTAACAAAATAATGTGAAACATATATTATATTATATATAATACGATTAAAAACACATGTTTTACTGAAGAATCTTTTGACAAGGTCAGAGTTTTGATATAAATATTATTTTTATTATGGACTTCCACCATAATTAGCCTCTTTTTGTGTATTACGATGCATTATTAAAATATATAAGTTCTGCCTCAGCTAAGTGTTTACGGTTAACATTCTTATATTGTAGCTTCACATAAAATGGCTGCAATTAATTAAAAGAATTGTTGACATCATAAAAATACCTGTTTCGTAACAAAGAAAATAAAAGTAACATAACTTTTGTTCCTTAGTTCATGAATTAATAAATATATCTTTTTACTTTATATAGTATTAATTAATTAGTAAAATAACAAAACAGCTATAAAACTATATACTTTAATTGTTACTTTTAACATTACCATTTATAAGAATTTGTTTGTTTTTTTTTTCCTTCGGTCGTTTTGTGATTGATTTATTGTTTTGTCTATTTTTAATTTTTTCTATTACTTATATAAAGTTGACGTCACGTTTCATACAATCGATAATTCAGATAACAGTATTAACTTTAAAGTTTTGTAGAAATAGTAATAAAATATATAAGAAAATTGCTGTATGCTTTAAAATAACATTTTGCTGATCCAGCACACGAGGTTGCCAAATTCTGATAGGGATGCTGCTATTACAATCTTTCGGATTACCGAGGTGTATTCTCTTTCTTAACTTAATTCTGAACTGGAATTTTTCAAATTCGATATTTGAAAGCCAAATCGTATACCAACCTAACAAAATAAAAATATTTAATGCAATTCTTAAAACATAATTAATGTAAAAAGTATTCATGCAAACCTATGACATTAAAAAAATGTTTGTAATGGCTACTTGGTATCGAGCTTTAAATGACGTTCTCATAAAAGGTTCAACATTAGGACAATAAAGAAGACCTTTTACAATAACCATAATTACGAACCCTTTTGGCTTAACAACTTGGGATGGCTTCGTCGTTACCTCTACGTTTGCAAATGTCAACACTATAAGGCATTATTGAGTTGATGACATTGCTGAAGATATGTAAAATTTAATATAAATTTACGTTAATAATACTTTTAATAATACAAGCATGTCGAACATCGTGTTGTAAAGTTATCTTCTAATGGGAGCACACGCCGTCGAGGTGTCAAATATTTCATAAAGCTATTTTGTTTAGAAGGTATTTTGGGTTAGCTTCGCGGAAGTTTTGCCGCGTAAATGACGCAACTTCTCGACTGACGTTGAAAATTAAGGGCGTTGGAGGCAATTCATCTAAAGCGTACGTTGTTACGGTCGTTTTTAATTTTAACTGGCAAGTTGATTGCTCTTGTGTTCAACGTAAAGCATGTCGGAATGAAACTTACAAAATTTTATTACAAATAATAACGTGATAAAAAATTCTATTATATTTTTACGAGATGAGTTGATGATGACTATAATTAGGGCTGAACGAAGCGACTGCTGCAGGCACCAAGTCGTAAGAGGCAACAGGGGCTAAAAGGATAGATGAAAGTGTCAAGGGGCTGTAATAGGATTTTATTTCAGCGTAAAACTAGCCTAGAGTCGGATCTGACTACGAGACCACACAAGAGGCAAATATCGTTTTAATACTTAAAAAAATTCTCTGTAAAATGATTATTCATTCATTTAAATAAAACATAAAAAAATAAACTTAATAGGCTACTTATCTCTTGAAAAGCCGCAACCAAAAATACGTTTTCCATCTTTACAGGCAGACATGAAACTGTCAAACCTCCATTCATATTCAAATTGCTCCGCCATAACTCATGATATTATGGAGGAGCCATAAAAATATCAAATACAGACCAAGACTGGAGGAGCGACGTTGTACGAGCTGTATGAGTTTTTATCAAATTATTCATAAAAAAATTATGAACAAACATAAAATGGGAACGATGTAATTATATGTTTTATTTATCATTTGTTTTGTTTTTAAATTTTACACATACATTTAATAGAACTGAAATATCATCAGATTTTTAATGTAGTTTTCGTTTAAATAGGATCGATAATTAATTGTTAGAGATAAAAGTTTATTTACTGTTAAAATCTTATTATTAATTATTGTAGATTCTCATTGAAAGGCTTTCCGTTTTAAGTATGGTAAGACTTCCTGTGGGATATTGAATATAATTTTCAGATACGAGAATAGAAATCTAACGTTCATAGTTTCCTTTACTTGATACTTTAATGTTCAACTAAACCAACTAAATGGAGTTGCAAAATAATCTAGATAAGCCTAAGTTAATTAGTCGGAAGCATTTATTTAAGTTACAAGAAAGTCACGTATGAATGTGGTTCTTAAATTTAATACGAAGTATTATTACGTTTTACGAGCAAAGTGTACATTCACGTAGCGTCCTTATATGATTTTAAATTTGTATTTACTTAATGCGACGGCGCTATATTTGTATATAGTTATATGAATGACTAATATGACATCGAAATAAATTATCTGTTTATACACGAAATTTTATTTTATTTGAAAATTCTCTTATGGTGTAGAAAATAATATTTTTCACCCTTAACGGAGCCAAATAGGATATTAAATTTTGAACAAAAATCTGTTAAATTTAATTTTTATATAGCATATACTGAGCTTCGGATACCTACGCGTATTTCAGTTTTTTTTTTACAAATAAAATTCCCACACGAAGGAAATAGTAAACCTGTATTTATATTCAAGATATCTTTTCAAAACATCGTAATTAATAATCTCAAATTCAGTTTTCGAATATCGAACTGGTATAATAGTTATTTACTCCCACTTGCCTGTAATATCTCAGATTTCGAGCTCTACAGGCCAAAATACGGCCAGCAATGTTGTTTGACTCGTGAGTATCGAACATGAGACGAACGAGGGTCTTTTTATCCAATATCCATCGTCTGAGGCTGCTTGTTTTCCAGAATATAGTGCAGGCATAGAAGATTGTTTTTTAAAAGCTTTCGAAACTTTACTTTATATTATTAATATACAAAATTTTAATATATATCTTACTCGATATTTTGTTATTTATTTTATAAAGGCGCTGTAAAGCTGACCGCTATAATTATTTCCATACTCCTAGAGCCTCATTATTGCCTATTTAAATTCATCCATATATCTCCAATTCCCGACCTATGAATAATATAATGGCACACGGAGGCATGTTTTATGGAAACCTTTGTGTTCTGATATTAAAATAACTTATTATCACCATTTTGCTATTAATCAGAAAAATCGATGCATTCATTACAATATAATAGCCAATAATTTAAATATTGGTCATAGTTTATATTACGTGGAGTCAGGTTAAATATCGTATATAAAATTTAACTATAAATTTTGCAAGTCGTTGAAATAATAAAATCTTCTGAAGCTATTAAAAAATAAGATTAAAAGAATTTATAAAATATGACAAGTCTTAACTTTTAAGAAATCTTAAAAGGGGTGTCATTATGAAGGAGCCTTGCGCAATCATTTTAAAAGAGGCCGAGGAAATTCTTAAAATGATGGCGATAACAATTAGCTAACGATAAAATACGTCACAAAAATAATCCTTGTCGGTGAAACAAGGAATAATTATTATCAGCTTTTGTAAAATGAATTGAATATTTTCATTCGCTATTGAAAGCGTTACGAAGAAAACAATTGAAACAATTTTAGTATTTCTGTAACAGAGCTCAAGACATTTGCTAAACCCTCTTTGAAATTTGAATTTAAGCGGTACGTTACTCTGAAAATGAGTGGTAATAAAGACTTTAAACGCAGTCTAATAGTTGCTTCCGACCTTTTGGGCAAGGAAGGGCCGTAAGTACCTGCAAAAACGTTTTCTTACATTAACTTCTGCTTATTCATATAAAAAGTGACTTTAGTGTGATACCTAGAGTATCAATTAATAACAATTAACCACATATTAAGATTGGTTAATCGGGGTTTTGCTGAGTTGAGTCAACTATAAGATAGTAACGTAGATAAGGCACTGCGGTGTAGCGCTTGTCTTTATAACTATTACAATGCCCGGCATTTTCAAATAGATTTAAGAGGTTTGTATATTTGGAATATTTATAAAGATGTAGAACGTTAGGATTTATTTGTACTTTTATTTATTTTTCCTGTTCTTAAAATTCAAATTAATCAAGATAAGATATTTGCGAATTGTCAATACGTAGTATAATTGACAGACATTGATTAATTATTGTTATTTTTTGTATTAAAATAGAAAAGAAAAAAAATTGTAATCGAATTAGATGATCACAGCTAAAACAATAAGTACATTAAGGATTGTGATCCAGTTGGCAGACTTCATTTTTGATTCAATTAGTTTTTTTATAGACTGTGGCCTATATTCGGTTACATACATATTAGCGACAAATAAAGGGTAGATATATTGGTAATAAACTTTATCAATTTCAGAGAAACCAAGCAAACGAGCAATAGACTACACATAAAATTGCTAGATGGGTCTCGGCTGTTCCGAAGGTAATGTTTCATTGTGCGAAATGCCATAAAATCGTCGTAAAAATTTATAAAGCTACTCAATAAAAGTGTACACTTAGAATTTGTGGTTCGGAATATACGAGATTGCATTTAAAATGTGTATTTGTTTGTCATTAAGCATTCATATGTATTTTTATTATAATAAAGCGGAACAAGAAATGAAAAAGGTGATATAATGAGTGAGTTACTCGTATGTATTCTTTGGTGTGTCACGGGGCCAGTTACATTGCGTCTCATCCGGCGCGAGGCGATGCCAGCGGTCGCTGCTCACTTGGACGACGTACTTGTTCCACGTACTTTATATTATTTTTACCGCATTTATATGGGTCGACGGCCTTCACATAACTTTTTATGTAAATACGACCTACTACATACAATTTAAGGTATGCAGTGCTAACGCGTATTAAGGCTTTTTAACTACGTAGTGGCTTCTTTGTTTCTGTGAATTTAGGTTTTTTGTTTCGCTGTATTTTCTTTTAGTGGATTTTGCCAATTAGTTTTTTTTATTACATATTTTGTATTTCTAGCAGTGTTTAGGAATGAAGGAATAAAGTTATATTTATACTTCCAAAAAGATATCAAATTTCACTAATTAGAATTCTTACAGAAAATAAACGTTACTTACGTTAGGTACTTATTTTAAATTATATGTTTAGCCTGATAGTAATTAATTCAACCAACGTTGAGTTAAATGTAATGGAATATGATAGCTTGGCTCTAGCTACAAATTAAAGATAGGGCAAATAATAGCGTATAATAAGCAAAATAAATTACCTTAAATCGTTGGCTATCCAATTAGATTTAATAAAATAACACACTTAAAGTTATTTAACTTAACTTTTAGCTTTACATTTCAAAGATTATCTTTGTAATTTTCAGGATATCAGTGAAGAATGTGTTCTTAGACCAATTGGAATCTCTTTTACGCGCGGGCTGGCCGCAGCGGTTTTTACAGTGCATCTTCTTTTAGTTTATGTTAATAAGTTGGTGTTTAGCTGCGGAGCAGTCAGCATTTTCACAAGTGGCAAGCTGCACCTTATCGGAGCGGGCGAAGGACGAGGTTTTTGGGGGTTGTTTCAGGGGTGGCGGGAGGTTCAAAAGACCCGTCAGTGCTGGCCGATCCGCCGACTTACGCGGACGTTTCGTCGGTTATCTTAAACGTGCGTTAGTTTTCACTGACCCCGGTTCGTAAATCCTCACGTTAATCTAATTAAGTGCCGCGTAAACTGACATATCAGGTGAAAATTGCTCTGAAATATTTTCATAAAGGAATGGTGTGAGGCCCAAGCAGAATACTACGGGTATGCATTATTTATGTAAATATTATGGCAACTTTAGTTTACTTGTTTTGTTTTTTATTTATTTTAAAATATATGATTGTTTTATTTTTACGCTATAAATTATTTTTGTAATTGCTTCTTTCTTTTCTTTTTTTACAGATAATATTGATTATAACACATCATTTTTATTGTTTAAATTTAAGGAAACGGCTGTTTTTTTAAAAAAGACTTATTTGTACTATAATTTAAGAAACCACTTCTTTGGCACTGTATACTAATGCCTACAAGTTGAATGTCACTTATATATAATTAGAAGGCTACTGACGTCTGCTTCTTATGTGCAGACCAGAAAATTAGCTTGTTAGCCGGGTATATGGTCTCATTTACAAGAAATCCTCACTCTCAGTCGTCCCTAATGGTTTAATTTACGTAATTTGTGTTGCAAATTTAAGATATATTTTTTTTCAGATGTACAGTTTAAGGTAACATTTATAACGAAGCGAAGCGTGCGTTGATTAAATTCAGAATTTTAATATTCGCCCACGAATCAGAAACTATTCAATGGCAACAATGCAGAATTATAGCCAACAAAGAAAATTTACCTATTCCTATGATATAGCCATTTATCTTACTTCTCAACTATAACTGGTTTTATCATATCATTAGCACATATTTCATAATTGTAGCCTGGTCTATAATATTAATAAATAAAAAGGAAAATCACTAAAGACACTAAATGCATATTGAATTCTGCATTCCATTTTTTTCAACCAAATTGTTTATTAATTTCATTTATGTACACATATACATATGCGGGTATGTGTGTATTTCATATGTGTGGGTGAAATGTCACGATAAGCTGAATCAATTCAAGTTTGGTAAGTGGGTTGTGTCACAATTTATATGCTGAATGTATTGTGCCTCTAAAATCACGTTAAGCCGTCGATCTCAATTATTATAACAAACATCTGATGGTAATCGTTAAATCGTTAACATGTCAGGTAGTTAATTAATTTAACCTTAAACGTTGTCAGTACTCCTTGTAGCTTTGATAGTACGAAGCGTTGATAGTTTTCGAGCAGTCACGAAATCGGTTCTCGGTTGTGATTGGTTGTTATTTGGATACTATTGTTGCTAAACCAATCACAACCAAGAACTCGTTCTGTGACTGCTCGAAAACTATCAATGATTTGTACTCGTACTAGGGGTACAATCAATAATTACGAGTAGTAATTAATTATTTATATCTTATTACAAATATAATAAATGAAATCTATTTATCTTTTAATTTTTGTATATAATATTTGTTATATATTATATAATAGTATTCGTTGCGATAAAAGGTGTATTGTGGTGGCCATGAATTATATCACAAATGAAATAATACCATTATTTTAATATAATGGTATTATTTCAATCAACAAAATAGTCTGCATTAATATTGTATCAGTCCATTAGTAACGAAACCTTTGTCAAAGTAAAATGTATGTATAAATGTATAAGAATTTCTATTTTACATACAGATACGTTATTTATAGGTTTCTAGGTACTTGTTATGCATGTATATGTATATATATATATATATATATATATATATACAACAAAATATGTATATATACAACCAAACTATAAACAACATTGAAATGTCGGTGGTGGTGGTGTTACTTTATACAACGACAATGGTTTACAAGAGAATTCTTTCTTAGCATTTGTCTACGCCGATATTTGTAGTATGCTTCTAGGGTTTATTTCGATAAGTGCAGTCAAATGGGTCAGTCAGTCAGTCATGGATTTCTTCGGTTTTTGAACATTGATATTTTTTTTGTTCGTACATAAATTAAAAATAAAGTTACATTATAAAGATATCTTTACAAAGATATCTTAACAAAGATATTTTAAGAAAAGAAAGCTTTAGGTGTATACCTAAAGCTTGCCTACAAATTTAATGTTATGAATAGCAATTTTAGTTTCTTGCACAACCTTTTGGTTATAGGTTCATCAAGTATCTGGCGATCCAATCAGTTTTGTATAAAAACTGGGTTGCCTTTGTGACAGGCGAGTATGACATTCAACACCATTAACGAGGTGACACGGGTTCGAATCAACGTTGACGAGATTTCATTTATCACATACTGCCGTATTCAGATCAAAATTTTAATTTATTTACAAACTTTATAACTATGCCCGTATGAAATTTGTATAAATATTTTTTGTCAATTTTAATCAAACAAAAGAATCTTTGAAAATAGTTATTTATTGTTTGAAACGCTTTGAAAGAACATTTATAAACATTTTTTTTAAAATTGATCACTATATATTATATTTTTAAATATAAATAGAGAATGTATAATTCAGCAACATAAGCAAGACTCGAACTTGTGACCTTTGGAAAACCATCTCTTTTTTTTTTGCAAACTATATAATGTCTCGTGTCGCTACTCGTCATGATAAATTAAGTATTCTATATATCTATCGTCTTATTAAGGCAACATCGCAATATCGCAGGCAACTTTTTATTTTGATTGGATTTCTATCAAATATATATTTTAACAATGTTTCAAACATTGATAAAGAATAAAATTGAAGGGATACCTCATCTCAAAATAATACTTATAACTATCTATAAGTATGTAAGCTATATTGTACTAATTTAAAATAGTAAAAACCTAATTAAAAGGAACAAATTTCGAATCTGCTACTTCGGATAAAAGTTCCAACTGAGCTATCGCTGCATTGTTGATGAATAAAAAAAAAACCTAAATAATTTTAGGTAAGTAAAATAAAAACATATTAAGGTAAAGATACTCACAATGACACTTACATAACATTATATATGTTTACCATTCATATTAATAACAAATAAAATGCTTATTTCATGAATTGACGTTATTATTACACTATTATGACATTGTCCAATATCATTCCCTGATGTAAATTTTACATCGTAACTATGTATCTTGCGTTCGAATAAAGTAACCATTGAAGTGATTGGTTTTAATAATAAAATGTATCGTAAAATGTGTTTTATTTTTGTTTCGGACTTTATGTTTCAGCGCTGTATTACAAGTGAAATGTAAAATGTATATGAGCATTGTTTAAAGTAGGAAAGTGGATATGAATATTAACTTTGAGTCTAGCGGAAAATATACATTATTGAACAAATGTGTGAACAAACACAAATTTGTTCAATAATGTATATTTATACACGTGTACTGTGAACAAACACACGATCTTCTGCACATATTTTGAATTAAGTACATATTTTATAAGCTTATAACATTTATTGATATTTCATACTGAAAGCCCAAATTGGTCTTCGCGACTTCATCCGCGTGGACTTTAGAAGGGTGGTAGATGATAATACGCAACAAACGTTCATATTTATTGGTTGAACCCGATGTTATATAGCCTGTGAGTGTATAATATATATATAATATATATATAATGAGAACGGTAGAGTAGTGAAGACAATGTTACTAGTTTTAAGGCAAAGCATTAGAGAAGACAATTCGTTAAATTTTATTCTACAAAATAAATCATGTTTTATGTAAAAAGCTTTACATTAAATTTCTTACGGCCCATACAAAGTAACAAGTTAGTACTCAACTGAGTACTAAAGTAAATACTAAACTGTTTGTAGTATAAACAATAAACGGTCTGATTGTCTTAAACCATTATAATAAACAGAGAACGTATTAGTTTAGTTATTTGAGTGGTTTGAAAAGCAATCAAATCTCAAAGTATTTACAAATAAATAATGATTATAAATATTTTAATGTCCCCCTCCTCCTTTGAGATTTGGGCCGGAATGCTGGAAAAATATACAAAAAAATGGATTAAATTATCTCGATGCATTTAGGTCGCCGTGCGGTCGCGGCCTAGACTTGGACCGTTCCACATCTTCCCGAGGGTGCCGTAAGAGCCGGTTAAGGGATACAAAATAAAAGTAGATTCCATCTTACACCACTTATCTGAAAGGTGGCAGAAGTCCCACAAACACGCATTGCCAACTAGGGTAAAAGTCATGTCAGCGCGGCGACCGATTTTAAAAAATCTTTTGCCTAATATGTCAAGAGATTGACATATTGCTACGATAACAGTAATTTTGGATTAAAATAATGATAAAATCTAATTTTGGGCTTCAACAAATTAAGCAAATTATAATCTGGGGTCTGAATTTATGCAATTATATAATATGTAAATAATAATTACCTTCATACAAATAATAACTACATACATACTTATATAAAATAAAGATACATTGCAAAAGATATTTAAAAACAACAACGAGCTAAAAGAATTGGCATTTGGGTAATTACACGAAAATATAATCTACACTTAAATTTGAATATTAATTCTTTCTGTTGTTAACTGAATCGTTCATTTACTTAAGTTCCGATAACAAAGACCTTCTTTTACGTTATCTTTATCTTTTTCCTTTATCGTTATTATCTTTTTTTTGGATTCAAGGATTCTTGAATTCTTCTTTTGGTTATTTTTACAATAATCTTTTGGATAAATAACATTTATGTAAAATATTCCATTTTTCTTTATTATTCAAATCGATGTTATAACACATATTTTTTCATGTAATACATCAACATTTGTTTTTTGAAATCACAAAGGATTTTTTATTAAAAGGAAAACCCCAAAATGAACGCTGTCCTAAAAATCAAAGGGTAATAATTTTGTTGTTCCCCTTCATAGCTTTCACTAATTAAAATGATTCGTTAAATACCTAAGACCACCTTCCGTAAATTTAATTACTTTATATTTTTATAACGAATTAAAAAAAAGTTTTATAAACCAAAGGAGAAACAAATGTCTATACATATTTGAGTTTGCGTTATAGGAACAGCTACGAATAAAAAGCTCTATATTAAAATTGAACTAGCCAATAGCGTAGCGTTAAATTAGACCAATCATAAGTTAGGCGCCAAGTAATGCATATGTAGAAATGTCAATAAGTTTTTGTCTGATGTGCTATAAACATTCAGTTGAAACTAAAATACTCTTTGGCAACTGTTCAGGTCTTTAACATATTTTATATAAAACTTTTATCTTTATATAATGAAATTGTATTATTAAATGTTGCAAAATTTACTTTATGTTGATTTTTAAAACATGATTTCAGATAATCGATATGATATTATCCTATAAGCTGGATTATGCCCACTCATTATTTATTATTATATTTTTTAATAACCAAACATAAAATGTGATAAAACATACAGTACATTTTATATTACTTTATTTTAACACAGCTGGTTAAAATAAAGTAATATAAGATGTACTAAAACAGTTGTATTTATTACGATCTCGTCAATGCAAAAATCACAAGTCACTGCACTGAGTTGAATAAAATGTTATTTATAAACGTCACTATTTATAAGGGCGACCCTTTTCAATGAAATATTTTCTGTGCATGCGGAAAAGGTATTAAGATTAACTTTTCATTTTCTTTCCACGTGAAAATTTCTATTGCGTCTTGTCATGAAAGGAGCTTACTCAATGCGTTTTCAGGTTATTAGGTTATCACGTTTCTTTTGTCGTAAAGTAAATGTCCCTTTAACCTTTTTATCGGTTGTAATGTAAATAACCGACACGTTTTGAAAGGCTTAAGGGTCAACGCTTGAAACATATGTTACGTAGGATTTGGAAGTTGTACACGTTTTTTGTTGTAACTTATTCTATTTTATTTATGATTAATATTTACTTAATATTTATTCTTATTTCTACTAGGGAACTGTTATTTATTTTAATATATCGCAAATATAACTATTATTGAAAATTTAAAAGGGTTTTAAAAATCTCGATCGCTGCGTAAATATGCACGATATTCACTAGCTTGAACAATAGCAGTCTAAAATAATAAAACTTTATTTGGTTAGCTGAAATTCAATAAAAATACTGTTTTCTATTTTGAAAACACAAGTTTCGGTGAATGTCGCAAAATTGTTACATTAACTCCTTGATACATTACTGTTTTAGTTTTTTACATACAGTTTTAGTTTTAGTTGTTTTAGTTTTAGTTTTTTTACATACAGTTTTATGATCGACGACATTAAATACTTTGAGGTTTCTCTATTCAGGAAATGGAGGGTTAAGTAACTTTGACAATAAAGATATTGTTTGAAATTGTCTATAAACATGTTCAGCCATGTTTAACTTTCATTTAATTTGTTCCATAAGCATGCTAACAATGTGCCAAACGGCTTTATATGACATTACTTAATTTGAAGGCGATATCAGGACAACAGTATTGTTTGCGACTGCAATGTCGGTTAGGACGAAGATATAATAAATAATCTACGTTAGTATTATGACTTATAAATATTTAAACAATGAATATATTATTTCTGTAATATATGATAGAGTTTCGATTACACTATTTTTGTATCCAGTAGACTGTAAATAAAACTGAAAAAAATCTTAAATTAGTTTTCGAAAAATTGTGCAATTGTCACATGTGAATGAATTAATCAGAGTCTACTACTTTTATTGTTGTTTTTGAAGGATTATACTAAACCTCGAAAAACTTTAAGAATTCTAAGTTTTTATTCTCGTATCTTCTTTAAGTTTTATGCGTTGCTTCAACCTCTAACAAAATTTAAATGGACAGTAAAAATGTTCAAAGTTTGGTTATATTGAATCATATTTTATTCGTATCCGTATCATCCAGTAAAGTTAAAACTGATAAAGTTTTGTAGTACAGAATAATATATATATATTCCGTACTACAAAACTTTATAAGTTGTATACCTTTTATATACAGGTATTTTAAACCTTGTATAATTGTTATATACAATATTTATTACTTTGGTGCAATGCACCCACAATGCTACCTGATATCGGAAATGAAAATAACAGTAGAATTTATTTCACGAGCACTCCTTAGTTCTCCGTCGTGATAAATTGTACCTTAAGCACTTAACTTTTTAGAAAAACTTAGTACTATTAACCTAGATTTTAACTCGTATCCTTAACGAATGGTTTCGCGTGTCTTCTTCCATCCAGTTTGTTATCACGCCAATGAATTGATGAGCTCACCCAAGAAAGTTTATATCGATATCACGTCTTTAAACATGTTGAATTACTATTATTTATATATATTATTGTTATAAATAAACCTTAAAAATGTTTTACTAACGTTAAAGACGAAAAAGCAAAGCTATGTTACAAAGAATAAAATGAAATATATCACCTCGTTCCGAGTGAATAACACTTTTATAAAAACGCATAAATTTAACAAATATAATTTAATTATGAATATATAACAACCTCTTGTAATTAATTAGAAAAGCAATACGTAAATTAGCAATTAACATACCATTTAATACAAGTAGGTATTCCAGTAATCTTGGTTTCTGGCAAGCTATTTGGAGTTTGATAGCGAGATTGAATATTGAATGGGAGTGGACTGTAGTATACATACGGAGAGTAATTAGAATTATGTTCACTATGATCAGTTTGTTAGGTATGGAATACGGACACGCTAGGTATTAAACCCAACAATGCCGATATTAGATGCAACGTGCTTTGCAAATTTTGTAAATTCTAATTTGATAAAGGAATTAATCCCTAATACTTGTACAAAGAATAGCTTGTGTGTGAATTATATGAATACTAGTAGTTGCCAGCGACTCCATTCGTGAAATCTACAGAGCAGCGACACACGTCCGGCACATTAGTTCAGAACTGCTGATAGAATCCGGGAAGGAAACAGCATTTTCCGCATTTGCTTTATTTTTGTCGAACACGCTGCCAATACTTTGCTTTATTGTTTTCAAAGGCTTTTCTAATGCTGATTGATAATATCGTAGTGAAATTACATAGCTATTAACATTCCTCAGTAAATCTATCAAATGTATTAAGATTTTTCCAAATATAACTGAAATTTCTAAAGATTAAATTCATTCAAACAAAAACTAAACTCTTCAGCTTCTTTATATTACTATGAATTAATCGAAAGACTAAGAAGTAAAAGAAACAAAGATCACACAAAATCTTAAGTCATTTATTTATGGGCTAAATAAGAGTTGGTCGATATTTTCAGAAGAGAGTAGCTCGAGATCGGTGACGTATCTACAATGCCTTAAAACTAGCCTGTTTTACTTTCCGGCCAAGCCTCTCGGCCCAAAAAAATGACAATGTATACAGTTGGGACGTGAATAAAGGATATTTTAACATATAATTGCAATAAAAGGTTTTTATTTAACTTTAATAGTAATGTTACAGGACTTGAATTATTTTATTAGTAATAATAATGACTGTCCTTTAATTAATTATTAGTTATAAGAAGTTCATTATTAGTTATAAGTTCAAATATGAAATAACTACAGAAGTCTTTTGAGAAAGGTAAATTCCGTTTTCAGTACCTTCCAGCGTTCATTCATTTGGTACCTACTATTCCAAAGGTCCTTAAATGATTTTGCACAAGATAATGTTTAAAACTGTACTATGGAAATTGTACTAGGGCACTCAAAAAAATTTAAGAAAAAAATAAACACGATCTAGGTCATATTTTTTTATGTCCTTTCAATGAATTCCCCATCAGCGTCTATACAAAGTTTCATGGATCTTTTACATGACAATGTACCCATTGCCTTCGAGAAGGCCGTACCCTTTCTCAATGTATTTTTCGAATACAGTGAGCTCATTGACAGACGATGAGAATTTCTTGAGCTGGTTATAAATTTTAAGGAAGAAGATGAAGTCACACGGTGCAGACAAAAGGCTGTAAGGCGGACGACTAAGACCCAAGGGTCTTAGTCGTCCGCCAAGGGTCTTAGTGGTTCAAGAACCAGTATGGTATCTATGGTGTATTGGTGGCCGAATGCACGGGCACGTTTTCGTGGTGGAGCAAAGGCCTAGGAGCCTCCTAGCTCAGGTTCGGTCGCGTACAGCAGCATATATTTCTGGCAAGCGTTTGATATTCTACCACTTTGAATTCAAGCAATTTTCTTAAGGGAATTGATACCAAATATGGTTAAGGACTAAAAATGCAAAAAAAAATATTTCCAGCACTTCTTAAACATTTCAATTTGGTGGGCGTTGGTTCGTTTTGGAGCAGCCATACAAAGAAGTCCAAGAGACGTCACGTGTTATTATATCGTAATCGTCTTCCTAGTTGAACTTGAAGTCATAAAAAAACATTTTACGAAAAAATCCCAACGCAGATCCATTTTTCTAAGATACGATAGCTTTTTAAAGATAATAAATTTGAAATTATTAATAACTATAATTTCATTTTGAAATTATCGAATACCTAAAAGAACTCAAAGTAATATTAATACTTCTAATATTCTAACTTTTAAGAATTCCCTAAAAATAAATTTTAACTTTCTCAGCGGTCTATGCATTGTATTGTAACTTATTTACTGGAGAAACACAAAAAATATATCTATAAGAAGAAATCGTTTTAATATTATAATGAAAATTTTTAATACAGTATATTATTGCATTGAATAATAACAATCTTCATGTTTTTAATTGAACATTTTAATAAAGTAAATTGCTATATTCAGGATTCGTAAATGATATTCCACGTAATTTAAAGTGATAAAAAATATATATTCTTTTGTATTTGTAACAGAACCATCCATATTTCATTCAGGATTCGTAATCGGAAATCGAAACAGATGTTAAAAATGTTGTATACGATTCCAGTGGATATGTATCGAAATCACGCGTGTGGAAGATTTTGCACGTGACCCAGTGGACCTCCGTGCTACGATGCCTTTTTATATTATTTGTTTTCAAAAATAGACCCTATCACAACTAGATAAGTTTTACATTCCATGTACTGTCTAATCTCTCGCTTTTATTGAAAATATATAAAGGTTGCCCTTATCAGTCAAACTGAAATCTATCAAACTGCGTATTTTCTCCCACTTACTGTTCTATTGATATAGAAATTTCAATAGTCATTATTTTTTATCTCACACACACCAACACACACAATACCAACTTATTTATATTTATAGCAAAATAGTAACGAGGGATATCTGTACATTGAATATATTTTTAAAAATAGTATTTAGTATATGACACAGAATTAAAAACAATAGTTTTATTTTGTTGTTTGTTGATTGATTGATTTTCAAAAAAATTAAAAGCTTATTGCCGCTATCAAAATATATAATCTTTTTAGGCTTTATGTGTATGTATTGTACAACAAATTTTTAGAACACAAAAAAAAAATGTTTTGGGTTTTAATTATAAATGTGTGAATGTCTGAATATTTTTAATGTTTATAACAATAATAACTTATAGTTTAAATTGGGAGGTATTAACTAAAGCCATTAGACCTGGAACTAAATACTAAGGCATTTAATGAGGCACTAAGCGGCACTAACTATATTGCGATATAGTCACAGCCTAATTAATTATTCTTGTTTGTGTGTCGAAAGTGCCGATTCAGTTTCGTTATATTAAACTTTCTATAGTAAAAAGTAAAGTAATAATAATATTAACAACATGTATAGCCTATATATCATGAAATATAAACCGATATGGGTTGGGACTAGAACCCGCGATTTCTGGAAAGCCGTCCCGTCACTCTACCAATTGAACTAACGTATCGCTAACTTAGGTTGCGGTTTATTTTTCATACTATATTTTTTTTTAATGTAATATTTATATTTTAAGACACTTTAAAATGGGGAATATTATACATTTATTGTTTGATAGCATTAAGGTATGCAGTAGCAAGATCCATTACATAAATCGCTTTCTGTTTTTAATGTTGGCACAACTGTAATTAAAAACAAGTGTTATAATATCCATAGTAAAGTAGGTTGCAAGTTTTAAAATGTATTATATAAATGTTGAAAATATTGTTTTCGGCTTATTATAAAATAAATTTATAACGAAATACTATTGTATCCTTTGGATTAACACAAAATAATTAAAACATAATATTTTAAAAGTGAAACAAAGTATTTAGATTATTATTCGCATTTGCACATCTATTATATTTTAGGAATCCCTGTATTCAAACTTGGTGTTTTGATGTACTGGCCACTTTGATCTCAAATACGTGGCGTTGGGTTGAAATTACAAATTCAAATTTATTTCAAATTTAGGCTCGTATGTTTGTTTCTGTTTTGAATTTAGTGATTCATTTGTTTTCGAACCATTTGATCTTCCTTTGATATCATTTTGTTCACTAACTTGAAAAAAATATATCCGCGATGGAATACAACTTCCACCAATGCTACTGCGTTGGTGGAAGCGTTGGAGGAATAGCTCGAAGAATGTATGATGTGTATGAGAAAGCTAAAGTAAATAAAACCTTTTCGCTTTGGAAATTTTGACGAAAAAAAACGAAACCCACTACCAGAGATTCTAGTTGATAATGAAGATTTAAAGGAGATTGTGTAAGGGGATCGGTCGCAAATCTCGCCAAAGCTAGCAGCAGGTTTCGGTGTGAATGAAAAAATTCACCTTAAACAAATTGAAAAGTAAAAATGCTCAAGAAATGGGCACCGTATGAATCGGGTGAACCGACCAACGACACTTCATGTTACGTATGAGACCGTCGCTAAATTAGAGGAAATGTCACTGAAAAGTCACCGACACCCACACTCTCAGGACTTTTTTTCGTTATTTAGACCACTTCTTAGAATAAAAAAAAACAACATACTGATAAGGTAGTTCAGTCCAAAAAAAATAATGATTCTCGCTTCCACAATTTTTTTCGGTAATGGAATAAATGAACTACCTATAAAATGGCGAACCTGTCAGGTTAATATTAGTACACCTCCATTAATAGAAATTATTTTTTGTCCTTTTAATTTTTTCATGTAAAACGCTAATTCCATAATATGTAATATTTATTACCATTTTCTAATTTTAACACAGTAAATGCAAAACAAAAATTATAAAACATTACCACAAACTATTTTTAAGAGTTTTCTACAGAATCGTTCAACTTTTCCAAACCATAATATATTCAAACTACTACTTTTCCAGAACCTTACCTAGACTAAGTCGAGAGAGAGTTCTCGTTGTCAGCGGTCAAAAGAAATCTGGAAAGTTGATGAAATGATATTTCCTCTGACATTTTCTAAATCAAAGGATATTTATTTTCCATTTATTATACGATTTCTAGTTGAATATAAAATATACACAATGTTTATATTTTTTTTTATAGACAGCGACTTCACCTTGGATTAGTCGCAGGTAATCAGTTTGTATTCTTGTTATTTACATGACAGGTAATGTTATTCAACGCAGTGTTTGTACCACAAAGTTTGACAGACTTAAGTGGGATAAAATTGTTATTCAAACGCCTCATTATTCAGTAATTTATAATTTCGATAAACAGATTGTTATTGATTTGAAATCATGATTATAACAATAGCAGGAGGAGTGTTAGAAATAATAAAAGCAGTATTCATATTGCTTAAAATGCACGTGTTAAAAAAAGATTGGATCTTCTAGATTTATTAAACTTTTCGCAAGTTTCCAAAGCTCCAGTCTTATTTTCCTAGATATCTCTGCAAGCGAAGCGACGGCAAATCGTTATGATGCAAAGTTAGACACTACATATTTGTACAACATATATGAATAGTAATTTTAATTTTATGGATTTAGACCGTGCCATTCACTCGCATGTCTTTTATTGTTTTGTTATTTGTTGATAAATATCTTGTTTGTTTTTATGTATTGACATTTTTTTATATAATCAGTAGGCATTAATACTTTTTATCACTAAGGTATTAGGCGTATAAAAGCTGCATTACAACGTTTTTCGTTCATTGTCTATTCAACACCACTATTTTTAAATTTAACAATTTGTTACATGAGTAAAATTTGTTACATAATAAAAAAAGATAATATTAATCAAAAACAAAAAATTAAGAATCTCAAGCCACCAAAGCAACTGAACTGAAAGATAAAGAACAAAAACTTTTCATTGCCCCCATTTTATTTTATTATCAAAAAAGTTTCATTAAAGAAAAGTTGACGGTTGCCGGTATATTGTCCAATTCGTTTGTGTGGAATGAGTGTAAATAATGGAAATGCTGGAGTCCAACGCGTCTTGTTGAGTCCTCACCAGATTACTGTGTAGTAAGTTTGTCTTGTTCTTAGTTATGCACCAACTGAGGACAAAGAACGAAGTTTATAACATTAGTTGGAATTATGTTTAAGCTCTATTTACCTGTTTATTACTTTGAACTGGCCTGTTTTCTAGCTTTTAGTGCCAAGATGTATTTTATTCAATAATTCATTTATTTTCTTTTCTATAATTTAGATTTAGGAACCAAATGAAACCCCAGATTATTTGTTAAAATAAAATTGGAATTTTATACTTTAAATAAAGTAACATAGAGTCTAAGTTACTTTCAAATGTAAATTTTGACGTCTCCGTATAATCTATGGATTGTAACAATTGCTAGAAGCTTTATTCACTGTCCGGGTGAAACTGTTGGCGAAAATATATAGAGAAATAGCTTCAAATTACCTCTACGTTTTATGACACAAACGAGGAAAATAGTCGTTACTTACTTTCAGCAATCTCTATAAACAGCACAGCTGTGACTTTTTTTTACAATTAGAGCGTACCAGTTATCGTATTTCACCAAAGCTCGTTGAGCAGGGATTAAATTTAACTCCATTTAATTCCCGTATGCAGGCAAACAAATAATTATTTATTTTGTTATTTTTAACGTACGTTCATTGAAGTGTTCTGACCAATGAATATTGGCGTGTTCTTTGATACCAACATTTTTTTTTTTAATATTCGTTTTATTCTTTTTATTATCGTGAGTTACGATACGAAGCGGCTAAATCTGATAACTGTAATCTAGTGATAATAATTCACCTATCTCACCTTACCCCTGGACGTAGAGCTCCGTTCCTTGCACTTGGCAAGCTACTTCTTTCACAAGCAGAGCCAAATTGTCGAATAAAGAACTTCTTAAGCTTGAACAATACTAAGTTCTAGAAATGAATTTAACATTTTGACATTATGCAGTCGCACTCAAGTCTTATCTCCACGAACTCGACGTAAATGAGAATGAACGTTAAATACCTGTGTACCTAGACATTTCATCGCTAAGGCTCGCCTTACTATTTGCCTTTTCATGAGGGAACTACATCACCAAAACTCATTTGGCATTCAGCCATCTACAATAGCCTATGTAGATGTTGCGATGTTTTTAAAATATTTGTTTTTTACCCAAAATGTCGGGGCAACGTGCCATCACAATGTTTACGCGGAATACAATTGATGTCGCGTTCTTTACTGTTAAAATAATTGGTAACATTTTTTATTTCATTGCTATTTCCATCCATTAAATATTATACTTCAATGTTTTTTAAACGGAAAGACCGGGATTTATATTTTGGTTGGATGGACGGTTTGAGGATGGTTCGTTAGCTTAGTCATCACTGCAACGCGGACTCCATGTTTCACCAGAAAAAATAGCCTGTCTTTTATAAAAATAGACCAATCAATACATTCCGATAAAACTTTTGAACAAAACAAAAATCCCTAGAATTGTTTAACTTTATCTACTATTGCTTTAAACTTTTATTTAGTTATTATTAATATTTCTTCTAAATATTAGTTTATCCAAGATGTAAAATAAAAATCAGATATTTCTTATGTTTTTTTGTAAGGAAATTGTACCTAAAACGTATTCCGTAATCGCTCTGGTAATAAAATCAATACATCTTCAAAATATTTGTTATAAATCACGCTCTATATAGAGCTCTACATATATGTTGCTTCGTTTTGTACGCTCTTATTTGCGACAGTCAAAAGGAAACGTATTCGATGTTTACACAAAAATTTCATACTTTTCTCGCGAAGAAAAACATTTTGCCTTTTGAATGTTCCTTAAAAATGCTTACAGTAATGTAAATAGTAAATAACTCTTAGTTCTAGTTGCAAAAATATAGGATTCGTTGAAAGAAGAAATATTATCAGCGTTTGTATACTCCTAAGCTCTCCTTTTTATGATTGTCAAAATTCTTGCACGGTTTCGGTTATTTTTATGATCAATCATTTTCTATATTTATATGTAAATTCATTATTTCTGATCTATCATTACGTTACACATACTCTGAAATGTTAGGAAGGAACATGTCCAGGACGAAGGAACTATGAAATTGTATGCCTAAGAGATAAAATAACGTAACAAACTTAGTATAGTTTTTAGTATTTTAACATTTTAGTATTTTAATCTTTTTTTCTATGAGAAGAAAACATGGCCATAATAATAACAAATAATAATAATTTTAACCTGATGAAGTTTTTTAATTACCTTGAAGTTAATGTGTTTTTGAAATACGTTTATGAACCGATCATAAAAATATATATTGTATACTTTTGTTATAAATCATATCTTTAGTTCTTCTCCGATAGATATTCAATTACAAATTTAATGCAATAAAAAAATATTTTTAAATATTCAGACAGAGAAATTACGTGAAACAATCTACAAACGTTATTCAGTATAGAAATTGTTTACCGAAAAATATATAGAAATAAATTTACCCCTTTCACTGTATCTTCCTAAGTGTGCTAAATGTGTGAGTATATTTATTTTGTTTACCGGCTCTTGTCAGATACTCGTTAATACTCTTTTAATATGTATTATTAAAAAGATAGGATTCATCCGTACTTATTTATGGCAAATTTAGTTAAAATATGTACACAACACGTGCTATGTATATATATATATTGTTGATTTATAAGAACAATATATATATATATATATATATATATAAATATATATATATATATATAAATATATATATATATATATTGTTGATTTATAAGAACAACCTGGATTGTTTGGTCAGGAGCCAAAAAATCTAAAAATACGCACAAAGTTGTTATTGAACATTTAAAACTAAAATAAAGATAACACATAAAAAATCTATATAGTCCCTTTTTTTAAGATTTTGTAGACAAAGCCAGTTAAAATTTTGTACTAATATAGTATTTATATTAAAAAATATTTAAAATTATTTATTTAAAATTTCGTTTTATTTTTGTAAACGTACGTTGTTATTGTTTCTAAAATTGCTATTTAAATCAAATATTGTTAATATATTATTACCAACAATAACAATACTTATTAAAAAAGTCTATATATAGTCTTCACTAAATTGGTGTCATATTTTAATTAACAGCCTCTTGAAAGCTACAACGGGTCTAGATTAAAACTTCGTAGTGTTGTGTCAAGGGAAAATAGAAATATGGCACCCAAGATAAGGTCAATTAATATTACCCAAACTAATTTAATCTCAAATCCAGACTCGTGTCGCATCTCAAATAGTTTGATAAATATGACAAAGATATTTTAAATCTAATGCAGTACTAAACGGAATTGTTTATTTATAAGAAAAATATACTCTCATGTGCATCGATAATAAGTTATACCGTGTTTTTTACAATCACACTAAAGTTGGGAATAAATTATCAGCAACAAAAAGTTTGCGCCTTTACACTCTGAGGGGGTGACGCTACCCTGACCTGGCCACCCCCTGAAGCGGCATTCGATTTATTACGTTAAGGCTCTAAAATTTTACCTTTTAAATCTGAGGATATATCCTCATGCCCTTTTTTTATTAGCTTGGCTAAATATGTTTCCTTTACTGAGTGTAGAGTACTGATTGTCTTCTACTTATTTTATTTTAGTATTTCTTTCGCCTTTATCAAATTATGTTTAATGATATGAAGGTTGGTAAATTATAAATGAAGGAAATGATAGAGTTAATTCTAATTACGAACTATAATATTCTGAAATGTTCTTTGAAGCACATTTATATTATAACTAACTTTTGATGGTGACTACGTGCTAACGACAAAATAATAATAAATACATTATCACTTACTTTTAGAATCAGAAACACTTATATACTGAAGAAACTGATAAGGTTATAACAAATTATTTAACTACCGAATTAATATTCACTTTATTGCATGACTTTTTTATATTCAAAAGCTGCCAAAGTTTATGTTAACTTAAACTTTAAATGGTTTGAAAATAGTTTTATATTTCTTTTGCAGCGAATTCACCACTCGTCAACAAATTAGTTATCAAAGAAAAAGTCATCTTCTTTTTATATTTAAAGGCAGTAAAAGTAAACTATAAAAGGTTAAGGCTATTTCAACTTTGTTACGTTTAGCATTGTCATAATTTTAAGATCTCTACCTTAGGGTAAAAGCTAAAGATCGTATAATTCTAGATTTATTTGATATATTGGTAGCCGTTTTGGAAGGTAATATATAAAAGCGAAGATAGACTAAAAAAGTATTACAACCAAAACTTTTCCACATGTTTTTTATATGTAAGTATACACTTTTTATTCAGCACTCTACCTTTGGGTTAGAATTTTAAATTGTGCTTGATTAAAAATATTGAGACGGGAGCGTCGGTTTCATTAGTGGTTTATAAATGGAAAAACAGTGTACGTTTTGTGTCATCGCATATTCATGGGAGATTTTCGTGAGTCGACCTCTCAAGATTTGCGCACTGACTGAGTAAACAACGTCTAATGGAGGGATTTTAGGAGGTTACGTAGCGTTCATAAACATTAGGTGCTCTGATTTAATAATATATCACAAGCAAATTCGTTTGAACTGTATGTGATCTAAGATTTTCAGATTTACTATACTTTCTAGGAGCTATATACTATCTAAGATATATAATATAGATAATATACAAACTTTTTAAGAAACCTCAAAAAAATATGAAAAAAAATATACACATTATTTCAATAGTATATTTCCGTATGGTATACAATAATATACTATTGAAATAATGAAATAATTATATTCCAATTTTCCAATTTTAAATGAGCTTTCCAATTTTTATTTATAAAAATAATAATAAAACTATTACAATAAATTAAACAAAATTTTCTAAGAAAATACTTTTTATAAAACATTTTTGTACTGGCAATTTTATTAAAAAAACACAAAGAAATTACTAAACAAATGTCATGTTTACCTTTTCACTATACTTGAGTTTGCCAAAAGGATTATAGACCGTGATAGGATTTACGCTCATGCAAATTCTTAAGAAATACGGTATTTCTAATGTTATAACTACATTTTTAATAAATTGATAATAAATGAAATAGTAAAATATTAAAAGAAATCTTTATATGATAAAATATATATTTTGTTCTATTAACTCAATTTAAAAAGAAAATTTTTTGACTGCATCAATTCATATTGAAAACATTAGAAAGTTGATTTTCCTTTAAACTTTAAAACATTTGTTTGTTTGTTTGTTTGGTTTTTTTAAATTTAATTCCAAATATAGGGTTTTATTTTTTCTCTTTTAAAAGTGAGATCTGTATGAATCCACATTTATTTATAGTAGCTAAAATTTAACGTATATACGTAAATTTAATGTATATACGTAAATTTAACGTATATACGTAAATTTAAGGTATATACGTAAATTTAATGTATATACGTAAATCTAACGTATATACGTAAATTTAATGTATATTCGTCAATTTTAGCATATCTAAGTCTTTGTGATGGGTGTTCTTAAGTTAGTCGGAAAATCTTTTATGTATATAAAATACAGGAGCAAAAATTAAAACAATCAAAGCCTTTGTGAAAATAACAAAGAGTATAACTTCTTTTTATCTTTATTGGTGCAACTTGTTAGTCGTAAAAGTAAGCAATATTTTTAAAACGCTTTTTAACTTAATTCGTATTATCTACAAAGAACTTTAACGGAGCGGGCGTTAGTATTCAGAAGTCTTGGCTTATTGCAAAGTTTCTGAGCTCAGGTAATGCAACAAAACGTGAGGGCTCAAATAAAGGCATCTAGAATCTACCTTGTGGCTGAATTTTCAGTTTTAAGTAACAAGACTATAAAATTAAATTCTTATTTGCATTAAATTTACTGTATGAGTTTTAATTTTGTTAAAGAATTTATTTTTAAATGTATCTCGTGCGTAAGAAAAAAATAATTGAAAAGTTTTCAATAATCTTAACCATTTATTAAAATATTGCTTAATACACGTTTCCTTTTAATGATAAAGTTTATTGTCTAACCCATCAAGGGTCCTACATACAAGGTATTATTAAAAGAGTATTAAAAGTAGGACCGACTCACTATCTAAGATTAACGCCTTTGACCTAGTTAGCTTATTTGAAAGTGTAGTTTACTCAAACAGGTTGAGGTTCAAAATGTCAATGTGGTTTATTTCATTTATTCACTTTATATAATTAAAAGGGGATCGCTTTTTATACGACAGACAGCTCAACGTTATTATATCAAACAGAATAATATTTCTTTATAAATATTTTTAGCTTTTGATGACTGAAGGATTAAAAAATCTAAATATATGTTTTCACAATAATTAACAAGAAGTAGTAAATATAAAGTATTAATATATTTTTTTTTTCAAAAAGAGAATTCACAATAATAGTGTTCACTGGAAGACGAGATGTAAGTGCTCGTGGTACTGAGTATTATTTTTTTGTATTGTCAGCAAGTCGTGTTTTTGTCATCTACCTTCAATGGTTTTTTACTTGTAAGATCAGATAAACATCAGAATACAAAGACTATACATTTGATACCATTGCAATAAAAACTTATCAAAATATTAAAACCTTATACATTATTTAATCAAAAATTCAATTTATATGAACTCTGGTGCAATCACATGTCAATCACAGATCATCAAATCAAATCAAATCACCTAAGCTATGTGGTTATTCACCAATAAGATGATACGTGCCCTACTTTAAGCCAGATTAGGATTTTATCTTTTGAGGAAATATACTAGCTGGTGTTAAGGATTTCTATCAGTAGGTAATGATACTAAACAACGTACAGCTATTATTTACAAGGTTATCAGTGGTTGGCTTCAAATAGTCAAACGGAAGAAGGATAAAAATGTGCCTAATGACATGACATAAAATATTCTGGTTATCCTCTATATCCTTCTACGTGATGTGAAAGGATTAACTCTACATAAAAGTTGATAGGTTCAGTCTCTCCCTCTCACAGACATCTGCAGGGTCTCCTTAGAGCGGAGGCCTTTGTTTTTCACCAATCTCTCTCATTGTCTATAAACAGTGCATATTTTTCAGTATCGCAATACTGACTTTACGTAAATAGCTCACATACATTGTGAATCAAAATGCTTTTTAAATATTGTTAATTCATTCAGTAATTAAATACAAGAAGCAACTATTGAATTTTTTAGCCTTTATTGATATTCTTGTAGAATGGTGACTAAATATTCGGCTACACTGTGGTTAGTTTTTTCTTTTTTTTATAGGATAACAACTCGAGAGAGATGGCTATGACGGCTTGTCCCGGCTGAAACCTTTCAGTCCTTGTCACCAAATTCTATGTTGCAATACATCCAGTATGCAGTCTTCATTATTTCAGGCGCAATAACATGTCTTCTCTGTTGAAGAAGAAGACAGATCCACTGGGACAGGTTTTCACAACAACTTATATAAAAATGGTGTGCGAAGAATAAATCAGACTAGTTGTGGGCCGTAAACTATCTCACACCTTCTAAACTAGTTATTCTGAATCATAGCTGAAAAACGACTGGTTAGGAAAAAAAATATATTGATATTTAAAATTTTTAAGTAGTAGATGTTATATCTTATAATGAAGTTGGTCGCAATCTACCTTATATATAGTAAAATAACATGTCTGTAATTGTATTCGATCTTAGTCTTGATTAAAAGACCTCAAAAAAGAGTTAGTCGACTTTGTGTACATTTTGAACTTTACATCTGAAAACTAAGAACAGTTAGTTGGAGATATATAATAACGAACAAAATTCACTGCTATTTATATCTTAATTTCAAGTTAAATCTTCTTTATAATAATATAATTTATATATGTAAAGATACATTTTAACTGAACATTAAAAATGTTTTTAACTGTTTATTTTCAATGTATGTGGTCTTTTTATATTAGAATATTTTTAACATTTAGGTTAGAAATATTTATATCAATTTTCAAACTATTATCTTTTCCTCAGTCATATAAAGAATGAAAACCTTTTATTTGAAACGAGGTATAGTCGCTTCAATTTGTTTACAATTAGCATCGCGTCGCAACGGTGTGTCAGTGGACGGAGTAGTGGAGGTGACAGGTGTTTACATATTTGCGTAGAGATATAGCTGAAACTTCCCTTTAATCCAGCAGAAATAGAAATAGGGAGGAATCGTCAGTTTCTTTTTGTAGTGTTGTAGTTATTTTGGACATTTTCTAATGATCAAAATTTATGCTGACTTTGTCATTTTAACATTTAGAATTAAATTGGTTCTGCTCATTTTGAAAATGTTGAAAAATAAATTCATTGCCTACTGTACTCTATGTATTCTTTTTTCTTTGTTATTTATTAGTTTAGACCATATTCAGACTAAAGGATAACTTGAAAATTGCGTCTTAAATAAATTTTAACCAACTGCTAACTTTTATTTTTGCTACAAATTTTGAAAGAATGATTGTCATTGAGAATTGATATTAGATGACGCGATTTATAATTAGTATTCCTTAGATAAATTCATTTCCTACAGTGCGGGCGAAGTCGTTAGCAGAAGCTAGTATTTCTACATTTTGCCTTAAATAATATTCATATATTATATTTACTAACAATGATAAAACAAGAAACATTTTTGCTTTTTTATATTTCATATTCTGATTAATATTATTGGAAATTATAAGTACGACTTAAAATATATCAAAAGTGGAGCGGCTCAAAGAACAAAAAAAGCAGCAAATAAATGGTGGTGTAAATTGTACAAAAGAAAGTAATTCTTTTGTACAATTTACATCACCATTTATTTGCTGACGGACCCAAGATCTAATGTCTGTAACAGATATCGGTCAATATGTTTTCAAATAAATTGAACAACTGAAACGTGAAATTATAAGTACGATTGAAAGAAAAAACGTACAAAAGTGACGAAGCCCAAAGGACATTTTTTTTTCTTTTGTACAATTTACACTATCATTTATACACTGTCGAACTTGAGATCTAATATCCAGTAACAGATACTGAAAAAAAAAAATGGTTTGGAACGTGTTTGAGAACAACATTGAGGCTTAAAGTAAATATGAGGAAGACTCTGTCTTTATTTGAAGGCCAAAACCTATCGCAAAAACAATCTTACTTAATCTGCACCTGGAATGATTGACGGATTACAGTTATTCGTCTATTGTGGGAAGGCCAAGTTTTAGCGCTGTGGTCGGATCTCTTAGACACTTCCCATCAAAATACTGTTGACATAATCTCTCTTACTATACTCATCTTATCTTTATAATTTTGATATTTGTTATTTCGATTCAAGAGAAGGCCAATGAGATAAAATGGAGTGTCCTTGAAATTTTTTGTTTGAACTATAAATTATATGGTCTTACTTAATATAATATTTCTTGGCTTCGATGTAAGATCAAATGATTCCAAATCTACCGCAGGAATGCACACATTATTAACCCTCTTTATTATTTATTGTTAAATTCAAAAACTTATTACCACATTTCTATTCACAATCATGTTTTTGAAAATCAAATAAAGGAATCACGGATCTACTCGTACTTATTTATTTAAAAAAGACAAACGTTCGATGAACTGTCACACTCCTTGTCACTCTCTGATCGATTGTTACGAATAATTCGTAGAGCGAGAGTAAGAGCACAGAGGCAAAGTAAAATATAAATGCGTTCGTTCAAACGTTCGTTACAATATGACTCTATTTTCGGGACAGTGCATATTTTCATTACAAAACCTTAATTACCCATACAACATGTAAAACTAACTGTTGCCAGTGAGTTACTCAAATAACAAGAAACCGAATAAATTAAAAGCAGCATAAATGTGTACAAGCCTGTACTATTTTAAGCATAATTAGTATTGTTTGTAAAAAGTTTATCATACATAAATTGTTAGGTAGAAATTTCATTTCTTTTATAATTTAAATATTTTTAGGCTCATATTTTTATTGCCTATCATGTGTCAAAACTGAAGACTATTGACAGCTAATTAAAATAACATAATTAGTCTGTGACATTTTGTTACGTCTTAGGAATCCAATGTTGCCAGCTTAAGGCTACTATAAGTTTGTATTAATAAAATTATGTATTCTTTTAATGTGAGTACTACTTAATTTACATATTATTATAATGGTATCATAAGTTGCTTAATATTATTTGAAAGTAGCCGCTATTTATTTCAGTAGTATAGACGCTATCTACGTTGTTTTATTATTATAATTTATAATATAATCATATGAAATCAACTATTTACACTTGTTCGTTCTCAAGGACGATCAGTTTATCGTTTTAAAATTAAATAATTGATTATCTCCCTTGATCGATATTTTCAATCTACCTACATTTGGTTTGACGTACTGTGTGCGTAGCAACACCGTTCGCTGATTGGCCTGTCTTTGAATTTAGAATTCGATGTCATGACCTTTCGAGACTTCTTTATCGGAAGCACTTTCGACTTTCATTTTATTATTAACCTTCGTGCTGATAAAATAATACAGACTAATCATAATTCCTATTTCCGGCACTTCCCGGGCATTTTCAAAGTTTGTTCGAACATTATTTCTATTGGTCCTCGACTATTGGAATCGACATAGGCTGTTGCACCGCGTGTGTGGCTTTTTTCCTCCATAAGGAGGTTTGTTTTTTGTTGTTACGGTTGGTTAACAATTATGTCCCGGGTAGAACTTAGGGGCGTCGACCTGGTTGTCCCGGTTTCCTGTAGCCTGGTTGATATTTAATTTGGAGCCTACATGGAGCGTATCTGGTGAAGTACGTTCTGCAATATTCAGTCCTACTAAAGTAAATCAACACTATTTAATAATAATATAATAAATGAGCAGTACAAGTGATCTACTCCAACCCTCCTGTAATAACAAACAAGGAACGGTGTTTATGTCGACATTTGATTGTCAGTGACGCCTGGGATTTTAATTATTAAATTTTAAGTATAGGGAATCACTTCAAGTAACCCACCGCTGAGTATAGCTGGCATATTTTGTTTTTACAATTTATTAAATAAGATGTATTATTTGTATTTAATTCATTAGAAATATTTAACTTTCATTACTGCAGACAATCCACGGTTAAAGGGTAACAAAATAAAGAAGTAAAAGCCGTCTGTGTGAGAATCTCTTTTATTATTTTTATCTTTGGTCAGAGAACTGGTCTTCACTTTTTATTACTTCATATAGAGATAGTTTGAGATAGAGTTGATAATATCACCTCTTTGAATGTCGCTATCGAATACATGTTTTTTTTACTAGAGATTATAAAAAGATAATTTAACAAAGTAAAATAAAATACTACATGAAGGAATCGTTTCTTAAACAAATCATAAGTACCTCACCTCGTAAGGCAAAAAAACCGTTCATTTTTGTTGTGTTGTAATTATACCTCAAACTAATTTATTTGTTTTCTCGTGAAGTAAGGAGTATTAATCACCGTGATGTCTTATATGACTTAAATCGTATGATAACAACAGATAGAATATAATCAAAGTCTGTCCTTAGTTTTGATGTATTGTATTAGCAAAATTAGCATTTGACGAGGCGCGATTTCAGCGTACAGACAAACGAATAAACAGACAAACATTTTCAAAACGATTATTTTGAGTTCTGTGTCATGTACCAAAGTCATAGCAATTAGTTTTATTTGATATTTGCTTGTTACTGTTCTATTATGTTTACGTATGTTGTCATGGGCTCCGGCCCCAATAATTTCCAATGCCTAATGTTTCCCAAATAGGTTTTAACGTTAATTATTGATGACAACATAATTGGCTATTATTGAAGCAGTCTGAAGGTATATTATTAGAATAAAATTCAGTAAGGCTCACGCCATGGCAGGCATGTGTGGGAAAGAAAATGAGGCAGCTAACTGATATCGCCACAGCTTAGTTGGCAAGTCTTAAGGTAATCTGCTCTTAATTACAATAACAATTTATAAATATATTTCTCAATACATACTTCCTTTTAATGATAAAGTTTATCGTCTATCCCATTAAGGGTCGCACATACAAACTATTCTTAAGAGACCGTTAAAAGTAGGACCGACTCACTATCTAAGATTAACGCCTTTGACCTAGTTAGCTTATTTGAAAGTGTAGTTTACTTAAACAGGTTGAGGTTCAAAATGTCAATGTGGTTTATTTCATTTATTCACTTTATATAATTAAAAGGGGATCGCTTTTTATATGACAGACAGTTCAGCGTTATTATATCAAACAGAATAATATTTCTGAACAGCTTTTAGAATTTATTAAGAAAATAATTTTAGCTTTTAATGACAGGGGGATCACAAACCTAAATATATTATTATGTATTCATGATATTAAGTATATAAATAACTAATAATAGTAGTAAATTTATATTATAATATATTTATTAAGTATTTACCAAAGAGAGTATTTACAATAATAGTGTTCAGGGAAGACGATATGTAAGATCCTTGGCAGAGAGTATTGTATTTTTATATTCAGTAAGGACGACTTTTTGCCATCTACCTTCAAAGGTTTATAGGTTTCTTACGTTTATAATAAAATTTAATGACGATACTATTAATAAATTTGAAAAACACCTTTTAAAACATTTAAATTATATATCTATATCGTTTTATTATTTATGCAAATATTTAATTTAAATGTGAAGTCTCTCGTTCTTTTCTTTGCCAGATTAATACTTTTATTTCTCGAGAAATACACAAGCTGGTGTTAAGAATTCCTATCAGTTTAATAATAACTTTAAACTACAGCTACTATTTACAAACTTATCAGTGGATGGCTTCAAATAGTCAAGAAAAAGTAGGATAATAAAGTATCTAATGATAAATGGAATTACTCAAGTTATCCTCTATATTTTCCTAGGAGATATGAAGAGATTAATTTTATATACAAGTAGATAGAGTAGCTACAGCCTCTCCCGTTGTCACAGACATCTACAGGGATGCCATTGAGAGGAAGCCTTTGTTTATCACCGGCCTTGCTGAACACGTATAAACAGTACGTAGATTGAAGCATAGCATTATAAGTAAATACACAAATGTATTAAATGAAAATGCGTTTTAAATATTCTTGATTAATTTAAGAATCAAATATCAATAATCTTTTATTGATATTTTATAGTATTCTGACTGAATTTACAACTACCCTGCGTTTAGCTTTAGACTTTTTGTATAGAAATATAGCTCCTGTATTAGAAGATAAATATTTCTTTCTCGTGGAGGGTTTTACAAACATAAATAATGGAGAAAAAGTCTTCCTAGGCTCGAAACAATAACGATGAACTACAAAATGACTTGTCGTGCGTAAAAATCGAACTTTCGAAAATACTTACATAAAAACTTACTATTTAGGTTATTTTTTACTTGGATAATCCGGCTACCTATTTCTGTAGCCTTGCCAGTCCCAAATGCAAAAACATCGAGTTGCTTGTCTTCGTTGACTCAGGCCCAATAACATGCCTTCTCAGTTGAAACGGAAGACAGATCCTCAGGGAGATCATTTTATAACAACTTATATGAAAGTGGTGTGCTGGGAATAATTCAGACTGGTTGTGGTGGGCCGTAAACTATATCTAGTATACCACCTTCTAACCTAGTTAGGACGGAAGGACGCCAATAACGGTCTTCCTGCGCAGTTTGATATTGCAACGGTGGATGGCTCAGGTGCTGATAGCCTCAGACATTTTGATGTCCTTCTTATTCAAGAGTTCTCCCAAAATAAGCTGTTATAGTCATAGATTGTTAATATTTAATAAGCAGTTTTTAGCGATGAGTGTTTCTGAATATACCTATTATTTATAAAATTATATGATATTATATCTTATTTTATTTGATATATATTGATTTCCTTATCAGTGAACTCATTAAATTTATTTTACTTATAATGTTGACTTTACTCCGGGAAATATATTGGAAAACATGGCTTTTCAAATTAAAAACACTTGATTAAATTAAAATTTATATAATAAATATAATAAAAACTTAAGTCTTCAAGACGATGTCAGATACATAGTCATTACCAAAATAGGGATAAGAATAAAAATGTGAAATAGGAGTTCAGGATTAAACAAAATTATATGTTATAACTAAAGTATATTTACAATCTTTCCTCGTTCATTCATTCATTCATTTGAGTATTTTCTTGTAAGTTATTACTGTTTGTAAACTTTGAACCATAGTAAGTAATAATGTTTGTTGATATTAATCTATACTAATATCAACATAATATTATATTTTTCAATATGAATATTTGTGGCATAATTACTTTTGTATTTCGAAACCTATTAACGTGATAAATTACGAACAAAGAATAGAAAATTATAAAAATAAAACCTGTATTTATAATATTTTTTAGTATTAAGATTGTTTCATTTGATACTAACGCAATGTCCACAATGTTACTATTAGAAATAAGATTAATAACTTTTTCATGAACCTACCGAGAAATCTTTGTATAAGCTTAAATATTCAACAAATTCTAGGAAGGGAGTTTAAGAATTTCAAACGAGTCCGAAGTGAGTGCACATAGTAAGGAATTTATAGAAAAAACTATTAACAAAGTGAAAGCTGAGAATAACATTATTATAACCACTATAGTATATACAATTATAAATGCAAATGTGAGTTTGTTTGTAACGCTTTCATAAATATACATCATGAAGATTTTAAAATTGCGCACACACAAAGGACAAAAAAGCTTTCATCCCAAAAAAAGTATTGTTCAAGATTGGTTAGAATAAATACTTTTAGAACACCAAGAAACTACTATTTTTTGTCGGTATTCTAAAGACTTTGATTAGAATAATCTGAAATTTTTGGTACTATTGAGAAAGAAACGTACCAAAATTGCACGGATCAAAGAACAAAAAAATAATTTCTTTTGTACAATTTTTTTTTGCTGACAAACTTCAGCTCTAATATCTTGTTATGGTATGTGTTTTAAAAAAAATAAGACGTGATTGTTATAAAGAAAAGTTCTAGCCTCAAAGTAAATATAAGTAAGACTCAGACAATTATCATTTGAAGATTTATGGCTAACATAAACTTACCTAAAACCTCAATCTGGAATGATTGACTGGATACAGTTCTATCTGTCTATCATTGGTAAGTCAAGCTTATTTGCTGTGGTTGAGTCTCTTAGACCGTTGCTCAACTGGATTCATTCCTATTTAAATATTGCTGGGACAGTCTCCCCACTATATTAATCTTGTCTTGATTATATTTACAATTGCTATGTAGATTCAAGAGTAGACCAATTAGATAAAATCAGCGCTTTCAAACTCTTCATGTACGAACTACATTTATTCTTCTGGTAATGTTTTTTATTTTTAATCTTATTTTCAAGTCACTCCAAATCTAACGCAGGAATGCACACATTCTTAACTTTCTCTGTATTGTTCTATCCATAAACTTATTATAACATTTCTATTTAAAATCATATTTTCTGAAAATCAAGTAAAGGAATCACGAGTTTTGATACTTTTAGTAAAAGAACATTTTCTTGTTCCCGAACTATTTCTGTTATGTTTGACCTGAATAACTTGTGTTTGTCTTTATAATACATGTAGTGGTTAAAATTTGTGCAAGTTTAATAAACATTAGAGTAAATATATTTGTACACATTTGTTTCCGCTTTCTTCTTTAGGTTTCTTTCGTCTAAAACTTTCTATCATAAAAAAAAAAAATCCTTTAAATTTTTTTATAAATAACCTCACCTGTGTTCACAATCTTCAAATGTATATAGTTTATGTACAGTATTTTTTTTTAAATTAATATAGTCTTACCTCTAACCTGAAATCAGTGTAGTATATTTTTCAAAGATATACAGTATACCAACTTATATTATTTATTTATGTGTATATATATTTATTTATGATTTATTAAAATCTGATAATATTAAAGGGACTTTTTGTCTTAGTATTAACTAAGACAAAAAGTCCCTTTAAAATCGATTTAGTTTCAGTTAGTTCTTACCTTAGTTTCTGAAATGGAATGTGCTAGAGCTTTTTAATAGTTTGAATACCTCATTAATACTTTTCGTACTCTTCGGAGAGACTAACAAACATATGGGTAGAATAATAAATCCTAGCTTTAATGTGATTACTGGAAACCATTTTAAATACCTGGACTTAATTTTTTAAGGATATCTTGAGACATGTATTACCAAAGAAACGATTTGCATATTTTATTTATAAAATAAAAACAATATATTAAAGAGAGGAACACCAAATAACACAAACAGTTAGATGAAATAAATAAAAAAGAAAGTTATCTACAGCTTTTATTATTTTTTTATACATATTACTCTATTTTGGATTTATTTTAAATAAAATATACACACACACACACACACACACACACACACACTCACACACACTTACATATTCGAAACAGACGTTTTGAATATTTCACATCGAGATCATAGAGGTAAAGAGAAATATAAGTAGGTTCGTTTAAACGTTGGTTACTAAATATGACTCTATTTTCTGTAAAGTGCATATATATATATATATAGAAAAAGCTCAATTAAACATACAACATGTAAAACTAACTCCCGCCAGCGAGTCAACTCAAATAATTAGTCATCTAACGTCAGTTTAAATTTGTAAAAAACTATAATATTTTAATGTTTTTGTAACTTAAATATTTTTTAGCATTTTTATGATATATACATATATATATAAGTATATAGTTATCATGGACCAGACCTATAATTTGTAACATCAAATATTCCCCAAAAAGGCCTTACTTTAATATTTGATGGCTACGTAATTGGAACCGTATTATTGAAGGCGTATTTTAAGGTATATCATAAAAATAAAAAAAAATGGTGGGGCTTATCAGCACACTACCTAAACACTTAAGTTCAGCTGGACATGCGGTCAGATGAATATGGCCACAGCTAGGTCGGCTCACAATGCGGAATCATTACCATAGCATTATATCTCAGGATATTTTGCCCTTGGAATAAAGGCAGATGTAAAATCTATTTTTATTTTCAATAGAAATCAGTTGGACTTATGTACACAATATTAAAACATCAGTATTAACTGCCATTATATTTTTAAAGATCATACAATTATTACCCTTGCACCACTTTATATCTTAGAATAAATAATGAACGTATCTCGTATCAAAGGCTTGTCATAAAACTAAAAACACTATTTTGAAAAGAGGCCTTTCAGTAATCATCTTGATAACAATTCTGTTGATGTCGTTTCATTCTCACCACTTCTAAGATATTTTAGCTATAAGTGTTATTCGTTAACCAGTAGAGCTTTATCAAATAAATATTATTGAATGCTTAAAGTTAGAACCGTATAAGTGCTTGTAAATGTGATAAACATAGAACTAATGCTGGCCTGATTTGTTATTCTAGTGTTTTTGAGAACAACGCCTTACGTGAATATTAATTTTGAAACATGTCAATTATGATTGTGACCTTGAATACTTCAAAATGATGGAGATTATATATAAGTTAAAAAGGAACCAAGGAGTTTCTTGCTGTTTCATCTCATTGGAACGAAAAGGAAAATCAATCCTACACTTTGGAATGATGCAACTAGTCTGATGTTTCATAAATTATATTTGAAATAAAAGCTTTAATTTTAACAAATGTAAGTCTTAAGACAACTAGGGTATGTGAATGATTATAAAATAAATATTAAGTATAAAAAATAAGTGGCACATTATTTCCTTCCTTTGATATTAATTACCTTATTATCTTTGCCCAGGTAACATTCATGTGACTGTGATGATTCTGTGATGTGATGTGACAAAAATGGAATAATAGCCATTTTTGGCAGTCCTATGAATGTGACTGTTTTAGCAAAGAAATATTGAAGGCACTATGAATAATAAACGTATAAATGTACTATGCGTGTATTCAACGCGTATGTGAAGATACAACACCCTTACTGAACGCTTTCAAGATTGGTTCGTATTTTATCGTATTTTACCCGAACTATCGGTTGTAAATTTGCTCATAGTTCATGTACTTTTGGACGTCAACTGATACTTTAGGTAAATTGGTTTAGATTCACATTTATAGCGTTTGTTAAAGCTTAAGGACGCAATTTAACGCGATTAAAACGGCGACCGTATACGGTTACATCACGATTATCCACCGGCGTGGTAACATCACTTGCCACCCACTGATCCTTCTTGCATCTATGAACTTTTGATCCGATTACAGAATGGTGCTGGTTGGTGTCAGTTATAGTTTCATATAGTTTATGTGGCACGGGGTGGTGGTAAGTTGGTTTGAAAATATTATACCCTGTTATCATAATATTTACCACGCCACAAACGTGACAAGAAAATGACGGACCTTACTGTTGACAACGAACATATCAACGACGTTTGTTTACCTGTGCCCGTATTTTACACCGAGTTATCGATTATACTTGTTGAACAATTGCTTGCACTTTGTTTTTTTACATATCGGATAAATTGAAAGTAAACATAACAATATGACAATGGTGGAAACGCAAAACAAATAAAACTGTGAGCACATGCGGTGTGTATACGTATTTAGCCGCCGGCATGCAGCGGTGCGGTTATGTCGTGTGCTTTGTACTAAGCAGTGGATGTACTGACTCCTAAATTAGCTTTCTCCTGACATCGATTATTTTCCGCACTCATTCATATCCTGGTATAATCACGTCATAAGACATGATTTTAACCCCATAGAATGCGTCATTCGGACATACGTTTTTGTGGACGACGGTCTGCCTCCTTTCAAGGTCACAGTACTCGCCCATTACCCCCTGTGACGCTATTAAAGTAAGTAGAGCTAGAAGTCTAGACATTAAAAAAAATCCCTACTCTCAGTCCGGGCACAGCCAGCTATGGTGTTGGTCGATGATGGAATGGTACATTTATTTGGCGTAATGGTAAGTCATAGAATATATATTTTTTAATTCTGCCAATACGACAACAATTACACTCATGTTATGGTTTTGAAACAACGATTTGATGTTAGTATATCTAGTATTTTCAGCAGTAGTATATTTTAGTTTTTACTTATTTCTAGCTGTAGCCAGTGGTGTGAACTTAAAAATTAAATCAAACACCATGTGGTGATGAAAGCATCTCTTAAAATTTATGTAAATTCATACATTTGATTTATTGTTCTTATAACCCATAAAAAATGTATAAACAGATTTTATCTATGTTACTATTTCATTAAATATATAGATATTAAAAAAAAATCTCTTATTACAGATATAAATTAAACATAAAATGAGACTGTAGCATTAAGAAAATTAAATAAATAATGTAAAATAATATTTCACGAGCTACCAGATACTTTTAGGCTATCAGTATACTATAATAATATTTTGATGATTAAATTGACGATTATAATATTTATAATTAAAAGCAATTACACCCACCAATGAAGTTAAGAATCAATAAAATAAGCCTTGCCTAATCTTTAGGGTATTATATTTTATAATGTCTAGACTTTAGATGAAAGCTATGTAAAGCAGTGTTGCACCATTTCGTGAAGTTCGTACCGATTTAGTTGAATTCTCAGGTTGCGGTCAACGACTTCCAGCTTCATCGCCATTTGACATGAAAAAAACAAGAACAGACGTTTGTTTCACCTCGGGACTAAAAGTGGTATTCCCAACTTTTAACGTTTATCAGGTGTTGATGGCGTGACTTGAAATGAATTTTGTTTTACTATGATTTATTGTGCCAGGAACAAACGACCGAATTAATGTTTAAAAATTCAGTTAATGTATAAAATAAATCATTTAGCGACTTACGTTTGTTGATCCTCGTCATTTTCATTTCCATTTATTAAAGCTACGAGGATAATAAAATTTGAAACTCGAGCGTTCTTTCGTTTTAAGTGAACAAATAAGTTATGATGGACACAAATCCATTTAATAGAGTTTGGATATTCCTGAAAACTCTTAAACAAAACTCCTGAATTACTCATTGTCGAAATGAAAAATGTTATATTAAATTTTCGCTTCGATCGACCCATCAATATAGAAATAAAAGATTTTTGGCAAAGCGAAAAAAAAAAAATATTGTCAAGGATCTTTAGTACTAACTAAACTAACTGACTAACTAGTATTTTAACTTAAGCTATACTTAGTATTTCAATGCTGATAGCAAAACCTAGTTTCTATTCTATTCTAGTAATTACCATTTAAAAATAGAAACACGCAAGGCTGTTCTAAGTAACATATAACAAATTACATTTCAGAATAAAGTTTTCCATACATATATAATTTATTTACCATAACTTCGATATTGAAATATACGCTTATATCATACTTTGTCATATGAAGTGTCAGTTGTATTTCGTTAGGTAGAAAAAACGTTTGCAAGTGTACCGTCAATTCTTTCTTGATTATTTTCATATACGCGCTCTGTTGCGAGTTTACGAGTACGTATCTCTTCTGAGAGCAATAACTTAGTCATTTTATCTTCACCCCTTCTTCGTTTGTAGCAACGGCAAGTTCAGCGTCCAAATCCCTGAGGAAAGTCATAAAAATACCCACCTTTACAGCTTATATTACGTTATTTTTTTCTTACATATCATTGAAAATAAATCATACAACAATTAAGAATTACTATAAGGAAAACTTATATAGAAAATAATGGCTTATCATGATTAAAATCTGATTGAAGATAAAGGAACGTAATTATTCTTACTGAACTGTTATTTATAAAAATAAATGACAATGAAATATTACTATGATACGAATCGATAAAAATGTCGTAGATATCTATAGCATACGTATTAGGTTAATCCACTATTAAAGATAATCACTATATAGAGTTAAAGATAATCACTATAGAGATAATCACTATATAGAGTTTTATTCCGTGCAAAGGCTAATGTGAAAAATATTAGGTACTGCTAAACTATTTTACGATATTCACTTTTACTCGAATAAAGCTAAACAGCTATCGGAAAGGTGAAAATAATAGCTCTATAAAAAGTTATCGGTTAGTAGGAATTAAAGGTACAAGTAAAAACAACAGAATAATCCGGGTGGCTCGTGAATCGTAAGCGGGTGAATTGGTTGGCGTCCGCACTTTATAGTTTTAATATCGTTGCGGTCGGAGGTCACGGAGTTATGGTGGGGACACGCTTTTCCTACAAACGTTTATCTTTATAGTTTAAATGGGGTATATAACCTGATTTTTCCCGGCTTAAATGATCACTTCTGTTTTGTTACGGGATCTAGTGTTCTCTTTGGCGGGAATAAAAATGCCCAATAAAAACAAAACTTTGTACATTTGGCTTAGCAAAGCGTCTACAAACAGACAAGTAATGCTTGTAAGTATATGAACCGTTGTTTTGAATAAGTTTATTTGGCCTGCCGTGTAATACAGAGGCGTAAGGCTTAGGGAGGCGTAAGTTATTTTCTTTTTTATATTTCCCTGAGCCCGCGGCGCTCTCTCTCGGGTTAAATAATTTGGTACACGCTACGTGCTGCGTCCGACACTGTCAGCTCTAATTGACCTTTTGAAAGTATTTTTATTGTTACCTTACTTTCGTAAATATACTGGTAAATTCTGAGTGTTCGAAATTTAAAAATATCGTTCCATTTTTATTTCTTTTAAAAGTAACCTCTATATGGAGCTGATTATTCTGACTATTCAATAATTATACTATTAAAATACCAAAAATATTGAAATAAATCGTATTAATATTTTGCAGTTTTAGAGGTTTTGAAGTATGTTATTTTAGCCGAATATTTTATATCCACTTTTCTTAATAAAGTTACTAACTAAAATTACCTATAAATCGAACGAAATAACAGCGAATTATTCAAATGGTGTAAGAGACGGTTCTTCTTTAATTACATTCCAGATTGCGTCCTAATGATTTAGAATGTATTTATTCATTCTACTTGCTTTATGTATATTGCGTGTAAATTTATGGTTGGGTTCCGTGATAATAGTTTGAGATTAGGACCTGACAATTTTAGGAAAGCGTTCTTTTATGTTTATGGGGTTACGTGGCTTGCAAGCAAGTGGACATTCAATAAGGCAGACTTTCACAAACAAATTTACCAATGTAAATGGACCTGATTTAATAAAATGTATTTATTTATTTTGTTCTCTTTGTATTCCGATTTCATTATTTTAATTTTAACACGTAATGTTAAATATTCTATTTGGGTCAATGTCTAATAATAAAAGAAACAACAACTGTTTATTTTATCACTATTTATAGCCACAAGTCCCTCAAGATACTAATAAAATATGCTTTGCCTTCAGTAAACCCATAAATAGTCAATTAAACCCTATCATAAATATTAGATTATACTTAATTGTTAAGTTTACTTGCGGTAAGGGCCACGGTATATAAATACAACAAGCTTATAAATTATACACCTTTATTCGAGTAATATATTTTGAAACAGTCCTATTTGGTAACAATTGTAATTAGTGAGAGAGGGAAGACAAGGAAAAAGGTATAAATTGTGGTTTGGGACGCACGGCTATAAAGTAGAACGGAAGGTGATACGACGTGAGGCCCGGCGTCTGTCCTAGATCCAAGCTTTTTATAACCAGGATGATATCGACATTCTCATCTTAAAGAAACCTTAAAAGATCAAGCATTTAGAACACCGACCAAAAAAGAAATTTTCTATTTTAAAAACTGCATGCAGATTAAAAATAAACATCAGCTTTCGAAGCGTATTTTTAAGTATGTTCTTGTTTGTATTTAAGTAAGAATTTTCTTATACTGTAGGAATTTTATACATAGTTAATAATTACCAAACCCTTTGGAGAGTAATACAATTTACCCCTTTTAAAATTTCTAGCTGTTAAAATTATTTATGTTATTGCCGACCGCCAAAGTATGCAAAACACCAGTTAAAACCATTTGCCTGAGATCAAACAATTATATAGACAAAATTGTAACTTTAAAACAAAAGGGTTTTCAAAGTTGGCGTTTCTGAACAATAAACTAAAACCATCAAACATATAATGCTTTTTACGATACTTCAATAAATAAAACTACCAGATACGAATACATAAGAGATCAGCGCAGATATCTTTGTTTTCGGTCAAACTGAACAAAACAAGTAAGTATTTGGAAGGCAGTTTGGAATCTATAACTCAATGCCAAGTTTGCTGAAGTTAGACAACTCCTAGGAAAGTACTTTGCCCACGGCAAACGAGCCAAGTCCAATACCTCCATTTCGTTGTTATAAACTTACCTGTAAACAAAAACATTTCTTATCAACGAAGAATAATAATAACAGACAATTTCGATTTCATCGATATTGATTTTAATGCCATAGTATTGAAAGCTAGAAATATAATGTAATATTAAGATAAATTTTGACATTTATCTTACAATAAAATGGTAGCATACATAAATAAAAATAAAAATGGTGGACTAAAAATAAAGAACAAAATTAATGTTAACGACATGTCGCCCATACGACGTGGATCTCTTACTGTAATTGTTATATTTATAACAAAGACGTTATACATTTTATACCAGAACAAATTATCATATACTAAAACAAAAATAATCCTAAATAATTTCTTCTATCATCAATCATTTTATACAAACACATTAAAGCTACAACACTATAAAAATTGCATTAATAAAATTCAAAACCAATTCTTAATCTTTTATTTGTGTTAGAATTGTACCGTACAAAAATATTCGGAGCATAGTTTCTAATGAATTTCCCACGAGTAAAGGAAAGCCTCGATACCCGTTATATATAATACCGGCACAGGCTTTACAGTTACAATATGTTCGTTCTGTCTTTTGCATATTTTATGACCGTTCTTATTCGGAACATTATTCATTTTTAATCTTATTGCTCACGTCCTAGCTCACGTAGCTGCCGACATAAAATTCACCACCTGTGAATTGTTCGGTTATCTGTCTTTGTTTTGTTTAAATGTATTCAGTTATATTATATAGTATTAAATATAGTTTGATATCAAAAAAAGATTTCAATTTAAGTTTTGATATTCAATTATTATAGTTAAGTATAGTTTTTAAATAAATAATAAAACCTTATTATATTCATCATGTTTTTTTTAAGTATTCTAAATATATATTCATCATCAATTTTCGCACACCAAGGTTAAATTTGAATTCATGTTAATATGTTTTAAAAAGAAGTTTAAACTGGGCTTTTAAATAAATAATATTTATATAAGCACAAATTAGAAAACATTAATTATAACTGTTCTACATTTTATATTGCTATTATAACATTTTGTTTTTTAATAGGGTTATTTTATTTGTGCATGTTAGTATAGTACTTACAGACGAATTAATTTATATGGTTAATTTTAAAATAAATGGAAATCATAGCATTATTTTGATGAGATAAAGGTACGTCCAGATCAATATATTACTCTGACCTAGTAATCCTTACAACGTAGTAAAACTCTGTCTCCTTGAGCTTCAATAAATTTTTCCTCTCCAAGTAAAGAGCCGGTTTATGCTTTATGGCCTTACCTTGGATGTTCGAAGTTGCATTATTATAGTATATATCTATATATATTTATGTACACTTTATGTAATAACTCGTAGATAAGATTAAGAAAATACGAATGAAAATAAACTACTGAGTTTATGTTAGAATTCGTATTAAAGGCACTGCCATTAACGTAACATCACTATAGATCAAATGTAAAAATCGTCTTGAGATTTAATATCAACATTAGAATGACGTAGTTACAAACCTATAATTGAAATCAATAAAAACTATAATGAAAAAGACAAATTAATACAATTTATAATTGAAGAATAATCTTCAAAGCGACGTTGGCTATTTTCATTTATCATTAGAGACGTCATGAGTATAAAAAAACTGCTTTTTGTCCTTTTTATTTCCAAAAAGGCCTTTTCCGCTAAACCATTATACGTTTGACAAAATCGTAAAACAGAACAAAGAGCTATACACGTTTTTGAAGTGATTATAGTGCTTTTCAAATACGATATGTGAGTTCGAACACAAGTGTAAGTATACCTTTACAACATTTTTTTTTGTTACATTTTGGAATATCTGAGTGATCACATTTGATATTAATAATAAAAATCATAAAATTCTTATGTATACATTTCCTTACATAACAAATAATAAATTTATCAAGCGATAATTTTTATTTCATTCTTAAAATTACTTCAATTAGTATTTTTATTGTAAAAATATTTTTTCAATCTTTTGTAACCTCATTCTTGTATTTTTTGAAATCTCTGTTACCTAAAAAGGATTTCTTAAAAGCTTGGCTTTGAATTGAAATCAACTGAGCTTCTGCGTCTTTCTCGACCTGAATAATTTAGTGAAATTCATCGAATAGCCGGCTGGCCGAGTTTCGAATGTTGCAGTTAAATAATTTGTGATAACCGCATTAAATTATTCAACTATGTATTAGCTAAAATTTTCATGAGTAATTTGACAGTTTCGAAGTTTAAACGTTGGAAATGTAAGCGAAGCGAATTGTCCGCTCATATATTTCTACGCGTAGCATCGCGGCGTGATGTAGCGTGGCGCTACGACAAGGATATTTTACAGTGCAAAACTTTCTACGCTAACAGCTGCAATGCTCAGTAATTTGTAGCATACATAAATATTAAAGTTATAATCATATTTTCAAAAATGTTTAACATAAAATCTTTAGGCTATGGATAGCGTGAATTTCTCTTCTGTAATAACGCTTATGCCGCGATGCTACAATACGGATTACATGTCATGTCATGTTATGTTCAATAAATTCAAAGGGAAATATTGGTTTTTCTACGCCAATCGGTCGTAAAAAAAATATGCTTGTTGTGAACCGTAAAATTAAACCGTTCTCTTGAAATAAAATAATGTTATTTGCCTATGAAAGTGCAAATAGTTATATAACAGTTGAACATCATAGAATTAAATTATAAACTGTAGTGTATTTTGAAGCAATTTATTAAAATCATAGAATGATATTATATTTATGCTATATAGAATTTTAATACAGCTATTTGCAATATGCGATGCTAATATTTAAAAAACTAAACTAAAAAAAATTGAGCACGACCTTCGATAAAAAAAAAGCACACTTTTGAGAGCAGATCACATTTTTTAGATTCAGTAGATGCGTAAACCGCACTAATCTATCACGATCCGTCCTCGACACGTACAAATGGAATGTGAATAAATTTTTGAACAACGTACCTTTCACATCACTTTGATGTCTATCGATAATTATGGAATATAATTTTGGATGAGACAAACTAAAACAAATTCTTTACGATATCCGGAAATTGCTAGTATTAGTTATATACGCATATTGTTCTCAGAAATCCATAATAAGCGGATTGTGTTGAATTCATGATATGCATCAGAACATTTATATAGCAGATAATGGTTTTGGATCCATTACTTTGTTAGTGGGCTATATACATGTTGAATTCTTAGAACAGCGCAAACAATACATTTTGGGAATTTATCTGCAAAAAGACGGAATAATGATTCAGACTTTTTATTTGAAAGTTTAAGATCATGCCTTTCATTGAATTTAAGTAATTTTTAGTTGTTCCATATTATATATTGATTAATTATCATTGGAATTAATTATCATTTTTTTAATGTCTTGTATATTTAAATTTTGTCTCCATAAACCAAAACTAGGGGAACAGATTACTGACACTTAGAAGAACCGTTTCTTATAATAAAAATATTTTTCTTTGCTAGCTTATTCTTCAGGTAACGAATGTCAGTTGATGAGTGTGTCTGAAAAGGAAATGGAACTCATAACGTTGTGGAAATATTGCCGTGTGCTTAATTCAAATATATCATATTGAATATTGTTACCTTTTAATAAATATTAATATAACATGTCTTGTTTTCTGTTAGATTTTGAATAATGAATTTAACATTTCACTTTTTTATTTCAATAAAGCTGTGGGACAATATTTAGTAACGGCAAGGTGATCTAAAATATAGTAAAAGTTTTGGGTTATTCATGGTCCGTTTCTTTTTTACCAGTGACTTACTTTGCTCGAGTTAATAAAACTACGATATCTATTGGAAATAACCAATCGTACATCAACGATTCAAATATTTATTTTTCTCGTATAATTATACGTTTTACACTTATCACATTACATTGAAAAATTCATTACTTACGTTAAAGCTCGCGCTTTTATTTCGAATGTGCTTTTGTAATCACATTACGTAAATGAGAGCTCAGTGCTCAGTTACGTCGAGATAGGGTCGCGATCAACAAATGTTGCTGACACTTCCGGGTGACTAAATCTGAATTGAGGTCTGTGTGCACAATAAGTCAAGACACAAAGGACGTTACTTTAATGATATAAGAGAGGTATAGATTAGGATATGGTTTAGAGGCTTTTAAACCTTTTTTGTAAAGTATTTCAATTGTAGCTATCATGAAAAATGTGGAGCAGAAAATTACTTTTTGCGTTATTATTATGGATAAAGCTTTTTATTTTTTTGGGATGAAATATTGCAGCTGTAATCTTCTTTATAAATTAGTATTATTGTGCATATTTATATAAATACTATAATAGTAAATTGTAATTTCATACAAATTTATATACACACTAAAATATGTTGGTTGGGTAGATAAATTCTTGGTAGAGTGCAACGTGTGCATCAGACGTAAATTTATACAAGAGAACTCCTAAAGAAACTAGGGACAATTGTAACAATACGTTTAAAATGTACAGTTGTGACTTACTGAGAATGGTTTACTGTTCCATTATATTTGTATAAGAACGTTACTCAACTAAATGACCTAATATCTGCTCTACATTTTACTTGAAGTTTAAGAGTCTAAGAATTGCTTTTACATTTTATACTATTATAGAAACAATACAATTATAAAATGTAACAAAAATATTGAATTATATTTCAAGTACACTTTCAGAAACTTGGATAGTGGCCTAGTTTATAAAAACGTACCATTCTATTATTCAATTCTATACTAAGTTTCAAATTAATTATTGATACAAATATTCTCGTTTGTACGAGTTTTTTATCTAATATTCTTTTGGTATTATAATTATTAAATTTATAAATTAATTTCTTGTTGGACTATAAAAGTCTCATTGGCTGTATAAAAGCCTCCTTTTGATTGATATTTGTGTCTTTAGCAACCTAAAAATTGTTTTCTTTATAATAAGTACTTTTAGTACCTAATGTGTATAATAAGGTATTTATTTTTAATTATTATTAATTTGTATAATTATTTATTTAATTTGCCATGAAACAAGAAGTTAAAATTATTTTATAAATTTGGCGCTATTTTGGGAATAATGTATAACATTTCAATTTAAAAATAAGCTGTTTGTTATGATTAGCGGGAAGAAATGACTTAAAAAATATGAATATTGGAATCGAAATTTGTATGACATTGCATTTATTCCTATTTGACGAGCTTAGAAGTAATCCTTTGTCGTAAGGATGACTTCGTTCTCGGCTACGTACGTTTGCTACGGCGTAGCTCGTAGCTCTAGTCTACATTGCTACATCTATTTAAAGTTTTGAAAATGGATTTCTTAAAGGAAAATTGTTTTAAATAGTTTAAATTTGTAAGTGCGTTTTGTACACGCATAGTATTTTCTCTATAAGTTATATTTTGTTTATAATAGCTGCTCCAAGCTGCAATTGAGTCTTGCTTGGAAAACTTAGATATATACGTGAAATGTGCAATACGAAGGGCACCACACGTGATAACAGTGGTTTGCCAGTTATCATGGCGTGCTCGCAGACAATATCCGCATCCGATTGCTATAATAAATAGCAAGTCTGTGACTATTGCAAGCGATTCACAATTTAAAGCCACAAAAGCTATTTCTAGTTCATAAGGGAGAGGGAATATTGATAGCATTTTGCAATATTACATATTATTTTGTTTTTGAATTGAATTTTATAGCGTTATAAAATAGTAAATATTATCTTAAATGATATTAAGATAAACGCAAGTATGAGTAAGAAAGTATTATTAATATTATTTATATATATATTAACAACTTGAAGCTTCTAGTTATAAATTCTTAGACTAAAGTTATTATCTTAAAAGTTAATTCTTTGAAACGTGGCAATGAAGATAAACAGTATCAGAGACAGTTAAGCTTTAGATGTGCACAAGTAATGTGCTTGCATGGGTTAAAATGCAACAAAAATAAGAACAACGTCTGCTGTAAAGTTACAGTTTCAGCGCCTTTAAGGTAAACGCGACATAAAAGAATGCAACATCGTTGTCCTTAGCCATATATTTTCTTTCTAAAACTATCTGGGTAGTTCTTTTTATTTTATTTTTTGTTTAAACAATAATGAATTGCGAACAGTCTCCATTACCTCTGATATCTTTTTTAGGCGTAAATTATAATTTTAATAACAGTTTTAATTAAACCATACCAAAGCACTAGTACAATTTAGTACGGCAACGTACCGCATTTTCAGTATTTAGAGGCGGCTTAGTAGCGGGTGTCCTAGTTGTAAGTCTCATTGTAATTTGTACTCTTCTACTTTTTAGTGAATTTTAACTTTTCTATGCGTGACCTCTTTATTCCAACACAAATCAGTTTTTTAAAAACGTGTAAAGTCTCCTACTTATATTTGAAGAGTTTTTATATCCTTTCAAATACCCAAAATAATTGTTGAAGCTTTACAAAATTCATAATGTGACTTACATTAAACATATCAAAAAAAGTATTTTTTTTCGTTTCATCACAAAAACATATTATTTTTTTAAATTTGTTTTATTAACAACGCTGTTTTAACATTTACATTCAATTCATTGATTTGCATCGAAACATTTATCTAGTCAACACTAAAACCATTGGACTGTCGAAATAGACCCGGTGCCTTGTACAATTACATTTAATTTTTTAGGTGTATCCGACAGTTTCAATTAATTAGATGATTGCTCTATCACATGAGAGAAAAAATATTTTAATAATATTATTAAAGTCCCTGACAATTTCCAACAAATTGTTTTCATTTGGCTTTATTCTTTTTCGAGGAAGTTAATCCTTTATCTCACTACAAATCGGACTGGGATAATGGAATTCACTCTATATTTCCTGTGTGTTGGGTTTTTTACTTTCCGACTCGATTGCTTTGATAATAGAATCGGCCATAATTGTTGGGATTTTAATTAAGCTAACATATAAAAATGTAACGTACCTTCATTAATGTCAATTAATAACATTATTTTTAAATATTCAAAATATATTTCTATACAAATGTATAATCTAAAATTGCTATTAAAAAGGATTGTACCAAATGAAGTGGATATTGCCTGGGGCCTGTATAAAAATGACGGTATCAATTAAAAGCAGGGTACGCACAGTTGGCCGCCATCCATCAGACGAGGGCGGCGGCTGACACGGACAAATGAAGTGCGATATGATCCAACCCTCCACCGCTGATCCTGTTTTAATTTCCATCTTATGCAGTCACCAAGAAAAACAAACATAGCTCATTAGGACAAATGAAAAGACTTATGTTTTATTCAACATAGCCGCTGGCCGAAGTTATTTGACTTTTAAACGAGTGAAAATTATTCCATTGTGAATGTTTTTGATCGGTTTGTATATCACTCATATGTCATTTCTGTTTTGTAAATAAGCCTTCACGACGACAATTGTTTTAATGAAATGTTTTTCTAACATTTTAAAGCAACTAAAACAATGGTTGACGCTTGACTACATTCCACCTGATGGGAAGTGGAAATGTAGTCGTAGGTGGTAAAGCGCATCACCTTAGTAAAAGCCTTGAAGACACCCTTGCCTTGAAGACACCCACATTTTACACGGACGGAAATACTGACGCAGGGAAGCTGAAATATTAATAATAATAATAATAATATAGGTATATTCGACTTAAAGAGGTGACACTGTTTATTTAAAAAATGAATTTACATATTCTGAGATGTGTAAACTGTATTTATATGTAAAAAATGTCCGAGTATATGTAATTAATGAATAAATGAAACGATAATTCAAAATAGCAATTATGAATATATTCAAATACATTAGTTACAAATAAGATCGGATTAATGATAATGCTACAATTGCAATTTACAAACAACGAATTACACAATAAATTTATATGCTTTTCAATAATAGCCAACACTTTGATTAACGTTTACATTATTCTGTGATAGTAATTAGTTTCAGTTGAGTAAATTTAAAATATAACACATTGTTACGTAATACATTGACTGTTATAATATAACTGTTCTATCAACCATTGTTTAATTTACTTTGAAAGTTTTGAAAAACATTTCAAAAAAACAAACGCTCGTGTCAACGACACATAACCGTTTAACAATGAAGCCTTAATTACAAACCACAATTGACATATGAGTGACATATAAACTAAGCCAATTCCAATTTTCAATTAATGACAATTATTCCATTGTAAATGTTTTTATAATGGAACAATTGACACTCATTTAAAAGTAAAATAACTTCAGACAGGGGCTAGGTTTTATTCAACCTTATACCCATACTCATAAGTCTTTTTAGCTGTCCTAATGAGCTGTGTTTGTTTGTTTTTCTTGGCATAAGATGCAAAATAAAACAGGATCAGTGGTGGAGGGTTGGATCAAATCGCACTTCATTTCGACACCGGGTCTATTTTGACAGTCCAATGGTTTTAGTGTTGACTAGATAAATGTTTCGATGCAAATCAATGAATTAAATGTAAATGTTAAAACTGCGTTGTTAATAAATCAATGTTAAGAAATAATATGTTGTTGTGATGAAACAAAAAAAAATACTTTTTTTTGATATGTTTAATGTACGACACATTCTGAAGTTTGTAAAGCTTCAACACTTATTTTGGGTATTTGAAAGGGCATAAAAACTCTTTAACTCTTCTTCTTTTTTATAAAGATCTTTAGTTTAATACCATAATTATTAAATCATAATAATTATAAAAAGCTGACTTATGTTGAAATAAAGAGGTCACGCACAGAAAAGTTAAAATTCACTAAAAAGAAGTGGAGTACAAATTACAATGAGACTTACAACTAGGACACCCGCTACTAAGCCTCTAAATACTGAAAATGCGGTACGTTGCCGTACTAAATTGTACTAGTGCTGTGGTATGGTTTGATTAAAACTGTAGTTAAAATTATAATTTACGCCTAAAAAAGATACCAGAGGTAATGGAGACTGTTCGCAACTCATTATTCTCTAAACTAAAAATACAATAAAAGGAACTACCCAGATAGTTTTAGAAAGAAAACATATGGCTAAGGACAACGATGTTGCATTCTTTTATGTCATTTAAATATGTAATACTCGTACAAAAAACACTGTTCAAATATATTTATAATAATTTTGCCGACAGAAATCCTTTTTCAATACATTCTATAAACGTAGCTTTGTAGATACTAGTTACGAGCTATGCCGTAGCAAACGTACGTAGCCTAGAACGAAGTCATCCTCACGGCAAAGGATATCTTTAGGCTAGTCAAATAGGAATGAATGCAATGTTTCTGAGATTTATAATTTTCATGTTTTTTTAAATTTGTTTCATTTTTATAAATACTACAGCCAGGTTAAAGCCAAAATTGAAAATTTAATTTAATAAAATTTTAATCTCATGTTTTAAAGCGGGTTAAATTTTTTCCAACAAATAAATTAAATAGTATAATTGAAAAAAATTACATATTATATGGATTATTTCTCCATTTATTTATTGTCTTATTAACGAATCTACAATGGGCGGACCGAATTTTACAAAGCATTTTATAGCAGTCAACCCGAAGAGGAAGAAGAAAAAAAACGGCAATAAGGCATTATTACTTAAAAAACTTAACCATTACAAAATACATTATCGAATAAAACTACTTATTAAAAATAAAACTACTTTTAATGTTGTGAGAAGGCTTGGCGCCTTGACAACCATTCCGTGCTAATTAAAAGGAGGCTTTGATACAGCCGAAGAGACATTTATAATTCAACAAGACATTCATTAATAAACTAAACATTTAAAATAAAAGCGAATGATTGTTAAACTAAAACGAATACTAGTTACAAAACTCGGACAAACATAAGGGTATTTATATCAATAAATATTTAGAAACTTAGAATAAAATTTTATAATAAAATTTTACATTTTTATAAACTAGGCCACTATTCAATGCAAATTTCTCACAAGTGCACTTAAAATATAATTCTATTTATTTGTTATATTTTACAATTATATTGTTTGTATAATAATATATATTGTGAAAGCAATACTTAGACTTCAAGAGCAATGTAGAGTCTGCTCTACATTGCTTATTAGCTCCGTTAGTTATGTAAAAGTGAGTTTGAACAAATATAATGGAACGGTAAACCTTTCTCAGTAAGTCACAACTGTATATTTTAAACGTATTGTTACAATTGTCCCTTGTTTCTTTAGGAATTCTCTTGTATAAATTTACGTCTGATGCACACGTTTCACTGTGCCAAGAATTTATCTACTCTACGTAAATACTTCGGATAAATTGTGGAAATAAATTTGTATTTAAATATCTAATATAACATAAGAAGATTAACAAATACAGCAACATCTAACGAAAATTAATCGTAAAAAATAAAAATAATTTAATATATAACTCATTTTCTCTACATCACTCTTATTATGACAATTTAAATTTAAATACTATACAATTGGTGAAAAAGCCTCTAAAGCATATCCTTATCTATACCTCTCTTATATAATTAAAGTAACGTCCTTTGTATCTTGACTCATTGTGCACATAGACCTCAATTCAGATTTAGTCACCCGGAAGTGTCAGCAACATTTGTTGATCGCGACCCTATCTCGACGTAACTGAGCACTGAGCTCTCATTTACGTAATGTGATTACAAAAGCACATTCGAGATAAAAGCGCTGGCTTTAACGTAAGTAATGAATTTCGCGATGTCATTTGATAAGTGTAAAACGTATAATTATACTAATAAATTAAATACTTGAATCGTTTGTACATATGTTTGAATATTTTTTAATAAATATCTTTGGTATATTTTATATTAGTATACAAATATATATTTAATATTTTAGATGAAGAAAAGTGGAGCCACTAATAAAATTATAAAAATATTAATCAACGCATAACTTTGATAATATTTTACGTTGCTGAGATATTTGTTTTTTCATAACTTTATTGAAATTTAAAAAATCCATGATATTATCCATTTGAAATGTGAAAATGTAACAAATGCTGAATACTTCTAATATTATTTACTTATACGTACAAGTGGTAACAATATCTAAATAAAATATTCGAATGAAACACTCGGCAATATTTCCAAAGCGTTTTGAGTTGCAATGTCTATTCAGATGTCCTATGCCTTATGAGAAGAATAAAGAAGCAAAGAAAAAAAATTTAATTATTTAAATTTAATATTCAAATACATTAGTATTAGCATTATCATTAATCCGATCTTATTTGTAAATAAGATCGGATTAATTAATAATGATCCAATCACAATTTACAAACAATAAATCATTTAATAATTCTTACAACCATTGTCTAATTTACTTTGAAAGTTTAGAAAAACATTTCATAAAAACAAACGCTCGATGTGAAGGCTTAATTACAAACCAGTATTGACATATGAGTGACATACAAACTGACCAAAAACAATGGGACAATTGTCACTCGTTTAAAAGTCAAATAACTTCGGCCAGCGGCTATGTTGAATAAAACATAAGTCTTTTTATTTGTCCTAATGAACTGTTTGTTTGTTTTTCTCGGTGACTGCATAAGATGGAAATTAAAACAGGATTAGCGGTTGAAGGTTGGATCAAATCGCACTTCATTTGTCCGTGTCAGCCGCCGCCCTCGTCTGATGGATGGCGGCCAACTGCGCGTACCCTGCTTTTAATTGATACCGTCATTTTTATACCGGCCCCAGGCAATACCTACTTCATTTGGTACACTCCTTTTCAATAGCAATTTTAGATTATAAAAATATACTTTTAATATTTAAAAATAATGTTATTAATGGACATTAATGAAGGTACGTTACATTTTTATATGTAAGCTTAATTAAAATCCAAACAATTATGGCCGATTCTATTATCAAAGCAATCGGGTCGGAAAGTAAAAAACCCAACACACAGGAAATATAGAGTGAATTCCATTATCCCAGTCCGATTTGTAGGTAGATAAAGGATTAACTTCCTCGAAAAAGAATAAAGCCAAATGAAAACAATTTGTTTGGAAATTGTCAGGGACTTTAATAATATTATTAAAATATTTTTTCTCTCATGTAAATAGAGCAATCATCTATTTAATTGAAACTGTCGGATACACCTAAAAAATTAAATGTAATTGTACAAGGCACCGGGTCTATATCGACAGTCCAATGGTTTTAGTGTTGACTAGACAAATGTTTCGATGCAAATCAATGAATTGAATGTAAATGTTAGAATAGCGTTGTTAATAAAACAATATTAAGAAATAATATGTTATTGTGATGAAACGAAAAAAAATTACTTTTTTTGATATGTTTAATGTAAGTCACATTATGAAGTTTGTAAAGCTTCAACACTTATTTTGGGTATTTGAAAGGGCATAAAAACTCTTCAAATATAAATATGAGACTGTACATGTTTATAAAAAATCTGATTTATTTTGAAATAATGAGGTCATGTACAGAAAAGTTAAAATTACCATTACGATTACCATTTTATTATAAAATTTTATTCTAAATTCCTTATTAGTTATTGGTACAAATACTTTTATGTTTGTCCTGGTTTTGTATCTAATATTCTTTATGGTCTTATAATCATCCGCTTTGATTTCAAAAGTTGAGTTTATTAATGAATGTCTTGTTGAATTATAAATGTCTCTTCATCTGTATCAAAGCCTCCTTTTAATTAGCGCGGAATGGTTGTCAAGGCGTCAAGCCTTTTAACACATTAAAAGCAGTTTTACTTTTAAATAAGAAGTTTTATTAGATAATATATTTTGTAATATTTTTAAGTAATACTGCATTAATGTCATTTTTTTCCTTTTGTCGTTTTTTTTTCTTCGGGTTGACTGTTAGAAAGGGTTTTGTAATATTAAGTCCGCCCATTGTTGATTTTTTTATTGGACATTTAAAAAAAAATAACCAAATAATATGTACAATATGTTTTTTTTTCAATTATATTTTACTTTTTTTACTTTCCTTTTTTATACTTTACTTTACTGAATTTATTATTTGGAGAAAAAAAGCATTGCTTTGAAACATCAGATTACAATTTCCATTTGGGAATAAACTGGCTATAGTAATTATAAACAAGTAAATAAATATTTAAAAACATGAATATTTGAAATCTCAATGACATATCACTTATTTCTATTTGACTAGCCTAAAGAAATCCTTTATCGTGAGGATGACTTCGTTCTCGGCTACGTACGTTTGCTACGGCGTAGCTCGTAACTACCATGTACAACGCTACGTTCATAGAATGTATTGAAAAAGAATTTCTGTCGGCAAAATTATTATAAATATATTTAAACATAGTGTTTTTTATACGCGTATTATATATTTGCCATATTAATTTTGATAGATAATAAAATATGAAGCTTAAGCTGCAATCCATTCTTGGTTAGTAAATTTAAATATATACGTATAATGTAAACACGAACGGCAGCTACATGAAACAAATAAAACATATATACAGTAAACCTTTAGATGTGCACAAGTAATGTGATTGCGTGGGTAAAATTACAAAAAAATAAGAACAACGTCTGCTGTAAAGGTACAGTTTCAGCGCCTTTAAGGCAAACGCGACATAAAAGAATGCAACATTGTTGTCCTAAGCCATATGTTTTCTTTGTAAAACTATCTGGGTATTTCCTTTTATTGTATTTTTAGTTTCAACAATAATGAGTTGCGAACAGTCTCCATTACCTCTGGTATCTTTTTTAGGCGTCAATTTTAATTTTAACTACAGTTTATATTAAACCACATAATTATACCACAGCACTAGTAGACTTTAATACAGTACCGTATTTTCAGTATTTACAGGCTTAGTAGCGGTGTCCGTGTCTTTTCTGTGCGTGACCTTACATACCAAAATAAGTATTTTTTTTCGTTTCATCACAAAAACATATTATTTCACATTGATTTGTTAACAACGCTGTTCTAAAATTTCATTCAATTCATTGATTTGCATCGAAACATTTGTCTAGTCTACACTAAAACCATTGGACTGTCGAAATAGACCCTTGCCTTGTACAATTACATTTAATTGTTTAGGTGTATCCGACAGTTTCAATTAAATAGATGATTGCTCTATTTACATGAGAAAAAAAATATTTTAATAACATTATTAAAGTCCCTGACAATTTCCAACAAATTGTTTTCATTTGGTTGTTTTCTTTTTCGAGGAAGTTAATCCTTTATCTACCTACAAATCGGACTGGGATAATGGAATTCACTCTATATTTCCTGTGTGTTGGGTTTTTTACTTTCCGACTCGATTGTTTTGATAATAGAATCGGCCATAATTGTTTGGATTTTAATTAAGCTAACATATAAAAATGTAACGTACCTTCATTAATGTCCATTAATAGCATTATTTTAAAATATTCAAAATATATTTCTATACAAATGTATAATCTAAAATTGCTATTAAAAAGGAGTGTACCAAATGAAGTGGATATTGCCTGGGGCCTGTATAAAAATGACGGTATCAATTAAAAGCAGGGTACGCGCAGTTGGCCGCCATCCATCAGACGAGGGCGGCGGCTGACACGGACAAATGAAGTGCGATTTGATCCAACCCTCCACCGCTGATCCTGTTTTAATTTGCATCTTATGCAGTCACCAAGAAAAACAAACAAACACAGCTCATTAGGACAAATAAAAAGACTAATGAGTTATGAGTATAAGGTTGAATAAAACTTAGCCGCTGTCTGAAGTTTTTTTACTTTTAAACGAGTGTCAATTGTTCCATTGTAATAATATCCACAATGGAACGATTGTCACTTAGTAGCTTAGTTTATATGTCACTCATATGTCAATTGTGGTTTGTAATTAAGGCTTCATTGTTAAACGGTTATGTGTCGTTGACACGAGCGTTTGTTTTTATGAAATGTTTTTCAAAACTTTCAAAGTAAATTAAACAATGGTTGATAGAACAGTTATATTATAACAGTCAATGTATTACGTAGCAATGTCTAATTTTTTAAAATTTACTCAACTGAAACTAATTGCTATCACTGAATAATGTAAACGTTAATCAAAGTGTTGGCTATTATTGAAAAGCATATAAATTTATTGTGTAATTTGTTGTTTGAAAATTGCAATTGGATCATTATCATTAATCCGATCTTATTTGCAACTAATGTATTTGAATACTTAAATTATTGCTATTTTGAATCATCGTTTAATTCATTACTTCTCATAAATTATATATTAACGCATATACGTTTCATACGTACAAAATTGAGTCCAAATAAAATAAAGACACAACAAAATAGACGTTGAAACTCGAATAACCAATTAGCAAAACTGATTGCTGCTTCAGCGAAATTATAAATACGAAAAATACTCGAAACGATTTCAAGAGTCCTCATTGCTAAGATGTAAGAGGCCATTGTTTCTGTAATCTCTCATTGGAAAGTCAGGATTTGCGAAACGCAGAAACAGTAAGCACGTTCATTATCATTGCTTTAATATGATGAGAGTTGGCAGCCCGCCGCCCGCCCGCGCCGGCGGCTAATTTTGTTTTGGACTACGTGCCACGAATCGTTAGTTATACGAAACTGTCCTCTAATCCTGGAAATTCTACCGTAATGTTTCCAAATTCAGCAAAAATGTGATTATTATATAATATAATACCTTGAATATTTATTTCTTGTTGAATATATCTTTATTAAAGAAATAAAGACTCAAAGCGTATTATATTTGAAAAATATATTTAGAAAATAAAATGAGCAAAAGTCTAGACGTATTTAATAATACAAGAGATTTCTTTTGTAACACCGGGACAATGGATGAGTCTTATACATAATATGTATTGAATCAAAGCGTACGAAGATTAAATCGTGTGTGGTGGACCTTAATCAAAAGACCAATCTACTGGATTAGGAATAAAGTACCGGTAGTTTGGTAACTTCATTTATTTAACCTCAAGATGCAGCTGACACTTATTCAATTATAACGTAACTGAGGTCACTTCCAACGGTATTTTACTGTGAAAGCATTTAGTAATATTACTGTAATATTAGATACTTAATGGAATTTATTTTTGTTATAATATATAATAAAAGTATCCATTACTCAATTATTACGTGTCAGTATTATAAAGGCATCTCTGAATGATAAATCTCCATTTTATAAATGGATACAAATATTTTCGTAATGATTGATGACTGCTTATTTACTTATCATATTCAGTTCGATGTAGTTGTGTAATAGTTATATGTGTGTGTTTGTGAAAGTGTCATTACGTGGTGCCTCTAGAGCTCACCCTTTTGAACGTAAAGGGCACTCTTGTCGGTGAACAACTGAATTATTTACAACTCGCTCTGACTGACATATCATGACGTATGTCATGACATATAAATTACCTAATGAGTGATATTCCCATGACTTACTGGATACTGTCGGATTTAGAAATCTCAGATTAACCTAGTTTGTAAAAGTGACACTAATATGGCCTTTATGTATTACACGTGTTAGTTTTGACTTGTTCTGTAATTTGTCAACTAGACAAGTTTAAAATTTAAGAATGTTTTATATAATAAAAACGAAAAATTGTTGTTCATTGTTAAATATATATAAAAAAATGTCTTAGAGTTGAACGTATTCTAAAGTTTTTAAAATTAATTAAATCAGTGCACAGATCACGTCAAAACTACTGAACGGATTTTGATGAAATGTAGTGTTGTTATGGGCAACATATCATATACTTTTATGTTGTAAACTCTATCATTGTACGTATTTCATTTTTTTTAATAATAACAATACTACAAAAATATAAAGATTTCTATTTTAAGTGATGTGATTTTTTTTAACCAGATGAACTCTCTGGCTTCAGCTAGTCTACGAACATATTTACCATGAATAGTCTGTATTATAAACGCAACACAATTTCAGTTAACAAAAATATAACCATTATAAAGATAAAATTAAACCATATACACAAACACATATTTATATATATTATATATATATATATATATATATATATATATATATATATATATATATATACGTATTATGACAAATTAAAAACATCCCACTATATTATATTTCCTACTAATTCTTTGTCGTTAACGATGCAGTGTAATTTTATCAAACAGCTATATGTCACACGTCTCATGCCTGCAAAATAATATGAACGCCGGATCGAACGTGCTCCACGTTCCCAACATATTTCCTTGCTAATTCGCTATGTTTGCTCTCCCTCGAACGAAAATTACGTTTATAAAACAAGAGTGAACCGTGTAATATTTGTTTATTGTATATATTCGTTTTTTTATTTCTTGTTTGAATATTAGCTTATATTTTTATAAAGTTTAGGTTGTTAGCGTAATTTTTGAAGTACTGATTATATAATATATGTATTATATTTAAATTTATGAACAATTAAAATCAAAATCAATGGAATGTATGAAGAATAATAGTCAAGAATCTCTACATATATAAACGTTCTGGTTGGATGAACTTGAAATTTTGAGGGCATGTGTCTTAGTGTCTCAGATACTTTAATTAACTTGCTGACTACTGGACTCATAACATATATATACCATAACTAAAACAGGATACGAACGAAGTCAAGGGTAAAAGCTATTCAACTATAAATGTGTAAATACATTTTAAATAAATATAGAATGAAAAATAAAACGATACGGGAAGGAATTCCAACCGCGGTCTATGGGAAACCCGCATAAAATATATTATATATAAAATATATAATATAAACATAATAACATTCATATACGAAATAATCAATATTAATTTTATTATCAAATAGCTTTCCAATCAGAAAGCCATTTTAAAGTTAATTCATGGAATGTACGTACCTACATTGAATTCTTTGAGTTGAAGTACAAAAGGGTTAAAAACCACCACGAGAACACGTGATGTGAATCGCAAGAAGCAAAAAACTTTATATAAACGCTGCACCCTTACAAATACTAAATGTTACATAAATGAGATCCCAAGAATTTAATGTAGAGGTAGCTGTGGTCCTGAAATATAATGAGATACGGAAACACACCGCTTTCTTAGACATTTGTAAGTAAAACGTATTCAAAGCCGACACGCAGACAATATACTGAGAATTTAACAATTCAGAAAAGGTAAAATACGAGTTTTGAATTTTAGCGACTTTAAACGTTAAGGTGCTCGTTTCTTAAAGATTAAATCATTTTCATTCTTTAACAGTTCCATATCTTATTCCATTTTATATCATTCTTTAATAGTTCCATATCTTATTCCATATGCTAAAATTTACGTAATCGTAACGTTTTTTATATTATTTACTACCATTGGTAATATCACATTTATCCTTAGCTTGTCCTTACCGACATAACAAATGTTGAAATCAGATAGCGGTAACAGAGAAGTTCAATACCGCCGCGACTTAAATGGCAAGTCTGATGACGTCATTACTTCTGCTATCTGAATCCTCTCACTTCTGACCCAAATAAAAATGTAAATTGTCATAAAGACGCTGGGCTAATCATCATGTACCATGTTTGGTGATATTTTCAGCCAAAATGTCCAAAATAAAATAAGGTCTCCATTAAATTAAAACGTGATATTCCTATATCGATCTCATTAAAACTAGTGTAGGTAAAAGAGGCTACAACTTAAAAATATAAATGTAAAAAATCTTACCAAGTTGTTATAAAGATTATATATATACATTTTGTATTATATTAAAAAAAAAAAATCAACAATTGTTGGAATTGAACCTGTGACCTCTGGGATACCGTCACGTCGGTCTGATAATTGAGCTACCGTGTCGTAACCAACCTTGATCAACGTCACATTTTATATATAATCGTCTTTATCGGTATGTTAGCGATATCTATGAAAATTAGGCTTTTTTAGTATTTTTTACATATCGATAAGAAAATTTATAATAAATAATCATAAATAAGTAAAGACATATTAAAAATTTTCATATATATAATATTATAACTTTTCAATTGGTAATCTATATGTAGTAAATTATACTAATGTAAAACAACAAAAAATACAAAAAAAACTTCTTTCCATATACTTATATTACATTAAAGTACATGTAAATCTAAATAACCGACTGCTACAAATTTATTTCCAAATCACACAAATGTGTTAATTGTTACTTAAAACGCAATTTCCAACTGAAACAATTTGCTCACAATAGTTTTGAAGATATTTCATTATTCGTTCCTGCTTTAAGGACATAATGCAACGAATGGGAAGACTTGCAATTATGGTATAATTAAGGTAAATTTACAGTTTCAGTTATATTCCTGAAAGCCAGATGGAGAGCTCAGTCTGATCCTACCTACAATTTAGAATGACTTTTCTGTAACCAACTTTAATGAGCTCTTGGGTATTAATTAATTGGTTTTCTACTAAATTAAATATTGTATGTTATTCATTAGCCTATCATATTTTTTTCATGCTTTTATTTATTCATTTTTGAAATTGATTTATGTTTTATTCAACTCATTTCTTGTGAGGACTTATATGTTTTTGATATAAATAGTAAAATAATAATCCCGAATAATAACTTAAGAATAATTGTAATATAAATAAAAAAAATAAATATTAAAAAAATATATATTTTTAGTAAATTTTTTGAAAGTACCCCCGTGTTAACGAATTAAAAACTTCCCGAGTTTTATATTTTTCATGAAGGTTAAGCTGTAACCAGTCGTTTCGCCGCAATTTACTCATTGTGCTTTATTTTTTACAATGCTGAAAACGGTATTGTTTTGTACTGATGATAACATTATTTACAGCTGTAGTTTTTCCGTCGCACTCAAGTGGTTCAAACTCTTGAAATAAAACCCGGCAGCACAAATGATGCAGACTTATTTTGTTTATATTTAACGTTTCACATTCGTCGCACAATTTAGTTCAGTTAAGATAATGTAATTGCTATACTATACTAAACTAAGATAATTTATACTAATTATAAGTATTATTATCTGTATATTTGTAAGTTGAAAAAAAAAATATGTTACTTTAAATGTTATATACGTTTTTATTCACCATTCTATATTATCTTTTTTCATTCACCCCCAGTATAAGTTTGTCTGATCGGTACTTAACGAACCGCTTTGTATTACCAATATTTCTCATTAACAATTTATTTGTATCATTTCTCTATCTGGTGTGCCACAAATAATAATATATACTATTAGTCAACGAACAAAAAAAACATATTTTGTATCAAAGTTCAAGTTAAAGTAAATATTATGAAAAGTTTGATGATTTTTCACTAAATATTTTATCTATTCTTGTAAAGCTGGTAGTTATTTTAAATTATATACATTGCTTGCAACCCTACATGTCACAGCATCTACATCATGTTAGAATACAATCAGATTGAACTTTATAAATATAAAGGGTTTGGAAACGTATTATATTAAATGTTCTTTAAGGGCTGCTTAAATATTAAAGTCCGTGGGATTTAAAGGCTGGTCGCCTCTATACTCAATCACTAAATAACCGAGTGGGTCATACTCACTGAAAACAAATAGCAGACCTTTTGCCTTCTTTACGAGACCCTTGTTAACTCATCCTTAATAAATTATTTATTTCCCCGATCCAATGCACAATAAATAGCACGCTAATTTCTGTTTATTTTGCTTAAAACTTAATAACTTTTACAACTGCTTTCCAGAATATAATTGAAACTGTAGCTTAAAGTCCTTATTAATAAAACAACTTCGGAGGGTTGAGAAGTTGGTGCCTTTCTGAGATTATATTTTTATATAGCTCCGCAGAGGGCAGGTTATAAAAAATATTCTCACCCCTCAGTTACTCAGAATAATAAAATAGATATATTAGATACGAGAAATTAGACAAAAGCTGTTAAATGTCTGTGTAAATGTACAATTTAATTATACGCAGAAAAGTTAAAATGTCTATTGAATATAAAGACTAATTAATTATTCTTAAAGGAACACTTTTCACGTAGAGCTTAACAAATTTAAATATTTCATCTTATTTCTCTTAAATATGCGAAATAATTTTGATAAATGGAAATAAGAAATTTGGTCTATTATATTTTACAAACAATGATTGAATGTCTTATTAATTTCATCCAGAAATTTTTGGACTATTTTATGGGTCTCGTTACAATATTCATAAAGGAGAGATTGCATCAATTTTCGTTTCTAAGTCCACCTAATTGACTCTGCGGGACTCCAAATTAAACAACTAAGTAATTTGTGTAACAAAAGAAAAGGTATAAATTAATAACGATAATTTTTATCGTTATTAATTTATACCTTTATTTGTCCAAATTTCAGGATGAAAACACCTCTGAATAAATAAAGAACTTTTCTGGCGTTAAGATTTTTTCATCTTTTAAATTACTGACCTACAAACCTCTGTTTCAGCTTTGTAAAACTGTCATTTTATAAAAAAAAAAACAAGTAAAATTATTTCAAGAATTGCTTACAATTTTAAAACGGTAGAGAAGAATTCTAATTGTATTTCATGTTTTGGTTTAATATATACCACATACATATAAAAATGACGTACTATGTGAACGATATCAAATTTTAAATCTATAATCAAACGTTAAACAAATGAATAATGAATTTTAAATTTATCGTAAAGCTCGTAATTTTTGCACAGATGAAACAAAATATTTAAACAGATTATATATGTTATAAAAAGATAGTTTGATTATAAAGTCATACAATTTTATTGATTATTGAAAAGCAAACAGTTTAATACACAAATTATAATAAAATAAACAAGCTACAAATATGTTGCATATTAAACTATTTTATATATTAACATTCATATTAGATTAACAACCGCCACAGTCTACAAAAACTTATAGAACCTATGTACCCTGTGTAACATGAAACAAGCGTGTAACGGAAGTTGTTACGTACTTATCTACGTCTGTACGCTTTGTATGCTTACAGAAAAATATGACTGCGGGTATAATTTCATACTCCAGCCATATTGAATTATTATTCATATTACAGTTTTACATCAGTAAGATATTTATATATAAAGTTACAAAAATATAAAGCTATACTGATAATATTTATAAACATGTCCAGTTTATTATTTAAAGAAATATATATTTTTAAAATTAAATAGTTTCGATCAGGAATTTGAACCCGCGACCTCATCTCATTTTGCGGGTTCGAATCCCTTCCCATATCGGTTTAATTTACATTTTCTATTTATAGAAAGAAAAGAAAATTTATATATTTTCCGAGATTTTCTGTTATAAATATATAAATTTGATTGTGGATCGTAAAAAGAAACGTCTTTAAAGTGCCGAGTAATATGTATTCATCTAAGACTAAGCAGGATAAATGGCGGGTATAGTGGGTTTATTTGCCGGCAAGATTTTTCGGTTCAGTCACACGAAGAAAATGTGTTTGATTTATCAGCACTCGAGGCCGGACCTTCCTCGCTATAAATTTTATTGCGTTATGATTTAGAGGCGTGTATACGATTTTATGGTAAACACTTTACTCTTTGTGTTGTATGATTTATTTTCTGACGTGCGATGGTCGATGCGAGATGCGGTTCAATTTGATGATCTGAATAAAAAAGTCATTGTTTTTGAAAAGAAGATGATTGCATTGATTTTTATTTATTGTCTGACTTTTTCCATATTGAATGTAAGTTACATTCAACATTAAGAGGATTTTTGATTCCTTTGAATTATAATTCAAATCGGTACCTACTTCGACATTGCCGTGTGTAAATTCGTTATAAAGTTCAATAAACATGTCAAAAAATATTTTTATTGCGCAAATATTGTTCTTCCCCTGCCTTTCTTATTGCTTATAAATTTCACCGATGTGATTTACTGAATGAAAAAAAAAAGCAGAGCAAATAAAGGTGAGTAATGAAGGAACTTCCTAAACGAAAATGTTTATTGGCAAAAAGAAAAAAATAACTCTAAGCCCGTCCAATAATTTTTGCGCAGTCGTCAAAATTTAGGAGGTCATTAGTCCGGAATTTTAATGTTAATAAAACGCCGTTTTAATGTGATTTTGACGTTACAGGTATATAAATGTATCCTGAAAACGGTTTTTGAACAATATGTGTTATTAACGAAACATATTACATAACGTAAAATAATTTATCGGTGATAAAAAGTATTGTAAACATTTGAATCAGAATGCAGATATTTCTCAGGTGTGACTTGAGGATTACGCCGGGAATGTGTACAGATATCGTACAATTATCGTTAAATACCGTGATAAAGATCGTTATTTAAATTAAGATGATGATTTAATATTATTTCTAGTCGTAATATAATTGTGTGTTTTTTGTACATTTGGAGTATTTAATTTTACACTTTTTAGCGGAACAAAATTTCCGATTGATATTAAACTTGTTTAAAAAAAGAACAGAAAAAAAGGCCTTTGGTATTAAATTTTCTTGTAAACAATTTTGGCAGAAAGATAATATTACTTCACCGTATTACTTTCTTATTTGAAATAAGCATTTCATTGTAATATATTTTCCATTAAATAGATTGTATATCTTTTTATGAAAGGCTCATAGAATTTTACTTTTATATAATATGTACAAAGATATCGTATAATTTGTAGCTTGGTTTATCCGGTTTCTTACAAAGCATTGCCCACTCACGTGGTAGGAGGGAGGTCCCGTGTACCAAGAGGATTAGAGTCACTTAACGCTACTTTACTAGGATTTAGTGCGGCTGTGTCTTAGCTTTGGACGTGAGTTATGATGATTTTTTATATGATACTTTCTATAAAGCCAACAAAATATGATCAAAATACAGCAAAACTAGCTTTTGATCCCGGCTTCGCTCGATTTAAATACATTACACATTTATTTATTTAATCTTTATTGCATAAAGAAATCGTACAAATGGCGGACTTAATGCTAAAGCCTATCTACCTATCTATGAGGGGCACAATATAAAAAAAAAACTTGATAGTTACTATCGAATAATTGTCGATAAAATTACATATACCTACTACACATTATAAATTATATACTACACATATAATTTATAAAAAAATAAATTAAAAATATATAATGCAATAGGAATATAATATACTTTAAATACATACAAGTAATACGAATATTAAACACGTATACATACTTACGTAATGTCGTGACAAGATTGTCTGATTATTTTATTAACATTCAATTTATTGTTAAAAACGACCATCAAACGCGTTAATTTCCCGCTGATTTGAAATTTTTTTTTATAATAAAAATGTTTATTAAATTAAATTAAATTAATTAAACTTTGAACCATGACTATTATATTTATATTTACCCGGCTGTATTCACGTAGAAATTAAATCGGAATGTGCCCGACTAGTTTCGAAACCATTCGGGGTTCTTAATCATGAGTTCTAAGTTCAAATGAATCTTTATATTTTTAATATCAGTGAAGATTATGTTATATTACAGTCATATACTTTTCAGATAACTACATTTGTACGTTTCAATTTGATTGTCAAATTATATCGCGTTTATTCAAATTTGGCGCTTTGTAACGATGAGGTTGCGTGCCTCAAAATGAATATGTATACGCTTGCAAAATTTTGTACGTATCGGCTTTGATCACATCACTGAAAGCGTGAATATTATCGTTTATTCTACTACTGTTTCTATTAATAATTACTTACTCGCAGGATAATACGATATACAGCCATCGGCAATAAAAAAATAAATTGTTTGATATTTAACATCTCTAGTTGCTAATGACTTAGGATATTCTAGAATATTTATCGATATTAGTAATAAGACATCACTAATATTTATAAAAGAAATGTAAGTACATTGATATGAAGAAATAAATATAATCCCTTATTACATATGTGTTAGGTATTGTGTATGTGTGTGTATTATGTATGTGTGAAGACGTACAACGCTTTGTACTGAAGTTTAATCTCTTAATAGCTGTTCTATTTCTGTAAGAAATATAGAAGTAGGAAAACACGGAAATTATGAAATGAATACGACTTTAATAGAAATTTCAGTTTCCCCAGTTGTTGTTTTCATGGCTTCATTTCATCAACGTGAGGTTTCTTTACATTGAATGTTATTAAATCCATTATATTTAGTTACATTTTACATAATTTAGTGATGTTGTTGTTAGAAGGGTGGTATCGAATTTCTTAACGGTTCTGTTAACGATAACAGTTAGTAATTACCTGTTTGTCTGTTTGTTGCTGACAGATCCAATTACATCGTGGATACTGTTTGTTACATGTTTGCGCTAGACTTTGTCTTACACAATTAATGTAGTAATGGATTACAATGTTTTGGCGAACAATTCTAGTTCGTTAGCTACATCATTAATTTTGTAATATAATACAAACGTGTAGCTGTGTTAAGTTTATTTAAACTTTAAATTAATACGGACACGATTCGAACCCTCGACCTGCGACAGTTCTATCGCCTCACCAAGGGACATTCCGTATAGTTGCTACTAAGTTTTTTAAATATTTATAGAAAATTATATAAAATATCAAAAGTATAGTATTTTTATCGATATATCCATTTAAAGAAAGTTATTTCGATAAGTATGGTTTCAAAATAGGCTCCTGACACCTCCATTTGACGCACACAAGTGATAACTGGTGATGATTCAAAGTGGAAAAGATTTATTTGATTATAAAAAATGTTTTTAAATAAATATGTATCTATGTATAAACAAGCTATACTTATATATTATATTATATAATATACTATATTCATGACAACAGCTATACTAATCGTATTCTTAATGAACTGTCAATAATTCTAAAACCATAATAGAGTCCGACGTGATCATAAATTTGTTACAGCCACTAGATACAGGATTGACTCGTTTATGGCTTAATATAATCGAAACCGAACGAGAACTGCTCCATTATTCAATACATCACTGCTATTTACAGTGACCATATAAATGAAGGTAAGGCACGTACTAATATTCATTGAAATACTAATAATAATATTTTTTATTAGTATATTTAAACATTATTGAAACATGATGATAATTATAAATATTTTAAAAGAGAACGTGAACAGTTCACGCCGTGAATCCGCCATTCTCCAGTTCGTGAGTGAGAACCCCGAAGGAGTTCGGGCATATTCTAACGTGAATACGATATATATATATATATATATATATATATATATCATCTTTTGATATTAGCTTTTATAGATAATCTACGGTTGATGTTGATGAAGTTATCTCCATGAGAGGCAAAAACTGATCAGTTTAATCAGGCGGTAGGGCGTCAATCAGGACTCCTCGTTATCGAAACGGCCAGTAATTTTCTCCGACTTGCTGACCGAGTGAAATTTTCAAGCACTCGATTACTTGGATTGATTATCAAGTTCTAGGAATACGTTTCGAGGTTTTGGATTTTGATCTCGCTTTGTGTAATTCATATTATATTATTGGTTGTTGTTTCGAAGGTATTTAAATGTAAATTAATTTTAATTTTATTCAGTCTGTCTGTACGGTGCCTTTAAAAACCTTTCGAAAAATCTTTAAGAATATTGAATAACTACATAATGTGTTAAATAATAGTAAATCTTTGATTTTTTTTATACATAAATGTTTTTATGAGATTATGTTTTATTTATCCAAGTAGTTTTTTAACGAAATCTATTGAAGTAGAAAGTCACCTTGGTCTCTTTAATCAGTTAAATGTGTACTAAAGGTGTGCCAAGAAATAAACGGAATGAAAAAAATATATCATCACTAAAGATGACATAAAAACCTGACCTATTAGGTTTCAGTCCATAGAAAAAGTAACTTAATCTAAAATTAACAGTTGCTTACATACAAATGCTATAAAATATATGCACTTTTAAAAGTTATCGACTCTCATCTATTGATAGAAATATCCAAGACAATTATAGTAATTAAATTTTCGTCCATAAGAAACCGGATATTGGCAGTTTGGGATAGATATTTGTAAGTTGTAGAACTGCAGCTTCTTTATCCCAAGTGAATTCCAAACCATCTATAATTACAGCAATAATTCGACCGTAATCGGCCGCATGGCGTTTAGTAGCCGCCTTGGGATCCAAGTCCGATTTAAGCTCGCTCTGTTTTGCGCATCACTGGTCTAGTAGCTAGATCAACGAGGATAATTGTCGTAGCTCCATTAGGCTTATCGATATAGTCCGTAAAGACTTTTAATCCAAACCTAAATTAATTTAAATAATAATATAGAACCTATTTACAATTTACAAATTAAAAAAAAATGCTTTAGGAAAACATCGCTCCTGACGTTTCCTTAATGTCTAACTCAGCGCGGTAATTAAAATAATTTGCCAAAACAAGACGCCAACTTATTAGTGACGCGAATGATTTACTGACCCGTTAATGGGTTAACTTCATCAAACTTAGGCTTGAGTCGCTCTGAGACCGTTTATAACTCAGCAATATCATGTTGAGAGTTATTCAGAGAATTACTTGGATATATGTTATAATATTTGTATTTTACGGGTTTAAGATTATTAAAGCAGACATAATTTGACAGTACTTTCAAGACTTATAATTGGCTATTTAACATAAAATCAACCAATCAGAAACACGGGAATTGACGGGAAATTAATAAATATATTAATGAATCCATCAGAAAAATATCCTCTAAAACTGTTAGTAAAAGTAACATTAATATTATTTTTTATGTTAGACAGTATTTTCTCGTTTGTAGAATAAATAAAGCCCGCATTTACATACGCCCAAATACATTAGGTTCAGTGTTGGAACGGATTTCTTACATAAAATCCATTGACCCGGAGAGGACGTTACTCTGGAGCGGGACACGCGGGCAATAATGGCTGCCATAATTTGCCTGTAATGGGCCTTACACTATCGCACTGTCAGCTCCAAAAATAAGCATTGTTTACCTAAATCTTTACGAAAGCTGACATAAATTTCCCACTTCAGTGTTTCAGGCATTTGGCTGCAGATGTTCTGGTTCGTATTTGTTATAGTTTCAAGATTGACGGCACGGTAGGGAATACTCAAATATATTTTTTGAATTTCGAACAGAATCTAAAAGTGTAATGAAGTTTGAAAATAAATTATTTATATTATTATTGTATTAAAATATATTATATTATACAGATAAAAAGAGAACCTTTCTTTGAACAGTAATACTAGTTTTTACATTACGTGACAACGGCAATTTTATGACCACTCCTTATCCCAATTATTTGAAGTCGGCGCAATAAGTCTAGCATATTACAAAAGATTTGGCAAAAGTATTCAAGATCCGGCACCGGTTCTGCTGCTACCACTAACTCATAAAAACTATCATAGTTTTAAGAAATTTTCTTGACATATTATAGTAATATTATTTTGATTCGTACCACTTTATAAAAAATATTACATTAATATTTAATAGTTTAAATATCAAAACACTTCACGGTACGAGTTAATAATGTTTAAAGAATGAATGATTTCGCGTGACGTCATCAAAACCTCTCATCGAAACATTCATACATTCACATTCAATAAACACGTATTCTAAAGTAAGATTATTGTAATATTGCTATAAGAGTTCATTCATGGTAGGACTGCTATGTCAGGCCTCTTTATGAATGTATATTTTTGTGGGTTTGCCGTCATATTCTGGGTAAGTGCTGTGGTATGGCATTAATTTTTATTTTTGTTCGATATTCGGCTCTTACGGCACTCTCATCTTAAGTCAATACATAATAATAATAATAATAAAATAAAATAAAGTATAAAATCATATATAGATAAATGTATAATATAATTCAATAAATTTACTACTGGAAAGATTATCAGGCACCATATAAATAGTTGATTTCAGAGAATTAAAAAAATACTTACTAATTTCCTTATTTCTGCTACTGAATTTATTAAATACTCAATTAGTAAGTTCTAGCGGTACTAAAACAAATTTATATATAAAATCGTATTTAGTGCAAAGAAATTAATAATCAATTTTGTGAATACCTACTAAAAGATATTTAAAACAATAAAATTGATTCGAAAAATACTAATAATATAAAACTTTCTTAGAATACAATTTATGAACAATATTCTTTTCATAAAAATACATCGTGTAAGTATTTTGTACATCTTGTGAACAGTATTGTTATATAATTCCAGGGTATTTTTGTTATAAATACATTGTAGATAATGTATTCTCCCCTCTACCCTAAAATGTTGCCATTTCGATTTTGAAAAAGTAACCTGTATTGTGTATTATTTTTTCTTTTTGGTGTCAAACTGACGTGCTGCCACTTTCCCAATGGTCTACTGGCGATCGTAATTTCAAAAAATCAGAAAATGGCGTTTGATCAAGTATTAAAAAATAGATGAAAGTCTTTTGAGATGTTCATTGGATTACTGCTAGTATTAATATTCTGAAACCACTTTGTGTTTCTATTTGTATGGACTCGCTAGAAACTCCATTTCATAACAATAATTAGAAATATATTTCACTAATAAGAAAACGGTCTAGCGTCGAGAATCTCAGTGTAGTTCATTGTTACGTTAAAAAATACTCCAAGAACTAAATATATAAATATTTGATATCTGATCTGATATAAAGAACGATAAATTTTGTTTTGAGCGCAGGAATAGATCTGCAGGGATATTGGAATCTGTAACGACAACATATTGCCAATTTAGGGGCCGACCGCTAATATATTTATGCTGTACTCGAACTATACACTGTGGAAACAGTGCTTTATGAGCTGGCTGCTGAAAAATAACTGAATTCAGAGATGGCAATGTAAAAACTTTATCAAAATAAATGTTCATCAACTAGTTTTAGACACTTTACACTCTTTAACGAAATACATAAAGATTGTTAAGCCGATTAAAATTCATGAATATATTTTATATATATATTTAGTTTTCTATGGATTGAATTTTGCTTCCATGGTTTTAATGATTTAATAAGCTAACTTCCGGCGATTCACTAACGGTAATTTTAATAATTGATCTCATTAGGCTTCAGTTGATGACATTATGCCACATCGCAAAAATCATCAATAATATTTTTCGTCCTATTAAAACCATCTTTTTATTTTATAATATGCTAACCAATATGAGAACCAAATTGACTTTACTTCAAATGTATGTAAATTTAAACAGTAATATGCAAAACAACAACATGAAAAATGTAACAAAATAAAATTGATAGTTGGTAGCTGTTTTATCTTATATTTTTTACGTTGGAGGGAGACACTTTCGACTTTATACAATTAATTTTCACAGTAGTCAAATATGTACACATCTAAGCTTACTGATAACTATTTTTGCCTTTGAAGAATAATCTTATTCTTTAAACATATAGTGATTCCTGTTTGTTTTTTAAAAATACGTTCATAAGTGAAGCTATAGACAGAAGGGAAGCTTGTGAAGTTAAGTAGTTCCAATACATTCCGCTAGATGGCGTTAAACAGAGAGCAAAGAGTTCGTCGTGTTTTCGGGAGGTGGCGTTTCAACAAAAATCTTATTTTATCACAAAATGCTTTGGTCTCTTTTAAATGGTGTCATTACATAGTTATTGATATTTAGAAAGATGATAAAATGATAATTTTGTTAATTCAATTATTTATGAATTTACGAATTACTCATTATTAAAAAGATCATGAGTTACTCATTATTACATAATTTTTGAAGTGTAATGTGTTTATTAGTATTTGTAAAGATAATATGTAAAAAAGGACAATTTTGTGTCAATAACAAAAACGTTCATATCGTAAAAGTAAATGAGATAAACATTTCGGTAGGTTGGCAATAAAACAACTTCCGCTGGTGTTTAAATTATGAGATTTTAGTTTTCCTCTAAAACAAAGTGGCTTGGAGGTCAAAAGATACTTATTTACTTTTGGAGTGTAAAAAGTAGAATTAGTCTTTTCAGTTGTTTGTTTGTCTATTCACAAACTTTTGCTGGTGACTTTACGCGGTCCTGAAATAATAAACCTTCGCCCTTTATTTACTCTGCTATAGGGGTTGATATTCTAATACCACTAAAATATTAGTTTTATTACTTTTAAGTTTAAGGAACAAAACTTATTTTTATAGTGTTTACTTAAAGTATAGATCACAATACAACATTATAATAAAATGGAATATAATGGGATATAATAAGATGGAATTCCTTGTATACAACTTTATTTTTATTTTTATTATTATTATTACATTATTTTATTTTTGCGAAATGTCAGCTTTCTAAGTCCAATGGTCTTGTTTGGGCAGGTCTTATAGATCTGTCATACGGGATCTCTATGTATTTAAAGTGTAGACTTATATATCATACTTTTTATATATTCAATTCTTATTTCCTGTTTAATACCGTTCCAATAAATACTTTCTTGTTTTCCCCTTAGAACCCTATTTGACATAAGTTGTTTTGCGATAAAGATGACCCGTCCTAAGTGGGTTTCTGACAGTGACTGTCAATGTTGGCTCTTGTTGGAAAACTTCTCAAAATTGGAATTCCAAAGTTAAGAGCGACGTGCCGGATCGCGGCGCAGGGTGCCCGCTCCGTGTCTCAAAGGAAATTCGGAAACGGCCATGTATTTACTATATAATGGTATTATCTTCTTTGGCTTGGATTATTGCATTTACCTAGCGTGAAATTAGAAAGAAGGAATGTGAGAAACAAAGCTCAAATGAAACATTCAAATAAACGAAATTATATTATTTACTATTAAGTATATATATACGATATTATAATAAAAACAATGGTTATTGTCAAGTAATTCAAACTTCTATATTTATTTGATAAATATAAGCTATGCGAAGATCTAAGTAATGGAACATATCTTCAATTAGTACACCCAGGATTCCGGGTAATAATTTGCGACGGCTAGTTAGCCAACCTTTCAGAGTATATCAAGCGTGAGCTATCGGAGGAAACGAGTCTAAAGTTGCATTGCGAAGGATTAAACGCAACCCAATTAACTGAGAGCCGAGTCCGTGCTGCGTAGACTCAATATCAGATTAGGCTGACTGGATTACATTAGTGAATGTCATACCATGTATCCGTTATGTACCTCTCGTCTATCCAATTATATCGCTGTGACGTTCAATGGCTGGAATTAGGACTGTCAACATATGTGTTACGTTCCTTTGGGAGCAAATATCTAGATACCCTCATTATCCTGCCATATTTTTGTAGAGGAAAATATTTTTCTTGATACTTTCATGTTTTTCTTTCTTCTGAATAAAACTGATGTGATGTTTTAGGTCATGTTGTTAATTTATATCGTTGTAGTTATTTTAAATATGTTGTTTATTTCTTATTATGAAGTAAATGTAATAATATTGCATTATTATTTGATCTTGATGATAAAGTATTAAAACTTAAAGATCGATTAAAATAAAGAATGAAATGGCAACAAGCAATCGATACAAAATTTCAGCTAAGTTAGTGTCTTCAAGAAAAACAAACGAGAGTTCCAACGAACCCTCCTATAACCGGCTCTTCCAACTTTTCCATATACGTACATATTCCATAATTAATTAGAACTCCATTGAGCCGTGTGTTGTTTATATTTATTTCGGTAATGTTATAATTATCTGCTCTACTGCTTTGAATTTCACATACATTTTAACAGTTAATTCCATGATTGATTTACTACATTATCCAGTTGATCGAACCGCCTAAATCATAAACCACTACGGATCATAAATCATAATAAATGTGGAAGTACGTTGCGACGTACGTTCGACAATGACGTACTAGGTTATGATACGTTGATGATTTAGCAAAAGATGGTCCAGTAAGTAGAGCCTATAAATAAGATATTTGTGATATTTATTAAAATATTTTTGTAAGTATACCGAACAACGAGGATTCAGACAAGTAGTTTAATTTTAATTTAGTTTAGTTTAGCTTTATAAGCAATAATAAATCATAGAACTTCTCCAAAACACATCTTTATGTCTGAATAAATATTTCAGTTAAACGAATATAGAGTGCCTTTACTTTTATTAGAAACCAATGTTACATATAAATAATAAACTCATTACATATAATAATAAATTATGAACAACGAAACCATGTTCAAAAATAACAAGATAATTGAAATCGATCACATCACTGGCAGAGCTATTTACATATATATGTCAGTATATGTGTATGCCCAAGTATTCCATTATATATCTAATTAGTGCGCGTCGTAAATTAATTAACTCGTTATTCTATATTCACGTATGTCTCAGTAATACAATATGTAATAGTTATGGAAACCTGGTCAGCCATTTTATGAATGCAATCCGTTGTAATGTTATAGCTTCTGATAGGGATGTCTGTTAAATTGGTATATATCACCTCACTATACAGTGTGTTGTGACAGCCGATGTTTAGTAATTAATTAACAGTAGCATAAAAGCACATGTTGTATATAAAATCAATACCATTCATTATAAATTGGGATTACAGAGCCTGTATATTACATATTCATACAATATTTTAACAATGCAAAAACTTTAAACTTTTTTTATGAGACTCACTTAAGACTTATGCGGAGAAGAAATGTAACTAACTGAAAGTACTATTTTTATATAAAATGAATTCTTAATACATTAAAAGATAAAAAAAAGAAATATATACAACACAATGTGAAATATTTCACACACTACTTCATTATTTATGTTCAAACTGTCAATGTCAAATATATATTAGTCAAATATTAAATAATTTCAAAAAAATATTGCTGGATATAATTTAAAAAAAAACGATTGGTATAAAAAAACATGAAAACTTCAAATAATGATCGAATTAGGACCACTAGTATTAATAAACATTCCAATATTGAAAACATTCAGCTTTTCAAATGCTGATATTTTATTGAACAGAACTTCATCAAAAACAGTATGGAACTTTTAACAAAGAATCTAAGTTCTTGAGAGTTCTGAATTCTTGTAAAGTTTTTCTATTTGATTGATTATTTACATAATAGTTCATTTATGGGTCGTATAAACAAAACTATAAGTCAATGTTTACGTGATACTTTTATAGTAAATATGGTTTAAAAAAATAGAGGAAGATCCCACACGAGTAGGAACGTGAAAGATCTTTAATGACTCGCCCTTGATGGATTTAAGGAGCCAAAAATTTCCTTAATGGATATTCTATGATAAAGGTATTGATTGACCTTCTTATTAAAAAATAACGAAATAACAAAAAAAAATGTCTAACTCTATAATAAAACACTTTTAAGTAGATTTATTTTTGTATTTCTTTATCTGTAACTACAATAATTACTCGTATTTGGCAAGCAGCTAGATGAATGATACTAAAATAAATGTGAAAGTCAAAAATCAGATGAAGATGCAGTTATAATTCGTTCCAATAATAAAACGTTTCATCTCAACATCGTCCAGTCACTTATTTTATACGTGACAGTGAATCACAATAATAACTGATCTCGTTATAATGCCTTACTGGTCGCGTTGGAATGCGCTTATTGTATTATTTATATTGCAGTTATTGCAGCTTTGATGCTATGAATAAATAAATAAATGTTCTTTCATATCTTCTAGCAGAATTGTTTATTAATTTCTGAGATTTCAAAAATACATTTATTATATTATTTTTGCATTGTTAAAATATTTTTTTCTTCATCGATAAGCTTCTTAGCAGTTATATCAGATTGTAACCTTATGATTTTTATTTTCCGTTATTTATTGTAACTACATATAACGAGGGATTATAACTTACATAGGGTACTCTTTCCCTCAAAAACTTGTACCTAAACAAATCTAAGGATACAGATTATTGTATACGTCGTGATTTAGGTTTCATTATTTTTTTTGACCATTACATTACATTTTTTTTTACCAACAATGACCTAATAACAGCGTTCAACGATTTCTACGTTGTTTTCTACTTTGATCTGATTCGTTACGATTTTACACACTTCAAAGTTCACTAAACACATCGAATCATTTTACGATTTTTTTATTTTAGTTATTGAATCAACATTTTCATCAATTATTATTATATTATATTAATTATACTAATATATTCATAATGTATAAGTTAGGTTTAATTTTGATTGCTTCTTTTCAGCTTAGAAATAATTATTAAAAATATAAAAAATGCACGCAACCAATGCGCAAAATCTCGTTACTTTAATATGACAGCTTGGAGCTTTCAAGATACATTTCTTTTCTACATGACGGTAACTTAAAGTAACAAAAACTTAAATTTACGTTCAATATTAACTAAGTTATTAAGAATGCAAGACAGTAAATGTCCAAACCCCATTTATTCTGCGCATAAGAAAGGAAAAATATGCTACATAAGATTAGCAATCAACTTTTAAACGTTCTCAGATGCGGGACCAGATAATGTGACTTATGCGTTTACTTAAAAGGTTTCGCTTCAAAGATACGAATTAATTCGCATTTCTTACCTAATATCTATATAAGTGGGTAGGTGAAGGTATTACATAGTACCGTTTTTTGAATGGCGTCGAATAAACTATCTATTTAGTTAGTTAAGGACCTCTAAACCTGGATACTCTTTGAAGGTTCTATGCTAACTTGGTTGCCTGATTGGTTGGTGGGTGGTTTGGTTTAATTTTAAGGTAAGGAAAGTGGACACTGCGAGAACCGTTATCCAGCTGAAAACATTGGTTTACAGCAGGATTGTTGAACCTTGCAGACGAACTAGATGATTTTATCTGTGTTAAGCAACAGCTGACCTATTTTCATAAATTAGAAACTGATATTTAGAAATATTGTTGTTTGATGAAACTGAAATATGTATCTTATATACTAAATTATGCATCACAATTGTATATACATTTTTAGTATATTATTTACTGTATAAAAATAAATATATATTTTCGTTTTTGTTGCTATATAGAAAACATGTTTCTCATAAAAATTAAATAAATATATTACTAAAAAAATACATCCTTAAACACTATTAACTTTATAATTTGTTAGAAAACTATATTATTTTAATGTTATTATAATTTCAATATCTTTCGGAGTCATCTCAAGATCCGTGTCACCTTTGCTTAGTTAAAATGACATATGTAAGCTCTGTAAGTTCTGGTTTCCTTTAAATGATAGGCGTTAATTTTACTCTGTTGTAAATTATGTTTATTAAAAATATCTTGATTCATTAAAACCAAACGTACATAACATAGCTCTTATTTATTATATGTTAGACAAACAATTATTGTCATAAAATATAAAAATACATGGAATACTTTGTGCGGAATTAAGGGATAAATATTTAATCTAATAAAATGGGTTATTAATATCTGTGATTTTACTCAACAATGCATTTAATTTTAACATTTGTGCAAATGTCTTTCTGATTGTTAAATATTACTAGTTCATTATTTGTAATCCTCGTAATTATATATAAAATATCCTTTTTTCCTTAAAGATTACTTACCTATAATTCTGGATATACAGATGGACTATTTTATGATTTTTTATATCTTAGATTTGACCAAAACTAATGAATATTTTTTTTTATGAAAACAACAACTTGGAGTTATCAAGATACATATATTTTCTAAATAAAGTTAGTTATCTATTCAGAAAAAAATCAGATTTAATTTCATGATATTATTAAGGATGCAAGATAGTAAATGTCCAAACTCCATTAGTTCCGCGCAAAAGTAAGGAAAAATATGCTCCATAAGGGTTAGCATTAAACTTTTAAACGTTCTTGGATGCGGGAAAAGATAATACGACTTATGCGTTTACTTAACTGGTTAAGAAATTAATTTACATTTTGCTAGCTCTTTGCAAATTATGTGCTTACTTGGTTATGGTTCGCAGATTAGTTTTGAGTGCTGGTTTTTTTTTTGCAATTTAATTTAGTTACAGTTGATGCCCTGAGAGCCGGTATCAAACTGAGAATAGTTGTTTACAATTGGTTCACTACTGTTGATATTGACATTTTTGCACACAAATATTTTTTTTAATAAAAAAAATATATAAGAAAAACATTTTTTTTTCCATATTTTTAATTTAATTTAAATTGGTAACTAATACTTTGAAACATTATTATGTGACATAAACTAAATTATATATCTCTTTTACTAAATTATGCATCTCCAGATATGCATATTAAGCATCAGCAGAACACGGTCTTCATTCACGATTTTTCATAAAATACACATAAAAAATACCTTAAAAAGCTGTCACAGATTAATTTGTTATTCAAATATATATGTTTAATGTTATTAAAGTGTCATTATTCCTCAGAGTGACCGCAAGATTAGTGTCACTCTTCTTTACTTAAAATCACATATGAAAGTTCTGATTTTGTATTATTAGTGAGCGCTTATTTAACAGTTTATTTAATTATGTATATTATCTAGCTTTATTCGCTAGTTAATATCGATATTGTTAATAGGATAATCTATTATTATTATAAAATGCAAAGTAAAACACAAAATAAAGCAGAAGGTTGTAATTGGGGCACATTTTTTTTCACTAATATTTTTAATACTCAGGAATATTATATTTCTAATATTTTCGTAGTTATTGTTGAATAAAGCTAATTGAATATCTTTTGATAGAACTGAGGTGATATATTATTGGAGTATTATTCAAGAATCTTATGTAAGCCATTTTTTACTTCTTCAATAGTACAATTATTTTGAAAATATTTTTTTATTTTAATAAAAGCTTAAAATGTAAAATAAAATATAAATCAGATTTAATAGCTGAATGCAAAGAAATACAACATCAAAAGAGTATTTACAGAGTCACAAAAAACAATTTCATTACACGTACGAAGTCAGAACTTTAATATCGCATTTGAATGTGTATAATGAGAGTAAATATTGAGTGAGAACGATGACAGACGGAGTCTAAAGGAACCAGCGAATTTATTAACGCCCTACATAGGCGAGTAAACAGGGAATCTACTTTATATTAAACCGAGCGGTCCATCAGATAGGCTATTAGCCTGCGTTGACTACCATTGCTTACAAATATATAGAGCTGTGTTTAATTTTGATAATTAATACAATAATAATTAATAAAATTTATTTATAACTTATAATAAAGGAAATCTTAAATCTAGTAAGTTTTATTAAATGTGGCTTAAAGCTTGATACTGACTGTTCGTTTGTCATACCTTAAAGATTTATTCTTTATATTTATTATTTATTACTCAAACAAAAATTATATTTAATATTTATATATTTTAATTAAAATGTACTATCTAGACATTCATAGCTCTATGTGATGTCGGCAAATTTCTAATGAAACTGCCTGTGTTTATTTTGTCGATACGAAATGAGAAATGAGTTCCGTTATCCCTAACAATTGCAATCCATGCGGATTTTATCAGTATTTAATTCCAGTTGCTATATGCAACTGGAATTAAAAACATTGATATGAAATTCAAGATATAATACTTCTGCAGATAAAGTTGTATTATTAAAGGAATGTTCGGAGTATTCGGTTCAAAAAATAAACAAATATTTAAGATTGTACATTTAAATTAGAAAAAAACCATCCGTGCTCCGAGAAATGCAAAAATATTTTCAGCTGTATCGCATTTTTTATTCTTAAAAACCTTTATACTTCTTTCGCAAACTTGAATTTTCGTAAGTAAATTCTGTTTGAAAATGGAATTAAAAATGAGAAGCAAACGATGGCTGTACAAAGCTCTCGTTACTGTGTCAATAAGAAATAATGTCGGTCCGATTGCTGGCAAACGTAGCGCGGGCGGTGTCGGGGCACAATCCTATGGATTAGGCCTGTAACACGCACGCTCTTACCAACTTCCTATTTATGTTCGGTCGCTAACCAAACAACTTGTAGGCCCTTTATTACAGTTGTTCTTTTCCGTTCACGACGTCGTTACCACTTTGGTAAAATATCGTGTAGTTTTTATTTTATATTTTTGTTTCCAATTTCTTGTGGTCTTATTATAAGAAAAGAAATCTTAAAGACAATTTGAAAATATTGATTTTTATGAGTGAGTATGCAAAGTGGTATTTTTTGACGTCACAATATTTCTTTTTCAGATAATATGGCATAAACACCGGAGTTATGGAGCGGGCGGGTCGTCGTGCTAAGGCGGGCTCGCTGAGTGGTTTATCTGGTGGGATACCGAGCGGGCTACCGGCAGGTCTGCCAGGCGGGACACCAAGTGTACGTCGGCAGCGGTCGCTGGAGTGGGCCGGCGACAGATACAGCAGCAGCGATGAAGACCGCCCGCAAAAGCAGCCACAACTCGACGACAGAGTGTTCGCTTCCCTCCTCGCGCAAGCTACTCAACAATTCGACAGTACGTAGACATTATAGTGTAGGAAATATCATTCTTATGATTGAAACAAAACGAATTTAAGTTGCTTGAAAATAATCACTGGAATATAATACAATCCCCGATAAGTAATTAAAGTTTTACTTATAAAAAACAGTTTACTGTCGTTCAACATTGTGACATATTAATCAACGCTGTAGAACCAAAATTACGCAACTTTTTCACGGAATTTTGCATGTTGTATTGTAAACGTGTTTTGACACACGGTACTCTGATATAGCGTTTTTTTTACTTTAAACTGGATTTTACAGGAACAACAAAACAATGAAAATTTATCTAATTACAATATACATAAAAAAATCTTAATTAATGGTTTAGGATCTAAAATGTAATTATATATTTATAATTATTTTACCGATTACATTTCATTATAAATAAATCATAATAAATTACTGAATTACTATCAACCATTAATTCAGTAATTTATGTAATCAGTAATTATAAAAATCATACTCGTAAATAAATGCTTTTGATTTTTGATTTTTTGAAATGTTTAGGTTATGATTCTTTTAAATTTTATCAATTCAGAAAAATTCGGATTCATTATATGCAGGCTGGTTATAGAAAAAGCTATATAATATTTTTTGTATTAATTTAAATTGCAATTATGTATTGCTAAAATATATTTTGATAGCAACGTTCAATTAATTAGAACGGTTTAAAAATATAACGACGAGAAGCTAACACGCCAAACATTACTTAATACTTGTTACAAACAATGTGTTAAAATCCACTAAAAAGGTAAAAAGCAGGTCGTAATAAAACAGCTAAAATGTTGTTTACACGCAACCATCGGTTACATCAAGTTTACTTTATTATAAAGATGTCTATAACAGTATTGGTTGGTAGTCATTTATCATATTTTAATGAAGAGTAAATAACGTACATATATCATTATAATTGTGTCTCATTTTAGTGGAAGCTTGAAAAGAGTTTAACATTGGAGCCAATTTCAGTTTTTTTTACCACTGACACCTACAACTTGGATCTATTCTTGGCTCTACATATGAGTAACACATCAATGTTACTCATATGTAGAGCCGGCTGTTGGAAATACAATTTATAGAGTAAAAGATGAAAGAAGATGATTATTTTACTCTACAAATGTTATTTCCAGTAGAAATAAGATTTACTTTTGCTACGATATAATGACACAAATTGTAGATAAACCTTACCAAGCTACCTTTAATAAAAATAAACAAATGGCATCATATAGTCAAATAAGTTAAAAGTTTGTGCTTATAAATCAATTAATACTAAAAAAACTTAAGTATTTTTGTTAGATAATATTAATAATATAAATTCCGTGATTTCTTTTGCGCAAGAATTTTTCTTTCCTTGACTTAAATCGGTGACTTTTACTTCTTTTAACGATTAATTTCAAACTTTTTTTTCTCTTCGTGTAAAATGTAAAGCTAAAAGCTCTAAGCTCTTAAATCAATATTTTTATTACAATTTTACTTATTTCATACTATGTCCTAAAAGTAAGATTACTTTAATATTTTGATAAGAAGTTTTTATGGCGTCACCCCAAAAGAACATTCATTCTTGGCATAAGAAATATACTTAATAAAGTTCCAGCGAAACTTACTTAATTGGTTGGTCTTTGCTTGTTGTTCAATTATCTTTACTAATCTTATTCAACGTATAAGATATAAAAAAATATATACAATAATATTTTATGTATAATATTCTATATTAATAACTTTAAAAATAATTTAAAAACCGTCTAGAGATGTATACGCAAGTTCGAAGTAAACTGCTACGAAAAGCTACGCCGTAGCGGAATCAAATATTAATTTGTTATTCATCGTGTGACACAGTCGAAGGTCCACACTGATCCCTAACAAGTGGGATCATTAGTGAAGCTTCAGGGTGAGAGAGGGGGGAAACGGCAATTGATAGGGGAGCGACCTGCGGTGAGCTTATGAGGAAACTTTATGCGTAAACCCTCAGCAACCTCCGCTCTCCGTCCAACTGTAATGCCAAGTTGATGAAGACATAGAGAAGCTCTGCATTATTCTATCAAAAATATTGTTCTTTGAGTGTTTCATTACATACCAAACAATAATTCCGCATTACATCTTAAAGTTTTTGATGAATGTTGTTTTGAAACCAATAAACTATGTATAAAATATTATTTTATCATATATACGTTTTGTAAAATCACGAAAAACTGTTTGTATTTGGAAGTAAATAATGTAATCAGAAATTTGAATATAAGCTATTTATGAAATTAAATTAATATATCCGTAATAACTTGAGAAGTTCAATGAACAGGAAAATGTTCAGAATTTTAAGGGCTTTATTAAATTTAAAGAAGAGTACAATTTTGTCTGCAATATTATATAGATTGAGTTATCTTTGATACTCAAATTAAATTCAAATATTTATAATTTGTAAGCTATTTATTATTGGTTTACAAATTAAACTTGGTTTTTATGCATGTGAAAATATTTTTCGGTATGAAGAATAAGAGCCAAAAAAATGAATAAATTGAACTTTATTAATTCATTACTTAAAGAAAGACAAAAGCCTCCTTGTAAATAAGGCTAAGGAGACTTAACTGGACTAATTATAGTAAAGTTTGTAGTCGAATGCTTAAAAATGTTATATAAAGCATTCGAATTACTTTTTAATGAAATGGTTTGAAATATAAAAGAAGTTATTTTGAAATATTACTAGTACAAATGGATTGAAAAAGTCTAATAAATCATTCATCATGGAATAGCCGGGTGCAGCTCTTAGCATACAACTTTGGTATGTGGTGCGGATGGTATGCAAATTAGAACCTATTAGGTTACCAACATTACCTACTGCAAGGGCCACTAATGTGATTAGTCTAGCCGCGTGGTATTTGCTGAGCTTTAGGTTTGACCATTAACGGTATTCATATTTAACTAGCCGTTTCTATATGTGCTTAAACTTATATGACGTGTATGAGTTTTACTATATCGTAATCTAAAATAAAAACAGTAAAATTATATCATTTAAATTGAATTTACTTGTATTTATAAACATGCATGTATTTATTTATAAGTAAAGATATGAAATGGATCTCATCTTGAATAATTTAAAAAACTAAAATTGTACTTATAAATACAGAAAGTTATGAATGAACAAGTTAAAAAAGGACGTAATTGCTGGGATGATAAAATTTATGAAAATTTCAAACAATCTATGCATGAGGAACAATCTGGCAGACAGTAATTAAATTAGTTGGTGCAGAACGTATGTGCTCGCAGATTCTTCAGAAGTCACTCGTCTAAGTTATTCGTGCGTTTGCATTACTGGTAAATTTTCAAATATCACTCGTCATTTTAATTTGTTTATTTATTTTTTATTGTATTATTTAATTACTATGATATTTATAATTTTAATATGAATATAAAAATAATCTAGACAAATTAAATAAAAATATATAATGTAGGACCCAAAAAGTTCCTATGAAATGTTCTGTTAAACATTTTCGTTAGATTCTATTTAAATTGTTAACAAATGTAGAATAAAAAATAAAACGATAATATTGGGACACGGTAGCTCAACTAATAGACCAACGGGACGGTATCCCAGAAGTCGTAGGTTCGAGTTTCTGCCCGTATCGCTTTATTTTTTATTCTATATTTATTTAAAATTCAAACATTTTCAATCGCGATTATTAGATTTTCTTTGCTTAAAAGTTGGAAATGTTTCTCCATACGAGTCAAAGAAAATATTCGCAAAACAAATTGCTTTTATAGACTTAATGACCTATTGAATTTATCTTTAAATTTGTATTCAAAAGAACTAAACCCCTCAAAAGAAAACGCAACAGAGGTTTATTTATAGCGTTTTAAAGAAATATACTTTGAATTTAATTTTATTTTCCATTTTGTAATATCGTTCTATTAGGTAGGGAATGAATATTAAAAAGAAAAATGAGATCATGTATATTGATAGTTGCGGTTGAAAGCCGTAAGGCTGTAGTTTCCATTTCATTTCGTATTTTTCTTCTTACATAAGCGGTATCGTTGGTGTTATTAGAAAAGCAAGCCCAGTAAGTACGCAATATCTCCGACCGAGCATCCTCGCCGAAGCGGAGCCGTTATTGCATGGAAATTCTTCGACGTGCAACTTCATTGAGCTACTCTTTTGTATAAAGGTTTCATCGTAATCTTGGCTTATTGTTTTTCAAAAACGCTGAAAACAAGTTGATATTACCTTTCTAGTTCACGATGGTTTATATTATTCTCTGTTCCTTGTCTTTGTCATTACATTGTTGTACAAATTTGACAGTTACGTAAGTCAATAATAAACATATTTCCACGTAATCTATTGAGCGTTAGGTTAACGAAAATTATTATAAATATTTCGAGCGTGACAGGTGGCTTTGGGAAGGCTGGCAGGCGGAACGTTTTATCGATATTATTGATACATTATACAGTCATGAATGTCCCGCAGGTAAATAATAAAATGATAGGGAGAAGGGCGACATTCCAGCGGCGTGTCAAATAAATGTTGGATGATACGTGTACAAAGTTCGGAAAATATTTGTATTACTTCGTAGAAAAGATTTTCGATGCACACTTTATTACGATTATTTGTTATCTACGTACAAAGAATAAATGTGTACTTAAAATTGAATATTGAGATAGTATATGTTTTTAACTATTTTATAATTTCCGCTTATGAATATTTTATAAACGATTCTAGGGAGGAATATATTTTTTCAAATATGAATGTTAGGGTTTTGAAATAAATTTACGTCTAAGAGTTAATATGAAATACGTAAAAAAATATATTAATCATAAATATTTATTATATTTATATTAAATTGTGTTTTTAATTGCATTGAATAAAAATAAAAAATACAATGTTTTTATTTTGTTATTTTTTTGTAAAAATAACGAGCGAGCAGAAATTATTTAATTATAGTAATGTTCAAACAACTATCAAAGAATTTGTGATTCTTTCGTGAAAATTATTCGTTTGTTAAATAATAATACTTATTCGGAATTTCGAATATTACTGTATTTTGTCAAATACTTCACAGACTACAGAGATACAATTATTGTAAACCGTTAAGACCGATCTCTTCACAATTAATTGGTTTGTAGTAATATATATATATATATATATATATATATATAAATAGTAATTTGGTTAATGAAGATTAATTTAATGTACGTTTTAATTGGCACTGTCACAGTGAAAATGTTATCTAATTATGGGATTTGCATTCACGAAACGAATTTTCATATTATGAGGGCGTTTACAAATGGAACCACATGTAATTACGGGGACGTTGCACTCGACGAGTCATGCGGGCTGATAGCATTTGAACTTATAGATAAGTGACTGAAGTAACCTTTGTTACTTCGATTAGATCATTTGACCTTTAGAAATAGTCTTACAATAGCAATCTTATCAATTTCAAAATAAGCACTTCCTTGTTTTGTTTATAATCTTGTTTAACTGATCACACATTCCATTGTATATACTTCGTATTTTGATTGTATGAATATTATTGTATATAATAATGACAATCAAAATAAGAAGAATATATATTTTTGATGATTATATCTTTTACGATTGTTTAATGTTAAATCAAAAATATCCCTTAAGCTATTCAAATACAAACTTTCCTCAAAGAATAACTCTACCTCTAAGTGTATAAATATCTAAAATAATTCTCTTTATCATTCAAAAATAATTCATCTACTTAACTTTTTCTTTTATGTTAAATTCTTTGAAGTCGAGGAAAGCTCCCAAAAAGTAATTTTATTAATTACGAGTCAGGAATTCAACAAAGTTCCCAGGCCCGAGGTCCTTTTCTTTTGCGGAGCTATACATTATCTTATGAAGATTTAGAAATTCCTGCGGTATGCGACGTCTTAGAACAACGGATGTCCCACTGAATATAAAGCTCTAGGGACACGTCTGTAATTTTTAATTAAACTGCATTTTTACTAGTGGAGTATTATATCTTTATTTAACATCTTTTTAAAATTTAAATAACCTTATTAAACTTAACTACATGCTGAATTTAATGTTATAATTAATTTCTGTTCAATTCTGTTGTAAAACATTATATGGCCGTGTTTAATATTACAAAGGCCCAGCGGTCACGGCTCAATTGTTAAATTAATTACTCATCAAAAAGTGAATAAACATGTTGCGGGTCCAACTTCAACAAAGGATAGAACCGTCGCAAATTCATTATCCCTATTATGAAGGCTGAGCAAGTTTCGCGTGGTCTTGGGCGTTGGAGCGGTTGTTCTTTAAGAAAACAAAAGGGAGGACGGCTTGCTGCCCTTCGGCCGTTTTCTCAGTAAATGTTGCAGTACGTCCCTTTGTCGTTTTGTTCACTGGGAGGTCACGGAGGGTTACGGGCAACCTCATCTACCCTCTTTTAGTAAACGCTCGCAGTTGACTCCACGTAACCGCAAGGCGGGTTCACCGGTCATTAACATATACTGTTCTAATAGCTAAATTAAAAAGTTTACTTCAAATGACTTAAAGTATATGTTTATTTTATATCTCCGATTTGATGTATCTTTTAAATATATTTTAAATTATTTCCATTTATAAATAAAATTCTTATATATTTCTTGTTATAATATTGAATTCCAAAATCGTTTCATATTGGTTTATTGTAAAATAACTATATTATTTCTCGACAAATAGTTCGCCTAAATATGAATTACATCAAAACACTATTGAAATAACAGGAAGTACACAAATTAATTTAAATCCTATGATAACAAGTAAGTAATGTTATCAGAGTAGCTAATTGGTTATTCTGTTTAGTTACCCAGCGGGGAATTTGAATATTTCACAAGATTGCCCGACGGACTGCGTCGGGATCCCGTCGTACATATTTAATTATATCTAGTATAATTGAAGTTTAATCTATTACGCATCAAGTGGTTTCAATTGTTTCCTCTTGTTTCGGTAATTGGGTCATTGACATGTACTCGTATTAAAAAGATAGCCGCCAACAATGACATACTCTCTTGCGTTATGATATCCTGGTATTCATCTATTTAGTTAAAATAGAATAATACCTTAAAACTAATTTTTTTTATGTTTATCTTCAATTTGAAATATAAGATACATAAAATTTGTTAAAGGTCACATTACTTTTATTTGTTTAGGCTTTTAAGACTTTTTTATGTAATAAGCTTAAATTCGATTGCTTCTATTTAAGCAGAATATTAGTTTTAGTCGAAAATTTCCTTGAGACCTCGTAAGTGGTCTTTTTGTTTCATTTCTAAATATCTTTTGTATTCAAATTTAATATTTTTTATATTATTTTTAGGGCTTTCTTTAAGACTCTATAATTTTTATTGTGTAGAGCTCTAACGGTTACTCCGTTATAAATGGAAACTTCTGAAGCAAAGAAAAAAAAATATCATTTTAGCATCGCCCTATAAAAGCTAACTGTATCCTCCTAATGACCATACCCTCCATACATTTAAAATGTTGCTCTTAATTCGTTTGTTTATGTAAAATGTGAATATATAAAAAACAACGGTGCAAATATTACATAGATTAGTGTTTTATTTAAAGATATTTTATTGTTTTCAATTAAGTTTGTACTTGTTATTAATAATTATAAACATAAAATATAACCAAATAAATGTATTTATTTGATAATAATATTTAATTTAGGAATGGCACAGGGAAATCACGAACTGAATGGCACAGCTGGAATATTCGTAGAAAATTTCATTAATCCCATAGGTTTGCGAAGCGGTACGCACGTGTCTAGGATTATTCGTAATTGATGGGTTCGAATGTAATCTCTGCACTTTGCTCTGAGAGCCGTGCGCTCGTCGATAAACAAACGTATCTTTTATCTGTAGAATGAATACTTTATTTAAATGTATAATTTTATATGTATTAGTATATTTTAAGAGAATGGAAGTTTTAAACAGATCATTGGTTGACAACTAATTGGCACAATGGTTGAACCTTATTCTATTGTGCCAGTGCCAGTGCCAGTGGTCACGGGTTCGATCAAAATAATAGGCAAACATTTGTAATAAAAAAAATATTTAAAAATCTGAGATCTGATATATTTACGAAAAAAAAAATAGTTTTTGTGTATTTATCAGTTGAACAGAATCCAAAGTATATAAAGTTATGGTAGAATGCATTAGAGAGAAAGAATTAAAGACAGTTGCGGCTCTACGTTGCAATTCACGTTCGCGTGAGCTTATCTTTAGATATTTAAATTAACGTGAACCTTAAAATAGTTAAAATTAAATGAACCTTGTAGATTAAGTGTTGCTATCACGCCATTCTAAGGAAATAGCTGTAAGTGTTTTTGTTACGCAATCTAGTATAGTGGCTTCAATTCACGACTAAACAATCACGGCCTGATGGAATTAAAATATTAATTATATACAATAAACTTCTTAAGTGGCTTTCCGTATATCAGGCTATAAGCACTTATTGATATATATTTTGTAGTTGGAGTTGTTCATATTTTAGTCCTGTTAGCATTATGCAATAAAACGTAAATATTTTTTTGTAATATAAAACGTATTATAATTTTGAAGGTGTATTTGATAAGACAGTGGACAAAGGCACGACCATTGCTCTAAAGGGTAAACGGCGAGGCGTGACGATGGAATGCGAAAATATAATTTTTATTTTGTATCGAGGGACTGAAAGAATCTGTTATTATTTTCCCTAACCAATTATTTAATTTATTTCTTTTAACGTAAGGAAAGGCGATGTTTACTTTGCGAGAACTGCTCAAGTGTTTTTACGCAACAGATTACCGTCGACGGCTCTATTTGTTATTGAGATTTTGTGTATTTTCTTCTTCCTTTGAAATATCAAGAGTATTTTATTACTCAATTAGTCCAAATAAATATAAAATGTAGTTATTAAAATGTATAACTCGATAAACACATGAAATATCAAAATAAAATGCTTTTAAACATCTGACAAAGCGCTAGCTTTTATTGAATTCATCAATTCATATTTAGAGTCTTGTAAATTTGCCATTGACTTCTTAAAAAAAGAACTTTTATCTTACTTTTTCTCACAAAAAGAGCTGCTCGTTTTTTAACAAAAATAATTAGAAAATTAGTCAAAGAAAAATTATTCAAATTGTAAGACTTATTTCATATTAAAATAATTTTTTAACTTATTTTATAAATAATAAAATCTGTCATAATAACTCATACTGAAGTTAGAGCTAGGTATTGTAAATATAATACATAATTGAATTGACAACTTTATCTGAGCACCGGAGTCTGCTATTAGTCATATTAAATGGTCGAAGGAAGCCAGCCTGCGGTCGATATTAAAACCACAGAACCCAACGAAACACAATAGTTGCCCTTCGTTTACTTCTATTTATTACCCAGAGTGCCAGAATATCACCTGGCTGATAAAGTTGGATTAATACGAGCTTCTTTTATATTACAACTAAATTATTTTGCTCGAAATGTTCTCGTTTTTTTTAGTTAGTTAGATAAGTATTTTTAAATTCAACTAAAATTATTTCATCGATAGAATTCAACCTTAGATATTTTGTTTAAATCCAAACGAATATTATCTATTTTTTTTTCTTATATTCCTATAAAACCGAGATAAGATGAATATTTTTAAGTAAAATTCAAAAAACTTTTTTTTACTTACAAACAAACCCACTGACCTGGTACATATAGTAGATAAAAATATATTTATTACATTTCTCGTTAAGTACTAGAAATGTTATCTGCAAAAAACATGTTTGCGAACCTAAAAAGGTTTTGGAGATATTGAAATCTAATAAGACCCATTTTAAGAAAATAATCTCATGAAACTTCATGTACTTTGAATATTTAAAATAATATCCTTTTATTTTAAATATTCAAAGTACTTTTATATTTATATTTTAAAGTATTTTTATACGATTCTTATATTTGTATACTAGATAACAAAGAACTTTACTCACACTCTAAACGAGCAACCTTTCAGACCCGAGAGATAAACAAAGCAATACAATTGAAAGTTATTAGGGCTTAATACAGTTATGTAAGCTTTTAGAATCAAATAGCACAAAAGTAATAAAATTACCGCTCAGTTACCGAAGCGTAACCCTCGTTGAGTCTTCAGTAATATACGGTTGAGTGTAGTGCGTTTTTGAGGTTGCGCCACTTGCTAATTGAGTTTGTAGATTCGTTGAGCAAGGTGCTTACTTTCATATTATGCCCCTGGCAACATACCAGCCCAAATTTTCATTAATGTAATATTCAAAACCTATAATAATACTCCAAGTAATTATGTTCTGAGTAAAGTTTCTAAATTGCTTGCATAATATTTTTGGAATATACATTTTAACCGAAAACGGTCGGGCTAGAGTTTGTTTTTAGCGTATTAATGGTAATGGTAGATTTAAATCTCCGAATACATTAAATTACAAGTAGAAGAATGTTGTAAAAGAACTGGCGAAAGTAAGAAAATAATCATGATTTCTTAACATTTTAAGTTAAAATACATCGAATTGTGTTTTAGGGTTCCTTTTCTAGAGAATAGTTTTTTTTACAGATTTTTCTTACTGTAAATATCAATGTTCAATAGATTAATGAACATTACTTTTCATTTAAATTTCATCGAAATAAGAATAATTAAATATGTTCTTATTCATATCTTAAACTGTCTGTCTGTGTCGTCGGAACCACAATACTTAGACTTCATTAAAAATGTTTTTAAGATGTGAAGAATAAGTCGCCTCAAGTAACTTCGTCTTTCTTTTACTTTTTTGTAATTACATAATATTTTTCTCATACTTTTGATTGTCTCTTTGTTGTCATCTATTTTGTATTTAAATGTTATAGCAACAGTAGAAATCTACACTAACATTTAGAAATTTCGAATTTTCTGAGATTGTATGTATAAAGGAAGTTTTATTATTTTTTTAAACTTCATTCTAAAATTATTTCACAATTCATTTCGAAAATAGCTTCAGTAAAATAGTTTGATAGTTTGTCAATATCACAAGGCTGTCGAAAAAATAGTCGACCTACGGCGTTACGGTACTGCCTTCCTTTGTTCATGTGAACGGAGTCGCGAGCAACAGCTAGTGCTATTTATTTTTAATGAGTTCCAAAATGTACATTTTTCTCAAAAATACGATAATCTAAATCAGAACAAAATAAGCCATTGAGACTAGACCAATTAGAAGACAAGAGACCAGAAGACACACTACTAGAGAAAAATATTTATTGAACTTTCACAAAGAAGGGTGAGAATCGATTTGAATTTGAACAAATAATAATTACTTTATATATCCAGTACATCTTTTACATTCTGCTCTAACATACAAATAGTTATTTAATGGTATTCCATTTGCCTTTTGCTTTTATTCGAGAAGTTATAATTTTCAATTTTAAATCGTTGACATTTTCGAGGAAGTCGCTAACTTTTGCTGCAGTTCATCGTGCGTCGGTTGTTCCCTCGACGTACAAATTTATTCGTGTTCGTTCCCCAACTGTAATATTTTGAAAGTATATTTTTACAGAGCTCGCTTATCAAATGTAAGAATTTATTAATTCAAATTTACGTTTGTTCACTAACTTTGAAACTTAGTTCGTCTTTTCATATTTTCATGGAATTTATTTAAGAATGTTGCTTTAAGATATAAAATGTTTCTTGCGACGAAATTAACAGACTTTTTAGTTTTATAACTGTCATAAAGTATTTAGTTAATTTAATTTCAATATGATGAATATTTGATCATAGATACTATTAGAGAGATTTTAGATATTATTAGATATATTAGAGTCTACTTATATTTCCAGAATAAAAGTAGACTCTATTATTTTATAATTACCTACTTTCAATTTTTATCTCTTTATTGTTATCAGAGTAGACGAATATCATATTTTTAAAAGAAATATAATAGAGTTATTCAGAGTAAATTACAGGAATTTATTTGAGAATATTTCCGCTAGATGGTGGCACTAGTACGTTCAGGTTATATTTTATAAAAAAGTTGTGAAGTTTTTTTGAATTTGAATGTGAATTTGAAATTCATGTATTTAACACGTGTTGACATTGTTTCTGAAAATTCTGTATTTGTATAGTACCGGCTAAGCTTGTTGACCAACTGCGAATTCCCTTGTATATATGTCAAATAAACTTAGCAACCGCATGAATTTATAGTTTTTCTCATTTGATATGTATGTTTTTAAATTAAATTCAATCAGTCAGTTTTACATGAAGATATCCTTCATAAGTTGACGTCACTTTTGATAAGATTATATTTTCTTAAAACTGGACTAGGCTTAAATCTTATTCCATTTTGTTTAAAAAACAAATATCTTGATTTATTAATTACGCTCTTTACAAAAAAAATAAAGAACCCAAAAAAAATACTTTAATGATACATAAATATATCATAATCGTTATATTATATATACTTCAGAAGCTAATAAAGTGATAAAATTTCCGAGCCATCGAAAAAATAAATTAATAATAATCTTTGTGTCATCAGAAGCTTTGTGAATTGTCAATTGTTTGATGATGATATAATATTTCCGAAGTGTAATTTTTTCCGTAAAAGTATTACTTGTGAAATGTTAAATGATTTCAAAAGGTCATCAAATATCTCTACAAAAACATTTTGTAAAAACAAGTGCATCTTACTCAAAGCGAAAGCAAAGGTTAAGGCGTGAAAGTGTAACAGACAAACACATAGAGCTACTTTCGCATTTAAAGCATTAGTAGGGATTAACATTTTGAAAGTGTATTTGACAAGACAGTGGACAAAGGCGAGACGATCGCTCTCAAGGGTAAACGGCGAGGCGAGACGATGGAATGCGAAAATATAATTCTCATTTTGTATCGAGGGACTGAAAGAATCTGTTATTATTTTCCCTAACCAATTATTTAATTTATTTCTTTTAACGTAAGGAAAGGCGATGTGCACTTTGAGAGAACTGTTCAAGTGTTTTTACGCAACAGATTACCAGACGGCTCTATTTGTTGTTGAGATTTTATGTATTTTCTTCTTCTGTTTAAAGGTTGTATTTTTTATTATTTGATAAAACGACAGATATATAAAAAAATGAGAGATTCCTTTTCATTTGGAGTCGTTAATCAACCTTGGCCATTGAGATCTTAAAAAAATGTGTGTTATCAGTGAACTTACTTCATATTAAAATAATTTTAGTATTCTTAGTTTATAAATAATAAACTCATTCTGAAGTTAGAGCTAGGTATTGTAAATATAATACATAATTGAATTGACAACTTTATCTGAGCACCGGAGTCTGCTATTAGTCATATTAAATGGTCGAAGGAAGCCAGCCTGCGGTCGATATTAAAACCACAGAACCGAACCACAGAACAGAACCGAACGAAACACAATAGTTGCCCTTCGTTTACTTCTATTTATTACCCAGAGTGCCAGAATATCACCTGGCTGATATAGTTGGATTTATACGAGCTTCTTTTATATTACAACTAAATTATTTTGCTTCATATGTTTTCGTTTTTTAAATTCACCTCTACATTTTAGAAAAGTTAGATAATTATTTAAGATTAAATTATAACAATGATGTAATTTTTATTAATTTAAAATTACTACATTGTTATAATTTAATCCTCGATATTTTGTTTAAATCCAAACTAGTTTTTGTTTATCTGTTGTGTACAAAGACGGTTTAAGGTATGAATAAAACCATATTTAATTATTTTTATTTCGATGAAATTTAAGTGAAAAGTAATATTCATTAATCTGCCAAACAAAGATATCTACAGTAAGAAGGTAATATCTTATAACTAAAAAATCTGTAAAAAAACTATTCTATAGAAAAGGAACCCTAAAACACAATTCGATGTATTTTAACTTAAAATGTTAAGAAATCATGATTATTTTCTTACTTTCGCCAGTTCTTTTACAACATTCTTCTACTTGTAATTTAATGTATTCGGAGATTTAAATCTACCATTACCATTAATACGCTAAAAACAAACTCTAGCCCGACCGTTTTCGGTTAAAATGTATATTCCAAAAATATTATGCAAGCAATTTAGAAACTTTACTCAGAACATAATTACTTGGAGTATTATTATAGGTTTTGAATATTACATTAATGAAAGTTGGGGCTGGTATGTTGCCAGGGGCATAATATGAAAGTAAGCACCTTGCTCAACGAATCTACAAACTCAATTAGCAAGTGGCGCAACCTCAAAAACGCACTACACTCAACCGTATATTACTGAAGACTCAACGAGGGTTACGCTTCGGTAACTGAGCGGTAATTTTATTACTTTTGTGCTATTTGATTCTAAAAGCTTATATAACTGTATTAAGCCCAAATAACTTTCAATTCTATTGCTTTGTTTATCTTTCGGTTTAGAGTGTGAGTAAAGTTCTTTGTTATCTAGTATACCTACAAGTATACGAATCGTATAAAATTACCAGGATATTATTTTAAATATTCAAAATACATGAAGTTTTATGAGATTATATTCTTAAAATGGGTCTTATTAGGTTTAAATATTTCCAAAACCTTTTTAGCTTCGCAAACATGTTTTTTGCAGATAACATTTCTAGTACTTAACGAGAAATGTAATAAAGATATTTTGATCTTCTATGAGCACCAGGATAGTGAGTTGTATTTGTCAGTAAAAAAAAAGTATTTGGAATTTTACTTCAAAATATTAATATAATCTCGCGGTTATAAAAGAAATACATCATAAACAGATAAACAAAAACTGGTTTGGATTTAACCATTACCATTAGATAGATTTAAATCTCTGAATACATTACAAGTTTAATAATGTTGTAAAAGAACTGGCGAAAGTAAAAAAATAATCATGATTTCTTAACATTTTAAGTTAAAATACATCGAATCGTGTTTTAGGGTTCCTTTTCAATAGAATAGTTTTTTTTACAGTTTTTTTAGTTATAAGATATTACCTTGTTACTGTAGATATCTTTATTTGATAGATTAATGAATATTACTTTTCACATAAATTTCATCGAAATAAAAATAATTAAATATGTTTTTATTCATATCTTAAACTGTCTGTCTGTGTCGTCGGAACCACAATACTTAGACTTCATTAAAAATGTTTTTAAGATGTGAAGAATAAGTCGCCTCAAGTAACTTCGTCTTTCTTTTACTTTTTTGTAATTACATAATATTTTTCTCATACTTTTGATTGTCTCTTTGTTGTATTTAAATGTTATAGTAACAGTAGAAATTTACACTCATATTTTGAAATTTATAATTTTCTGATTTTGTATATAGGAAGTTTTATTATATTTTAAATTTAATTCTAAAACTATTTCACAATTCATTTCAAAAATATTTATTGGCTTAAATATTTTACCGGTAAAATAGTTGACGAAAAAATAGTCAAGCTTTGGCGTTATGGTACTGCCTTCCTTAGTTCACGTGAACGGAGTCGCGGGCAAATGCTAGTGTTATTCATTATTAATGAGTTCCAAATTAAACAATCTCTTAAAAAATACGATAATCTAAAACATCAGAACGCCATAGGTCATCAAGATTAAGAACAACTAAAAAACAAGAGACCAGAAGACACACCACTAAAGAAAAAATTTATAGAACCTTCACAATGAAGGATGAAAATCGATTTGAATTTGAACAAATAATAATTACTTTATATATCCAGTACATCTTTTACATTCTGCTCTAACATACAAATAGTTATTTAATGGTATTCCATTTGCCTTTTGCTTTTATTCGAGAAGTTATAATTTTCAATTTTAAATCGTTGACATTTTCGAGGAAGTCGCTAACTTTTGCTGCAGTTCATCGTGCGTCGGTTGTTCCCTCGACGTACAAATTTATTCGTGTTCGTTCCCCAACTGTAACATTTTGAAAGTACATTTTTACAGAGCTCGCTTATCAGATGTAAGAATTTGTTAATTCAAATTCACGTTTGTCTTCCTAACTTTGAAAGTTATCGTTCGAATTTTTATGTCTCCATAGAATTTATTTAAGAATGTTGCTTTAAGATCTAATGACGAAATGAAAAATTGTGTCGTTTTACATTTTATTAAATTAGTTTCAATATATAAATTGCCCATTTTAGATACCTAACAATTTCAGATTTAAAATAGTTCTTATATATATATATATTTATATGTTAAATTATTACGAAAATAATCACTTATTTTCAATTACTTTTAATTATAAGAAAGGACAATATTTGTAAGAGAAAGATTATAGATATTTTTAGCGGAAAGAACGTGCATTTAGTTTTAAATAATTCCGTTAGATGGCGGCACTAGTCCGTTTAGATTATATTTTATAGTAAATTCGAGGGAAATTCAAGTGTTAACAATGTTTCTGAAACAAGTACAACAAGTATTTGTGTAGTACCAGTTAAACTTGGTCCTAACTTTGAATTCATATTTGTCAAATAAACTTATATAAGTGACCGCATGAATTTTTAATTTTTCTCATTTGATATGCTTTATGTTTAGCTGAAAATAGTTAGAATGTTTTGAAATATAAGTCAGTTAGTCACTTTTACATGAAGAATGTTAAGTTAATTTTCATTACAGGATTAAGGTTTAATTTTATTTTTCTCATTTTAATTTAACACGGTTAAAGCAAAATCATTTATAATATGGAACCAGAAAATAAACTTTACACAAAGACAACCTTAATCATACAGAAATATATTATAAACGTTATTTTAGACGTCAGTAGCTTTGTGGTATTTTTAATTAATACATAATAAAGTAATGAAATTTCGGAAGTATCATAAAATAAATTAACTTGCTTTTTTCAAAATTATTTATATATCAGAAACCTTTAGGCATTTTATATTAATTGATAATGATATGATAAAATTTAAAAAGTGTAATATTCTACTTAAGATTATTATTTATATATACTAAATTATTTTAAAAGATTATAAAAATAACACAAATAAAAAGTTACAGATAGAGTACTAAGCTTATTTTATTGTCAAACTGAATTCACAGGGTTATTTAAACAATGTTATTAAGTTGTATGAATATTAATTGTTATATTAATGTTATAGATGAACAGCGTCGTATGTATGGTTCAGAGAATGGAGAAAACGTACCCCGCTACATAAGCAGCCCTCAGCGACAAGCCTCGCCGTTCCCCCTCGAAAGCACAAACCGTCGCTTCCATCGACGCATCAGAAATTCTAAAGGTATTTACGGTATTTCTTTTATAGTGAACGTGCAATGCTTTTATGAACTATTTGTATTAACCATTACTAATGACTTGTCTGTAGTTTGTACAGAAAAATATTGTATTACTTGCGTAATGGTGGCATTTTTATTAATATTGTACCGTCTCATAAAATGGAAACATGAATAAAGTTTTAAGTAAACTTGATAAATTTTCGCAAACTCATATTCGTTGAAGGATCATATAACGATCGTAATATTTTCTATCCGACGTTTCATAGAGGTTGCATCTAAAGTGGTCTTAAGATGGGTTCATTTTATTGCATATTTATATAGAGAAAATTTATAATTTATTATATTTTCACATGTATCTATATAAAATAATAACTCACTGACTGATATATGAGAGCACATCCTGAATTTTGCATTAAGCTGCCTTTTCATAACTAATTTGGAAAGTTAGTGGAAATTCAATATTTGAGGGGTTGAAATAGGTCATGAATGTTTGTATGGGAATTTGATTTTTTCGGTTTGATTTCAGAAATTTTGGTTGTTGGCCGTTGCGGTTTGGTTATTGTTTTAAAACCTTCTATTTTCTGCGTATAAAATACAGATTGTACCTGTGCAGCGCTGGTGGGGTTGGCAAAGGCTACTGGAACATACGAGCAGCGATATTGTTCAACCGCCATACAAAATTGATTTTTGTTTCAGGCGAAGAAATTTTTAACACCGAGGCCGGTGGCGGTACATTGTCGCGACGCACTCGACGACCTGATGATTTCCAACACGACACCAATGGACGTGGGAATAGAATTAACCATATGAACGGTAATTTATCATTTGTATTAAATATAAATATAATAGAAATAGTATTATAAAAGTAAAAATTTTGTGACAATAAAATACCTCCTAAATACGCTAAAATTGTTTTGAATTCTAAGCCAGTGTGAAATGTAAGGAATGAATGAGGAATTACACGTGTATTCAGTATAAGACTCCTGTATAGTTATTGTAGTTAGGCATTCTGAATGTCTATTATAAGCGTAGTATGGAGGTGGGTGCATGCCTTTGATAAGGATGCCCCGCATAGCTTCCCCGCTGTACGTGACTCGAACGTATCGTTACGTCAATGTGCGTACATATTTTCATTGCTTTTCTCTTTATTAAATTTGTGAAAAACATTAAACTATTTTTCATTTATTTGTATATAATAAAAAATTGTATTTAATAAAAAATTAGATTTTTTTTATTTGAGTATATGATTCTAACTAAAAATAGTTACTTTAAAAATTATTCTATCATGTATATATATATATATATATATATACATTTTGATTAAAATTAATTCATATTTCATTCAAATATTTCCCAAACCCTAAAAGATACACCCCAAAGAGCCCCTATATCCGACGAGATATTTATTAAACCTCTTATCATTGTTAAACATACCAAAGGTCCCTCAAGTGGCGGTCAGAGTGAGCGCGAGTGCGACAGTCCCCCCGAGCCCGCGCCCCCCGAGGTCCCCCCGCGGGGCCCCTCCTTGCACGTCACCTTACGTCATCGCGCTGCACCCGACCAGAACGCTGATTCCGACCGTCTTTTCTTATCTGAAGGTAACGTAGATTAATAACGGTTGAATGGTCTTTAATTAAGCTTTTCAGATTAAAAACAACAGACATTTAAAAACAAACACCGCTGCTATCAACATAACTGTTTGTTCAATACATACAATAATTTAATGGGATAAAATAGAAACAACAAAAAATACTAAATATATTATCGTAAATGTTAATATTGTAATATCTTTTTTTTCAATACTGGCTTGCTAATATTAATCGCTAACAAAAGAAAAAGTATACAAAGTAGTATAATATTCATAAAGAGAATAAAATATTTTATTTATATAACGCGGAATTAGCTCTATTGTAAATTATTTATAAAACAATTTGCCAATATTAAAGTTATGGTCGCAAAAAAAAAAAAAACGTTTATCTTTCATTTTATAGCAAGAAAATAAGGATGAGTATTTTCTTCCACAAAGGAATATTTCGATAGTTTTCTTTCATTCATTATTCTGCAGGGAATAGCACTGGCGAATAACTATCATTCCTTTCTTTCACCTGCAGGCATTCCAACCACATACCAATATTTCGTTCAGTTTATTAAATAGAAGTATTCCGCCTCGTCTGTAATAGGTGATCTATGACAAATGCTAAATTGACACAAACAAAATAATATATAATGATGATGTATTAATAAAGGGATAGGCTTAAGTAAGATTATTCGTTTACTAAAAATACGAACACGTATGAACTTCATTTGGGTAATTCTACTTTAACACATTTTCATATCCATTTTGATGAGCTATAAAAAATAAGAATGTAATAAGAGTGTGCCTGCGGCGCTGGGTCTTCCATATGCTTACTGAACGAGGTACGAGAGAAAACTTCCATTCAATCTAAGTTAGAAGATAAGCATCCGACCTGATACTGGCTCTGTTTAGTACGTTTTATCTCTCGGTAACTAGTTTTGGATTTAAATAGAATTTGTTACTGCAATGATATATTAGGTAATAAATACTGGGCTCTGAAGAAAGCTAATTAAATTCCACTGTAATTGTACGACCAAGTTTTGTTAAGTAGGCCCTTCTCTTGTTGGTACTTCGACAGAAGTTTAATCGAATTGCAGCGTCCAAACAAGTTCGCGGGTGCAACTTTACGCTCTGACAAATTAGACACTTGATTAAGGTGCCTGTAGCTACCAGATTTATATACAGGTTTTTGTCATTAATTTTACTTAAACACCACAAAAATATACACATTTTTTTATTATAAAAATTATTTAGTATTTAAGTTTTTAGTATTTATAAATAAATCGATTCAGAAGTAGATAATTCGTTAACATAAAAAGGTGATATATTTTAGCTGTGGGTAAATGTAAAGGCCAGGAGTTGAGTTTCGCATCCGTAACGAAAGAAGAGAGCTGCTAAATTTGATTTGTGCGAAAGCCCGACACAGACTAGGCGCTTTGATGTGGCATATCCCTTTGCACCCCGCGGCAGGCGGCCTGCTGAAATGGCGAGCACTTACAGAGAAACTCTTACCGTAATTTAATTTTTATGATAGCGCATTGTAAGTATCCCTAGGAGATTTTTATTTGTAGCACTTAGTATAAGTCGCTCGCCACCACACAAATTTTATTAAAATGTAACACTTTTGTACGCTGACTGAAATTATTCAAAACTTATGTTGTTAAATGTTTAATATTGTTAATATTTATGATTAATTTGGAGGTATTGCCGGTCTTTAAGTAGGAACGAATTAGGCAAATCTTGAGTCAAACAAGAAAATAGCTTCAAAAGGTCTTGAAAGTTTAATGGAATCGAACAGGGACCGGCCGAAGTAGTCGGAAGTTTGCACGGGTGACAAATTGGGCACTTGACCCGCGCGCTGAGCGAGCCTCCGAGTGCTTGTTTCTCGAGAACCGTAATAAGTTTAACTTTAAGTAAACTATATTCCATTCCCTCTAATTTGTCCTCTCTCTACGTTCTCGCGACACTTTTTACAGTTTCAAATTAACAGTTTCTATTTACATTGCTCTGTGTCTACTGGCGTTGTTGAATCTTAAATTTAAAAAATCTGACTTGATTTTTGTAAGACCAAGTTTTTTGCATCGCTAAGTTTTGAATAGAAACGTTAACCTATAACTTATATTGGTATAGGGTACCGTGATAATAAATGCAATAATATTCCATAAAAAGCAATAAGATTCGCCGTCTCAAGTTTACCGGGCTTTTTGAAAATTGAAACCTGCTGAGATTCGCTGTAATTTAATTTTTGCGATGCTGTATTGTTAGAGCTTTCAGAAGGGCTCTTTGCAGTTGAAACTCAGAATATTGTCGCCTTTGCATACGAAAATAAATTTCTCTTCCGTATTGCTTTTAAAAATGTTTCATAAGATCTAGATTTTCCAACGCTATAATTTTCTTCAAGATCGTATTATTGGTACGGATTTTTTTACCTATTTAAAAGCAAGCTTTCTGCTTTATATTTTTTTATCTTCGTTCTTTAGCATTTTACCCCATTTTAAATATAATCTGTACAAACGTTTAAATTCCATTGTGTTTATTTACTCAAAAAAAAATATTTGAACGTTGATTTGATTTAAATACCGGCTTAGGCTTTTATAGCTTTAGTCTGTCAACATAGTTTCACATTTTCCCTTTTTTATACGGCTAACATTGTTTCGACACAGTTTTACGAGCAATATGGAATGAACCTTAATTTGGAAACATTGTGTATAAATTTTAACCGACCGTAAAAGTGTCTACAGTTTCGATCAAATCTGACATCGTCATGTTTTGAGTAGAGCCTGCTCGATGGCTGCGTTTAAGTCGGAGTTTTAAATATCCTGCCTGGGAGCCACTTAAGTGCTTATAAAACACTCATACGAGGATCTGTCTACATGGGTAGGAGACCTTTTGTGTTATTTGCATTCTGCCCTGCTACATGCATGCAGGATTATCGATTTTATAGATGCTATATTCAGACTTTCAGACTTCATACCCTTTTTGTATGAATTTCTTATCGTGGGGTAGCCATGTTGCGATTAATTAATAAATATTTAAATAGCTTGGGTTACAAAATGGTTTAATATATTAATATTTAAATAAGAATATACATGTTTGTTTGTTGTTAGTATTTACTGTTTAATCGATTCAAACTTCTTTTATTTATTATTTTTGTGCTTTTTCACTGGAAATTTCAATTGAAAATATGATAAATTTGAAGAAAAATAATATAAAATTCTCTTTGAATAAAAAACTGTAGTCAGTTTTTTCTCAACACTGTTTGATACAAAATTTATGTGTTTAAAATAAAATTTAAATTATAATTTATTACTAATTTGTTTTTGCTAGTGACTACATGTTTCGGCCCTAGTTGACCAAAACCACTATAAAGTGGTACTAGTGGTTTAAAAATGTATCTTGTTTTTCGTATATTTTTAGATTTGATGGATATACTTTCCGGAATAGTTAATAAGATAAAATTTTAGTCTGAATTACAATTATTCCGGGTTTTATTAATGTATGTATGTGTTTATATATTTTTGTTATTTATATATGTTTATATGTCTGTGTAGTTGTTTGCTATGTGCCATACCCAAATCCATAATTATCGACTTTTGCCAAGGGTTTCTGGTAGAGATAAGAATAAGTGTCTCTTGTAAGAGATAAGTCATCCTTTGTCTAAACTGTATTTACTGCCATCGTTGGTATTACTATTGTATTGTATTGTATTGTACAAAATTAAAAAAATAAACAAAGAGTTTTCATCATGAATTTATTGTAGTCTTATATTATATTAAATTTATCATTTTTATAATTTCATATTAATAATTAATTGATTGACATGAAATTAAATGAATGAATTCATTTTAAAGAGATGCGTCTTCTTTTGAGCGCATTTGTTTATTTTGAATTTTGTTTAAGCATACATTGCATTTATGAAACGCTACTTTAGTAATATAGTAATATAATAATTCTAAAGTCGATAGGATTGTCGGAAAATTTTACGAGAAACTCCAAGGAAAGTCTTTAAAAGTCACAAAAGCATTTGAAGTCCTAATAGCGGTATCACCCCTAAACCATGATTTCTTCCAAACAACCCTAAGGGTAGGAGGAATATAAATTGACCCTCATATTTATGTATTTATACATAATGTATTTATACATCATCAGCTCAATTTTTTCAAATGTTTATTTTTTGATGTCTTAGTAATTAAATTATTAATATAAATTTGGAATTAACGCTGATATCTGTCAAAATAGATTTATTCAACTGTATAAAAAGAATAATAATAACCTTACTGTTAAAAAAACGAAGATTTTCTCTCGATAAAAATTGCCTGTTCGCTAACACATCATTTAATCCGTGACTTCATATTATACAAAAAATGAGTCACGGCGCAAAGCATACGTCTGAATTGAAATTTACATTCAACAAATGATAGAAGCATAGTTTTTGCCCTCGTTTCGTACATGTTAAACTTTTAATTGAAGTAGGTCGTGCAAATGATGAAGTACGCGATACGTCACAGTTACAGGAGCACTTTAAAGTTTTTCCGCGTAGCACGGCAAGGATCCGTCGCGAGAGAGCGAGATAAATGATTGATGGAGACTGAAGTATAAACTCGATTATCCGTTGAGACGCGAACAACTTACAAGTTTTATGTAACGATGGATCAGGATTATTTGAAACTTTACCCAAAAAATCGACTCATGACAATCATATTTGAGTTGAATATCAACGACCTAACTTCTAAATGGATTCAAAGTTTCGTTAATATTTGTTTTGGTGATGCGATGTGCTAATGGATGAACAAAAAACAAATGTTTCTTATCGTTAACATGATAATTGAAATAATTGAAAAGGTTTATAAATAAATACAGCCCTGTTAAGCCTATTCAAATTTACGATACGAACAGGAATTCAACCCACGACCTCTACGAAACCGTGCCGTCGCTTTTCTAATTTACCTATCGTATCGCTACATGCTTTGATGAATTAAGGATGGTATCGTATCGTATAGAAATTTAAGTTAAGAGTGAAATGTAGATAACAATTAAACATTTTTTTTTTTTTGCAAAAAAGTTTTTTCGCAAACAGAGTCATGTGCATTAGCTAGTAGAACATAAAAAAACAGATCGGAAAATGAAAGAGAATATGATGCAAATATTATAATGTAAGCTCTGTATAATGAAATTGAATATCACATAATGATAACGATATGAAAAGACAGAGTAAAAATAGATTAAAGAATAAAAGCGTTTCATTAGCACGTTTCAATATTAGTTTGCTGAAGAGTCCGACGATGCGCGAAGGAAAATTGTTTCGTCGCTTATTATTCCGAAGTTTTAATCAAGGATAGTCCACCCGTCTGTATTATCCAGCCAGTCTGCGTCCACCTTAACTGTGCTTAATAGCTCTTTAAAATGTTAATTTTTTATATCATACGGAGTGATAGCTCAGTTCGTGGAGTGACGGGACGGTTTCAAAGGTCGCGGGTTCAAATCCACGCCCGTATCTGTTTATTTTTCATTTTACATTTATTAAATAAATAAATTAGCTTAACATGGCTATACATGTTTATAAATATTTTCAAATATTACTATCATTCTTCTTAGCGCTTCAAAAAGTGTTTTGCTTATTTTCATACTTGTTTTTAATTAATTAATTCAAAAATATTCAAATAAACAAATTAATTGCTTTAATTAATACAAATGTTTAAGTTGAAAATTTCCTTTTTCATTGTTTGTTAGACCCAATCTATTTATGTGTATCTGAGATATTATTAATCTTCTAAAATAAACAGACATGTCGGATATAGCAATAAGCGATCATAAAAGCAGTGTTATAAGATTTTCGTTCAACCAAACATAGACAGTGGAATAAGGGTGTGTACAAATCGTTTTCTTTGATAGACCAAGCGCCGGGTCCACTCGGTTGGAATAATTCGAAACGTTGGCGCACTCGAGGCGGCTCCGCGCCTCGCGTCTTCCCTCAAATGGGATTTAAGGCTAGTTCGCAGTCTGTTTATTATGTTGTTTTTGAAACATTTATCTTAACGTAACAAAGCTTTATAAATAACAATATAACAGAGTTTTCTATATGTTATATATGATATATTATATGTTACATAATCGATATGGTTTGCTTTCATTTATGTAGTTGCTGGACAAAGGTTTGCATAAGCTTCGTTATAACTACATACAATAAATAAACGTTAGTATAAATTTACAAACATTTATCTTCAATAAAAATAAATAAAATCGTAACATCGTTATTATACTTGGATACTTCGCTGAGTTTCATAAAAAAAATAAAATAAGCACACCGTTTTAAAACCACAGCAAGCGTTCTCACAATTTATTATCATTCAACGGGTTCGTTCCGTTTTGAATATTACATAGAAACGGGTTTTTATTATTAGATTAAAATAATTCTAAATCTAGAATTATAACTTATTAATCCGTAACAATACTGTAGATATTATATGAAGTAAGTTTATAACAGCGATGCTTCGCTCATTTATATTTAATCCTCTTTGATATATTGGCCCATTAGGAGTCCTGTCCCAGCTTGTTCCTCGCAGAGATTCTAAGAAAATATCGAGTAACGAGGTAATACACCTTTATAGACACTTGCTCGTTTAAGTGGCATCGGTTTGTTATCGACGCTATATGGCGAGAACGGATAGAATACATTTAATATGGTAATTGGTAATGTATATATTTATTTATTCTTTATCTCATCCTTTATAATTAAATTTGCAGTTATTATTTTAATATCAGCGTGTAAATTCAAGTTATATGTTAATACATAATAATTTTTGGATCTTTTATAATCCCGATAGGTTGTTCTTTTGTCTTTAATTGTAATAAATAATAAACTGTATTATTCATATTAACTCTTTAATTACGAAATATGTTCTTGAAGGTGTAATTTTTCATTTTTTCTAATCAAATAAAAAATAATAGGGTAAGAGTTCAATACAATAATGGTCTTATACTTGTGTCCTTTTTATTTTTCTAACAATTATATATTTTTAAATGGACTTTTATTAAGTAACTGTGGAATTTATTCGTATGTATGTTTTTATGTATTACTTTCCCGTTCACATTAAATATTCCATCCCTTTTTAAAATTGTATTTTAGAGTTCATTACTTGAGTATACAGATAAGGCTGAAAAATAAAAAAGCTTCAGAGATGACAAATCTGAAAAAGCAATAACGCGTATTCACTGATGGAATTTTGTGAAAATACGCTTATCTAGATCCGGCATCAATCTTTTATGTTTGTGTGGTTCCTTTCACAAAGCAGCGAGAAACGAAAAGGCTTTTAAAGTCAGATTTAAACGCGATACATTATAAAGTGTCGCTTAAAGCATTTCGCGGTAGAGTTCCGATAAGTGATTGATAGACGCGCTCTACCACGCGACTTTTACTAACATAGAAAATATTTTAAAGATTATTCAACGTGAGTAGCCAGCGATGAAAATTAATGTAGTCTATATTCATATTTTAAATGACAAGCCACATAACCTATTCCTGGCTTGTCAATGCTAACTCAAAGTTATATTTAGTTTAGTATTTCATGTCTAGGAGCGGTGATTTATATTTGTTGACAGAATATTTGCCAGAAATGATGTATATAAAAGCGTCGTCGAGCTGCTAAAAGTAAATTTAGGTGTAATTTTGTGTATAATTTGCATAGCTGTTTGTATTATCTTTGCAGTGCACAAGAGGCCCCTTTATCATCAAATTTACGCCGGGGGATGAGATACGAGAACGGAATACAAATTTGAAGTGAGAGTGATTAAGAAATAAACAAAAAAATATATATATTAATTACTTTTTATCTACGTGCTTTAAAAGATAAATATCTACAATATTACTTTCATTAGTAAGAGTTCTTCAATACGAGTCTAAAGTTGGACACCGATAGTCCGTTTTTATATATAATAAATTTGGATTTTTTTTTGGATGCAGCATGACCCTCTTGAGTGACCATTGCTACTTAAGTGGCAACCGTTGAACCACCCAGGAAACAGGTTAAAATGAAGAAAGTTTTATGGGTAGGGAGAAGAGACATTGGATTTCCGGCTTTCTAACTCACTACAAAATGTATATAATATAAATCACTTGATATCGATCTATTATAAGAGAGATGTACCATCCCTATCAAGCCAGTCCGTAAATGAGCTGCATTCAAATTACTGCAGCTGGGTTGTACAATTTACATCCGGTGTATAAAATATGAAGTAAAATATAATTAGAATAATTTGAATATAATCAGTATTTCTTATTAAATTTATAACTGACAATTACCACATACTCCAGTTGCCACAAAAAGTACATTCAATAATAAATTATCCGCGGATAGAAGACCCTTTTTTAGTAGGTTTTTATTTTTTTTTATAAAATATAGTTTTAGGTTTGTCGACGCTGAAATAATTAAATTCAACCCTTTTACTCTCTTGAGCAAATGAAAGTCTCGCAAATTAGAAAACTAAACTGGCCGGATCTCGCCCCGAGATTCAATTAGCTGCTAATCATATCTGGAGGGTGTGAACGGATCGATTCAGTACCCTTTCCTGCATCTTGATAAGGAATCAGAGAATTTAAAAGTAAATAAAAGTATTAGGCAGTACGGAAACGTGACTAAAGATATTTGAACTATTTAGCGAGTTAGTAAAGGCTTAAGTAGTGAAATATGTTATAAAAGTACGTCTAAAGTTTTTATGATTAAAAATCATACGACAACGCCAAGAGCACACCTCATCGGGCGCGCACTTTTCGATCCCTTTTCTATCGTGTCTCGCTCTCAGTGAGCCATCGAGCTATCTGTCGTTGCAGTGCTGAGAAAATTTTGCCAAGTCATTCGACTGTGAAGCTCTCTATACACACTGATACTCGTTTATAATAGGAACGTATTTTTCTATAACATCTTTTCAATCATACATATGCATTGAAGTAAATTTTCATTTAATATCAGTTCGAATATAAACGCTTTGTAAACTGAAATGTTGGAATACTGCAAATAATGATATAACTATTGTAGAGGAACTCTTTAAGATATTTGTAATAGTAAGTGAATGTACTATTATCACACTTAGAGCAAGAATGTTATCGACAGAAAGTTCTTTTTGATTATACAAAGCAAACATACACGGAACACCAACTATTGACCTCAACATAGACAGCTTTTAATATCATGAAATTGCCTCGACATCATTTAGTCGTAGCAAATATTACTTTAATCCCACAGCAATAAAGTTTAAGCGTCTGTGCTTGCGGAGAATGCAATAAAACCTTAAGAAATTTAGATGTGCGGCTGAAGTCTTAGACGTTTCTTTCTAACTTAAGTCTAATAGCATAGAAGGTAGTAGTTTTGTCTCCCTCTTATGAATGTCACGGCTATATATTGCGAAGGCAGCTACAAGCCAACAGCGATAAAAATTCTTCGTACCTCAATGTTATCTTACGAGTTAGGTTTACGTTTAATATAATTTTATTGTAAGAGTCATAAAAAGCTTGACGATGTGAATTATGAAAATCTTTACTATATATTACTTTTTAATTTTGCTGCATTCTCGAATTTAAAATGTATGATTACGAAAGAAAAAAGGGGGAAGCTACAAAGAGCGTTAAATATACTGAGCAAGTATGTTTTCACTCACCTCATACCTTGTAGCATTCTCTTTCAAACTCCAGCAACGAGCACTTTGAATAATGGTAAAGGTAGAGGCAACGGTTATAAACAAAGGCACACGCAACAATGTAACCCTTCTTAGTTAAAAATTTTTCACAGCACCGTTTACCTTTTGCCACCTTTATTGTGTAAAAGCCGCAAATGTGAAGGGGCCCTAGTTTGTCACTTTTTACGTATATTCTACATCGTTGGCCATATAGGGCGACATACGCCTGTAAGAGCAGGTTTATGACGAGCACGTGGGAAGCCAGGGGAGGGTCAGGATATCGACTTTGCCGAAAGCTAACAAATTTATGTGCAAGTGAGTTCGAATTACATACAAATAGAGGGAATTCTATGATAATACGGTTTTATTATATTTTTATTTCCGCTTCTCTCTTTGGAGTTTTCTTTATTAGTATTAGTTTTTATAGCGATGAAATAATATTACCCTTGATAACCCAAGATATATTATTTAAGGTTTTGAGTCTTATATTTTGATAAAGTTTATTTTGCCTTTTCGAAAACAAAGTTTTTTTTTTAATACTGGTTAATCAATCTAAGTAATTTTTAAAAAAATATAATTAATAGATCCGAATGCATCTAAAATGAAAAGTAATGGACAAAACGGTTTATTTATAAGTTCCTTTGTACCGTTCATACAAGCAATGCCAACGAAATTGGTTCCACAGGGACTTCCATTCTGATTATTCGCTAGCATAGAGTAAGTATCATAATAAATGAGATATGAAAACCTGTATTTTATTTTGAAGGAGGGCGGTAAGGGGTAAACAAATTACGATACTTGCGGGTCTTATTACCTGTCGCATCAATCATGTACTGTAGGAGTCTGATTACTGAGAAACGTTTCAATCACTATACTTATTGCGTTTTTATCAAACGTTGTAACAAACAGCATTGATGTATTGCTTTCTTATAAGTACGTTTTTATCTTTCTTTGAGAGTTTAATTTAGCGAATCTAAGCTTTTGTGTTTCGAGTGCTAATGTTGTTTTTTTATGTATTGAATATAAAAACAATTTTTACCATTCACTTATTTTAATAAATGCTTATTAAAGGAGTATATTTTTAGTTTGATGTACCATATATATATTATTAGATATTTTTTAATCATTTTCGATCAAGGAACGTTTTTTCTCGACATTTATCAACGTGGCAAAAAAAAAGTAAAAAGTGACGAGAAATGTGTTTTAACAGGCATTTACCGTAACGGATAATAAAAAAAATAATCGACGGTGTGACGTCACAGGCCACTGAACCGTGAGGGAGAGTGCGGCTGGCGCCCACAACTCCGCAAATAGGAGATAGCCCGCCCGGAAATTCAATCAAGCTCGCACGGAGATTCGATCAAGATTGGGGTAATTAAAATATCTACCTTTTACCTAACATGCTTCATAACAGCTGGGTTAATAAACCTTTTTTGATGATTTGATCGAAGTGAATATGGACGGTATATCATGGTAAGTTTTTTATGTAAATGATGTACACTGAAATTTATTTAACAAAAAATTGATATAGATTTCTTAAACGACAGTTAGGGTGACCACAAAATAGTTTTTTTAAGTTATCTATGTAGCTATGACGGGTCGTCATCAAGATCTAGGTGGCTCTCTTATTTATTGTCCGCGATAGAAATTCGATATGGTTCCTGCGCGATGCGGTCGAAGGTAATTAAAAATACGTCACTCGCAGCCGACCTTTCAATTCGAGCATGTGTCGAAATTCGAAATGAATCATTTCTCGTTTATATTTGTACGATACGAAGCTTTGGTCTATTTGTTATTACGATCGAAATATTCTCTAGAGCGGGAACTATGAGATTAACTGTTTTCTGAACGCGAATGGTTGTGTTAGTTGCTAAACTGTTTCTAGTTTACATGACATGACGTTGACAAGGTAATGGTATAAATAAAACTGACGTTTTGTTACAGCCGCCATTTTGGAAAATAGCTTATTGGTATCCGAAGTTCTAAAATTGTGTAGAAATAGCTACAACAAAGTACATTTTTAATTCAGGGTTATTATTATTGAATTACAAATATTTTCAGTTTTTGATTAAAAACTGCCTCTAAATTCGTGATACACAATCTTTATTACGAGTAAATTTGCATATTATTGCCCGATTGTTGATTAGCTGACGTTGGATTAGAGCTACAAAGGGTGTTATACTGTTGGCACTTGATTGTGCTATTAGGGAGATGTCTTATTATGCACAAAGTAGAAACATCTCTGTTTTCATTTAGTTAATTAACTAAAGGGGAGTGCCAGTAAAGGGGTTTTGATGCCCTATAGGACGAACGGGACATGTAGATTAATGATATTAAAAATCCCTGCCTGGTAGTGAACAGACGGACAGTTAAAGCAAAAAGTTATTACCCGATAATTAAAATTAAAGTTTGAAAGTATCCATAAATATGTATAGCTATTTTAAGCTTTGTAATTTTTTTAGGACAAATACAATGAAAAGTAAACCGATACGGATTGCGTCACGGTAGCTCAATTGGCTTAGCGACGGAACGGTTTTCTAGAGGTCGCGAGTTCGTAAAACCCTGTATCTGAATAATGTTTAAAAGTTAAAATTACGGTTTGAATATAGTAAGTCTTGTAAGTACTGAAATTAAAATCATCATTCGTAACGTGAGTATGAAATTCAAGATTTTGAGTGTATTCACTACATTACTAAGGGACGCATCTGGTCATCTTGGGTGAGTGCTGAAAGCTGATTTATTTTCAGTATCCATCACTCTGTGTTCAACTGATACCGCACCCTCGCCCTCTAATAGAGGCCGAAATGGACGATTTAACTTCCTGTCATATTAAAATTGCATTGTTTTAAAAATTATAATGAACAATATTATATTTCAGAGATGTTTCTGCTCAAATGTAGTAATAATCGTGAAAGTATTAACATTTTAAAAAGTATTATAGGTACATTAAATCAAATTTTATAAATTAAGTATTTTTCTAAATCTTTGTTGTGTAACTTTGTGTTTGTGTAACTCTATACATCGATATCGATATTGATAATACCGATATCGATCTAAATTTAAAGGCTATAATATATAAGCGGTAATTTAATAATGTAGTTGCGGTTTGAAAAACTCGAGTATCTCTTTGTAGTTCGACAACACGGTATGTTGATACACTATACACCTGTCTATTCCCAATTCCCACTGCACTGGCCACACGGCCCCAGTCTAATTTGGCGTTAGTGGGATAAATTCGTTTAGCATTTAAATTATATTCTGGCCAGTGATTCAAACAACTGTGCCCTGAATTAATAATGTCGAAAATGTTTAGTCGCACACAGTTTTGCTAGATTTTCAGATTGCAATTTGCATGTAAAACGTCAATCTGGCTGCGATGCGTTGAGCCCTATCGCTGAATATTAATGGGAGGTGGAGATTTTGTTTTACTTTGTGGGAACTCTATTATGATGCAAAGTAGCTGACGGTGCTGATGTGATTGACATGCGTGAAGACGGCCGACTGGTATTCGATTATTCTGCTCTTCGACCCCCTGACTTATTTCGTGAGATATGGAAATAAGATGACAAGTTTTAGGATTTATATGAAAAATCCTTACAGGTTTGATTATAGGTATGCAAGTTAATAAGGCTGCAAAAATATATGAATGTCAATTTTCGATTACTTATATCTATGTAATTTTAATACAACAAACGTTTAAGTTTCATCAAGAGTAAAACTCAAACCTGCTGTCTCTGCGAGTCCATCCCCGTCTATCTGTAGACTGAACTATCGTGTCAGTATTGGCCTTGATAAATTGATCAGTATATATAAAAACGTTTTTTTTTTTTGAAAAATATTAAATATTTACAAAAATAACAACTATATGTTTATATATATAAAAGTTTTTCGAGTTAATAAATTTCTGTCTTATTAGAATATAAATTTTGACTATTGGAAAACCTTGAAATTTCAAAGTTCAAGTAAATTATATAGTTGTGTCCATTAATAAAATTCAAAGTTGGCAAGTGTGAAAATTTTTCACCAGTTCCCCCAGCTACTAATGATGTTTGTACTGGGGGGTCAACTACTATTCAATCTAGCGTACATGATTTATTGATGTTTGAAATATTATAGGTGTTCTGATTGCTTTTTTTAATCTTTGGCCTATAGGGTCATCACTCATTGTTAAATAATCATTAGACTAAGTTTCAGAGACTCGTTACGTAACGTGTATTGCTAGAGCAAGAATTTTAATAATAATAAATCAAGATGACCCTGGATATAAAGAGACACCGGTGGTTCTTGCCCAAATTTACCTACTTACTTTAATTAGGACTGTGTGGGCTTACCGTCGCCCATTTTTCTTGTTTAGCGGTAATTGATAAAGGGGACCTTGATAAAATGCACAGAAACAAACAGAACATTTCATATAAAAACATTTAAATTATATTTTTCTTACAAATAAATTATTTATGAATGATGAATGAATGAATAAATATATTAACTATATTGTATGCATTTAAATAATTATCGCATTGTTATAGTAATTTTGATACTTTGAATAACAATTTATAAGCCCCTTTATTCATGAATATAGTTACCAAAGAAAATAACAGCCGTACAAAAAAAAAAACATTGAGGGATATTTTATTTTAATTCAAACAACTTCGTTAAACTAACAATTTATTAGATACTTATGTTTTTTGTGTCAAAACTCAACGAATGTAATTATTTTATCATATTTATAAACTTATACAAGTATGTAGCATGTTAATAAATACTTTTTAAAATGCTATAAAGATCCTCGCATTCAATCTGTCCCATTAATGTTCACCGTTCGAACTATTAGCAAAAGCCTGAACAAACAGAAAAAATCCATTAGCCTTTCAAAAATTGTTTACATTTACTTGGAAACAGTTTTAATCTCTCTAGAAATATACTTTTTATTGTAAATGAAAAGGTTTATTTTTCTCCATATATTTCACCATTGATTTCAAAGCGTTCAACTCTGTCTCTGTTGAAAATTTACACTCTAGCAGGCTTTTAAGTGGATTGAATGAAAATATTAACAAATTGGCCTGCAGGTGGATTAAACAGTAAATTCTCATATTCTCATATTAACGTTTCCCCTTTAGCAAGGGTGACTGGCCCAGGCAGAGGGGATGCAACCTCGGCGATTGCGTTAAATCAGTACTATTGGATTAAAATCGTATCATATTGCATCATATACTATCACACAGCGAACTCAACGACAGCTTTCGATGCAATAATAAATACATTTTTTTTATCCACTACAATTTTTTTTATAGAACCATTTTTTTACGTATAAATTAATTTTTATTTGAAGCCTGGATCAAACATTCCAATTTATAGCACTTAATTCAGTAAATTTTTCCTCTGCTAAATTAGACTGTAGATATAAACCACTTCATAAATATTTAGTTCGTTAATAATAAATTAAATATAATATTTGTATCAATAAAGAAGTCTTTGGCAATCATAAACAGATTTATGTTTTAAATTACCTGGGACGATCGGTAAGATCGAATGATTTGATTTTTTCCACGAAGCTGGGAGGCGCCGAGTTCTTTTTTGAGGGAAGCGGCCGTGCCTACAGGACTGTCGCAAGACCAATATTGCAGAGGAAATTAGTTTATGTAAAATGTAGAACAGGAAAGAAAAATATCTGAAGGCGAAGTGTACACAGAATATTGAAATGAAATCAGTTTTCTGTTACGCTAGCGCTATAAGAATTGATCTGCGAAATAAAATTACGTTAAATCCACTTCTATCTTCGAAGAATTTAAATTTTGTACCTTATTTATGTAAGGTTAAAATTGATTTGCATAAACAATTACAATATCAATTACTGAGTACTCGTTTCAGTGACTCTGAAATTCAATTAAGCCTTAAACTATAGACGCGGAAAATGTATGCCACATTCGGTATTAAATGTTTAATAATTATGAATATTTATACTTAATACTAAAAGATAATTGATAAAATTATAATTGCCAACGATATAATTGGGTGTTAATATTTGATTCATTTATATATATAATTGTTTCCTACTAATACATGAATCGGTAATTTTTACTTTTTTGCGGCCGAGGAGTGAATCCAAGACTAGACAAATCATTGTTACTTTTACACAAAACAATTATATTATGATAATTATCATAATTCTAGTACATATTATCATTAAAAATATTTATTAATTTTGATTAAATGAACTTTCGACTTTCTCGACCGTATTTAAGCCACTATTTTTTAAGTCACCTTAGGTAAGGTGAATTTCAAGGATAAATTATAAACTATTTATTCACAGTAGTATTTTTATTACAATATTCCTAAATTAATTAATAACGAATGATTACAATTAACTAGTGTATTGAACATCATGACTGGAACCATCGATCGCTGAAATACTTTTTCAGGCGTTCTGCATGATGAGCCATATGTATTGATGAGAATATCAAATCAAATCAGGATATAGGTGTCACCGAATGTCGAAAGCATTACAAATACTTCTAATTTTGTAAGGGAATAAAAAAATATATAATTATATAAAAGAACTATCTATAAACATGTAAGCCATATTTTCATACATATAAACTAAATGCCACGAGAGCACCGACACGATAGCTCAGTTGACAGAGCTGGGGGACCATTTAATATATAATTGTATGGAACAATTGTACTTTACACACATTATCGTTTTTAAAGTGTTTAATTTAAATATATATCTATATTATATTTTTGGTCATAGCTGTCATAAATATTTTATTGTTACACAGATAATTAATAACAACTTGACGTTGACACAAGAGTTCAGAAGATAAAAAAAGTAAATGATTTTTGAAAAGAAACTCTTTAAACAGATTTGCATGTTAAGAACTCGTGTCTGAAATTAAAGTTATAATTATATAAAGTAATTAGCAATAAGAGTAAAATCCGATTGCAATATATCTATATGACCATTAAATTATGCAAAGTCATGGCGGGCTGCCAGCTAAGAATGTGTTCCAATGCAGCCGCTGCGCGTCCAATTATGTACCAACCCTAAAATATTAAACTATGTGCTTGGAATACAAATTATCTAAATGAATCAATAGAAGAGAGTGTCATTTGAATAATTAAATAGGTTTTATATATATTTTTTATTTCCTTGTGTCTATAAATACATATTTTGTTATTTTTGGATAACTGTATAATAAATACTTACAATTCAATTTGTCTAGAGCTCAATAAAATATATATATATATATATATATATTGAGCTCTAGACAAATATATATATATATATATATATATACATTAGGGTGACCGTCTGTGTAACTTGGTTGTAGAAGGTAGAGCATATGGCCGTCATAACCTGTCAGTTGTTTGAAACTTCGATGAGAAAACTTTGCAAGATTAAAGTGTACTGTCTTAAACTATTTAAAACTAAAACAATCACAGCTATAATATACTATGAAATGAAGTTTGAAAACTATAAAATAAATAAATTATTGTATGTTAAGTAACTAGGAAGTCCAGGCTTATAGTACATTGATTATATACAGAGCTGGGAGACGAGACAATGGCAACTCCGTCTACTGAATAGCTACCAGAGCATACCGTATTGTGAATGGACGCATCTTGTATGCAATATCTGGGTTTATCATTGTTTGCTACAGTTTAGTCAGTCATTTTATTATTAAAATGTTGCCTTACAAATTTGTTGTCTCCTACATAACTATCTTTTATGCGAAATGTATATTAACTAGCTTATTATAATTTTTGTGTACGTTTAAGCATTTTATAATTATGTATTTTATTATTAATGGTATTCAAAACGTATTATTACATTGTTATAAATGAGGTATTTTACATAATACTTAAATTTTAAATAAATAAAGAATAAAAAATAAACCTGACGCTTTTCTGAGAGTCGGTGTGAATTCCAACCAGTGTCGATTTATTTTTCATTCTAAATGTCGCTAAAATTTAAAACAAACTTAACATTGTTGAATATCAATAAAGCAATAATTAAAAATATTTCAAATACATAATACTTGTTCTAAGTTATAATATTCAAATGTTATGAATACAATGGTGAGGTCAAAATTAATCAAAACTTAACAGCCATACATTACATACATACATATAAGTGGTGCTCGTAGGTCCGCTAAATGGGGCGCTGGTCTTCCGGAGGGAAGCAAGAGGCATTTAATCTTGACTTGAATTATGTGCTGATGTCGGCTACCGGAAAACTTCGTCGAGCCACTAATTCCCGTTTTATTATATTCTTTATTTATTGTAGCAGAGACTTGCTTTGTTATATATATTATTAAAATATATATGTAATATATTTTAAATAAATATGATGTTTACATGTGTTACTCGAATCAATATGTGTATTACAAACACAGCCTCAGCTTCTTGAATAACATTTACTGAATGATGTTTGACTGTGTGCAAATCAAATAAATGTTAAACAATAAACAGCCAACCCTTAACATTCAAAAATATGTAGCGACAATTCTAAGCGTCGCATTTAAATATCATTACACTAACGTGAGATATAAAATGTATTAAAATAATATGCCTATACTGATATAGGCACATAATGAACGAGTATGGGTGTAATTTTGTTAAAGTCACCTGATATTCCTATTAACCTGGCCGTGTAGAGTAAAAACGGAGCCGTATTCCCTGATGTAATTACTGAAAACTCACTTGAGCGTATCCACTAACACAATGACCTGGGTCCGATAAATGCTAGACTAGGGTAAGGCGACTTTAGAATAGCTAATTTAGGAATGGCTCAGGCATGTAATTAGAAAAAGTATTAATGAGGTAATTATTTATTTAAAAGGTCTGGCCTTTAATTGAAAAAAGTTTTATATAGATTAGAAAATGGTTCTAATTAAAAAGAAAATAAAATTTGAAATTGTAGCTAAGCTAGTGAATAAATTAAAGAAGATACTTTTAATGTGTATATATATATTTTTTACCACAATATAACATAGAACAGTAACACATTTGTAAAATTCTTACTCGACCTATATCCATATTCTATGACACTGCAAATTATTATGTGTTCGCCTCAAGCCAAGGTGTTTGCTATCCACGTAAATGCACTTCGGTTCCTCCCTCCCTCCCTCTCCTTCACTCCAAGGGAGTTGTTACGCTAACCTAGCAACCATAAACAACGCCCGTGTGAGCTCTAGTTAGCCTAACAGGTTTATCCCAACGAGTCGAAAACATGCAAAGAGGACACTGCAAAGACAGCGCTCTCTAAACACTAATCTTGCAAAGTTTGCAACTTTGTTGAATCTTGTTATTTTACTTTGCAAGGGTTGAAAGGCTAGTGCTTAATAGAAGATGCATAATAGAGTACAAAATGCAAACTAGATGCTAAAATTGTTTTTATTTCACATATTATTTTTTGAGTACGCTTTGATAAAACATATATTATAATTCAAACTAACATATTTTCGCAATGTTTAGTATTTTTATGCAAAATATTTTAGTCTTCAAATATGACAATATTTTTTCTCATAAAGAGTAGTACTGGAGTACATTTCAGGGCTTGAAATACAATGAAAATAAACACAATGAAAATATGATGATAAAATTAATTGATAAATGATATTACACAAAAAATGTTTTTATTCATAGAAAAAAAAACAAAGAAATATTTAATCCAATCCAAAGAGATTTTCACTTTCACAGGTTTCATTTGCAAAAGGGAATAGAATCCAATTTTTTAAATTCTGCTATAGGAAGCGCTGTTCACAGGTAATTCAATAATGCTTGCAGGCAAACGCAGTTAGGGTCAATTAAAAGTATGCCACTCTCTCTCCGGGCGAAGCCGAATCGAGTTACCGCTCCTACAAGAGTCAGCATGAGATAGATAGAGATACTACATATTGATTTAAATTCGAACCAGTTGCAGTGGTTATATAATCTATGAAGTAAATAACAATCTGAATATAATTGGTTGTGAAATATGATATAGTTGTAGATCAACCGCAGTGCGGATTATATTAAACAACACAGGGCGTCATTAAATGTATATGGGGATAGAAATGAGGTAACATTCACGAATAAAGGCACTCGTAAGTACATCTCGTGGTCAAAGAATATTCTGAAAAATACACAATTTCTGAGCGCCGGTTCCGGAATCTCAACATTTTCTACCAGCTTGTGGCAAGAATTATTTTGTAGCTTAAGTTCAGCTTAAGCTTAAAAATACAAGCTTACAAACCATTAGTAACTATAAAATTGTCGTAATTCTAGTTTCAATGTTAATGCTATTACAAGATTGCTTTGTATATAGCGTCAGTTAGGTATCACTGCACATTTCTGTCCATTTGAATTAACAACAATCTAAGACATGTTTAGGACAGAATATAAAACAAAGGTATTGTATTATACAAAGAATCACAATGTAATAACACGTAATCTCGAACAAGAATGTTCACACAAGGCTCGCGTGGAATTTTGCTTAATGACCTAACCTTAAAACAAATATGAGGACGAGGCTTTTCGTGCTCGAACACTTCATCTCCCATGCGTCTGAATGAGACAGTGTCATTAAATTAAAGTTTCATTTGTCTTCATTTGCTAAAGAATAGCAATTATACAAAGCCCCACAGCGGGCGAGTAATCAAGCGTCCCTTAAATTAAGTACAGAAACAGTGCCAAGTAATTGGATCTGAACGACTGAGTAAACAAATCGAAATGGAAGGTAATAAATCTAGTAAACACCTCTTGAAGCGTCAATGATCATTGGAAGTTCTATCAAAAATAACGCTCCAGTAATCACTAAGTTTGTTACAAACTACCCCAATCAAACGATGCAGCTTTCGATTCATGTTTGACAAAGGATCTGACTGAATTGTTTAATGAAATTCTCAAATTTGAATCAAAATTATTGGACTATTTTAGAGTATTTAAACATTTACATAGACGAAACTTTGAGACATCAAATAAGACGGTTCTGTGAAGGACTTGATAGAGCTGTTAAATAAATATAGATAATTAATCCTTCAAAATTTATATAGCTTCGAAATTATTAATATTATATCTTGTAATATTAATGTTCTTAATATATTAGATAACAAAATAAAAAACACTCAAAAGAACTAAAACTCTCTTATATCACAAGCAGAACAGAGTTTTGAGCTTTAAATAGTTTTCCCCTAGAAGGAAACTCAGTAACTGCATTTCCTATATTAGCATTCATACGTAGGTGGCAGGCGCCCCGTAGCTACCATTGCGACGCGGACGGGCGTATTCATTTCCGGCTTCTTGTATTTTTATAACCTTTACATATATATTTCTATTTCCCCCTACACTGTTCCCTTTATAGCGACAATAAATTACTATAAAGTCTTTTAAAATACGACAATACAATTCGTTTTGCTTGTATAAGCGTAGTTTATGTAAAAAAAAGTCAAATTTGGATAAAAACAAAGTAGATATTTTGGTTATTAAATAAACAATACAGGACAATTTGTTGGTTAGCAATATTCTTTAACCCCACGACGCTGCTAAGCGACATAAGGCCGTACTCGTACATATTTATATTCATGGTCCCAAAACCTTTTTATCCCGCTACGAAATAGTTCCCAAGCAATTTTCGTGTATACTCCCTCAGATAGCAACAAACAACCTTACTTTTTACGCTGTTCGCGATTTGATTGCAGGGATTTATTTTTATGGTCAGATTTATAGACGGTTCCAAGAAGATACGCTGTTAAGCAAAATTTTGATGCTGAGTCATCCCGCTCGGAAAATATTAAAATGAAAGTGCCATTTACGGAATTAGTTACTTTTATTTTATGTGTGACAATATTTGTACTGTAACAAATATATCTCAAACTTTGTAAAGTATAACGATTTACTATTTGTATGACCAGGTAATTTTTTTCGATTCATTTTACTGGTTTGGCAAATTTATATCAGTCAGAAAGATTTCGGATGGAATTAGAAGGTAAATTTACTCGTTCTCGGATAATTTACGTATCTATGACTGACTCAGTGTTCGTCCCTTTTTCACCAAATGATGGAAATTTCCTAGCGGAAATGCATCGGAATTTCCAAATGGCCTACTAAGCGGTGCCCATTCGTGGGATTGCTTTCCGGCTTTAAATTTAATACCACAATATTTAATAGTGTTTTCAAAATGTTGCCTGTAAATAAATTTACAGAAGCTTTTAAGAACATACTCTAGAACACGCTCTAGTGTGTCTGTGTGTGTCACTACATACACACACAAATAATTACACACTCTAGAGTGTGTAGCTATTTGTATCGAATATATTAGTTTAAAAGGTTGATTTTCGTTAAAATTGATTGAGGTACTTTAGTTTATTTTTCAATTTATGATATTATAATATATCGTGATAGTTTTTTGAATAATGAATGCATGAAATAGAAAGAACAGATCTTCCTTATAATTGTAAAAAAAAACAAATTTATTAAAGAGATTCCTCATTTCTTATAATCCCTTCTCTTTTGATCCTTTTGATTTTAAGCAATGACAGCTTAATTTTTGGACGTTTTTTGTGTTTGTTTATTTATTTTAACAGTAATTAGTTAAATAATTTTAAATATTCATTCAACCATTACCATTATTTTGTTTGAACTTAAGATTTTAGAGTTTGTTTATCATTTATTTTAAATAAGTTTAATGCCCGTTAAAAATAAGATGGCAATATATATATGGAGTGTATATTGTTTTTATTATAAATATGTATGTATGAGAAATACATATATTATGTGTGCATAAGTTTTTACATAATTTATTTAAATGTTGGGTTTTTAATTTTATTTTTTTTATAATATATTAACCTATGTTTAATGTTTTAAGCGCCTCTTTATATGGTATTTTGTTGTACGAGCTTACTGGCCGATAATGCTTATAGAATGAATTATCCTTAAGTAGTACCATTTCGGGCAATGAAGACAAAATAAATAATAAATAAATATTACGTCGTATTTATTCGTTATTTGTATTATTTATCCTTAAAGAGTCCCAAGATGCGCATCAAATAAATAAAAACTTAAGTTAATATAAGAGTGTAAATGTTATTAAGGTGTAATGAATATAACTAATTAATTTTGGTTCTCGAGATCGAGATTTAATTCATTGAAGAACCTATCCCTAACATGAAAGAAGGCTGATTAACTGTGTTTTTAGTTTTAATTTTAATGACCAAATCAATTTCAACCTTAATATATAAAAAAAAAATACTCCGTTGTCAAAATACTCTTTGTAAACATATTTTTAATTATTTTCTTTTTTAAATTAAATATAGAATGAAAAATAAAGAGATATGAGCCTGCGAACTCTATGAACCCGCTGTTCTACCAATGGAACTACTGTTTCGCTGCCAGATTCGATGAATTAAGTTTTCCATACATATTCATCTTTATTGGGATGGTAGTGACTTTTATTTGATATTTTCAAAAATCCTGAACAATATTTTAAATTTGCAGTATAGATTAACATTAAAAAGATTCCACGACATTAATGTTTGTTCATATTTATAGCCATGTCAAGCTATTTTTAATAAATAAACAATTACAAATAAGTATATACGGTCAGGGAATCGAACCTGCGACCTCTTGGCAGCCGTCTTGCATATCTTTCATATATACTACTTAGATATAAGTCATAATAATAGTCATACTTATTGAATTCTTTCGTCTGTCTGTCAGTGAGGAGAGCAAATATTAAATCAAGATTTATAAACAATATAAAGTAAATCTTGACATAAATGAAACATCCATACTATAAACGATTTACAAAATATTTTAAAAGCTTAAACATTTTTCATACTAAAATTAAATATTTTGAGCGCTACGATTTGTTGTTTGTAAGTTAGATAATGTTTTATAACCACTTTAATAAATAACAAATACTAGCCATTATAAAAAAAAATCTTGAATATTGTAGACTACTTGTCTACATGTAATATTTAGGTTACTAAGAAATAATAATCTTAGCTTCATACCTCCTGAAGTACTAAAGTCAAATAAAACATAAAAAATATTGGAAGTTCGTTTTACTATATTTTATTATTGAACCTCAATTCATGTACAAATTGGCTGGCGATGTAAAAATCTTAATCCAATTCCAATTGAAGGAGTTATATATATTTCATTTTGTTGCAATTTAGTCACGAGCGAGGTTGTGGAGCACCCTTACAGTATAATTTCGTACAAATAAGGTCAATACAGGTTGCAATATAAATCCAGAAACTGGCTAACCTGACTCCAGACTTCATTAATTGAATAGAGACGTCGGCTGCTCGCCTCTATCTGGTCTTAATCACTCTTGAAAAGACTCTATAGGATACCTATATAATCTGGAGAGCATTGCTAATACAGTGTACACTGAACCGCACTTTGAAGCGTCACTCATTATTACTGACTCTTTAGTAAAAGGTATTTAAGAATGGAAACAGTTTTCCTATAATTTAATTATAGATAATAAGAAAGATTATGATATAAGATATGTTTCGTCTGTGCTCTGTAAGTTTTTTTGGTAATGTTCCATACTTATTAAGATTTTGTGTTTTTTAAAGTTTTATATATGCAGTATTTATATAAATTATACTTGTATATTCTGTGTAAGATATGTTAACTTTAACTTAAGTAAATTGGCTATTAAAACTTGACAAGTTGAAATTAGTTCTAGCAGCGGAACTTTATTTCTTCTTACATTTATATTTAGTAGTAATTTTCCTAACGTCTATGCTGATAAGGTCCTGATAGAAAATATATTTAAATATTTGAGCATTGTATAAGCAAATAGAAAATAATAATTACGTACGTTGTCCTTTGGAAGTTGACCCCTAGGTCAACTAATCGCAAATCGGGAAGATTCTTTGTCACAGATTGTTATTTATATACTTTGTTTATGTTATTTCTTAGTTTTTTTAATTGATTCTGAGACGATTAATGAATTACTTTCTAATACGATTCCCATTTTTCGTAAGACGATTTTAAACAAAACGTATAAATATTTTCTTATCTTTATAAATGACAAAATGATAGCGACCATGCGTATGAATAATTTGCAAAATGTAGAGCGTTTATATGAAACTCATTTAATTATAAAATAACAATAGCAAGCAAAATCGAAACTCAAACACGAGGTACCTCATATCAGTGAAAGCAATTACATTCGCCATAAGTGTACGTACACATTCGCAATTAGCGAATGGTCCAAAAACGTGCAAATCGTTAACCGCTGCCGTCGAGGGCCGTGTCTCTGCATATTCATGGCCTGCTTATAATATTTTAATGCGGGCCCCTTCGTTCACATCCACGATATTCTACTAATGTCAAATTTCTTTTAAAAATATATTTACCATATTGTTATTCGATGAACGTATTCTGTTTATATATTTATTTTATTTTGCATTTAAATGTTTCATTCAAATTGAATCATCTTGAATTTCTTAAGGGTAATTAATTATATATTTAAGAAAAAACGGTTGTTGTAAAAGAACAAGATCTGGATTGTGTTATATTTCATAATTTCCTATTCTTTGCTCCCTGTTATCGGGAATTTCTTCCGCTCTCACCCTCTTCCTTCCTCGAATCCACTTTTAGGGGTATTTATGTATAAGGGATCCGTAATTGGTACTATTAGGAAATGTTATAATGTTAAAATTCACATTTCGGAAAGTGGCCTTATTATCGATTCAGGTCCTCGCATCCAGGCCATTGAATTTCGAAAGTTACGCAGTGATCGTTGACCTTTAGTACTCCGATTTGTGACGAAGGCAAAAGACAATCAAATTATAGCCGGGTTTAATTTTGAGTGGCGTCATCGTGTCTTCTCTTGTCGATAGCGATTTAAATGAAGCTTGCGAGAATTTTCAATTAGCGAAGACATTGAGCGATGGTTGACAATTGTCTCTTGCGGCGTCTCTACCGATCCCATCCATCTATCTACATTTGAGTAACTGAGTGAAAAAGCAATGAGCCGTAGTATTGCCTCTTTGCGCATAAATTACAAGACAGATTCGACACATTTTTAAAATGCTTCTGCAAACGACTGCATTTGGTATATGTATACTATTATTCAAATAAAGAAAAACAGAAAATATATTTAAAATACTTATTTATGAACAAATATATTTTTTATATACTTAAAATATGAGTATAAATAAGCCGTTGGTTACACATAAATTGTATGAGAAAGGTATTTATTATTATTCATACAACCAAATAATTATAAAATAAAATTAAAGATCCTGTAAGCAGTTTTTTATGTAACATAGTAGATATTTTATATAAAGAAATGCAATACAAATAAAATGTTTCTCAGATATATCATATTTGTGATATTGCAATGCGTAGCGCTACGTGCTCTACGAAAACATTCCTACCCGTCGTAGCGTACATGTTCTTATATTAATAGGTAAAAACAGTATTATATCACACATTGCAAAACAAAATTATTGCATATTTTTCAGCTGAAATAAATTGTAATTAATCTTACTAACTCATATTAAATATTTTTTTATATCGATAAGTATTTTTACAATATCATCAATATAGTAAAAAAGTCGAAAATATTATTGAAAACAGAATTCTTTAGTTAGCTCCTACACAACTTTTTATAACACTGTTCAAAGTAAAGAAACCAAACTTATTTTAAGTAATATTACCAAGACATTTTGATATCATTATCATATTATTTTTTTAGAGTTTTAAATAAATTAGTTTGCCCAGAAATATTCAAATACTTGATTTTTTAGATTTGTGAATTGAGTGATTCCTGTTAATTCTTACCAAAAAGTCAGGCATGAAAAATATATGTTTTATATAACTTTAAATAAATTCTGATGAATGAATATATTAATTTAATTTATAATAATGGACAGGACTTATAATAAAAAATATTTTTGCAAATTTAATATTATCTTATTTCAATATTCCAAACTGCCAGATCTGTTATCATTGAATTGACCTTTTTAATACAAAGATATTGTATCTTTACAAAGGTATTAAATACAAAATGTTATAAGTTTCTTATTACTTTTTTTTAAGCTCCTTAGAAGTCTGATTACATAAAACTGAATAAGTAATTAAACATCTTTTATTAGATTAGAAATGTAAGTTTTAAAATAAATAAATAATGAAATAATAAACGATTGAGCAGGGATTCGAAGTCACGACCCCTGGGAAAGCGTCCCAGCGCTTGGCTATTGATAGTCGTCTTTATCGGGACGGTGATGATAGCTTTTAGACCTCTTTCGAATATCTTATTTTTTTTTATTTTTGAAATAAATATTAAAATTGAAAAGATACCGCAACCTAAATTATAATTTTTAATTATAAAATTGTCTATCACACTTTTTATCGATGTTGGCTTTTTAAATATTGGATACAATGCCAAAAATAGGAACGTTAATATTGAGTTAGCACGAGATAAGCTATACATGAAAATTCACACACACACAGATCGACCGTTTATTATTGCTATAAACTGGAGAGTCCACACACACTCAATTGATGTTCGGACGTGTAAATAGTCCCCTTCGCATCAGGACTTAATTTGCGACCAGTCCATATACATACATATATTAGACACGTTATTAACACACGTGAAGTCATGAGTCCAACGCCCTTTATACATCATAAACATAAAGCTAACAGACTCTATAATCATTTCTATTTAACATTCGCCTTTGATATTTCATAAGCTTTCGACGCAATTACTTTTAACAATGTTACTTGTATATAATTATCACTAAAATTCAATATTTAGTTTAAAATTGACAATTTCTCGAAGAGATTATTTAATTATAATTTGGAATATTCTTAATATTAACACTTAAGTCACAAGTTTTCGAAATATTACTAGTGGTAGAGACAACTCCAGCCTTCAGTTTTACGTACTTTAATTCATTTCGTTTGTATTAGAAACTTGATTTAAGTAATATAAAATTAAATCAAATGTATTATAAATAATTCAAACAACATTTTTAATTTAGAACACAGGCTTAGTATTGTTCAATATGTAATATCACGTAAGCGAGTTTTAAGCCAACGAGAATATGAAACGATTCCACCTTTATTATTTCATTAATCACGCCAAAATGTTTGTATAAAAACGCCCTACATGGGATTTTTTTAGACCAGTTGCTATGATACAACTTGGATACGGTTTCCAAGTATGAGCTATCAGAAATTGAGGTATTATACTTGAGAATTATTAGCCATGACAACCGACGTGAGTCCCCTCAACAACTTTTACAAAACACCCGTTTAACGACGTCTGATCATCTATACAGCGCAGTCTATAATCTTTCGTTTTTACCGACTGTACGTGGGGCCACGAAATGTGTGGAAAGTTTATTATAAATATTTTATTACAATTAAGGGTTCTGCTTTGACGTTTTAGTACTTTAAGGCTAAGCGTATAATATCTAAGCTTACAAACTTAAACGATTTATATTACTTAAGAATAAATTATTAAATTATATTTTAAAATTGTTCTTTTATTGTTGATTTTATCGTTTTGCTTTATTTCATATTGATAAAGTATTTTTAATGTATAATGTATGTAGTTTATTTATTATGTTTCTATTGGTCTTAAATAATTGTATTGTATAACAAAATATTTAGTCTATATTTCTGCTGATCAAACAAAACATTTCACATATATCTACATTAAATTATTTACCGTAATTACTAGTAAAATTAAGCAATATTTATTTTCCACAAATTTTTAATCTCTAAAACTCTAAAGTAATGGCTGCGGAATAAACTCATAACTTTCAACATCTCCCTAAATTTGCAAGTCGCATAATGCAGGGGCGCGTCACGCCCAAATAGATGACGGGATTATTTTTGTGTTTGACATAATCATAGTGACAAATTTCTCTTTAGAACTGTCATATTTGACATTTTCATGTATAGTAAACACAGGGAGAAAATTGTACCACAAAAGTACGCTTTATTATTATTTATATTTCACTGCAGTACAAAATACTGTCGTCCATTTATATCTGTCAGTTCATATTTAATATGGTTTTATTGCATTTAACTTTTAAATTAATTAGTTCAACGTAATTATATATGAAAGTCAGAACTGACGTTGCGTAATGTTGAAGCTTATAATTAGTTTCTATACTTACTTTTAATAGAGTAAAAGCAACAATACTGACTTACTAGCCTTGTAATTTGTAACATAACCGTATAATCAGAAATTAATTTAATATATCTCCATTGTCATGGGCTTAAACTGTAGTGAAAATAACAGATGTTGTAGCCATTGTCGCATATTGCGTCAGAAAATATCAAAAGTAGGATGATTCTTTGGTACATAAGCGTATTGTACAGTGAATGTACGTGTGACCGCACCGCCCCAACGATGGGGGGATTACGGAGCAAAGTACACACTTATCTCATGATGGGTCATTGTTGAACTGTGAACATACAACAACTTGCACCTGGGTCAGCTATTATACAGCTGGAGAGCTGTCAGATGTGACAATTATCATAGTTTATATTAAAGTTCCTCAATTATATTATGTTTTTGGATGATTCGTCGATTAACGTTTGTATTACTCTGTGCTATGCATTTTTTAATTTTGCCAACATTAATAGTATTAATAAAATATGCTTCAAAATTCAATAGAGACTTATTTTAAGAAAATTATCTTATTATATTATTTATACATAATTGCTACCTTACGACGAAATTGCCTTCAGGAAATATAAAGATTTGAAAAATTACAGACTCGTCATGTTCATATTTATTTAAAAAGGATAAACAAAAAAAAAGTAAATAAGAGGGAAATAGAAATACTCATCAAAATCTTAAATAATTTAAACCAGAATACACCTAAAAGTTAAGATGCTATTAAAAGTAATTTCAAAGCATGACAGGTACGTATCATCGAATATTTGGGTAGGAAAATGTGGAATTACCCCGCCTCTTTATCTTCAAAGAGATGTCACTCCCAACTGCGGGTCTCGGCCAGTTCCAGAGTTTCAGCTCCGCAGGAGACCGATCTTATTAAATATGGCTGATGTTTATCGTTATAATAATTATACGCTTTAAAGATAACGTGGACCACAGAGTTGATTGGATGTGACGGAGTGCCATTATTTATATTATATGATATGATATGATTTGTTTGTATGTATGTTTTATGTATGGTTAATGCAAATAGTAGTCATAACTCCATAATATTTCACAGAAACAATATTGTTTTATGATGTAACGCCAATTTGAAGAAATATTTATACATAAATAATAAAAAAGGAAATGTATTAAATATACATAAACTGGTTTAATCCAAATTTCCTTCCTATAAATAACATTACTTAGTATAAAAGTCATTTCGAGAGAAACATTTAAAATAAAAATATCAAAATTTATGAAAACACTATTGCTGAAGAAATAATTATTTCAGTGACATCGTTTTTTAAAACATATTTTTGTTTGTCAAATTTTTTTAATCAACTTTTTTATGTTTTTATTTCAATGTTCATGAAAGCTGAAAATCAAGAGCAAAGACAATAATAAAAATGTGATAAAAAATATCGTTTGAAGAAAAAGAACATCACCCATATAAATCTTTTGAGAAATATAAAATGTATGCATTCATTAAGGTCAGTTATATTGCTAAAAGCTCAGTCTTTGTCCTGAAGCGTGCAGATTTTAGAAGCTTTTCAAAACCGGTTTAGAAATACGTTAGAAATAACCGACATCACAACGTTGCCATGTCACGAACAGGGACCCTCAAAAATTGCACCTCAAAGGGCACACACGCCAACTCAAAATGGATTCCATTTAAAACAACCTTTGAGCTACCTATTTTGGTGGAATTGCTTTTCGTTCAAGCGATGAGTGAATAGTAAACCAATTATTATATCAGAACATTTAACGCTAAGAGATATAACATCTAAGTTATCTTTCAGACATTTAATAAACGAGGGAATAGTTTTTGCTATGACAACTTAAGCAATCTCAGTAATTAACCAGGACAAACTACCGACGTCAAAAACTGCTTTGAGCGAGACAGCTCAGAGTTTTGTAAATTAATTCGGTGGTTTCGAGCTATTACACAAACTGTCAGCGCAGGTGCCACGCTCCTACTTCACAGATTTGCATTTGAAAATACTCCTACTAATTTAACTTCTCTGTTTGCTAAGTCAAACTAAACAACACCAGTAGTTTCCAGCTCGCGGAAGTCGAACTCAGTTAGCGGATATCTTTACAATAGTTATGATATTCTTGTGGCTCAATTTAGTATTGAATGAGTTCATTACCTCGCATGCGTGTTTTTAATATCATACGCACAGACGATGGACAAATTAAAGCCATTGTGTTAGAGGGATTATGTAGCGAATTCCATTTATATGTAAAATAGTGACAATCGCAACCAGCCGGCCACGTGCCAGCGCCTCGACGCAAATGTCTCCTGATAATTTGACGCACCCGAAATTTGAATGAAAATAAACATGTGTTATCAAAGGTTCACAACGAGCCAGAAATCATTATTATTAAAAGTTATTTTCTGATAAAATTTTATCTACACAAGCACTGTAATATACTATTTAAATATCATAAATAAGTTTTATGTATAAACGCAAGTTTTTTACATAATATTCAGAATAAAATTATATTAGAACTTTTGAAATCAGCTCTCTCTTGATAAGAATAAAGTTTTCCTAGCTATGATCTAGAGCCTTCGAAACCCACTTGGAACCTTCGTGAACGTTGGCTTTAGCGGTCAAGTGCGCCTCTTCTTTGCAAGACTTTTTCATTCACGCTTATACTATAGAAATAGATAGACTGTTATTTTCAAGTACACTATGATACCTAGCTTATGAGTTGCGGTGCAAGAATATATTAGCCTCGTATTTAAATCCTTTAGAAATACTATTCTGAAATTCTGAAGTGCAAAATTAGAGTTGTGAATTTACTTTCATAAAAGTTAAAAGACTCAAACGGGAAAGCATTGCATATTCAGTGCTCTCGGTATTTCCCGCTGCCAGGGCAGGGCTACTTACACGTACGATTACAATGAAAATCTCGCCATTAATAACAGTGCTTCATATTATATAGTATAAAATTCACATTTTAAATCAGAATTGATTTAAAGAAATGAAATGAATTATATATATTTTTTAAATTTCATTAACTTTAATTCTAAATTACTTTAGCGTTTAAACCATATCAAATATGTATTTTAGACAAATCATATGTTCAATTGAGTTGAAAATTAATTTTACAGATGTAGAATAACCTTATTTATAAGCTAAATACCATAATAACGTCAGTCTATAGTTAAATGTCACGTATTATCATTCGCAGATGAAAACAGTACAATCCAGATAATAAAACTCCAGCGACAGTGCACCCACTTCGCAAATTGCGGTTTTCAGTCATACATTGTAGCCGTAGTACCCAAATCACTTTGCCTCTTGCTTCGCGTTCGTTAGCCGCTTGTTTCTGCTCACACGTACATATTTACATTTCAATGCGTCTGCCGCTGAATTTAGTCATGTATTGGCTAGAACACTGTGGCTTCTGCGAGGAAGAACAATTGAAATATCAGGCCTAACATGAATATACATTTATGATGGAATATAATTATTTGTATCATTCGATTGCCTGTCTTGACAATGTTGGAGCGTTTGGTTTATTAGCCTTTCATGACTTGCATTAATCTTGTTTTGATTTTGATTGATAACTCTAGATTGTACTGAATATTTTTGCTAAAATATTTAAGTAAAAAAACAGTTGGGTATATATTTAACATTAAATTAATAAATAATTAAAAATTCATCGACTAGCTTAGCATAGGCTAGATTCCGAACCTGCGACCTCAGGGAAAGTTCACGCGCGTCGCGTCGCTTGCCAATGTAGCTACTGAGATGAATGTATATTCATTAGTTTTTTTTATTCTAAACATATTTAGTATTTAAATTGGCGTAAATGGCTAAAAATCATGCAATTTAAAGTATTTTTGTATATTTATTCATACATATGTTGTACATACTATCTAAATAACTAAAAATTGTATTTTTTTTATGTCAGTTAAAAACTTCCTATAACAACGATCGCCAGTACTCAGAAGTTAATTTAGTTTTTGTTAAAAATAACAAAATATTTCATAGTTCACCTGCTTGTTTTTTACTATTTAAGCACTCAACGCCAAATACAAAACAAACTGCCACTGGCACAATTTTTAGTCTATACACATTTTATAACAGAAAAAAAAAAAAAACGTTTAAAATATAACTAAGCGATTCCCTGATAAATAACAGTAAAAAATATATTCAAGCTTACAAAGCTGTTATTGAATATTCATTGAGAGAGATCAATTTGCTTATCCAGACGGTTTGCAACAAATTACCGCCATCGTATACGATGGATTATGTAAAACGAGGCCCATTTGTATGTAAACTAATGGTGGTGTCGGAATACCGTGTTACGCCGGCGACAAAGACATTTTTACATCATTTTTATACTCTAGATTAAAAGCTAGGTGTCTACGCTTCACGGGTGCGATAAAATACAATTTTATTTTTATATCCTCTTAAATTATAATTAATTAATACTATTAAATATAAAAACTAATCAAGAATAAATGATTCAACAATACGAGCAGGACTCGAACCCATGATTGTGGGAATCCATCCCCGTCGCTCTGTCAACTGAGCTATCGTGCTCTCGCCAGCTTTGATGAGTTTAACGTTCCCTGTATAATCCTTTGCGTAACATTGTTATTGTATACAGAAGAGAAAACAAGCTTAAAGCTTGAAAATTACGAGCAAACAAAAATAGATGTGATATTCTAGCGGTCATTTAATATCTAGGAAAACGGAAGTTACTCCAATAGAGATTATGAAGGTAGAGCAAAGCACGCCATAACTGTTTTGAGCGCTATTTTAATAAGACCTCTGTGACGGATAGACAATAATAGAGTATAGATAGAAAATTCGTAATAATAAAGGCCCTTTTGTTTTATATTTCGTGTGAATTAATCTACAAAACTGACATGATCTAATGATTCTTCAGATGATAGTTATATAGATCAGATATACTAAAATATATATAGTTTTATTATATTTAAGATGAGAACTTGATGAGACTTTTTGCTTTATCCTGTAAAGCAAAAAGTCTAACAAAAAACTTACAGTCAACAGCGGTATTTGGAATAATAGTATTTCTGCAGTCCAAGCAGGTGTATGAAAAAGATGACCTGGATTTTAACAAGGAACGGAATCACGGACAACAGCTAGTTCAGGAATAAAAACTAAAACATTTAAACATACGAGATATAACATTATATTACACAAATAAAATTACAATTACGATGTTAAAAAGTGAATACGTTTACAATTAAATTCGCATAATTACACAGAAAGATATAGAATCCATTGAATGGCAGCCACTCTGTCTGCTGTGAGTGAGGCTGTCATATCTGTGAGTTAAAGCGCATGAAAGGATGAATCCAGCGGGTTCTCTGAATGGAGTCTCTATCTGTCTGTATGAACACTGAACATGTCGCCTGTCGACTCCGCCATTTGCTAACAACGGGATTGTTTTAGTTCGTATTAATATAGTTTGTGTTACTTCAAACATTATCAAGAAGAGTTGTGGCTTACTTTGTGTTGTGTGTGTGTTTGTGTGTGTGTGTGTGTGTGTGGCTTACTTTGTGGTTCCGTATCCAAAAATATTATTTATTATTACTGATAATACACATATTATGTGTATAATATTTGTATTCATATGTTTTGTTAATAAGATAGACAATAATTGAAATTGTATCGAAAAATTATACAAACAAATGTATGTTGATAAATTATTGACATTGACTGGAATATTATTATTGATAGATTATTATTTTCAGCATTCATTACCATAACAATTGAACTTTTCTATAAAAACATATTTATTGTAGAAATTTATATTCCTGAAATTTAGTACCTGTCTATTGTTATAAGAAAATTAAAAGCTCTTCAACGTATTAAAGAAATAATATAATCGAAACGTCTTTTTTATTTATAACCGATATTCGTCTCTTTGACAAATTGTTGAATGTTACAAATAAGAAATATTATTATTATTATTATCAATTACAAAACATACTTTAGACACATTTCCACTCAAAGTACCATTAGTAAGTTAGTAAAATCAAAAAGCAACAATTCTTGAAAGAGGCGTCCTTATCGCGACCATTTTCTTAGACCTTGCGTGTGTCAAACATATTCTGTTACACCGTGCCTTTTCAGAGAAACCTTAATGGACACTTGTAAGACCAAGTCTTTTTCAACCACCTTCTGACACCCTATACTGTAAATGAAAGCTTTTTACTTCGCCATATCAGAAAATGATGTTACTGATTGACATGGAACATTATACCTTTGCTTACTTATGGCTAATGGGATAGTGTGAAATTACATATTATTTACATATATTTGTCACGTTTTTTTGGTGTTATTTATATTAAAAATCTGGTAAACAATAGTATAAAAATAAAACTTAAACAATTAACTCATATATATTTGAATTAAAGTAAACTAAACAATAATAAGTAATTAATTATTAAATATAGTCATTGAGATATAAAATCACTTCAAAGAAAACTTAAAAAGAAACCAAATAATCAACGGTGAAAAATTTTTCAAAGCTTCGAAATATGATATCCGTTAAGTTGACTGTGTTTTTAAATCGTCTCGTGCCATTGATGGTGAAAGCCCTGGATGCAATTAGAGAAATGAATCGCGTGATCTGTGCCTTTATCTCTCATCCTAATTTATAGTAATAACCGCAAACTGGGAATATAATAGACGCGGAACCATTTCGCGGAAGTACGGAATTCTTTGTTGCAGTTCCTTTGATCGCTAAAAGGGAATCGTACATTTTTCATCAGATGCATTTGGAGGTAATTTTATAAGTGATCTTACTTCGATCGAAAGATCTCTCAACCACATCTAACTGGTTTACACTGAGTTTTACCTTTTATCACCATTCGTAGTACATTTCCGTGTACCATTCCCGCCGGAAACAGGCTTTCAGTGTTTACCTGAAACAGACGGAAAATTCTGTCATCTCGCTATAGTATCCTTTTATCACTAAATATTATGATTTTGCCTTTTACTGTTCCAAGAGAAAATATGTATTTTTTGCTTTTTAATGTAGCGTTTACACCAAAATACAAAAATAAACACATTGTATTCCTCTTACATGAAAAAACATTAAAAAATCAAATATATATTGTAAAACTATTGCACATATTTTTAATAAATGTTTGTATGTCAAAAATATTTACCAAATATTTGAAATATTTTCATGAAATACAATAATACTTTACCGTTAGAACAAACATTTTAAATTAATTTCGGTTGTGACTTTTTTTATGTTAATCTATACTTAATAGCAAAAAACATTATTTATAACATGTACATGTAAAATGCTAAATTCATCAAGGGAGGTAGCAATGTTAGCTCAATTGTTAAAGTAACGGAACGGTGTCCCAGAAGTCTAGGGTTCGAATCCCTGATCGTAACGATAAGTTCTTTATTTAAACAAAAATAGAATAGCTTGATACATTATTTATACATGTATAATACAATCAAAACCTTACTATTACATTGTGTACAGTAAACAGAAATTTAATATGTAAAGGAAATATAAAGAATATATGAAATCGAAATCGCTTGGTTAGTCAAACCAAGTAGCAGACTGTTCGCGTCTAGCAACTCGGTTATATTACATTTTATCATATTGATATATGATTTATGAAATATCTCGAGAAGAAAATTATCCAACGCGTATCCCGGATGTGATAGAATGTGATACAATGTGATTGCCTTATCTCCCCCTTATTTTGGTCTTTACATGTTATTATCGTATTGAAAACCAAATCGTAAGGATATTGCTTTCGTTTCTTCCCATAACGCCGCTGATACAGTGGAGGCGGATGTTTTGATTTGTTATATTATTTTATTTCTATATTATGTGATCCTTTGTTTTTTATACAATAATGTTATCCTAATTGTTTTTAGAGAAAATATTGATTCTAAGGTCAATTGAAGTTGTTTTAATATTTACAATTACCTTCAATTCATATCAATATTTAAAAAGCAAATAAATGAATTGTAGATTGAAACGATGTTCTTTTTAGATTTTTTTTAGAAACTAAATTAAAAAGCAAAATACAAATGAACTTCTTAATTTTTTAACAGTCATGGTCTCGTTTCAATAAATATATATTAAAACACGCCAAGACAAGCCATAAATCTACGAAAATAATTTTAAAATTAATGAACAATATAATTGGGCACACCGTCAATTATTCACATCAACCAAAATTAAAATTGCAGACAAAGCAGAGGGAGTCTCGTCATAGCGTGTGATTTGATGCCTCTGTATGAAAATTAATTTTAATCCGAGGGTGCAAATAAGATAGGATTTCACCCTTGCTTATCTTTGGTTACGTAAGGAGTTTCTCGTTGCTTACAGCGGTTGCTAGCGCTGAAATACTGAACCAAAATGTTTTAAAGTACATAAATCTAACGTGACATAATATTATAAAAGCTTACAACTTGCTAAAATTATATTTATAGTATAAGAATACATAATAAAATAACAACAAACTCTATAATTTGAACAAAATATACCTCAAACAAAAACTCATTACATTTTTTTTGTTAAATTGTAACAAACGTGAGAAGAATTTTGCCGCAATAAAAGATTTCGAACAAATATTCCAAAGCCGTAAGCTCTCATGTTATTCAAACTAATAAGTTGAAGATAAGGGAATCAATATCAATAAGATATTGTTAAGAAGATTATTATTCAGAGGTTGCTTCGTTTTAATAAGAAAACGTGTATCTTACGCGGTGTTAGATATTCCTGTGTGCGGTGTTGGATATTCCTGTAATGGTTCGAAATCACAATATCTCGTTATATGAAAGAGAAACAAAGGAATTCAGGCGTGATAGGAATATCAAAAAGCCACGGATCTATTAGCATACGTCAGCACACATTTCAATCTAAATAAAGATAAAATTATGAATAATTTTATACTGCATATTGAAAGTGAATATTTAAAATGTTTTTGGCGGATTTACATGCCTAAATTTAGAAAATATAATGATAGAAATTTGTATACATATTTTATATATATATATATATATATATGTATATATATATATATATATATGTATATATATTCTAATGATTGCCAGGTATTTTAGTAGTAATAGTTTTACATATATTATTTAATGTATTTGGTATAAAAAGAAATCTGGATAAGTTAAAAATGTAAAAATAATATGTGTTAGTTTTTATAATATGCCCTCCACCAACCACGCTAAGCAGCGCAATGGACTGTTTCAAATCCTTCCCAAAACTTTAAAGGCAGCCTTGGCCTTCCATTATTGGTTAATTTCAAGATATATAGCATGCAATTTCATTTAATCGATTTATCGAACTAATTTACACATAAGTAATGTATCAACAAAAGTTGCAAGTCATATTAAAATTTAATTCAATAGGAAGGTTAACAATGAAGCAAAAAATGGTTGAAAGAATTCTTACGTTTCAATATTAATTCTATTACAAAAGCGAACGTCACGCGAACCGAGCCTGTATTCTCCTTAACCTAATTCTGGCATTCATTCCGCCAGTTCACTCGTAAAATTTTAATGGCTGTTGGAAATACGCCTTAATGTTAGAACCAAGGGATCACCTATAGTAGTATGACTTGCTTCTTCCATCTCTGTGTCAGCTAATTAATCAAATTTACTACAATACTATGTAGATCGAAGGGAACAAAGGAGGTTATATAGATAGAACTTTTTAAATTAGTTTTTTTACAACACAAACTTACAAACTTGTCTTAATTCATGTATTATTATAATATTTCTTCCTAATTCAAACAACTCAAATAATATTAAATTAGATGTACACACACTGACTGAATCGATATAGTCACCCCTTGTTTTGAAAGCCATTGTTTTTGTGGTCCATCCTTTGTCATTAAAAAAATATGACGACGAGACCTACATATTTTTAAACGACAGCAGAAATATTCTACGCTCCAATTTCTATTATTTCAAGAAAAAAGGGGCTTGCTTTATTGGGATTGTTTTTTATACATATATAAAAAAAAATATTTTTGCGATCATTAGTGTTTTTTCAACTCTATCTTTATATTCATTTTTAAGTCAGGCTGTTAAAAACATATGTACAACGATCATCCTTCTGGGCCATTGCATTATAAAATTTAAGCGACGATATTCGACCCGTAAAAATAGCAAGTAAGAATCTCCACCAATCAGAGAGGTCAACTGGCTCACTAACAACATTTTTACAACATAAGATTAGTACGCAAGTTGACCTAGCGGGACTTAAATTGGATAATGAGATGAGCCCATTCCTTACACCTGCTAGTTTTTTTTTACATACCTTTCTCTCTTATACAAAAACACACTGCAAGGATTCTAAATTCTCGAGCGCAGAGGTTTCATGGTTACCGCTGATGTCTATTTGCAAATAGAAGGCTTCATAACAAAACCAAACCTGGAAAACATCAAAGAGTGTGAAACTCTTCCAGGTCAGTGCTATTATAGCCCTTTATCTGTGTTGGTTTCTCCTAAAATACTTACAACCTCATCTTTCAGAGACGTGGCACAACATTAATTCCATTTAATATAAACAATAATTAAATACTATCTCGAAATTATATTAAATGTTTGTTGCATTGGATTATAAGGTATCGTACCAACGGAACTGTTAAATCTGTATCAGGAAATATTTAATGATAAGAGGATTATTAGGTTTAAAACACAATCCAATATGAAGATGGAAGTGGTGAAATAAAAAGTTCTAAATCTTTGGGCCTTGAACTTTTTTTTTCACAAGATGCTTGATGCTGACTGAGTTGTAGTATGAATTTGGGTAACACAGAAAAAGTCTGGTTGGAGACTGCCGTTAATGATATCACCATATTTTAAATAACCTTTTTAAAATCTAACGATTTATTAGATCGTAACAGTGAGACGCCACAAGATAGCTTGTACATTCAACCGCGATGCTCCAACGACAATGACAACTATACAGACAGTCTTTGGTTTTCCAAGCTAATGAATCCGAATTTGCTAAATGGAGAAGGTTGAAACCTCTCCTCAGAATAATTCATTAGAGCCAGTCAACAATATCGGGCCAAGTTCAGAGAGTGTGCTCGCTAAGAATCAATCAGTTGTCCAGACCAATTCAAAACTACTCATACTCATCTCGACTACCATAGCCAGGGAAATGTACCTCACCACTAATATGGGTAGTTTCCAAACCCTATAGCGCTCATAATCCCCCTTCCCACCCCCAACTGTGGGCAAAAGCTAAAAATATAAATTCTTTGTCGATAACAGGCAAAATACCATAATTAACTTGATGAGAGGGCTGTAAAAATAGCGGACTAAATCTACGGATGACGGTGATGACCTGAGCAAGACAATATATTTTTTTTAATTTGAAGAATGAATAAGTCTGTACGTGATAAATATTTTGTTTTCGTAATCAGAAATGTACGAGGGTACTTGAGATCGATCTCAAATATATAAAACGATGGATATATCATTTATAAGTAAATATAAGTTATATTCATTGAATAAAAAAATATGTATATACTTTTTAACAAAATGGAAAAACAGATCATGCTAGAATCCGAGAGGTGATATAATTAATACACGAAAAAATCTTTAACAAGTAAATCTGCAAATAAAAACTAGTTTACTGTAAAAGGTTTACGTTCAAAGACAAAAACATAATCCATGCACGTTAATAAAGTAACACTTAAATAAATCCATTCCCCGCTCATTTCTTAATTGGATTCTCGAGTTTATTTACCGACTTATCTTCCCTCAGGAGAAGACTTTACTTTACGACAGTGAGCCTATTTACAAGAAACGTCGTTACAATTGATTCAAATAAAGAATTAATATCCTTCCCTTGAAGGGTTTTAAAAGCTAGGCTGATATAAAGCTAGACTTAATCTTAAAAGCTATACTGTATAGCGTTGGGCTTTATGACGGTAGTAATCATGGCATCGTTGTCAATTTTATGGAATACTTTCATAATGTCAAAGTAACGTCAGTCAACGGACAAAGAGCGCCAGCGATTGGTGGACATTTAACAGCTGCAATATATCTGCCGCATCCTGAACCTTACGAACCCCCGGAAGTGCCCATAAAGTGAACATTAAAACGGCGACTCTTTTTACTCTTTATTATCATTGGATGTGAACGTCGGTTCAGATTCTATCGCAATTTACCGGCGAAGGAGAAGCACGCCTGTCGGATGTTTTATCGTAAGATCGATTGTTGATGATAGGCCGGCTCCGATACATCATGACCTACGAACTTTACTAATAATTTACACATATATAACTGCATACAACTTACAATTATACATATTGTAACTGTCTTTTGAGAATGTATCTGATATAAAATATTTTGAACAGTAATTGGAGTCTGATAATATTGTTATTTTGACTTCAACGTAATGTTAATTTGGCCAACATTATTAAGTAATATGTACTTAGTGATTGCAAGGTCGTTCAGATCTAGCTATGAAAGTTTTGACTAAGTTTTAAGATCCTACCGAACGAAGGCCTCTTACTAACTATCTTCCTTAACGCCTTAGTTAAGAAGCGCCTTATGGGAACTTTGACGCTGAGATTGAGGAAGCTATTACGAGATCCGTTCGAATAGATATAAGCAGAATGTCACTTCCACGCTTGACTTTGTTGAACTGCTGACTCATAGTTCACTATGTCTTATATTATTACTAATATACAAATTAAAAAAAAATCTACGATAATTATAAACGTATAAAGTAAATTAAATAAAAATTACATTATAAGAGATTTAGAGCTATAACATAATCTTCTAGACAATATAACACTGGTGCAAATTATTTCAAGCAATCTTACAAGAATTATAGGTATTAGAGAAAAAAAGGGAAGATTAAATATTATCTCGAACAATATTTGTGCACTATACAGTTACCAGTAGAGTTGGCCATCGGATCGGGCAGTGGTTCCATCTCGTTCTATCATTACTTCCGCCTCGCTCTCAACTGGGGCAATCGATAATGGCGGCACGAGGGGGGCCCTCCGGCCGCCTCGGGCACCGCAGCGCTTCGTGCGCATCACTCGTGTGACAATCGCTCACGCTTTGCATTCTCATCGTACCTCACTCTGTTTAAGAATTTAATGTTTTACCTATTGTTATTATTGTATTATCTATAATTATTAATTAAAATTACTATTTGTCAGTCATTTTAATTAGAGTAAAAGAGTTAAGACTAAGAAAAATAAAGACAGATTGTTTTTATGTTCATCTATCTTTTAGTTAGAAGTGATTGGGCTAGATACGATAAAAAGCTTAAAGTTTATTTATTTTAGTACTGAATCTTAGAAATATTTTTATTTTTTAATTAAAGTTAAAACTATCATTGTATTCAGGTACAGATAGGTTTTTTATATATATATTTTTACAGTAATTACATTAACGTAGATGAAAATATCAAAAGGTTTCCTTCATGCGAACTACAATAAAAGAAACTTGAATCCACCGTCACATCGGACAATCAAAAGTGCCTTTTGTGGGAAGTAATTTTCTCTTCTGAATTTTGGCAAATGATATCGCTCTACAAATAAAAAAGTAAAGTCAGCAAGTAATGTTCATTGCCGCGTCTACACCTGCGCACAATCACTGCATCTATTCTAATATTTATTACTTGTGAATATCATATGCCTCTTCTTTCCCGCCTTATTCGCCGGAGCTCCTTGTGCCCCAAGGGAAGCCATTTTGAAGCAAAACTTCACACGAAGTAACGATTTCATAAAAATGACACCATAAAATAAACTATGCATGTTTTATTGGAAACGTGCGGTTAAATTACATTGTTAGCTTTATATTTATGAATAATGTTTGTTTTTATTATGGATGTGAAAATTTTATTATGTCACTGAACTTAGTGAGGCAAGTGTATGAGTAGATTTTTAAATAATTTCAAACTGGCCTATCCACGCTTTAGTAATCAAAGCAGCAACTCGTGAAATGAAATACCATAAAGAGAAACTCCAGTTTTCAATAGACACTTTTAAGTTTTCATCTTTTTTATATTCCCACAACTTTTATGTCAAACGTGACTTGCATATTCAGACTCAACTCAACAATTAAACACTTAGTATAAGTTGAGCAAATTGTATCTCGCTGCGAGTGCCCTAATGGTTATCTAAAGGTATATACAAGGTAAAAGTAGCGGCGCAAGAACAAAAGCCTTACGTAATTAGACCAACCGCGGCAATACATAAATAATTTGCCTCACGTAGCTCTTTGTTCGCGAGAACAGCCTTTTTATTTAATCTTATATAAAGAACAACACTTGGTGTGCTTTTGATGGCAGCAATCCGCAATGTTTTTATCTTTGCTAACCCAGGTGGTCCACGGTCGCTTAACTTGTATCTATTCAGCCAATAAGATACTTGGCTCAAACCCCTGAAGTGTAAGTACGTTATGGTATTTTATATTGTTATTATATTATTTATCTATCATTTTCTAGAGGTACAGGATGTATGTTTTGTGTGAATTTATTTCTTAAGTTCTAGAAAACTTGTCTCTTCTTGTAGGAAATTCAATAACAGTAAAAACATTTAATTATTTTTCATTATGGCATCTTTATAACGATATTTCATATGTTCAACTATTGTCAGGGAATTAAATGTCTATTGATATTATTACCTACTCCATATATCATGAATAACGTTTGGAATCCATGAATATAAGTCACAAACTGATAGACTCTGGGCGATCAATATTCAAATGACGGGCAGATATAATGTGCAATATGACAGACGTTGTCTTAAACTGTCAAAGAGGATGAATGAAAATATTTGCTGACTGAGATCAATACATTCATGAAGTGTCACCGGATTAAGGGATTTAATAGAATGAATGAATGAATAGTTATATTTTTATAACATAAAACCTTTTTAGAAATGTGAGTTGATAAAAGTTTGATGCGAAATAAATTATTTAATACTGATTTTAAGCTTTTTCAAAAGTATATCGAAGAAGCTTTACATGAAATGCAATAATAAAACTTTCAATGGGTCAGAGCTTACAACTGAATCCTTGCATTTTCAAAAATAATACCCTGAATTCGATATTTATTTCTGCAAATGTCTAGACCCAGTCTAGACAGTTGTGTCAGAAAATTTCTAACGAGAACATTTGATCCCTAAGGGATTCAGTTTATACTTATTTCAATTCATTGCAGACCAATTGAAAACACATTATTTATTTGCAAGTATACACAAAGCTTTATATGATTGTAATAAAAGCATTCAAGGTTAGTTTTTATTCCAATAGAAGTTACTTAAAGTTCGAAAAGCTTTTACAATAAAAAAAATAATAATATGACTTTTGAATTATTTATTTCAATTAAATTGACGGAGATAACAATAAATATTGTAATCATACATTTTACAAGCTCTATTATTATAACTCACTTAAAACATAATATGTAGAGTTACAATGTGTGTGTGTTTATGTCTGTGTGTGTGAACAATATATTATTCTTATATAAAAGAAGAAGAAACAAGTATCCTATTATGGCAGGACATATTGTTTGGGATACTTCCATGCTATTTTTATATCTTTTTAAAGCATCCTTTTTTACCATCTTCAGTATCCCTTTATTATAAGCCTTTGTAAACTGATACCGATAAAACGTAAACGTTATGGGAATTTCGTTTTTAGTAAAAAGGAAAAGAAAATTTCGGCGTCCCGCTTAATGAAACAAATTTTCTGAGCGGCAACATCTAAAACCTTAAGCCCTTTGTGCCGCTTCCCGTCCTAACCCCAGTTGACCCACGGCACTCCTTTGTGCCGCTTACAAATATTACTAATTACGATTAAAAGAACCTGAAGTTATATCCTTTATTATATTTAACTCGCGTTTGTTATCTGTTTGACTAGACTAATTAAATTAATTTTGTTTGAAAATATCTATAAACATGCTATAGCCGTCATGTCGTATACAACTTAAGCTCATTATATTTTATATAAATTTATAATGAAAAATAAACCAATTTGGGTTGAGCAGCAAACCCGCGATCTTTACGAAAACATACTGTCCGTCTATCAAACGATACGGTATTCAAATAGTTCGAATCCCTGCCTGTATCGTTTTATATTTCAATACATAATTATTTAAATAAATTTATTTTCATTGTAATTTTATATCAAGATATATTCCGTTACATGTTAGAATGAATGTTCTTTTGAAACTAAATGGCATTATAATTATTAGAATTTCGTTACTTCAATTACATTAAAAACCTACAATAAAATTGCTTCTAAAAATAAAATATTATATTTTTGAACAATATTAAATATGATTTATATGAAACCCGTTTAATTATTAACAGCACTGCGTAGAATATATTTACTAACTTCAGCTGAACTGAAACAGTCGCAAAATTAAATTTTCCACTTTCATATGCAGGCTTCATCAGGCTTTACTCCTAACTTTTAGCAACGTGACCTCCACAGCTTAAGTGTGGTTGAGGAAAAAAACAAAACAAAGTTTTATGCCCGGGCAACACCCCTCTAATAATGTCTGCTTAAGGGCGGTGGTGACATGGAGTACACATTTATGCTCCGTTAAACTGGAAAAGCTTTTTTCGTGTTAAGTGTCACCAAAACTGTTATTAGCTTGAATTGTGTTAGATAATTTCGTTGTCAGCTTTCGTTTTGACAGGCGTAATATGAACGAACTGTTATGGACTCCAAATATAGAAGATATGTAAAAGAAATGTTCTTTTTTTTAATATATATATTGTATATATTTTTATATATATATTGTACATAGTTGTGGAGACCATCTATCAATTATAAAGTATATGTTTACTTATGTTAGAGTATACCGTTCTTCCATATAAAATTATTAAAAACATTACCTAAAAAAATATTTATAAGCTAAGAACTAAAAAGTATGGAAGCAACTGTAATTAATATTACAAAAGCGTATATCATTATAAGTCGATGTGTTTATATGGGTTTGTGTGTGTGTGTATTTGTGTGTATGTGTGTGTATGTGTATGTATGTGTGTGTATCTGTGTATCTGTCAATGCGTTTATTTTAAATACATATTTTATACATATTTATAATACATAATGCATATTTAATATCATGAAAGATTAGTTTAATCTAAATTGCTATTGAAATTATTCGTTATGACCTATACTAGTAATTGAACGTCAATGTGTCTGTCAATAAACATCGGCTTCTTGACTGACATCCTTAATGGGGGGTTTGCGTGGACGGCATGGACGGAAATGGACATTTTGTATTCAGGAAACAACAGCAGTACACTTAAAGTGTCCAACAGTCATCATTTATACAATAACAAATGAATTATTAAGATTTTGAACCTACCTTTGCGTTACAAATTTCAAATTTGTCAAGTCACTCGCTTCTAAATTCTGAGGATCCATTAACTTTTGTTTAATTAAAGCACCAAAGTACTTCAGGAGTCACTCAAATTTGACTTTAAAATAGACATTTCGATTAAAACTCATAAAATCAATAAATATAAGTTTAAATAAGATTCTATTTACAGCATCTGCTTTATCTAAATAATTACAAGAAAGGAAATTTACAATGTTCAACCAGAAATTAATCGGAAAAACCATAATACATTTTTCATGAAAAGATGTGGAATATTCTCATAATTTTTAAAATATATTAATAAATTTGTATAATAAATTTGGATAATTAAGCGGCGTATAATCGTAACAGGGTTTCCGTTACAATATATCGAGGGAAGTTAATTATGGTCAACTAATTTAATTCAATATGGTATCAGTGGCAATATTAATTAGTATATTATATAATTGATTTCACTAAGTAGATGTGCAACCGCTCCCGTCTCAGCCACGCCTCACCGCAAGCCGCTAAGTAGCGCAATGCCATTTCACGGTTACAAATCTATGACGAGCGACACGTGACTCGTGCACGCATTACAGATACTCGTATAATGCGGCCATGAAACGAATCCAGATCTATTATGGTTTAGGCGTTATTAGGGGTTTATTATGCGGCTTATTAAACAAATAGTTACATAAGTCATACAATCAAGTCATTAGAAATATCTCTTGATTAATATATATGTAATGTACATAAATATTAATCAAGATATATTGCTAATGAATGAATGTTCTTTTGTATATCATTAAATTCTAAATATCTGATTGTAATAAATGTATCGACATGTACAGCCATGTTTAACTTGTTTACATATTAAATAATTAATACGGAACAAAAATTAATTGATATCACCTGCTTCCTGATATGTACTATTATATGGAATGCTAAATGCATCGAAACGGTTAGCGACACGATAGCCCAATTGTTGGAACGACGGGACGATTTCCTAGTGGTCACAACTTCAAATCATTTTTAATTATTAAAAATTCTAAAACACATATTCCCTTTAATGAGTGCGATATCTTTTCAGGGTCACAATACAAAGACGGTTCAATACTTTCGCATTTCATTATAAGCCGTGTGAAATATAGTATAAAGCATTGTAAGTGTTTAGTCGTGTGGAGCCAAGAGTGATGGGCGGCGGGAGTGAGGGGTATTAGTTCTCGCCACATTGAACGCTGTGGATCCAACTTATTAGGAGATTTGATCATGCGAATAATACTCTTTTTATATATTATATTGCCTCCGTACCCATCTATTGTGCTGAGCTCATGTGATAACGTCACAACCAACTCAAATTTAATATCTTCGAATACATTTTTGATAAGAGAAATCTTTTGCTTAAGAATCCATTTCTGTTACATATTACTTTTTTCTGATGTGCTTGCTTTTTTATTTTTTGTTTTGATTGCTTTGCTTCCAAATTATTATATCTGTTAGATTAGAAGTCATTATACAAATATTAATTAATTTAAAAGCGCTTTAAGATATTTATATTCTATATAGAGAAACTATTTATATTTGTATTACGTTAGTGTCTTTTTAGTATTTTGTCGACGTTTGGTTTATTCTGATTATGTAGATAAAGAAATCTTTGCTTTGTAGATTTATGTAAACATAGGGATGAGGTCGATGATATATGAATACGTATAGCAAGAAATATCTTCATAAAAATATATTATCCTTTTCTCTTTTTGCCAAGTTTGATATTTATTTGTTATAGAAACAATACCATAAATATGGATTCAAGTCAGGTTGTAGAATTGGCTGTATCACTAATTATTATTATTTAGTTATTTGCATTGTAATTTAGCAAATTTTTGTTAAAAAAAAGTATCTGCGTTCACGAAGTCAAACTATTTTTTTTTTCAATAAACACACGGTGCTTTTATGTAACCTCAGACTCTAGTTGCACGGCACCAAAGGGTAAGTAAATAAGTTTTAAAAACGTGGACTGTAGTAGGCGTTTCTTACGACAGCATAGCGCCTCCACAGGCAAAACTACGGTCAACAACTTGTACTATAAAATAAACAATATTGATGAAATATTTGTACGTGGAAGAAATATCCTCATCTGGTCGACTTCGGAGTACTCTTATTGGGCGTCCACCTCAAATCCAATCGACTAAAGTGCACGGTATCTTAGTACCGTCAAAGTTATTTCACTGAAACGTTTCAGTAGTTGACAGGGCTCTAGTGTGTATGTACCGTGTATCCATTGCCTAATGATGGTAAACTTTCCTATACATTTAAAAAACAAACAGTACTCGCTAAAATATTCGAACTTAGAAATTGTATTTACGTAACAAACGAAACTATTTTGATAACACCTGCTCAGTTACTATTTGTTTTTCGTAAGAACGAACAAAAGTTAAACTATAATGTGTTCTAGGAAGTAACTAATGGGTGGCAAGTTTTAGCTGTAGGTACTTAAGCGGCCAAGTCTGAAGCAAGACTACTTTCTGAGTATACATTAGTGGGTGCGGGTGCTTCCTTGGCTAAATCTTAACTATCTACTTAAGTCAGTGTCGTGGGGTGAACTCGCGGCTGAATTGAATAAGCCCCTGCCTCTCTTCACTTCCCTTTATCTGCTTTCATTACATGAGCTTCGCTCAGAATTTCGGTTCAATTACGCAGTAATTTGGAAAATCAGCGGGGCATTCTATCAGCTTCTTCTAAGTATTGTTTAAAAAACGGCAATGTTATCCATTATTTGCAATTTGTGTCTTTTGAAAGGCTTCTAATGTTTCTAACGTCTAAATATAGATGGTAATAAATTCCTATCTTCGACGTTACATAATAATTTATTATTTTGGAGGTGAATTCATATAAACTGACGTGTGAGCGAAAATTGTGTGATAAAATTTAAAGTATAAAGCCGTATGTCGTTTTGGGTAATGTGTATATTATCGTGATTTCATTCGATGCGGGCGTGTCAGTATCGTAAATGTTTTATGTTCTACGCACGTTGTCAATTTTGATGAAGGTATACTTTGCAAGTAACTGACCAATGAAACGGGATTGTATTGCTAGCTCCCTTTAAGTAATAATATAGTACACCGCGGTGTCCTCATAAAAATATGTTTAATGACCTCGTAAAGTTTCGATATGCCCGACCAACATTGCGTTAGAAATGTGTTCCCTATGAAATTGTGCTTTATATGTACCTATAAATCCAGAGTGTCATTTTATTACAGAATTCTCTATCAATACAAACGTTATGATCACATTAAATTATGTTGAATTTATATCCTTCTAGCAATTAAACTGTACTACCCTTAACTATCAACCTATTTTGAACTTAACAAACATCTTACTTCAAAAATTAAGGATAAACTTAGTTGGTTGAACTAATGGGACAAAAATGGACAAGTTATTAAAAATAATATATATTTTTATAAATAATAATGCCCACTATATTATCCCATTCATTCCTATGATTGGATTTTGAACTAGGTAATTAAATTTTGGTAGATCATACACGGCTTCATGACATCATACTCAGAAAATCTATCGCACAATAGAAGTTACACAAAGCCCGATTTTCCTATTGAATTGTCCCGAAAATTTACCCAAGCCAGCTCTCAACCCTACCCTGTTAACCGCAAGTTTCGTTATTAACAACTGAAAGTAAGAGAATAACTTTCATTTCAGTTGAAATTCAATTCTAAGTTGAAATATCTGTCTCTGCTGAAACATGCATTTCACTTTCGTCTTTGAAGTGTTCTGAAACTAAACTGTTAACATTGTCTTAAAGAGTTGAGTTTGTTTTGAAATGACTTTGGAATTCTAATCATTTTATGTGTGATATTATTATGATATTAGAATAGAGCTGTCTGATTTATTCGAAAATTACTCAATGGGTTCAATCAACCTGTACAGTCGCTTATTAAATAATATCAGATAGAAATTCTATATCTACTTACATTTACCAGCAAATTTACTTATATTAATATAAGGGGAGTTGATTTTAAGGAAAATACCAAAACATTTTATATTATTTAAAAAAAATACTTAATGCTTACTGAAACTTATTACTTAGTGCTGAAATAAGAGGTAGTAAACATTTTTTTTTATATATTTTATAGGTATTGTATCTCTCAATATTAAATAACTATTTATAAACATCAATATAGTAAACAGAAATGTAACTAACTGAAGTCATACCTAAATTCGTTTGTAAAGCATTCCCTGATATAAAAAATAATAATATTTACTATTTAAAAAAATATAAACCTCGACCATTTATCATGGAAATACATATTATGGTAAAACCAAATATTATAATAAAACATGAAAATGTTGTAATTTATCATCAATTTTAGTAATTTTCACCCACGGTCACATCCGCCCGTACTCTTTTTGACATTTAACAGTTTTTGTTATATTTATAAATTGAGATATTTAAGATAAATAAGAGTTTGTTAGAAGGAATCTTTAAAATTATGTTAGCTTGTTAATTAACAATTTGTTTTTTAATATATCTATTGTTATTATATATTATTTATAATAAATAGTTATAATTAGAACGTTAGATGGTACATAGGATTCCCTATATTATTATTATTATTAATTTTAATATCTAGACTTATACTTTTTAATATCTGTTATACTTTTGTTGTAATTTTTAACAGTTACATGAATATAACCTCCTATTGATTACTGGTTTCCTATCAAAACACTGTTGTAGCGGCCTACTTTTGTTTTTATTTTTTGATTCATCTCGTCAAGCAAAGCTTCCACGACGATTGGTTGCCTGTCTTTTATGATATCGCCATCATTCATTGCTCCTCCGACGAATCTGTCCGTCACATCGTCCTCACACTTCGTAAAATTCATTCAGATTTTTCTATGACGTGACAGTGGTACGATCTCGTGGGTAACCTTGTCATGCAGTTGTATCTTGACCCTGGTGGATCATGAAAACAGAACCAAAAGTGAATCTTTGTGCTTCGTGTAAAGTAAGGATTCGTCAGGCTTCGTCTGATACATAACCCCCGTTAGAAAATGTCGTCTTTTCTTCTTGGGCCCACCCAAAGTGGTAGTCACTAGTAGAGGATATTAGAATGGATTCGGATTTTTTTTGACTTTTTGAAATGTAGTACGGTTAGTGCCTGCACTAGAATTTTTGCTAAAATTGATACCTTTAGAGTAGTAGTAGTAAGAGTAGAGCTTTTCTCAAGCATACACCTAAGGGATTGCGATGAGAAGACAGTAGTTCTTGGGTGATAGGCTTTACCAGGTTGGGATGACAGTACCGAATATCGATAGATTATTTCTATCATTGTAAGGTTTACGTCCCCAATGAGGAGAAATTCGCCAGCACCGTTCTGCCACGTAGTAATTACTTTAGCTTCGAAATGGTTTATAAGAGCCAAGTTTAGCGGTGATAATTTTCTGACTAATACACATTCGCTTTTTGGCTTCATCGTCAATGCGCTGAGACATCTGTTCTCTTAGATCTTTGGCTGCCTAGGTGCCTTGTAACTTTAGTGTTAGCCATCATATTATCAAATGCATCCTCTTTATCTAGGAAGATGACGAGTTCAAGTTTTTATTGGCTATTTATCGTGGGATTATATAACTAGATTATAGAGACCGTCCTTCGTGCCACGTTAAATGAAACACTTTTGAGTGTGAGAAAGATGTGCCACGTTTTGAATATTTATAGCAAATTATTATACTATTATATATTTGTTTAAAATACTTAAGATAAATAATTTAAATAGGGAGAGATTGTTCGTATTTTACGTACATTATACAAACAGTAGAGTGACTGTAAACAATAAATTACACGCAAACTTTGTGAAAACTTGGTTCAATCTTCAAAGAGCCTTAAACGAGATCAAGTAATTTAGGGCTAAATAAGCAACATTACGCTGATATTGTTGGCTCTTTGTCGTTAAAGGGAATTGTGTTAATAATATTATATTGTATACTAAAATAGATACATTTTCATAACATTTTATTTATATAAGAAGGGTTGAGGGTTATTTTGGTATTCTGCTATTTTTAAACATATTTACTTTTTTTTATTATTACAAGGGTATTTTAGTGCAAACTTATTCAATGAATCGAACCGTTTTTTCTTTAAGTTATATTTGTTTTAATATATCAGAAAAATATCTAAGTTACCTACTTTTCATATAATGGTGTTCCGCGGCGTTGCCCGTGTGCTTAATTATTCTTGTGTGCTTCGATAGTTTTAAAAAGTGCATGTTTCCGAAAATAGAAGCCAAAAAATCAAAAAAAGTTTTATCTCCGTCCCTATTTGAATTTGATACATTTTTTTTATTAAATTTAAAACTTGAATATATTACATATTTTTTTTATATTTCCTACTACATGAAAAAAAATAATTGATTCAAATTTCAAATAATATTGTTTGTTACTACGGAAAGGATAATTCATCTTTTTTATTTTTTTAAGTTTGAAATGCTTTTAAAAGAAATTATTTACATAATAATTATAAATTGGCGCTCTTATTATATAAAATTTTTGAGCACCTTTAAGTATATAAACAAAAATGATATAATGTTGCAACATTTTAGAAAATTTGTATGGAAATCTCGTTTCGGTCGGGTAATGCTGATGTCCGACCTTCCTTTGGTATTCAGTGCGCGCAGCAAAGAGGAAAATGAAGGTGGGCCTACACAGACATGCGGATTTGATTCCTTCCCAATTTATTGTATGTAGAGTAACCTGTATTCATACAAACCTTTGTTAAGAGAATATCAGTGTAACCTGTCAAATCAGCTTAAATTTAAACTTTTGTTTTCTTACGCATTCCTAACTGTTTGTTAAAAATAATCCCTATTATATATATCAGTATATCTCATTTTATTTTCATCAGGTACCTACCCGACATTAATCATCTACCCGCTATTAATTTGTTTACCAGTCCCGGCGGGGAATAAAATAAAACCCAATTATTAACAGCCTATTAAACAATATGGCTATTAAAATTATGAAGCTGCTAGAATATCTAAAATATGCAGGATATATAAAACTATAATATAATTAACAGTAATTATATTTTGGTTAATAGTACATAGTAATTATTAAAAACATTTAAAATATGTATAAGTATTATTAAAGACACGGTAATGTATTATTAAATTTACCTAACCTTTCTTTATCACCACAACTTTGAAATGACGTATTCTGTATAAATACAATAACAGTACATAGTTTTGTTGGGGCTATACTTAATTTCATTTGTTATTATAGAAGTATTTTCTAGAATGATAAATGGACTCATACCCCTTGTTTGTGCAATAATTAGTTCGAAACTAAATCAGTGATGAAGATTTTTGCTCATCCCGCCGTCGCGAAAGCACTTCCGTCATAACTTTCAAAACTTATCTTAGTTAGCAACGATCAATTTTCATTTTCCCTCGATTACACAACTCTAAGAGATGAAATCAAAGTAATATTATATCGCTGTTTTACTAACGACATTGTTTCATAGTCTCTAAGTAATCACATAATGGCTTATAATACAGGTAATAAGGATGTAAGAAAAATATCTTTATATAACTTCAATTGCGTTTGAATGATTTAAGCATAACAAATATGATTATTAAAATAATAATTCATTGTGATATTTATTTAAAATATCAAACGAAAATTTTCTAAGATGTAAATAAATATGCAATGAAAAATATATGGGGAAGGGATTTGAACTCGAGACCGGGAAAACTGTCCCGTCACTCTACCTATTGCGCTACCGCATCCCTATGGTATCGCATTTTTTTATTATATATATGTATATAAGCTTAATAGGGCTACACACTTTTACGGTATTTTCAAATAATAACCTTGTAATCCAATAATAATATTAATATTATAAGCGATAAATAAGCATTATATAGAATGAATAACGACCCACAGATTTGTTTTCATTCCTTCCGTTTGAGGATTATATTTACATAATATACAAGCCGGAAGAACTGCCTAATACATTTGCAAGATGATAAACAAAATGGAACGCGGAAAGTTATATTTTACTAAATTTCGGCGGTACTTCATCAAGGAAGCTGCGGATTCGTACCGTCTCATCACGTCCCTTCCTTCCGAATGGAACATTCGTCAAAAATTTTGTTCAGGTTACAGCCGCTGAAAATTTAATCCTGCAAATGCAAAACAATGTGGCACCAGTTTGATAATTTATATAAAGGCAGTCCTATATTTTTTAATTACTTCAATTATACATTTATTAAAATTTGTCAACAATATCATCGTCTATCAGAAATTAGTTTAAAAATTCTGATTCTTGCAAACTAACAGTTTACTAGTATTCATTTTTAAGTGACAATACAACCACTTCATAAAATTAAAATATCAAAATCTCAACACCAAGAGTCTTCTATCGAATATACATTGTTATAAGATTACTGTTGTTTTGGTAAAATGCGGTGAAAGCTAATGCCACATCCATCATTCTCAAAGGTTGTTAGATTGATCGTCTGAGGTAGCCACATACGAGTATAGCGTCAAAGAAGAAACACTGAGACAAAAATGGTGAGAGCAAACAAATGTCTTGTCGATAGTGACAGCACGATTGATAGTTAGCGGCCTCGCTGTTTTATATCCGTACTTCGATTTTGTTGAGAAAATGTACATTACATTTATATTTGTTACACTATTATACTAATAAAATGAAGCATAGCTCTTTGATGTTAACGTTTAACCTTAAATAGAGCTTCAAATAAACATTCTATGCAAGCGTAAGATATTCTAAATTTATGGAAATATTCTTATGATATTCTAAGAACAGGATTATGACAATCTGAAGCATTAGTTAGTTTACAATGCACAAGGGAATTTTCAAACAAAGGTGGATGAGAAAGCACAACATGAAGACTGAGATGAAAAGGAGATCAGTTTCACTTCAACGGGAACAGATGTAATCGGATTTCACGTCTATATTTGCTTTAAATGCTTTGTTTACTTTGTTTACTTGTTTTTTTTTTTAAATATAACTTAATAATATTTTTTGTAAGTTCATGAACCTCTATTTATTTTTAAGTATTGTACTAAATAATTCCACAGTAATATAAGTAAATAACACACCATGTAAATATTACATTGTTTCAGAGTTTGTAATGTCGGAGGGTGGTCATGGCGGAACGGGCACTTACCCAGCTCGATCTCCAATTTCCAGCTCCACTACCGGACACTCCAGCTCTAGTCATCACAGGTATGATTTTATAATCTACTTAAAAAGTGTTTATCCGGACTCACCACCACAGCCTCAATTGGAGCCAGATCTGGAATCTAGAAAACTAAAATTTGGAACACATTTTTATTTTATAACGTAAGTATCAATTAAAAAATATTGTTGAAAATTTCTTCTTTACGGGGGAAAATGGCAGAGGGAGCTTTGTCCCTATACACAGATGGAGTCACGAAAGAATAAAAAGGCATATATTACTTTATGCTATTATAAAATATAATGAGGTATAATTTTAACAAATATAAATATTTTTATTTGCTATATTTTATATAGGTTCATGAGAGACTCTTTATAATCAAGACTTTCTGTTTTTTTCATCTGATTTGTTATTCGCGCTTCACGCTTTATACGAAGTTTGGTTTGGTAATAACTTATACTCAACTCAACAAATAAGTAGGTTTAGTGTTATATCTGTTTATAAAAATACAGACTGGTTTTTAAATTACACTAACATTATAAATATATTGGTTTAGTACAAAATACATGTTATGATACTTGGCTTATTACTTGGGGTATACGTCCTCGTATATGAATTTACTGGGTACAGCTAGAAAATATTCTAAAAAACCTGTCAAAACTAACTACTATACATTATGTTGTACGGTAGTTAGTTTTTAACATTGGAGTCTAACACTGATATATCAACTTTTTTTACTTTAAATTCTTACAAATTTAAGTTATATAATTTTGTTGAAGTAATGTTAAAATAAGAATTAAAATACTTTGAATAGTGTCTTCAAGCAAAATCTTTCATCTACTATACTAACTTTTTAGAAAAAGTTAAGTAAATACTGTCAATGAACTGTGATCCAAAATATTCTACTAGTATTTATTCCAAGAATTATTGTTTACTCGTAAAATAATAACTTATACTTATATTATTTTAAATGTACTGTACGTAAAAATCTTGCATCAGGTCACCTAATTGAAAATCATTTTTTAAAATGTCATTACAATTACGAAACCTTTTAGTAAAGTTCAAAAAGCTATGTAAGCCGAAATTTTTCGCTCCCGGGCAATATAGACAGTGAATGTGCACGGAAAAGGCCATAAATTTAATAAAGTCGTGTCTGACGATAAAAGAGTGCCTATCGGGATGCTAAAAAACCTTTATTAATGCACTTACATTCTAAAATTTCCTTTGAGCTTTCAAACCCCCCGAAATTAATCTTAGCTCTCATCAAAGGATCGTGAACATTCCGCATTCCGCGCGTTCTCATTGAATAGAGGCGAGAATCATCCTGTGAGACAAAACATGACGTGTCAAATGTAATAAAACATCCAGTGCGGTTCATTATTAAATGCTATAGCCGGTAGCTTTTACTCTTAGAAGTATTCAGTTCGAAAAGGGCAGGTCAAGTAATAAAAAATTCACTGACCCTCAGCCCGTCTCACGAATTACAAAAGTACTGTGACATTCATTTAAACTTCTCCACGAGAAAATACTTTAAACTTTAGAATGCAAAATTTACATTTTTAATTCTAGTTCTTCATGGAAGCAAAGTGGAATTAGTAACTGCTAAATGAATGTAGCTATTTATAAGATGTTTTAAGATTAAATCTGTTTCTGTATAATTAGAAGGGGTTGGCTCGGTTTATTAATCATGGAACATCTAGTTTTTTCACTTGATAATATCAAAAACATTAACGATACACTTAGATCATATTCATTTTAAATTCATACATTATATGATATAAATATGATTTCAATAAAGCTTTTTATACAAAAAAGCCTCAATGAAAACAAGTACTCGTACCGATAATCGCAGCTTCACGAATCCCATTAATCTTCCTGTCCCGATACCAAAATTGTAATCCAACAATCTGAGTGACTATATCATAATATTGGGTAAATAAATTTATATTTTCATATACTTCACATTTTACTCTTCATTATTTTTATATTAAAGAATATTTATTTCATTGGTGCTTTTGTGAAATATGAAAATGGTATTAGAATTAATTATTTATTAATATATGCACAAGGGAAAAATACTTTTAGTATACATAAATGGACAAACACTTTAATACAAATTAGAATAGTTATTTAAAAGAAAAAAAAGCATCTCAATCTAGAATATACATAAAACTTATTTATATCTCTACCATTTTAGGAAGCAAAAGGCTGTTCCACCCCAGTGTCGTCACACTCTTATATAATTAAGTCAGTATACGCTGCTAGTTGCGTCAGGTCTTATTACAGCGCTTTCAACTTACCTGAAAGAAATTCTCTACCAAAGTTAATATATATTTCTAATTAAGTTTCTAAATATTATGTTTATCATATTCATACATTACTCTTGTCAAATCAGTGCCATGTTAATAATATAAGTATAGCAATAATTATATCTTAGAACAGTTTGTTGACAAGCTAGTAAAGAACCTACAGCAAGCTTTAAGAGTAAAATGAACAATGCTGGCTAAAGATCACAATAAGTACTGAAACCCAGACAAAAGACTATTCATATAGACTGTACTCCATTCTAGCACTTATAAATGTATCTTAATTATTATATAGCGTCGTATTTTATTTAATACTTGCAGTGTAAGATCACCGTAACTCGCACAACCGTTACACGGAAATGCTCTACTGAATCGATTTACCAAAACCACTTATATCTACTTTTTGTTGAGCGAAAAACTGAAATGCAATTTTAAAATTAGCTGTGCTGAAAATGTTAGCAAACGCTCTATCCATTTTAAATAGAGAATTTGGTTGGTTTATTACGGCTGCAGGAGCGACCTTGTGTTTTGAGATTTCATCCCATTTTATTTTAAAATAAAATATAAAAAGTGAAATCTATACACAAAAAATAGAATTACAAACGCCATTGATTGTTATTCCATTGAATTGAATGACTTATATAATGGTAAACAAACATGCAAGATGACGTCAGCAAAATATTAATGAGCTTTTCATACAAGTATCGTATAGGGTGGTTATTAATATATTATAAGGTAACAGCCCTTTGCGGTCACAATTTCGCCTGTTCACGATTCGAGACCCACGACCATCGCGTTAGCTTTTAAATTGAACCTAAATAATGCATGATCTAACCTTAAAATCTTATTTTATGTTATTACGTTTAGTCGCAAAAGGTATTTGAGCTGTATTGCTTCTCTATCTAAATGCAAATGCTGAGACCGTCTCGATACTAAGACAGACTCTCACATGACTTTTAATATAAGCTCTACATTGTTTCGTATTTTTTGAATAAAATAATTTTTATAACATCTTTTCTGCTTTATGTAGTGTCATGAACAAATAATATTCACAATGCTTTTGGACTACAATATTTTTGATCCAAGAATATATTCGTAGTGGCAGCTGGTTCTGATTTTTTTTTTCTTTAAAATGTATAGCCATTTTAAGCATATTTTCATATTAGGTAAGTATAGAATGCAAAATATATCGATACCTCTGGGAAACTGTCCCGTTGCTCTAACTCTCCACCCGCTTGCATGAATTCAGTATTCTTTATCGAGACGGAGGCGACATCTTTTAGGTTTCTTTCGAAAAACCTTAATAATATTTCTAACTTTACAGTAGAGATTAACATTTGAAAGATAAAATAATGTTTGAAAATGTCTATAAACATGTATAGTCGTGTTAATTTTATATTTTCCAGATTAGAAAATGTCCAATATCATTATTTTCGTTAAAATCATTTTGTATATAAAATTCATTACAAATTAATCCAGGACTTTTGCTCTACTGAGAGATAAACGTCCAAACTTTGACAACCGTAATATTAATATAAAAATCATTTATTAAACAATGAAAATAATACAATATCTATAAATGAAAACTTTTTCGTCCCATCATAGCTTCATTAATGGAATATTATGACGTATATAAATGTTTATTATTTTATCATTTCATTTTCATTTTCAATTATCTTCTCAGATATATATTTATAAATTCATTATTTATTCAATTTCTCCCGATATAATTTATCCGCTGTAAATTGATATTAAACTTCAATAAATTAGTAATAAAACAACTAAAATAAATTAAGTGGAGTCCATATGTTCATCAGTCTTACTTCAAAACAAGAGGTAATAAAATAACCCCTCTATAAAGTGTTAAGTGGAATCGAATCATATCCTATCATCAATCATAATTGCCCCCTTTATCCTAATCCCCACATGGAATACCACTCAAAATTTTGTTTGTTCATTCGCTCCCAAAACTAATTAAATACAAAGGTTAAATAGAGGCTCCAGTGAAAGGATTAAATGCTTTCTCTGCCATGGCCGCATCGAAATATTAATATGGGACATTTAGTGTTAATTTTAAAAATTTAATTAATTTTAAACCTACTTTTTGTATGACATTCATATTATAGTTCCAATGACATGGAATTGTTTAATTAATTTCATATCTCTTTTATTTATAAATTCCAATTCAGATTCCGTTTTAATAATCTTTTAATTAAAGTCATACGGAAGATGAGAAGTTTTATACGAATAGCTTATTGAGAGCATGAAAGGCGTGCGTGTATTTTAAGCTACAATTTTCGAAATGAAAACAAAGAAAAAGTTTTAAATATTATATCGAGCTGGCAATCCGTTTTTCCTGTATGTGAAAGCAAAAGCACATAAGCACATGCTACTTATCCAAACTGTTCATTCGTTTTCTATTAACCCGTCAGTTACTAAAAGGGAAAAAAATAAAGACAGAACTGACCACACGTCGAGATACTCCTCGCACCGACTTCCTTAAAAGTGAGTGACGTTTCGGCCGCAAAGAACTTCCATTAACCAACAACTTTAAGGGGCTCAACGAAGATGCGAACGCCAAATAAATAAAGCTTTTGAGACAGATAAATTATCTTTGACTCGCTCACAACCACTTCTGACAAATTATCTGTCATAGAAGTTAAAAACAAATTTGTTTAGAGAAATTTATAAAATGTGTATGAATAATCAAAGTTTAAAAAGCAATTCTGCTTACGAAGTTACGAAAAATATAGGGAAATTACGATTTTAACAAATAAACTGAACGCCAAAATTGAGGTAGGACATTGGAAAGAGCAGGGGCTGATGCTGTTAAACTTTTAATTGCTTTTATCGCGGGCTTTAGCTTTAAAAGCCTGAAAATGTGTGACTATGTACAGTTATCGAATTAAATCTTTTGACATAGAGCGGTTTCATGGCGATACTCCATTAGGTCATGCGGTCGAATCGGTCAGACAACCTTTTAAAGTACATTACAAGTAATTTAAGCATTTCGTTATACATTTAACATATTCGTTAAACATCTAAAAGCAGACAAAGCGGCCATTAACCTCTCGCAGATTGGACGCGACTGTACAGGTATAGTTAAATTCATTTCAATAGCGAACAATATGTCATAACAACGCCGTTGCTCGGGTTGCACTGTACTGTCCTGCCATTGTGTTTGTCATCCAATTAACATGAAACATGTCAAGCACATTGATGCGGAGTGATGTTTCACTGTGTCACTAATTACGACCCTTTTGTTGCAGAAATATTGAATACTGTGACCACAGCTTTACTTGCTTGAATAAACTCATACATTCTCTATTAATAAAGCAAATAGATATCCAAATGAGTCCTTAAATAACATTACAACAGTATATTTTGAACGACCCATAATAAATAAAACTTGTGTCAATTATCGGGTATAATTAGTGAGTAGATGGCAAATAAAAATCGCCCGCTAACTCGGAAACAAATCATGCGTCCATAAGCGATCCTCTTATACTAAGCCCCCATATAAGCCGGCAATAGAGATATGATGGACGTCATTAATTAGATGTCGTTACGTCTTATGCCATTTCATTGTGTGAATGTGGAAAAACCATTGCCCCCAGTAACGCTCCCCCCACGAAACTCCCCCATAACATGTGCCGGAAAATCGATAGCCATTATATCTTACATACCTTCTGTTATCTATTCACCTATCGAACTATAGAATAGATAAAAAACACATTTATAATAACGTTTTATTTAAAAATAATAATCATATTGTAATATCATATACTGCTTCATAAATAGTTGTAGTTTGAACAACTTCAAAAGATAAATTATATCCAAGTAGGTATTTATAGAATAGGTTACATATATATAATAATGTTATTATAAAAAAATATTACACACAGATAAATAGGTGTGTTGTTCAACAGACAATAAAATCATATGTCAGAATATAAAACCCAACAATAATACAAAAATATACTACCCAAATTAATTTGCTATTAGCAATGCAGTTGTCAGCAAACCATGCTAGCAATTACCTACATTTTGCGAGCTCGCCACGAATTGAATTTTGTTTTAAAGCCCGTGATACCAGTCTACTGTTACATGCCATTTTATGCGTAATTTGATATTCGGATGACAAATTACTCGACGAACACACCGTACTGAGAGTAAGCCTGAAATTATAGGGCACCCTAGACTGCTACTTTGCAGACGGGTTTATCGTATAGCAGGACGCCTTGTTTATTTATATAATAGCTTCATCTAATTGAAGATCAAAGCTGCCCGATGGAGAAATTTAATATTAGATTACAATGTTTTAAAAATTGTAATATACCAGTAAGGAACATTTTCTGTTTTGAACTTGTTTTAATATATTTAACATATTTCGACCGTATAATTAAAATACGATACTTTATTAAATTTACTAGACGAGAAAAATATATTACATTAGACTTTTCGACGTTAAAATTGCTCCTTAGAAATATAATTATAGCATATAGATATGAAGAAGGATGCTTGTGCCTAGTACCTTTCTCGAGTCTAGTAAAGGGTAAGTTAAATCCAGGTACACACGTATTTAACTTATATAGACTATTTAAAGAGGTTCAACCCCTTGCAGCTCGTCGTCTGCGACTTTCAATAGCAACTGGCTTCCTCTAATTATGGCCTCCTTTTGCTTACCCGTTTTGCTTTTCACGTAACTAACATCACAGAATATGCTAATTTCTTGTTTAACAAGCCTATTACTTACCTATTAAGAGTTTTTGCGTTGCAGAGCTTAACGTGGGTTAATTTATTCTTAAAAATATTAAAGCCACAGTTTCGCTTAGTTTTTAAGATAAACAGTTTTAACCTGTAAATAGTTAATTTAGTAATAATATTCTCCTTCTTAATCTCTACTTTTAGAGTTTTTATATTTAAAAGTTATATTTTGTATTGTTTCAGCTAACAATGAATAATAAATCTAATTACTTATATTTATTTTATTAATATTATTCCATAATAATGTTTAAAAAATATATAAGTAATTTTAAAGAGTTCAAAATAATCTCTCAAATTATAGATCACAAATAAGAGCACTTCTGTTTGTGTGTAAAATAAACTTTAATTAGACAAGGGTTGCTTATCAAAACGAGACTCTAATTTCTTAAATAAAACTTCGCTACAGTGACTCGTTACCCTGTCTTCAAGCGGTAATTGGACGGACGTAATTACTGTTTGCTTGTAAAGCCATCATCTTATCATCTCCGAAGGGTATTAGCGAAAAACACGACCTAAAAGAGGGTACAAACGGAGATGGTACAGGCTTGCGGGACACAAGACAGCGAACGACTTAAGTCGGTTATTAATATCTGTAGACTCGGAAATAACGATGCCTCTCAAAGGGTAGACGTCAAAACAAGGCAATTATGAGATGAGGTAATTAGGTTGGTATATAATCTGAATATTTTCAGCGAACTTCTCAAAGAAATGCAAATATTTTTCTTTGAATTCTTACGCTCATTAAAAGTATTTGAATTAATTATTTTTTCCGTATTATAATCGATTTATTCACTAGTTTTGTCAGTCGTTTTGTTCTACGACGGTAATAAAAGCTACAATTTACATATTTAAACTTTGGTGAACCATGACTATTATATTTATATTTACCCGGCTGTATTCCGATTTAATTCTGCGTGAATACAGCCGGGTAAACATAAATATAATTTACATATGCTTTCAAGTTTTTTCTTGTGAGCTCTAAATATTTTCTAGCTAAAATGGAAATAAGAATACTAATGTATACTGTGGATAAAGTAAGTAGGTATTAATAGCCTGAAAGATAAAATTTAATGATTTTTTTAAGATTGAACTTCTGTATAAAATTAATACAAAGTACGAGCACATTTATGAAGACTGAAAGAACAATTTCGTTAGGTACCCGTTGAAAAATTTGCTGACTTCAAAGGACTTTTTATAACGCCTTTTTCCCCTTTGTTGACTTTTAAAAAAGTATTTAAAACAAAAAAAATATTCCTACCGCCACACCGTTGCCTTAAAATTATTTAAAGGAAAAATCTTTGTAAAGTTACATTTTATCTTGTTTTAATGCTGCGTATGTTATTATAATACTTTTTCTTTATTAAAACATCTCAAATTTATTTGAATTTTATAAGGAATACTAATATTTTATTTACTTTGACTTTTCGAACATTAGAAAGAAACTCTAGACCATAGACTTAAAACTTACAGACACGGTTACTTCTGTTTTTGCAACCGATACCTAACGGCCGCCATTGCTAACTTGTCAGAAATATTTGTCTGAATGACTTCTACATATAACTAAAGTATTTTATTTATTTTAACCTGTTTTCTTCCACTAGCTATTTATGATAAATATAGTTATTTTTTCTAAACACGTTTCAATATAAATTGACAATGAATGCACAAAACTTATCTCAATTATTCTAAAGTCGAGGTTCTTTTTGTAGATTATTAGGTCCAGTCATTTTTGACCTCCTGTATTTATTGAGCAAAAACTTTAAATTGCTTTCGACCCAGTTTGAGTGCCTATTGAACCAATTTGCCGATTGCTTTCGTTCAAACCTTTAAATTTACTGGCTTTGTTATTTAATTTGTGACTAACCTATAAAGAATACCTTCCAATTCTAAAAGACATTTAACTAGACTGTCCTTTGATTTTATTCTAGATGTAAAGTCATCTAAATGTTCATCGTCCATGTTACTTTCCAATGCTTATTTTATATTATCTATATGTGCGCCTTCAAAAATGTTACTAGCAATTGTTAATTTAGTAAAAACGTCTTCATGTAAAACTTTAAAAATAAGAATGTTTAAAGCGATATAAAATCCAAATCACAAATACTAATTTTATAATCTAAATAAAATATCTATTTACATTATAAATTTAGAATCTTAATTCATACTCAATATATCGCAGACAACATAAAGCGAAGAAAATATATCTTAGGTATTTATTTCCATTTCAACAATCCCATCCAAGTTCTAAGCAGTAAACATGAATAGTTCAATACCCCTAGTACGAGTTATGATGTTACAAAACGTTGACAGTTTTCGAGCAGTGAGGAAACGAGTGCCTGATTGTACTTGGTTTATTATCAATCAGAACCATATAGCAACCAATCACAAGAAAAAACTCAATTCGTGACTGCTCGAAAACTATTAAAGTTTCGTAATGTCAAAACACGTACTAAAGGTAAAGTCCTAAAGCTAAAAAGGAAAGGCAAACCTGCGCCAGAAATGGCTTTGTATTCTTTTTTTGTATCCATTTATTCAAGTGGCAAATTCACCGATCACTAATCTCAGTACTAATATTTTATATACATATAGAAATATTTTACCTTTGGTTATTCATGTGTTAAAATTTAGATATATTATATATAATTAGTAACTAGTTAATTACTGAGCCAGTACGTAATTAGTCTAATTATTGCAAATTAAACATTATTTTGATTAGTGCGTGCGTCCGAATATATTTTTTTGGAATTAGAAAACAGAATAACACACAAGACTTGTATAGCTGTGTAATTACTTATATTTTATAATCTCTGAAATTAATATGCCTTTTCAGTAACAAAGGTCAAAGCACGAAATCAATGTGAAATTAAGACGACTATTTTTTAAATATCGAGACTAATGAAAATATTGTTTATTTATTCAAGAGAAATTAATAATTCAACATTAAAATTACAATTGAAAAGATCTAAAATAATGATTCAATTTTAATTAGCATTATACACTGATTTCTAAAATACGCTATTTGAGACTTATACAAAGTTATCTTATTATACAATTTACGTCGGTGTTTTAATTGCAATATATATGTTTAATTACTTTTATTATATATTGTTTATGGCGTGATCAATAACCACATGGAGCCTCATCGAGGGGTAAGCCGTAATGAGAACGGCTGTAGAAGCGTTCAAGCGAGGTGCCAAGCGAGCCGTGGCAATTTCGTCAGCCTAAACATCGATACCATATATCAAACATTCTCATATAAAATATTATGTCATTATGTTTGAAGTTGTCTTTAAACACCTTTAGCCATGTTAATCTTATTAAAATTTTTAATAAATATAAAATACTAATCATTAATCATCGACACGGGCAGGATTCAAACCTGTGACCTCTACGAAATTGTCACGTCACTGTGGCAATTGAGCTACCGTGCCTCTATCCGCGGTGAATCTAGTATTCTATATATAATCGTCTTTATCGATTCCTTTGAAAGAGTCCTCTATCGAAAGACTTAATTTGGTCAAACCTTAATTTTAAAAAATGTATATTTAGTTTGTAACTCACTCAGAAACTCCCTAATGGAATTGCTATTCATATTACAAGTACTCGACTTCACATCCAAACGTTCTTGACTAATGCCTGGTTCAAATTAGCTTGTCAAGAGGTGGCTAGTACTGCATGCTTGTAATAATCCTATCTTCTATTTAAATTTAATTTAGGAGATTAATTACGCAGGCGAATGAACGTACACCGCGTTCTGTCACAACCGTCAATGGCAGCCGCCGCACTGTTTTATTCTCGCACTGACGCCATAAATGGGAGACGAAATCGAATTTGCCAAATGACGCTCACACTAAACTGGTGAAGAGTGATTGATTGAACGCCACACTAAAAGCACTTACAAGGATATTAAATTAATCTGAATATTCAGAACGACTGCGAGAACTTGAAAAAGAAATCAGAGAACCTTATGAATTGAAAATAATATTTGAATCATAATTAGATCTAGCATCATTTGAATTGAAAATAACATGTTTTGAATTTACTTTATATAATATTATTCTAAATTAATTCAAATTTTAAGCAAACATAACATGGCTAGCATGTTCATAGATAATTTAAAATTTAGAGGTAATGTATATATAATTTTCTTTTACAATGATATTTCAGAGAAAATGTACAACGGCCATGTTTTGTCCGACTATTAATGAACTGAAAGTACTAGTTTTCTCAATGCACTAATTATATATTGTTGAATGTTGAATAATATGAAATAAATATTACTTATAAAATATTTATATTACTACCCATATTATTCTTATTGTTATTGTAGTAAAGATTTATAAAAAAATATTGGTATGATATTCAATAATATGTCATAATGTCTAAAGTTGTCTATAAGCACGTTTAGTCATATTAAGCTTATTTCAATTTTAAATAAATATGTAATGAAACGGGCACGGGCAGAAATCGTATCTGCGGCGCTTGGGAAACCGTCCCGTCTTTCTGCCAATTGAGCTACCGTGTCGCTATCCGCCTCGGTGATCTACCATTCTTTATCGAGCCGTCTGGAGTATCTTTCCTGTTCTTCCCATGAACCAACCCCCATTGAAACAGTGCATCTACAGTCTTACAGAAATGTAAGCCTAATTAATCTTTTTTGGTTATGTATTTGACATTCTAAAGTCAGAAGTAAAGCATATATTTCTTACACTACTACTAATAAATAATTAGAGTATGGGCAATAAACGTTAATCGTCGTTGGTCGTTATTAAAAAAGTAATTACACTATACGATACATTGATACATACATGACATGTCATGTCATGTTAAATTTAACACGAACAAAGTGGCTGACTCATATTTAGTCGAAAGAGTTCTTAATAGAATTAACATTGGCTTGCGAACGTACTCTTTGAAGGCTTTTAATTCAATAAACTTTTTAATGAATGGACGATAACGGAGTACCAGTGACCTGACACGCAATATTGGCTTGATTAGCGTGAAGCGAGAGGAAAAAGCTTTAAAAACGTCGCCTAGTAAGCCAATTATCTGTGAAAGTGGTCTCCCCTCACCTAACTATTCTTTTTGGATAATTTTTTTTATCAAAAGTTACTAAAAATTCATAAAATTAATCCTATATTTATAAGAAAAAATAATACTTTATTTTATTATTTAAAAAGAACCATCAATTTTTAAAGTTTTCTTTCAGATGATAAAAAGTTTTTGTAATAGCAAAATATTTATAGCGATAAAAACTATTTTTTAATTCTTCAATATAAAAACCGATATTAAATAGCCTATTCACATGAACTGCACAGAAATATATCTGAAAAGTGAAATGTAATTCTAGGTACATTCATTTCATGGTACGGCCAAGGCAACGGTAATTAGATATGGCGTGCTCTTACAGCGACGCGACGCTGAATACCCCCCAAATTGCCGCCCTTCCAATCCTGTTTATGCCGTGATGCCGCTCTGAAGCTACGTTTGCTGTCATATTCTGTTTTATTACGAAATTTGCAAATCTATGTTCTACTTTTCGTGTATTACGAGTATTTTGATCTTCGGGTCCGGTAACAAAGTTTTGAATTTCATTTTTAACTATTTTATTGATAACTAATAAGTAGAAATTTTCTTCAAAAGAGTAAATGGACTTATTGTGTTATCGAATTTTGAGAAAATGTTTTAAAAATAGTTTTAAGGTATTAAAATCAAGGTACCATAATTGTTCATGAAATACTTAGATAAATCATTATTATAAATTATCAGATTTTTTTTAAGTATACATATAAATTACTAATATTTAGATAAATCATTATTATAAATTATCAGAATTTTATTAAGTATACATATAAAACCACGAGATGGTTTCCCAGAGGTCGCAGGTTTGTTTGAATACCTGTCTGTATCGACTTTACATATTTGTGTAAAATTTAAATAAATAAGCTTGACATGTATATTCAAGTTTATGGCATGTTTATTGATAGTTTCAAACATAAACCATTTTGCTGATGGTTCAATAACAAAGTTCGATTTATAATACTAGTAGTCAAGTAAAGAAGTGTATGTTGGCAAATTGTTTATTTATTTTCCAATAAAAACTTGTAGCTTCTAATTGATATTTCCAGATTCCAATTAGTGAGCTCCTTGACCTCAAATCCTGGATTGTTTACCTGCAGAGGCGATGCAGATAAGAAATAAAACCGTGCAACTGTTGTGAAATTTGCAAGTTATTGTATTTTGAAATAGAGGTGTATTTATTTCTTGGTTGCGTCTTTATGCAATTCAGATGAAAACAATATCTTTTTGACTTAAATTAAAACTCTATAATAATGATTTATTTACTCTATATTCTCTTACTTCATTCCCCCAATATAAGTTTTTCTGATCGGTACTTATCGATGAGACGCCTTTTTGTATTACCAATATGGATTATCTTAGTTAGATACTTTTTATAATTGAAATAATCTTATAATTATTTCGTAATTATTTTTATACGTAAAGCTTTATTCCACCACAGTCCTATATAAAATAAAGATTCAAACAACAGGCCTCTTTTCTGTATCGTGACACATCAGACCATAAGAGCGGAGTGAATTGTCGGAGGCGCGTCACGAAGTGGCTGTATCAGATAAGCCAGTAGTTTGTATGGGAATCCTTGCATCATTTGTTTACGAACACTACAGGTACAATATCGTGACCGCGTAGGCGCAGCGTATTCTACAACATTTTGGATAACGTTTATTACTGTATACTATTTTGTAGAGAGCTATTTTTAAACGTATATATATAGGTAATAACAGTTCATCATGTTGTACGAAAGTTTAAATTAAGAAAAAAATATCATTTAATCTCTTTTCCAGCGATTTCGAGCCAAAATATGAATTTGTTATATTGTTGTAATTGACTGTGTGTTTGATTTTAATATAGAATAATGTCGCATCCGATTAAAGAATTATCTTCGTACACTCTTGTAGTTTGGAGCCCACGCATGCTGTTTATCCACCAAAGGAGCAAATTGCGTCGGCGCATATATAAATATTTTAATGTTCTTTCACTTACTCGCTTAGCTTTCCCTGTATCAACTGGTTTACAAAAACCTTATTAGGAATTCCAAACGGTTATTTAATGTGTGGAACATATATTGGAAATAATATTTTATTGTATTGTTGATATAAACATGGACTACGTAAAATATAGGTATAAATATGAAATCAGTTGAATTTGTGTTCTTAGAGTTTAAGTTTATCATTGATAAATTTATTAAGTAAAAAATAAACATACGGTTAGTTCAAAATTTAAAAAATACTTTATTGCTTGTTATGATCCGAAAAGGAGAGAAAACCTTCACTGTTATTTTTTTTTTGTTTTGAGGTAAGAATTCCTCCTAAAAAGTGAAGGGGGTGGTAGCGCGGTAAAAAATAAGTAAATTTTTTTTTTTCAGCGGGCTATGCAACGATTGTTCTGAAAATAAAAAACAATACTACAGACGGGTGAACTTGAACCATCTTTTTTGTATTAATTTGTCAAAATTTTGCTGGATTGCCATGTCCTTGAAGAGAGTCCTCTTCAATCGGCAACCAAGTTTTGGCCGCTGTTTTATTTACCTGTTCCATTAATTCTTCTTGGAGCTATTTTTAACATTGATAAATTACTATTAAGTAAGTAATAATATAAATCTTAGCACGTCCCGTATGTCCAATTGTCATGTACGTTGTACTTGTATCTTATTTATGTCCTAAATAAAAAACCTTTTTGTTTATTTACTTTGGTACTTGACGTGAAAACTCTTTTACCAGTCATTAAATCACTGCATGGAGGCGTGTTTAAAAATGTCCATTTAAAATTAAACCTTCTAGTAGACTTGATTTAGTTAAACATTCTCTACTTTCAAATATACATTTAAAATAAAATGAACATAAAAATTCTTGGAAAACTTCACGAAGTTACAACGAGGTTGTTATTTTAAAAACCCTATTAACGCTACCAACGTATCTACAAAGAAATTCATTTCATTACAGGTACGTTAGAACGAAGGTCAGCTTCACCAAAGTTATTTAACTTACATCAAAATACCGTAAGGTCCTTTGATAATAAATTTATAGAGTTTTTAGTCAAAATGTACAATTAACTAGGAAATTCATACGAAAATCTAATTAATGGTCATTTTTATTTCCATGTGAATTGGGTTTTCTTATTTATTATTAAAGTTGCAACTTTAAATTATGAATAAACAAAACTTTAAAATAACCTCAAGTATAAAGCTCAAGCCGGCTTAACTAAAGCACTTGTCACGTCACTTGCATGGCAAGTATTCTCCATTTTAATTAACACCAATACTTCCCTAATTTCGAAAGCCGCTATAGCAAACGCAGATACGTCTAAAACGATAGAACTTTCACCCTTTACTTTTAGCGGAGAATTCTCATTACGAACTTTTTTAATCGTCCTTTGTGTCAGTGAAAAAATAAATCCGTTGTGATGCTGGAGACGGACGCTGTATCCCGTGCTTGTAATTAAACTGACACCGTCCCGAGGGACGGGCTTTGAATGTTATTAGAATATCTTTCACGCCGTCGCCTCTGATTGGAAATCCTTTATTATACAATTTGATATCTTGCTTTCATTATAAATACATAAATTATATACCAGTATACACTATTTAAGGACTCTACCATACTCTAAAACTGATTTGACTCTACTTCCTTCTACTTTAATACCTTAAATTAACGTCTTGCTAAATACAAGACTAGGTTACTCGTTCATCCACAGATGATATGTTTACGAATAAAACAAATTATTCAAACAATTACGATAATGATGTGCAAACTAGTGGACCTTCAAAGTGTTCTATTGCCACACCCTAGCAAAGGACCACCCAACTCCGATCAACAAACAAATTTAATTTACACTGCGACACATAGACGCGTGTACTGTATTCAAATTAAAACAATACGAACATAAATTGTCAATACTTTATCCCGTAATTAATGATAAAATTCACTTACTAAATACCGTTTCATTAATCACTTAGGAAAGTTCATTGAATGTCATTTTTATTCGTGACGGACGGAGCAAGAATAACTTTTAAACTAGAAATCGTCCGTTTATTTTTCTTTCAAATGAGTGATCTATTTTTAATGCGTCTGAAAGCTTTGAAACTAATTCCAAATAACAACAAATCAATTATTTCAAGGAACTATGACTTATCTCTCTCAGTCATATCGAGTTTATCCAAAAACAATATTTACAAAATATATATAGCTGTGAATTTTATTTTCATATTCTATTCTGATATAAAAACAATTGAGATGAATAAGAGAGGGAGATTACTTTGGACGAATATTGATACAAATGAAAATATACCTTGTACCTAACCAGCAAACGATGTATTTTAAATTGAATATTTTATTTAAAAAATCTGACCGACAAAATTATTTTTTGTTCACCAAAAGTAAACATATTCTTTCTGTCAACAATATCATAATTAAATAAGGATATATATATATTCAATTCTAAATAAATATGAAATAAATCTGTTGTACGAATTATAAGCTATAAAATTAAACGATATTGTAATACTTTCGACGACGAAAATGTTAATTATCACCTTAAATTTCGTTCACAAATTAGGGAGTATTAATAAATTTAGAGGCATTTTGACGAACGCGCGCTGGCTCCGAGCCAACATGTACCACTTTCTCCTATATCAGAGCTTCCCTCTCGCTCCTATCTTAAATTCCTCTATTCAGGACTACACAACATATTGCTTCGGTTTCCGAGAAATTGTATATTCTCAGTAGCGTGTTAGAAACGGAGATCGGAAATATTTTATGAGAGATAAATTGCTGCGAAATTGATAGGTTCGGAAAAGTTCAGTGATACGAGGAATTCTTTAAAAATAATATCATACTTGAACTTTATAACAAACCGATAGAAACCAAATTAAAATATATTACCACAAATAAATAACTATACGCCACATATTATAGGTTAAAAGTACGTTATTTAAAGTATGGTTCGTATAATTTAGCTATATAATCTAGCTCTACTTAGTTTATTATGTATGTAATAAATAATCACGACAACAGCTATCATTCATTAAACGTATAGTTAAATTAAACATTTGTGGAATGATGAATGATCTCAATATACAAAATGGCGTACATTTACAGAATTGTTTTGTTTCACCAGCTGTCGTTACATATGAAACAGTACCACCTGTGCCCTCGTTTCAAATGACATAACATATTTAATTATTTAAATAGTGCCATTAAAATCCATAAAATGTATGATTACCTTTGTATTTAAAAGAATTATGTGGTAATTACGTAATCCGTTTTGATATTACATATTACACACACACTGACAAAATATTAAAATACTTTAAAACTGAATTCGAATTTAAGAATCTTATATAATTATATTAAAATAAAAAACTACTCCCACGTAAGAGAAATAATCTCTATGTTGTAAACATTGAAATATCCGACACAAATTACACCCGAACTCGAGACTTCAATCTAAGGATTACACAAAGAATTGTCCCGTTTGGGAATCGAGCACACGACCTTTGGCCCCCCATTCAGGCTCACTAACCACTACACCAACATTCAAGCTCTGGATAACAAAGAATAAAACGCTGAATTTATTGTAAAAAAAACTTTCCACTTTGTTTTTCTTTATCATATTGAGCGTCATTAGAGCTTCCAACCTTTACAGGAAACAAAAACAATTTAGTAATTTATTCCGTGTTAATAAACAACTTTCGGTGATTTAGAGCCGAAATTAAGTTATTGGGCATTGTTTTTTATCGAAACGATATACCAACAAACATTTATTTTATTGTCAGTTATTGTTTGAGAATAACACAAGAATATTTAATGAAATAAACTCATTCTATTAAGTTTATATCTTGTATCGATTTTGTGTTGACATAATTTTAAATTTCAAGCTTTAATTAGTTGACTTATTATCATGAATGTTTAAATATATATAGTGATGTTTTAATGAGGGCACTTCTGTTTTAAATTAAGACACATTTCAGTTTAATAGCATTTTATATACACAAATAAAATGAACTATTATAATTAAGATATAAAGTGAACAGAAATTTGTCACAACAAAAATGATGATGTAAGTAGATCGGAAGCGCGACGTCGCGGCCGGAAATTGCGTAGTTCCAAATTAAATTTCCAACCTCGGCCAGCTAATAAATCCACAGTTGATAGAGTTTCAGTTCACACATCAAGCTGAATGTTTTAGCAAATAGCGTATTATCTTGATAAAAGTAATAAATGATTTAAGTTTTAATTTGTAGTTATTTTTTAACAAAATTTGCAAAAAGGACTTTAAAAAACAAATTTTAAAAAGAAGTTTTTATTTATTATGAAAAAAAAAATTAAAATAATTTATGTATCCGCTTAAACATCTTTTCCTCAAATAATAATATATATATTAAATTCAAATTCACTTTTAAAGTATTTTAATATGCTACTACTATAACATTACAAATTATATTTTTATTCAAATGTTCAAGCTTAACTTTGACTGTCAAGTACGCACTTATAACTCTTATTTTACACATAAATAAAATGTAGGCGTACAGCACCATTTATGGTATGAAGATATAAAAGAAGCCTGTTCAATCTGACTTTCTGTTCTGGCCAATACTGGAACATCTATTGTGTTTGATTGTTGCTGTTAGATCAGATCGCTCAGGTTTAGGTTAAAAAAACAAGTGAAGTAACTCTTTAAGTAATAGTTAATATTAGAGAGAAAGAGTTCGCTCTATAAAATATTATATTTTTCTATTCTTTAATAAATATGTAAGATAGTAGCTGCGAATTCTTAAAGATTAATTCTTTGTTCGTTGATGTATTGTCATAATTTTAACATATGTATATATATTTTTTTAGTAAGCATTAGTCATATTGTTTATAAATATTTTAAGAATGAAAAATTAAAAAATCATCAACACGTGCTGGACTCAAATCTGTGACCTCTGGAGTGCCATCCTTGTCCTATCGGTGTTGATAATATTTTCATTCTATATTTATTTAAAGATTTAGCTTTTTTTTCTTCACTAAAGCGCTGTTCTAAAATCTCTACATGACCTCTTATAAAGGCATGCTCTTTATAACACATGTCGCAATGAGTGAATCATTTGATTGTTCATTAGAAATACGCAACCATAACCAGCCTCTGTTACGGTCTTGGTGTAACAAAAGCTTCATCAGCATCACGTGTAAGTAACCAACAAAGCGCCCAGTCGCTGTGTAACTCAATATTCTTAGGTTGAATGATCCCATATCAACTCTGAGAAGCTTAATTCAGTTCTCGTCGCGACAGAAACAGAATGCACTTGAGCGTAAATAAAAAGTTGAACGTCGCTGTAACGAGAGCGAGCAGACAATGATGCTAGAAAATGTGTTAGCAAAATGACACTATAGTCCATACTCCAGCTATGAAGCGCATCCTCGCAACCTTACTGAAATTGTTCAACTTTTAGACAATATAAATATGAAAGAAATGTTTTTAAAAGATTTCAGTATCTACTTTTTATTGAAAGCCGTTCTCATAAATGGTTTTATGTGCTTTTATATTCTAAAATGTCATATTGTGTTTATGATCAGTCAAAATTCTTGCTGGTATAATTTTAGTAAACATGTAAAATGACATCTAGATCTCTAGATAGTAACAAAATTAATATCGTGACACTAAACGTCTATATTAACATTTTCCCTTCTGTATTAAAATAAAAATTAATTAAATTAATACGAATATTTATTACGACCGGGCATCGAATTTGGGACACTTCGCTGAATTGACGAACACAGCATGGACGGCGTCACAAACAGTCGACTAACAAAGTCAAAACACAATTATGTAGAATCAGTTTAGTAATTCACTGTAAAATGCAATGGCGTCTGTCTATCAAGTTGATGGATACAAACAGGACCGAAACCAATCAATCAGTTCGATGGAGCGTCATGCAATAACTGAGCTCTACATACTCTATCTCTCTCTCGACTCTACTCCACTAGAATGGAGATTCAATAGATAATTACAATCACAAACCAAAAATTACACGCGACATTTAACTGTAAGACCCTCATAAAGGTTGGCCTGCGATCAAGATTTTTTGCTGAGCATCAGATTAAGCTAGCATACACTGAGAGAAGGGTGGGGGAGTATTAATAATGGTCGCGTAGTAAATGCGACACTTACACGGTCCATCGGGGGCTGCATGCGACTATCCCACGGAGCAAATCGAATCGGAACAGCTCCGCTTCGCACGTGCTGAATTTACCGTTTGACCGGACATACAGGTACAAAGACAAACGAGAATTCAACCAAAAACCTAACAAGTGTAAAGACGGTAATTGAAATTGTTAAGGTATGTAACAAAAAATCCGTTTGTTTTATTTGTGCTGCAATAAGTTTCTAAAAATATTTTTGCATTAACCATTATATTATTTAATATTTTCTTGCACATAACATAAAACTGCTTTTTAAAACATGCAAATATTGTAAAGCTTTTATGAAACTTATTCACGTATGACAATGAAAAGAAACACATTTACAAGCAATTATTTTATTGTGTTTTTTTTTTATAAAAACACTACGATGTGTATCACGAATAGTATTAAAGTTGAACACTTTCCGATAAATAATTCTATAATAGCTCTTTGTTGTGATTTCATTCCATAAATCACATTGAAGAAAGCAATGCAAAGATTACTGATAATGATACGTTTTATCAAGGCACTAGAACGACTCGTTGTCTGTCGTATGCAAATCGCTGCACTTTGTTGAATGCCATCGGTAATCACGGCCATTATCTTAACGATCTATTTATTCGAAGGGCGCATCAAATTAAATGTTGTAACCTGTGCTATGACCTAATATTATACCATCGCAAATATATTCCAGAATACATAACATAACAACGAGTGAATAAATGATTCCCTAATCCTGCTTTTATTACAAATCAAATAATTTATGTAAAAAAAGATAATACAAACAAATATAATAATTTATCATCTTTTAAAAACCATTTCACCGCCCAGCCCTAATTGCTAAAAAAAGGCGATATTCTGACAGCGTATAATTATATAACCCACGGCGATTTCAATTTTAAACTGTAGACAATAATAATAGTGTTAGCATATAAAAAAATATGAATTTTCAGTTAAAAGATCAATGTTAAAGTTTCCAGACATGAATAGTTTAAAGACTTAATATAAGCGAGGGTAAGATAAAGATAACGTATATATATATAGTATTTCATCATATTGAAATATAAATTTTAAATCCCTTTCTTATGTCATTTAGTCGTTAAAAGCATCTCACAAGCTGACAGTTGGACGGAGTGACAGTTTTTATTTAACAATAGAGCTCTCTGTGACCTTTTTACTAAAATATAACAATTAACCATCTAAAAATAATAAAAACATGCAAATATATTTATTGTAAATATTGGTAATAAGCCAATTTGAATATTGATATAATAAGTTTGAACACCTTGTATTTTGTTTGTCATTGTTTGGAGTAAATGTAGAAAGTTGCCGTCGGAGCGGAGAGTTCCATTGAAAGTCAATTTTCGAAGTTGTCCGGAGAATGCGGAGAGCGTCGGGAACAAGTCGTGTCCCTTTGCATACTAGACTCTATCGCACATGATTCTGAATAGCATGCATCTTACGAAATGGCCCTGTCGATCTCGAAACTTATCAAAGTATTGATGATGGTACCAAGGATGGTAGAGCGGGGTCTTAGTTTAGGATTATAGTATATTATTATGTAATTAAATCATCTTTATGTATGTTAAGTTAATTAAAATAAATCACAATAATTCCTAAAACATACATTGTTGTTTTTATTTACTAATATTTGGAATAGCTTTTATTTGAACTCTACGTTAAAATGAAAATCAAATATTTATTTAAAATTCAAAAATTATTTCATTTAAAATTAGTAGTTTTATTTGTATTGACAACATGACAATGTCAACACTATTTCTAATTAATTGAAGTTTTAAAAATAAAATAAATGGTCAAAAATTTAATTGAATGCTGAAAATTAATTTATGTCTATTCAGAATAAAATAACGGTTGATAGATCTCGTTGAGATTGTGATTTTACTAGAAGTTTAATATATTTAATTTTATTTCGAAGTACAAGTATATGTAAGTAAGTATAAGTAAGTACAAGTATATGTTGGAAGCTAGTAGTATAGTAATTTAAAAAATAAATGTCTGAACACTACATAAATCTAAAATTAATTAATTATTTATCACAACTGCTACGTTCAAACGTTATAATTAATTTTAAAGTTATTCGTTAATCGATTTGGTATTTTATAACCATCGTAAATCACTTCTCTCCCATAGGAGTTGTGTTTTATTTTTATCTATCTAAATCCGAACCGCCTAGTTCCCTAGTATTTACTTCTAAGGTTTATTGCGGAAGTGTAGGTCGTAGAGGGCAGATGGTAGACGTGTGCACTTCCGTTTCCGAAATCCGCCACCACTTCCTTGAAACGACAGGTGGTCGTTAAATCAATATTAATACAAGAATGATCAATGCTCGTCACAGTGTTATAACCCTTTTGTTTTCTATAAATGGAAAGAAATTTTAATAATACAATGAGTAAAATTAATATTTATAACTCGTGAATGTTATGTGATTTTGTTCAACATTTTATTACTCTCCTGACAGGAATAATAACAGTACATCATAAAATATTGTTGGAATTACAAATAACTTCAAAACTATAGTTTTAAAACCTTTGTTTATTTTTGTATATTTATGATATTTTATAACTATTTCAAATAAAATTGTCATGGTTATTCGCTTCATATTATATATAAAAGTAATTGCTAAATGACTTTTCAACAAAACAACATTTTCACATTACTTTTAGGTTCATTATGATTTATGTGATGATAAATCTTAATTACTTTACCGAATAGAATTTTCGGGGCTAAATATCTGTCAGATGGAATTAAGTCTAGCAGAAAACAAAAGTATTTGAACAGACAAGAACCTACCACCAACTTCGTCATTTTACAAACAGTTTGATACGTATATTTTTTTACTTCAATTCTGTATTTAAAAAATAACCTTAAATATTAGAGTATATTACTGGAAAATTAATAAAATCAATATTTTTTTTTATTTAAAATTTTAAAGAAGTATAAAAAAAATGCTTTACTATAAAATTTCATTAGAATGCTCAATATGAAAGTAAAACCTAAAAGGTATATGCAAATCGTATAAAATATAATTATAAACAGTAAAGAAAGAAATCCACCGTTGTTCAATGATAGAAACAGACAGAACAAGAGGAGAAATATTCCAGCAGCCGCCATAGAGAGGAGCTAGCCAGCCCGTGTGTTGTTGCAATTTCAAAAATTCCCATTATCGTTGAGCGTGAACAGCGAAGATGGTGAAATAAGAAACGGCGGACAATAGTAACTGAGTATGTATTGTAGGGGTGCCTTTCAGGACTTTATTAGTCATTACTGAATTCAAAGACATATTTTGTCTTAAAAATAATCCGTCATATAAAATTAATTCTCAAATTCAACAAAAATAGAGAACTGTATGTACAAAATGGTAGCTTAATATGTTATAATATTCTAGAATCACTATTAAAAGTATCGTTCAAAAGTATCATTCCAGTTTGTATAACATCATCAACTTGTTCGCAATCAAAATACTGAAACTAATATTCAAAGTTGTGGCAGCCCTAACCACGGCTGCAGCCAGGCAACGTTCACGTCTGTAACTTCGACAAAGTAACAACTAATAACAGCTATGGATGTATATCACGTCTAGATTAAAAGGACACTCATTTGGCTTTTCCCTGACTGGGCGGTACGTTGAGCTACTTTAAAAGCTAATGCAACATGAAATAAGAACCTTACACTGCATACATTTCATTTATTATATGTATGATATATCAGCGTGTTAATTATTATATTTTTTTATTATAAATATCTCATAATATAAGTTTCGATTATCTTTTCAGATAATCAAAGCTTTTTTTTTAATTCTGTAAAATCTGTTGAAGTAATTCAGAACGGATTTAAATCAATTCATTGTAATAATATCTGGAACCGGTTTCACTACTTGACTGACTGTAGTTTAATCGATAGTTATTCAAATACGCCGTCGCCCTCAAATACGATACTCGATGTTCTATAATTTATTTATAGTTCAACTATAATCCGACCTTTACTTCTTATTGAATAAAATGAAAACCTTCACTTTCTCTGTTATTTTAAATCCCCTGATTAAGGTACAATGAAATCGCTATTGTTGAGCCAAATAGGCAATTTATGTAAGACGCCTAATTAATGAATGGAGGACGGTATAATGGGCCACTACGGGCAGTCAAGCACGTAATGGCCACGTGGCGTGTCTAAGTAACGTTGCGCATCGATGCATTATTTTTGGTGATATGATTCAATATAAAAATCTTGTTATATATATATTTTTACAATAATTTCTACTTAAACATAAATTGAACATTGAAATATGTTTTAAAGAAAAACATATTATTTTTCATTTTTACAGAGATACGGTTGCCGGCTCGCAAAGGTGTTTTCCTATATCGATCGAGTACGCTTCCAATAACATGCCGAGAGTAATATTTCACGCACCTCGATAGTGGAGTACATCACTTACCGACACAATGCTACATGCACGATTTATTGCGTACAGCTTGCTAAGATAAAGCTTAGACAATGGCCTATCAGATGGCCGAGCGATCTGGCAACACGTGTATGCTTTTAGCTCTAGACTTCGACACCCAATTACGTTGTCGACGTTCGATCATTCATCACTAACAAACGACCTGTTTTTATTACACTTGCCGTAAAGCTAAGCGCACATTGATGATCGTATATTATAGATTTTGTATATGTTGTAATAAGAATACTAATTTATAGCTTAAAAGGCCAGCTTGTTATTCAATAACATATATGTCTATTTATTCCCGAGTCAATTACGAATAACAAGCTAGACCGCTGGAAGTTTGAAAGCAATACGGTATCTCCTATGCATAGTTAATAGGCGACACTTGAATAGTGTTAATTTAGGATGCATCTTAAATTAGATTGGATTATAAAGTTACACAATTTATTATAAGTCTACCGTCTCTTGAACTAATTAAATCATTTACAGTTACAAAAAACTTAACAGGCGCTTGTCAAATATTCATTTAGGGTGAAAGTTAATTGTATGAAAAAAATCGTAAGAGCTATAAAACTCGCATTGACATAAAAGGTGGAGTTGAAATAATAAAAGTGGGGTGCGAACCCACCCCAGTCGTGCTATCTGACTATGTCATTAAAAGACACGTCTCCGTCGCGTTTCCTCCATTTTTCACGCATCACTAGTTACGTTTTATACGTACATTATATCTTACGTTCATATGTACGGGACTACTGATCAAGAAGCGTGAGTAAGGCTTGTGCTTTACGCTATAAGAGTTTCTGTATGAGCGTTAAGACTTTGATTTATTAACGCCTGAAGTAATTAAAAGCGTTGTAATTTTCATATCGGATCTTATGTAATCTTGAATATATGAAGTATGGTCGTGGGTTCGATACCCACACTAGAAAAATATTTGTTATATACACTTGCATTTTTGAAGGCTCTGGATGTTGTTTATATTTTTAAATGTGTGTGTTTATATAAAATTAGTTTATGTATGTTTATAAGTTGTGAGATGGCATTGTGTCAATATATCCGTATATTTATTATTATAATATACTTTTTTGTTTTAAAAACAAAGCTAAGTATATTTTTTATACAAATCAAACTATATTGTAAATCGTAAAGAACGATAAATTTTGTATTACAAAAATAATAGGTTCGGTGCCACAGACTTCCCCTGCGACATATATCGGAGCCGCATCGTGTGTCACAATACCAATAGACATCAGTTCCCGTCGCTAGCTAATGCTGAAGTAATTTTTATCACATTCACTTCCTTCCATTGTAATTCTAGACTTTATGAAAGCATTAATATTATACATGTAATTAGGGCTTCATATAAACAATAACCTTCATGTGTGTGTGTGATTAAAACGCAGATGTGCATGTAATGTAACCCAGGGTTTGATAAGGTTTCAGAGTGATAGTCCCGCAACCTTATGTTCTGAGGGCACGCGACCGCAACACGCTTAAACGGCTTCAATGCGGTTAAGATTTTAAACCACTTACTTACAAACTGAAACGTCTTCCAAACGATAAGTAAATCTGTGTTAACGTAAGTCGAGTTGTCTTGTATCGATAATATCTTAACCTACTACTGTTCTAACAGTAGGCCTTCGATGAACTCTTATAGCAATATTACAATAATCTTGGTTTCCAATTTATCCTAAAAGTAATATTACTTTAATAATGTTTCGTTTTTTTTTTATTTTACTATTGATAACATTATTAACTCGTAACATGTAGTGTATTTTGATATTTGAAATATTAATGTAATGTGTATTTTATGACCCATTTTGGCAATTAAAAATAAAATTCATTATTCTACGTCAGACAGAATAAAAATAAAATAAAAATAATACATACAAAGCAAGAATAAAACAATATTGTTTTATAAAGCTAATGGTACGAATCTAAGCAATATTCATAAAACTATGATAGATTTCAAGAGTTGTGCAATTGTAATCTTTAATGAAAACAAAACTACTGTCTACATAAATACTACAATGTCCGTAATATTATTATACTTTAAGCCCACTTTGAATGGGCGCCATGTCTGAAAATGGCAGTTCAACGTAAAGTAATAGAGGAGTACCTCGAGATAGGCACTCTGCAGGTTTGTAATTTTAGATATCGGGCCTCCCTCGCTAAATCCCCTCCTCCCCCACCACTCCCTCCTCCTCCTCCACTACGGATTAGAATGAAAATACAACGCTTTATTATCTTCCCTTTGACCGTATGTCTTACCTTTACCGACCCACTCTTGTTCTTTTTACGGATTAAAAGATAAAGGCCTCTATCGCTATAACCATAGAGATATTTATTTTGTATTTTGAATATAAGAATATACGTGTTCTTTGTGATATTAAATAATATCTATCATTTTATTTTGTGCTTGTTCTTTTGGATTATTTTTAATATTATGTTAAAATGTTATATTCTTGACGGAATTTCAACAATTATATTTTTATTTCGTTATATCAATTAAAATATTCGAATATAATTATTAAAATTGTATAAAAGATAACATATGGATAACAACTGAGCCAAAATGTCAGTTTGGTAAATTTATAACTTCATCGGTTTCCGCGGTACACCCAAAAATCATCATTCAATTATAATAATTCATATTTAATGGCAATAGAGTATCATAATATACTCGTACAAAACGTGGCTTTTTGCAATATTGCCCGTTTATGCTTCAATAGCGTGAGGTTGAACATTATACAAACAAACAATGAATGAAAAAACCCGTCCAAATATATACTTTAAAATAAGTATATAACAAAAATATCAAAATAATATCATCGTTATAACAATGCAATATAAATTATTTTAAAAAGTCAAAAGAATGATTGAGACGTCTCTTTTATTATTTTAACGAAAATGTTGATTTTTGCATTTATGTGAGATGATATCAAGGAAATTTTTCGACGGAGGCATGTTTCCGCGACAGTATATAGCTCTATAAGCGACATTTATCTGCGTCGGTGCGGGGGTGTCTCTTTGTAAAACGTTTGTGGATGAAAGATTTTCCTCCTTTTATTATTTCACACGTAATTTATGGCACTTCTTAGGTTTAACGTTTCCTCTTGTAAAGGCCCTTTGCATTCAAACAAAATCTTATTTTTTATTCTCACTTTTTGACTGAACGATACCTGTAATATTTGTAGTAGCGGTCTAGCTTGAAATGGAAGAGAACGCATGTTTTTATTCATTTTAGATATAATGATATTTCAGTTATTATACCGGCGAAGTGCGAGATCAAAGGGGTCTATGTATTATATTAAAGTTTCATTCGGCCCCACAACCCGGCAATTTCCTTTTCAATTACCCCTACTTGAAATAAAAAATACAATTTTTATTTGTGCCGTGGTAATTAAAAAGGGATTCCATAATAAAAAGGTATACCAGTCCTGGGCGCTCCTCTCAATTTCGCTTCCGTTTGTTTGTTCCACCAGAGCCACGCCTTCGGGGACTATCGCAAAGGGTTGCCGCCATCAACTGTTTTATATGGGACGCATGTCAACAAAATTAAACCGTTGATGAGAATTCGGTTGTCGCTTTTTGAATTCATGCCATTTATTAAATTGTAACTCATTTAAAGCAAACGTAACTAACCGGGTAATTCACATTTTAAGAGATACCTTTTTTTAAATTAAAAATATTGAAAAAAAACCGATAAGAAATTGATATATATTAATAATGACTCTACTCAAATGAAAATTTATTTTGTAATCTCAAACTGACATTATGATACAGAAAAAAATACATTTTTATAAGAAAAAAAAATGGATATATAATTATATTATTATTATAAAAACAAACTGGCACTAGATTATCGAAACCTTTGATATTATTAAACAATATTACAAAAACAAATAAAAAAGGATAGCATAAATTATATTACAATATTACAGAAAAAAAAGATAAGATAAGATGAGAGAGAATTCATTATTTCCTAGAAGCTGTGTACACGGAATAAACATCACCTACGTACGAGTACATTAGTAGCAATGCAGATATACAAAGCCGTCGGATGTTCACCGATTGCCGACTCGATCGTGCTTCCTGCGCCTCGGGAAATACTTGCTTTGCGAATCTGCAAGTGCACGCCAGATTACACCACTGACTTCAAGCTACAATTAAGAGATAATACGTTTATGGTTGAAAATATCTATTGTTTATTGCCATGTTAAGCCTTTATAGATATTTTCAGACATTAATATCGATTGTGGCATCTTTTCGGTGTTAATCTATACTGCAAAGTTAGACATTCGACAGGATTTCTTAAAGAAGCCTACAAGATGTCTCCAACGTTCCGATAAAGACCAATCATATCATTCTATATTGATAAATTTTCCTAGACGAGTAGCGATCCTATAGCTCAAATAACATAGTGACTGAACGGTTTTCCGGAGGTCGCGGGTTCAAATCCCTGTCCATATTGATGCATTTTTTATTCTATATTTGTTTAATCTATATAGTCATGATAAGCTTATTTAAATTAAAAATAAACCAATACGGAAATGGATGAGAACCCACAAACTCTGGGAATCCGACCCATCGCTCTATCATTCGAGCCACCGTGTCATTACAGATAACAATTTTATTTCATAGATATACATTTTTTATTAAAAAACATATGTAGTTTATGCACCCATATTTTCCTTATATTTTAAGTAAATGTATCTTTTCATATGATATTCTTATTATAAGAAATGATTAATTTATATGTATGTAATACTAATCTACCTTTGCGGTCAAATTTATTTATTATAAGCACACTTTATTACCTTTCGTACATTCTGTTTCATATTCGTATGAACGTAAGCGCCTTCATATTAATTATTTGTTGCAGAGATCCCCAAACTCTATATTTTATTCATTTTATTACATAAAATGCGGTGTATCTAAGGTAGAGGTGGGTTAATCATAATTCAGTCAAGTAGAGTCAAGTTACTGTAATAATTTTCCTTTTATGAAATATGCTAAACAAATATTTTTTTAATATAAGAATGTATGTTTTGTAGAGTCATTACTATGAACACATGTATGTTTATTAATTTCTCTTATGAATAAATATATATATATAACTTTAATATTATTTTCAGATATTATTTTACGAGATTTCTTGGAGAAAGATTTCTTCCATTAAAAACCACTTCTTAAGGTTCTTTATTTCTTCACTAACAACAGCACGCGGCTCTACCCGAGTTTACTAACTCTACCACAGCGCCGGATTATGATGTGGCCTCCTTAAAACATTAATTTCTTTACAAGAAGTAGCTTTTGCTTAGCTTAGAAATTATATCTATAACAAATAATATCACAAACAGACAGACTAAGTTTTTTTCTATTTATAATATGGGTATGGGTTAGCACCATGCAACAGTATTTAATTTGACTAATTAATGAGTTAAATTATTAAAAAGCCGCATGTCATGATTTTAAAGTATGTATATTTAAAATATGATATATTAGTATGTAATATCTAAAATAAATATATTATTATAAATCTAACATACATATATTTTGTTTATTTAAAATTATGATAATTATATGTACTGCTTAATTTATATGCAGTAATTGTTTATAAACGAATTGTTTGGCCAAATATGTATTTCATTTTACTTCCAGATGTTGGAAATGTACTAATTATTAAAAAAAAAAGTATAATTTTTCTGTACGTTGTATCTTTTATTTTAGGCATAGCTATTATATATTTATATATTTGTATATTTGCCAACTCTATTTAATTCTAAGTATTATACCTGCTATTAATTTATAAATATGTTGATAGGAATTGAAACAAATAAAAGTATTAAAATCAATTATGACGCACTAGTAAGTTGCTAAATATATTTTCGGCTGAAATACTTGGAAATGAATTAGATTAAAACAAACATTCAACCTTATCGAACCTTTCCCCCTCTATGTCTACGTTACAGTTAAATATATACTTAATTAAAGCTTATTAATTATTAATTTAAAATATTTCGCTTTATTACTATAAAGATCTTGAATTTTATAAAGAGATAATGCCCTCGAAACAGCGACCCTCCTGAAATATTCTAAGAAATTTGCGATTCAAATGCGTAAAGCCGTTTTAAACGCCTAACAAATTAAAGGCGGTCGTCGTTAAAGCAATTACTGATTACATTATAAAATAATACTTACATAGATATAATTATAAAATATAAAATATACATATATAATTAGGTAAGTTAATAAAATCATAGGGTAATGAATTACTCTATGTATTTTATTCATAGTGCTTCAATCTAATTAGAATTTTCGCGCGTATGAATAAGTCCGTTCAAAATTGAAATCAAATTTATTCTTCAATCATTATTAATAATAAATTAGTATAAGAATTTTCAATTATAATGAAATGTTAATATGGCTTGGAACTCCGAACTTAATTAATCGTGTGTATTCTTATAAATATTTCTAAATTAAATACTTCAGTAGTTACAAAACAATAACTATGTAGCAATATATCGCAGTTGAGATACACGTTTTAATATTTAACCGGAAAATCTGAACTGTTGAACAAAAGCAAAGCATACAATACATTTGTTGCCAGTTTCGGTATTTGTACCTTATACAACCTCAACCGTATTAAAAGTACTTTTAAAATGCGCACAAGAAAAAATCTTAGATTTACAGTGATAAAGAGAAGTAAAGTTGTCATCTCAGTCATCTTAGTTCTAGACGCATTTAAATCGGAAAGTAAGGATGAAAAATAAACAGCAGAAGATTTAATCTGTGAGCGTTCCTCTTACTGTTTAAATAGAAGTCACAGGAGACGTCATCTTATCGGAGCGGCCGGTACCTATTTGCAGGGCCGCGCCCCAACTCGTACACCGCTACTAACTTCCCTTGTTTGCAAACTCGGATTGGATCTAGCGCTCTACTTTTCCTCCAGACGTCCGCAATTCCATATTATAAGTTAAAAATGTTGTCACCGCTGACCTACTATGATATTCTACCACTATATGCATTTATTTATAAGATTTTTAGATTTGTTTCAACAAAAAAATAAACCGGGCGGAAGGGTGTTGGGTGACCATTGTATTTGACAGGACAAAAGCTTTTTATCCAAGCACAAGATTATGAATTATCGAAACGACATGGAACCATTGTTTATAATACTGACCAAAAAATTTTAAGTTGGTAAGTATTCTTTCAAAAAGCCGCATATGTACTTTTGAGTATTACTAATATACTAGTCAAAATTATTGACTTTTTGGTATGTATAGGTACTTTTCTCACATAGATATTTAACCAGTGATCGAATCAGAAGATTTATTTACCACTGAAAGGCCCATAGCAAACAGTGGGAACATAAACAAACGCACGTGTAGACACATGCTGGAACAAGTGCAACACAGCGGGTGTTTGCAGGGGGTGGTCACGGGAGCGGGGGAGGGGTGGAACAGGACGCTTGACGAGCCTTTGTTTAGAACATAAAATTATACGACATCAATAAATTCTTTGTTTACTCGATTAAATGAATGCGCTGGCCAGGAAGAAGTATTGATTACGATGGAGTATCGACGGTTTTCTAACTGACTCATGTCTGACATTTTTTCCGTTATTTAGTGATGTAGATCTATGTATATATCTTCAGTAAACCCACCACTGGTTGTTTATGTAAAATAAACAAAAGATATATAAACAAATCCTTTAAATAAACTCACATTATCCAAACACTCGACTCCGTAAAGGTCACGACGTAGCGTCAACTCTACAAATGATTTCTATTATAGCACGATTTACCTGAGATCCTTTCTAACAATGGCATCGTTAGCAGATGTCTCCTCAAAACAAACCCTGGAGCAAATCTAAATGGCAAAAATAAAAAATAAGGGATTAATTATACCGTGTACGGTTGTTGTACCGCTCACAATAAATTGTCATCAATGACATGAAACGCGGTATAAAATGTTAATATCTCGTATTATGTTTGACAACAATGACGTATTGTGCAAAGTTTTTGGGGACCGCAGCGTGTTCCCGAAATGTTGATGTTAGCTTTATTTTTTCTCCAGAGAAGTTTGGATGCACTCTTTTCTTTGAATCAATGTTAAAGGACGTCTGTCGCTTTGTTAAATGCCGAAGGAAAGTTATTTATTATTTTTATTTGCCTTGAATGTTTAATTTATGTAACTTGGTATCACTGTAAATTTTATTGAAGTACGCCATTTTATCTACTTCGTCTATCTAATATTGTGATCCTTTATTTATCTGTGATAAGTTTTATATTTATAATAAAAAAACAGGAAGTTGTTTTCCTTATAAACATATCTTGCTTGTACGTTTTTTTTTTAATTTTAATCTTTTAACGCAACAGTTATAACGTACTTATATTCAAGCATTTGAAGTATAGGCTGTTTTGTTCACAGACAATTGATTTAATCTTTATTGACAGTTTCCTATCACCACATACCTGCAAGGAAGCGTATCTAAACGGATGACATATTTTCGAGAACTTCTAAATGAAAATAATAATTTATTGGTGTACTATGTGTATTTTATTATTTTATGTATAAAAAAGAAATAAACAAATTGCACTTACGTATTGTATTTTTGTAAACAAAGAAGGTTGTTACTCTGATAAAAGTTTTGTTCGTTCATACGTAACTTGTTTTGGCAGAGCAAAGAATGTTTCCGTCGGGGACTTCAATCCGCCTGGTTTCATTACGAGATCCCTGTTTGGATTATTTTTTACACATATCACCAACCATGCCTCACTTATTGTACTTTACATTTAAATTAAACGATAAAATACATTGTTTTTATACAACTACTCTATTAATTTAATTTACTTTACTGTAATTATAAATTTACTTTAATATATAAAGACTAGTAATTCTACCGGAATTTAACCCCCCCCCCCTTCATACTCCCCCTCTTGCAAATAATATTTCATAAATACACAAAATCTCTACAAAAGTCTAACATATCCAGTTTTATAGTAATTATAGCCCAAACACGTTTTTGCGTTTATCCTTGTAAATGAGAGATTTATTTCAAAATATACGGGCTATATTATTAAAACCGCTAAATTTACTTTTCAGTTATATAACATTACTGAATATACATTTCAACGAAACAAACAAACAGGCTTTATTTAAACATCTGTATCATTCGTTCATGAAATACACTGAAATATTAAAATATCATACGTCTGAAGGACATCTTTGACATATAAGTTAAAGTAACGAGCTTTCTTCAATATATATTTCGAAGCCGATCCGTCGGCGGTTCTTAACTCGGAATCCTTTTAAAAATATTGCTTCGAAACTACACGTAAACAGGACAATGACCTTGTATATATTGAAGAATACGCAATTTTATCAAAGGAACTGATCTCGTTAATTCACGTACATTATATACGATTCGTTTAGTCTTCAATGGAGATAAGATCTAATATCGATACAACCAATGTTGTCTCGCATTACTATTGTTCAGAGAATAATACAAAAATTCTTATAAAGGCGGACGGCGTTCTTATTATAGTAGTTTTAATTATTAAATACACCTTATTATTATATGAAATAAGACTTAAAATTGAAACTTATAATCGCTCTACATTTTAAAAATAATTTCTTCTACAAAATATGAAGAGTTTGTTATTATTTTTTATTAACTAAACTAATCTTAAGCCTTCAGATATTACAAGGGATAACGAAGATCAAACTTAATATCTCTATAAATTATTTCAGGCGAAATAGATTTAGATAGATTGTCCCTATCTAGTCCGTGAAAGGTTGTGTCATCACTCTGAAACACGGATACCATTTAAACACAAATATTAATTTAATTCATAGATACGGCTATTCCGATTTTCCAAATTTGAGAACTCTCAGTAAATAATTTAATTGCAATGTCACCTTTCTCAACCATGTGATATATTTACCCTTACCTATAATTATAGTATTAATTTGAATATAACTTCATCAAAAATAAGTTCTCAAATAATGTAATATTGTCTCTAAGAAATACCATCACGTTAGTGATACCAGTTTGATAATATCTATAAACATGTAGAGTCATGTGAAACCTATTCAAATTGTTAATAAATATGGAATGAAAAAGAAAGCAACGAGGGCAGGGATTCGAACCCGTAACCTATGGGAATGTATTTTTAAAACAGTAAAAAGTTTTAAGAATTAATTTTTTGTTGGATACTTTTATCGTAGAATATGCTACGACGAAAGCAGTGTTTACTAGTTTATTGAAACTGACAATCCCATTGTTAAGTCTTGTCAATTCCTTTTAATGTAGGAATATTAGGGATATATATGATATAGGGGATAGCCCCATTATGGATTTTGGATGACCATCAAAACAGGAGCTGGGGCTGACGAACCGTGCAAAATGATAATTAAGAACAGCTCAGTCATCGGTAATGTGATGCCATGTAAATTACGGCATAGCGGTGTTTACAACAATGGCCCCAGTCGATGGCATTCATTAAATTTTAATTCTCTGAAAATTAAAATCACCGGATGAAGTTGGAAACTATTTTAAATTTTCAGTAAATCGGTTCGTAAATTACATTTTTGATGCTTGGCTATTTATTTTTATTTTGATTTAAAATAGTATATAGAAGAACATATTTTAGAAATATTTACAAATATGTTTATGTAGAGCCATGTTAAGGTTATTACTTTTTCAAATTAATGTAGAATTTATCGATACAGGAAGGATTCGAACCCACGACACCTGGGAAACGGAAGCGTCGTTGTAATTATTGATCTAACGTGTCTCTACTTACTTCAATGAACATAGCATTATATATCATTTTCTCGGGAAGTTAGTGTATTAGTGTTATTTATACAACAAAGTACCTGGAATATAAAAACTAAAATTCGAATATTTTATAAAACGAAAAAAAAAATATTCTCAGAAACGTGTTTTCTTCCTGTAAAATTGGAACCTACAATATACATGTTATTAAGTTTGTTTTTCAAATTTACAAAACATACCTAGTATATGAAACAAAAATCTTTGATTAAATAATACAAATTTATTCCCGAAGCTTTAATGTGCCCTCCAAAGTAAATCTAGAATGTAAAAGATAGCAGTACAAGACTTAAACATGCGAGGATGCAAGGATCCAGTTGACGGCAGTCATTTTACGTTTGCAAATGTACTGAGAGTACTCAGCATTGTTGGATGAATACGGCTTATGAAAAGTTACTTAAACTCAACAACTGCTTAACATTAATTATAAATGTTTTTATAGAGCTTATAATTTAAAAATATGAAATAAATGCAAAGCCTCTACATAATGTATTACAACTCTGTGAGCGTTATAATTGTATGTTATGAATATTATTTCATAAATGTAGAGCGAAGTTTAATAGGATATAAGAGTTCAGAGTGAAAAGCATACTTTGAAATAAATAGTTTTGAAAGATCTTTCAATTTTCCTTTAAAGAGAGACATTTATAAAAGTATATAGATTTGTTACAATTACTGGAAAATTAATGTTTTTGTTTGTTTACCCTAAATAAAGCCTCAGGTATAAAATCACATCCGTGACTGCTTTTCGTATCTGTTTTCAGTAATAATAGAAACAGACTGTAAAATTATATTTCAGCATGATCTGGATAAACAATATCGTCTAATATATATACATTTGTAAATATGTCTGTATAATATCAATATAATTTTTGAAACTATATTATATTATGAGCGTATAATGTTGGCAATAGAATTTTATTTGTTTTGCTTATTTAGTTTAGTCTAGTATAGATTTTTTCGGGGTTGACAGAAAGCTTTCAGCATTAAGTCTGCTAATGTATCTATTTTGGGCAAAAAGAAACTGATTTTTTAGTAGGCTTAAAGAAAGAATAGAATATAAAACAATATAATATAATAGTTAAGATTTTATAATTAAAAATAACAGTAAGGACACGAACATTCACTAAATATGCATTAATAATTAAATAAAACAAACCCTTATTTAATTTAACAACATAAATTTACACATATGTATATATAACTTATGTTTAAGTCGTACGTGACGAATAAGTGGACTAGCGTTTCCAGACTCCCAGTGGACTTACGAAGTCAAGCTCTGTAAAGCAATTTAACCAATTTAATGTTATTCGCGCCCATTTACCGTCCCCGCACTCTTAATATGAAAATAGACGCCATTGTGCTCTTGCGAAATATATATCACATAATATATGGTTAAAGAGACACGTAATTTTGAAATAAGGTCTTTGGGCCTATTATGAACTCTTATATTACAATAATCTTATTTACAAATTCGTCCTAAAAGTAATATTACTTTAACAATGTTTCGATAAGAATTTTTGATGACGTCATCCTAAATCATTCATTCTTTTACTATAGGAAACATTATTAACTCGTACCATGAAGTATGTTTTGACATTTGCATTTAAAGAAATCATTCATTCTCTTACGTCACACAGCAGGAATAAAACAATATTGTTTTATAAAGTTCGTTGAAGTAATATTATAATAATATGGAAACAAAAGTTCCTAAAACTAAGATAGTTTTTAAAAGTTCATGGTAGGCCTGCAGCTAAAAAATGAAAGTTTTGATAGATAATAAATATTTATAAATATGTCGAATAAATAATGTATGGTATTGAATAATATGTTTTTTCAGCTCTTCTATCCTACTTTGACGTGTTAATAGATTGGAGCTTCTGAGCTTTTCTTAGAATATGATTTAAATAACCCTTAAAAAGTCATAACCGAGTGTGAAGATACTTATTGCTTAATAAACTCGAACCAGTGACACCACTAAAAGTTAGAACTATTTTTGAAATTTATAAAATTATTGTTTATCATTCATAAAAAGTTCATTGACCTTTTTAAAGTACATTTGGGATATTTTGAGAAGTTGACTAACACGAAACCGCGTGATAATTATGTGTAGGTGGCAAAGGTTTAAGTTTACTTTTATATATATAAACATACAACAGATATAGAGGCCGACAAAAAACGTTGCATATATATTTTTTTAAATCAAAGCAGTGAGATGTGTTTAGCAAAAATTGTATTCAAAGGATGTATTTTTTAATACAAGCATGTTTTGAATATGTGTTAGTGTGGGTATGTGTGTTTGTATGATGGTGTGTGTGTTTGTATGTGTATATGATAGTAGTGGGTCACACATACGTGCTAAATGATGTCTGGTAGTGTGGTGCCGGTGAATGAAATGTAACTTACATTTATCTTGCTCGTTAAAATATTTACGACTGTTTACCTTCAACGATAAATTCCCGAGATGTTTTGATATATATTGTAGTTTGTCTCATTCTGGAGACATGAATTATATAAACTTATATATTTCGTGTGGTCTAACACGGGTTCGGGGAAGTTACTTTATTACTATAGTTTGTATTACTTTATATAATAAATATATTAAGGGCCCAAGTTTATATTTGCGCAAAGTAAATAGTTAATATTTTTGGTGTGCTTATTAATAGAAACGCTATAAAAATATTATTTCAAACTTGAATTCATTTAATCATCTAGTAATTATGTTGTTTTGTTTGTTGTTTTTATTTATATTTACCCCGCTGTATTCACGTAGAAGTTGAATCAGTTCGCGCCGCGAATCCGCCACACTTAGAGCTCATGATTAAGAACTCCGAATGGGTTCGAAACTAGTAGGGCACATTCCGATTTAATTTCTACGTGAATATTGTCCGGTAAATATGAATATAATAGTCATGGTTCAAAAAAAATATATATAAAAATATATGCTTTTACCAAATTCTAACAACTAGTACTGCTGTCAATAGTCCATAGAGTATCGATAGCTCGGCAATACTAAAAAAAAAATTGACAACACTATTGAATCTCAACAATCGTTATGCTACCGATACTATAGATATTTTAACAAATTTTCGAGATTAAATATTGTGAGACCATCGACAGTGTGACAACACTACTTAAACCTTGATATGGATTTTAATAAAGGATATTATTGGAACATGATAAATAAAGAGAAAGAAAGAAAATCTTTTTATTTAGACAAAATAACTGTTACGCGTGCTTAAAAGAAATTTAAAACCATAAAAGAAATTACAAAGTAAAAAAATCAAAATCAAATGTAAATTTTAAGGTAGTATTTATATATTACTATAATATGTTAAAAAAAACCATATAATTTCTTATATGTTTCTTTCGAAAGGAGAGATAATCTAAGTAGATAAATTTGGTGAAACAATGGGATTCTGATTAATATCATTGAAAAAGTACACATAATAATGATACATTATACATAAAAAATATATATTATTTATAATATTAATAAAATATTATATTTTTATATATAAACTTTCGTGAACCATGACTATTATATTTATATTTACCCGGCTGTATTAATAGTAGTAGCAAAGTTTGGTTCAATTTATACTTGTTAAGAAAAAACATATAATAACTTATTAATAATGACTAAAAATACATGTCATACCTAATATAGATCAAAAAGTTTTTAATAGAAAGCTCTTACCAGTCAAATGAAAGTCAAAAGTTGTTGTAAATGTTGTAAAGTCAAACATAATCCATTACGCGTCACTAATAAACAGGCTTTATAATATGTCAGGATTTATAACACGGCAAATATCAATGTAGGTACAGTGTAATAATATTTACATACAATGGGGTGTGGGCGTAAACCCTCCGGGTTATGTAGGCCTCTTCCTGAAATATAATAAATCTACTGACACAATCACGAACCCTGCCATTACCAAAATGTGTCAATTAAAGAATCTCGTTGGTTTTATACAGGTAAATACATCCCGCTTCCCCACACCATGGAAGCCATCTTGTTTCTAGGGGTCAAATTAAATTGACATGCGGCCTGCAGACGTATTGTGTTTGTATAGCATTGTGCTGTCGCCCCTGATGATACTGATTCACTAATCGTATGAGCTTAGACGGGAATAAACTTAATGTGCGTTGCGGATTTAAAATTACCATTAATTGCTTTCCATAAATAAGGGTTTATATTTATTTCTGTCTCAAAATATCTGTGAACTTCATGTAATGTAACTATATATATTTGTGTATCCTTCTTTCTTTAACACCATACATAATAATTAAAAAGTATATCAACAATATACCGAATATATAAAACAGTCTTATTGTTAGAAAGACTTCGTTATCAAAACACGTGGACGTAAAAGCACACGATAGAGATAAAATCTTTAAACGTTGTAAAATTATCGCCATAAAGCCAAGCCAGCCAGACGCAACGTCAGCGAAGCACGCCAGAAGTTTAGCATATTGCTCTAGCTCGCTAAATCCTACGACATAATACAGACGTTCACCCCCTGACGCCCTGTTAAGGCCATTATCGAACCCTAATACTATTTTAAAAAATGGCCATCTTAAACTGAACGTCGCAAGGAGAACCGTTCTCAAAGACAATTAATAAGATTGAATTGAGTTGGCGAAATGATAAAGCGTCATCTGTAATTATTTATAAAGTTTATTCACCTGTAGTTGAGAATTAAGATGTAAATCCTGGCTGAAATTTCATCCAAGTTAACAGATTTAGCCTGGATATAATATATTTTTCTTATTAATTATTTATTGTTACTCTTAACGCTTAGCCAAGGTCTGTCAAGTTCTGATTTTCTTTACTCCAATTCATTTAAACTTAGTTAATTATTGTAATGGACTATAACGCTGCGATAACCTAATTCAACAACTAACAGCCGTTAAGGAAAATTACGTAACTGAAAACTGCCATTTATTGCATGTTCCAGGATATATTTGTAACATGCAAGTTTGGATCAAGTTTTACAGAAGTCTTTTAACTGTGCTTGTATTTCCATTTACATATTTAATTGTGGTCGAGGGAGTATAATATATGGCACACTTAATATAAAAGGTGTGATTGCAGTGGTTACAAATATTAAAGCGTGGCGGGCTAAGCCTTGCAGCCTTTCTATATATATAAAACAAGTGTCCAGTAGTGGAACATGTATAGTCTGTATACTTTAAGACCGGACAGTTTAGCTCGAACAGAGTTGTATACAAAATGCTAAAATCCTCGAAGCTAGTGTGGCGACACGGTAGCTTAATTGGTAGAGCGACGGGAAAATTTCTCAGAAGTCGCGGGTTCCGTTTGCCCGCATTAATATTCTATATATATTTCAAATTTGAATAACATGTCTTTACACGTTTATAGACTATTTGAATTATTACATTATTCAGCACGTTACAGTAATATCAATAGTCTCATATACAAACAGCTCATTGTATTTGCGGACATCAACCGTATCATTACACGGATACCAAAATAAACGAATGTAGGTAATGGACGGCAGGATCAATACAAAGTAATCGCAAACCGATCCAATAAGCTCAACCAAAACAACGGGGGTCGCAGCGGACGATCGAAGTCTGCGAGCCGACTACCGAGCACGGAAAACAATATGGCGGCATGCAAATATCTCGGCCATTATCGCACCTGGGCAGTACGAGCCGCCCGACGAGTAAACAAGATTACGGGAATTGAATGGCTAATTAGAGGAAAAGAAGCGGCCCCAGCCAACTGAGTTATCGTACCTCGTTTCCACCATATTTCACGATGCTTAAGTCGCCTTTATTATTTGGCCGCCTCTTGTTTAGCTAAAGAGGCTTGTAAGCTTATCTGAAGTCTAGGAGTGCTTTAACTAGCACCACGAACCAAGATTTACTGCAAGCATACTTACATAAATAATAACAGCACTGAACGCGACGATAGTAAGCTTTTTAATCCCTTAAACCCGCATATTTATTACGGCTAATGTGTCGTAAAAGAATTTACTTATATAGTTTATTGTTGTAGACGCGCCTAATTTTTACGAGCCACGCGACAACAACTTGTTTAGGCGACGATTTAATTCTCAAATGCCCGCGGCCAGAATACATCACACATGAGAGACACTTAATCATAGTTCAATTAATTAATTAGTGACTTTTATATATCATAAAATAAACATATTTACGAGCTGGCTTCGTTAATTCAATGTTATCAGTTTAATTGTGTGTTCCCCTAGCGATGATGGCGCCGCCGGCATGCGCTATGAATTCACATATTGTTATGATAAAATGATAAAAGTAATTATAACCAATTTAGTTGAACTATCATTAATATTTATATTAAATACCGATACGACGTAAGAACCATGTAAAAGGTTTATTTATTAATTTTACGAAAACATCTGAGCTTTGTTATTTAATTATACCTAAATAAGTCTAACATATCTTCTACATACTACATATATGTATATGGTAACATATTAAATATATTTTCAATAAACTCAATAATGGTTAGGAAATATTATATCCAACTTCCTTATTAATTAATAAATATTCCCTACCAATGGTCTAAGTTTATTCACGGATATGATTTAAAGAGGCGCGTCCTGTCCGAGCACGCCGCCCGTCATTTAATTATAAACATGTAAAGCCTGACTTCAAGCCCACACAAAGTCTATTTTGATTCAAAATGTTTTATTCAAACTAATAATATATTATGATATGTTTAAAATAAACATTCATTTCTTTTGTACTTTATTTGTTTCTGAGAATTTATTCGTCATTGAAATACATTATTTTTTTCGAATGAAACATTTTTTTGTATATACTGGATTATCCACACATATATTTTCAGTAAAACTAGACTAAATGTAATCTTTCCAACGAATAACATTCGAAAGAAAAATATAGAACAAATTCATACTAGAACTAGGATGAAAAAGTTTCCTGTGACCCATTGCATGGAAAAAAGATTTTTACGACTACGTGCCCACTACGGACGACAGGATTCATTTTTAGATTTTTTTTTATAATACGCGCTGTATTGAAATATTTCGTCTATATTGTGCAATATTCCAAGTTTTAACACAATTCAGACATATATTTGTTGCCCTATAAAAATATTATATGTATATAATAATAATATTAAATATTGTTTATTGTACACACAAATTATAAAATTACAAAAAAGAAAAAAAAAGAAAAAAAAATGGTATGAATTTGACCATATCACTAAAGAAAACTCTTCGGGCAACCAATTGTGTGGAGGAAAAAGAATACAAGAGCCGTAGTACTTATAAATAAACATACATATATACACATAAACAAATAAATATATATATAAAAATATTGTTGAGATTATAAAAAAATCAGCTAAAATGGTTGAAGCTTAAAATCTGATCATCAATTTTAAGCCACCAGTGACCCGCGACTCCAAAAAGCCAAACACTTTGTCTAGAAGAAGGCACAAAGTTCCATAATTTCTTTGCCGAGATAAGAGGCGAAAGTTCACGCAGGAGCGGAGATTTATGACATCACAGCCGCTCCTTTCACTAAATAATAAAAGGCCTGCTGTAAAACGCGCCGCATAAAACTTTTACGTCCATACAACCCGTTGGTAGGTAAACGGAGTATGTAAGGCGCGTCGTGTTAGGCCGAATCTCCATAAAAGGCAATCAGTGTCAGTACAGAAATCTATCTTTTGTACCTCCGATAGCGCGTAATGTATTTTATGCCACCACATTATTATTCATTTTGTCTGAATCCGATATCAAATTTACGAAGAGCTATTTTCCACTAAATTATAAGAAAATAAAAAATATTTTTTAAATCATTTTTTTATACTTAGGCTTTACGTATTTACAAATATAATTATTATAAACTCGTTTATTAAAAAAATATTTCAAAAAGTCTTTATTATTACAATGTTTTCCAAACATAAATGAATGTTGAAAAAAAAAATACATAGCAGCTATAGGAATTAGATTAAATAAACTAAAATATAATTAAACCATTAATTACTACCAAAAGATGTGAGTGATACAAACTAGAGAGTTTCAATCCAACCTGTATCGATGGCACATAAGAGATACCACCGACCTTATAATAGCTGACCCATCAGATATGTGACTTGTGGCACCGTCACTTAACCAACCCTATTTCCTTGTATATATATCAACCTACAACACATGACCCTTAGTGATACTGTCCCAAAGGAACAGTGTTACTGGGCCATAAATCCGTCTAGAACATTGCTCTACCTCTGGAAAGGTGTGCTGCAGTGGCATGAATGGCAAATTATTAATGAAGGACAATAACAGTTATTGTTTACTATATATATTACACTTACAAATATATATAAGCCACAAAAAAATACATACACACACACATATACATTTACATATATATTTATCTGTGTGTGTTGGCTTGTTTTTTACTCAGACGATTTGTTTATCATACCAAATAATATTTGGTTGATGTAAGGAAAATAAATGATACAATACAAAGCCATAAATTTTATATTAACATATTTAATAAAAGAAACATAGTATTTTTCTAAGACATATTACAGACGTTGCTAGCGTATCTGTTTCAGAGTAACTTTATATAAAGACTAAAACCTTACAATTATAAACTACGCTTTATGAAATTGGATAATAAATACCAGTTTCAGATATCCGCTTTTATTTGGATCTCTTAAAAAATATCATCTTTCAAAAATTCCGTCGGTTTTTCATCCCTACATTATATATATTTAAATCAAATCTCCATTGTAAGTTACAGCTTTGTTATAGTTTTTTACAGCATTAATTATTTTTTGATATACAAGTAGCTCTGAATAGAGGGACAACTGCTCGCAATTGTGTTTTTATAAGAAATAATACAAAAAATGCTACGGCTGTCCAAAGGTTGGAAGGTTATATGTTTAATTAAACTATTTGGAACCCTATTATAAAGCAATAAGGTTTAGAATCTGTGTAATGTTTGTTCATACGTGTCAAAGTCCACTGAAATTTAGTTCTAGTTTACTGCATCTGTTGAATATCGTTTTTGAAGCTTATATTCGAGTATAAATAGAATTCTAACATATGATTTGTTTACAAAATAAAGATATAGCATATTTAATATTTTTCAAATAAATAGTTTGCAAAATTATATTCTTTCGGAAAAGTTTTAATATTGAATATAGAAAAATAATAAATTAATTGTCACTCTAATAACAAAACAAATATTGCCTAAGTTTCAAAATATGTTGTTATCCAGAGCTTGTGACGTCGCGTGATTGGTAAAGGGACGAATGACAAACAGAATTCTTACCCGACAGTTACGCGAAGTCATGGCCCTTCAATAGAAATGCCCCGATTACTTCGTTTTTATCTGGCGACATTTTTTACTCCAATGTCCAGTTAATGGTGACCATCCCTTAATAGAACTTCGACGTTGCATTTAAGAATTATTTATTTACTTCATTTATTTATCATTATCCGTGAAAATAAGATTCATTTACAATCTAGTTATAAGTCATGCCTTTAATTTAATCTAATTTACATATAATTCTGTTAAATTAAACAACATTAATTCAGTTTTATTAACAGCGCTGCTATTCTAATATTAATGATTTTTTATATACAAAATAGAAAATTATATAGGTGGTTGTCGTTTGGAGTAGATTAGTAAACACAATATTAAGTGAAGTTCGGGGTAAATACGGAGGCGATCAGATTGGGACGAAGACAATACTTTCAGAGGCGGAGGGTGTAGGGGAGCCATTGGTATGCGTAATGGTAGATCGAATTTCGTATTTGTTCGCGGAGTCGTTAACAGCACCTTCACGGTTGTTTATAAAGAAAACAAAACCCTTTAGTTGGAGGGGTGGCAGGGGGGGAGGGGGGAGGTAACCCTAACTAAACCCACCGGTAAATATCGAAATAAATTTAATATCACCTTTGTTTCCTTAATGATTTACTATCGTGTATTGTATACTTTACAATATTTAATGAAACCACTTTAATACTAGTTTCTATACTATTCCACTACTTTGTTTCTAAATTGAATAGTGACTGAATAAATCAAAATAAAACTATCTACTCAATAACTTTTCGACCAAGAAACCGATTTGATATTCAATGAATTTCCTTTTGTGTAAGTGGTACACAAAATATGGGTTTTTGTGAATTCCTGTCTTTAGAGGTGTGGAAAGTTTTGTAAAATTATTGAGTTGAAATAATGATTTATGATATAAAATGAAAGATAATTAATAAACAAGTTTTTATTAACGCTTATTACATTTTAGTTTATTGATATACACAGATATACATATAGAAAAATAAATATCTCGTGACAGAAAATCACGCGTCAAAATTTTGATCCACTTGCACTTGAATGCACTTGTGCCCATTACTTTTGTAGCTGATTCGAATAAACATGCTTCATATTAATATATATATACATATACATATACAAATATATATATATATATATATATATATATGTCAATGTTATACTCACTAAACCAGAAAAGTCCATTAACCCTACCCCAATCTGAAGGGTTTCCGTTTCTTACAGAGCTCTCTGACCTCTATGAGTCATTAGACGTCACGTGAAGTTAATTATTTATGTAAGATGTTACTGATTGCGCTCGTGTTCAGAGGTAACTGGCCCTGACAAGCCTCTGTGTTTTTAAACCGAAAGAAGTTAAAATGCGAATTGGGTCACACCTCACTAACACGTAAAGTCTCCGACTGCAGTAGGTTTCTAAATTTTTCGTTTTTATTGTATGGTATTGATATTTTTTTTTTACAAAACTTACATAACTAAAGTTTTTTAGTTGAAAAGTTTTTTTCAAAAGTTACATTACCAAAGTTTTGTAGTTTTCTTGAGGGTAATTAAAATGAAAAAAATGAAATGATAAGTAATTTTTTCACAGTTTCAGTGCTAAAGGCAGATACGCCCACACTTTGAAACAGTTGTACGCTTTGTATCAACTTAACAAAGCAGGAATGGCTATCATTATGGGATTGCGTCCATTACGAGATTGAACTCTAATTTGAATATTATGCATGCGTGGTACATTTTGGACTATGAAATATATATACTCAAAGTGCAAGGCAAATATGTTCCCTTTCAGTCTTTAGTTAATAGTTTAATGGATTTATTTAACAGGACATAAATAATTTGTAGCTTTTAGTTAATAGCCATGTGAATCTTATTTAAACTTTTAAATTTAGAATATAAGATATAGAATGAAAAATAAACTGAAACGGGCAGGGATTCGAAGCCGCGACCTCTGGTTATCCGTGCCGTCGCTCTACCAATTGAGCTACCATGTCGCTGACAAACTCGGTGAATCTAGCACTCTATACATATTCGTCTTTATCGCGACGGTGGTGACATCTATTAGTCTTCAATGTAGATAAGTTTTTTGAGTTCCCAATTAATAATGTCATAAAATATAGATGCCTTTGAAGTCCTGGTGCTAATAACTAGTTCTAGGAAACATCTTAGGTCACTGGGAACTTCCAGAACATTAAACATATATCGAAATAAACTTATTTATATGCGTGTGTGGGTATCCATGTATGTGTGTGTATTGTTGATTCAAACCAGAGTTTAGATGTCAATAATATGACAGAACGACAAAATTTAATATTCAAAATAAACATATATTTGAATATGAATTATAGAACTGGTTATTTATTATACTCATTGCATGAATTTTTGGAATTAATCATTTTAAAACATATTTAGACACGCATTCCGGTTGCCAAGAACTTTTTAAGATATAACTCCTACGCGATATATTACAATAATAAACAGAGAAATTGATAATGTGCAATTTATGCACATATTTTAACAGAATGTGAGCAACGTGATACAACTTGACCGGCTTAGATTTTGAGATGAGTTGTAAAGAATTCATGATTATATTTATGGTATTATTATGTGAAATACGCTTTCGATGCAGAATTTTCAAGGTCTGATATTATTTTTCTGTGGAAGGTTGTCTCATTTATTATCGCTTATGCGAGGGGACCGGAAATATAGTGTCAAGGTTAGCGTTTCCATTTTAAAAGCTACGTTTGTTTGAATTGCTGCAATTTTTACATTTTCAATGATTATTTCGATCATTTTATAAAAGTGCAGCACTTTACGACCCCGTTTAATAAGAATTTTCATACCCATCGAAATAATTTGCAAATGTCTTTGTCCTTTTTATTCTATTTATCAATCAATTATTAATATTTTGGTTCAATTATAAGTCGTATTGATAAAGTTGATAATTCCTCATATATTTATTATTTATGTCCGTGCTCTGCTATCATCAGTTTCGGAATAAAACTTTTGTTTTAAAAACGTGTGAAATGGAAAGTTTTGTTTACCATATATTTTAGCACAGTTTAGTAGAGCGGCATAGGCTTTGCATATGCGGTGTCAAGATCACGTCGGCGTAGCGTCGCGCCACCGCCGCGGGTGACACGCGCCACTACCGCTCGCCCTCCCTCCCACACCCTCTCACAGCCCTCAGCCTTCGCACCACGCATGCTCCAATTATAATCCCTATAGGGATGTCCTCCGTCGATTAAAAATGTATTTAAAATATTATATTCTAGACATTTTAAAATCTGGAAATATACAAAATTATTAAAGTTTGTATTTCAAATTCTAATATGTAATGTTATATTTCAAAATGTCAGGTGATACTAATGCAAGGAATAGTTTGAACATAATTTTCTTATGAAAACAAACAGGGTCACATGTAATATTGGTATAACTCGATATGTCGAGACGGGATGTCGACGGGCGGCATTAGCTGATCGCGAGGAGTGCGCGCGCAGCGGCGTCGCGAGGAGGGCTTCAAATCGCCTGCGGAGGGCGACCGGTCCGCGCGCGTTGTCGCTGTCTGCCGCGCGGTCACTTGACTCAACACCTTTGACGAGGTACATTCGGTGCTCGGTGCACGACCTGCTCCGCGGTCACTGACCGATACCGTCGCGAGCGATCGCAACGACGCTCGACCTCCGCCCTTAGTGGGCGCCGCGCGACCCGTCGACGTCCGTGTCCCGTATCCGTGCCCCTATCGTTTCCCGGTCTCCTACTTGCACCGGCAGGTAGCGTGACGCTAACCAATTTCTCTTTAAGCAATATTCCTTGATAGTGTGTCCGACTTTAATTTGTTTTTTATTGTTTCTAAGTGTTTATTAGTCTCCTAAATTGTGTTTCGTAATGTTATGCCCCGTATACACACGAGGACTCTCGTGTAAGTGAGTTATAAGCCCCACTGACATAGCTACATAGCGTGAGTTTTTATGTACTGATCCAATTTTTTCATGAATGAGCCCGCGTCACAGCAATCCCTGTAATTAAAATGTTATACTCATAACCAGTAGAATACGAGCTTCATAAAGTAAGCTGACAATTGCTTTAGCATGAATATGCTTCATATTTTTAAATTCACCTACTGTAGATTAAATAAAGTTGCTTTTACAAAAGATTTGTTTTTATAAAATACGAGAGAGTCTCTTATCATTATGTTGGTTAGATAAATAATTTTAATATTTAGTAGACACTATAAATGTAAAATATACTTTGTTATAAGAATAATAATCACGGAAATATGTTTATGTATGAAATGAAATCGAAAAACAAAAGATGGTATATCAACAAAGCGTCTTTAATATTAAGTCTAAGAAAGCTCGGTCAAAAATATTGCCTTCAAGAATCAACAAACATAATTGTAAACTGCCTTAAAGGCCTATTGTAAGCCTACTGCTTCACCCACGTTATAACTAGCGCATTATTCTGATTATAAATAATAAAAACAGACAAGCGACTTCCATTATTATATATACACACCTTTACTATCTTAACCTTTAAGTTTAATAATATCTTAAACATATTAAGAACAATGAATAATAACTTGAATATTTCACATATTTTTAATCAAATGAAACCAAACACACTGTATAAAGAATTCTAAAAGTTCATTTTATCAGATACAGTCAGATCGTGCATAAAGATATCCTAATGGTTACCCGGACACCGATTTTAAATACTTTTTTCTTTGAATATATCACGAGCAAAGGCAGACAAATTATCCCCTGAGGGAGCCATTTAAAATCTGATCATTATAGGTAGTCTGTACTCGCAGGAAGCTCCTGGCATTTCATTTAAATTTCATTGCAGCAGAAATCTATTATTATTGGCAAGAAAACATATATAAATAAATTGATATAGTCTGAAAGGTGTAACTTTGGCTGAATGGTAGTAAATCCGACTATTGTGCCGGTGGTTGTGGGTTCGATCCCCACTTGACAAAATTATTAATATATTTCTGGGGTCTGGGTGTTGTTAAACTATATGTATAAATATTTAAACAAACGTTTATTAGATGTTTAGTACCCATACAGGCTTTGCTTAGTTTGGGGCTAGATTGCGTCGCGTGAAAATATCCGAATATTAATAAAGAAAAACCTTTACATACATATTATAAAAAAAACTCTCGAGCTACTACAAAAATAATTTCCGTTTCGTTGTTGCAAATATTTCCAGAAACGATTCAATAAATGCAAAATGTATGTCATTTTATAATATAGCAATGTAAACGGTATTAACAAACGGAAACTCAATATTGTATTTTATTTATAAATGCTTCGGAAATAAAAATACATATTTCTTATCGTGACTTGACGTGTGTATTTTGTTTGAGTGTTCCGTGCCCTGCGTTTTGTATCCACAAATGCAATTTTCAAGTACCAATTCCAGTTAGATGTTTTACTTTTAAGATACTTTTAGTTTAATTTACTATAAGTTAGTTTAAATAATAAGATACTACTATTTTTCAATAATAGTTTACCGAAAATAATATTAATAATTGGTATAGATATAATATTCAACAATCATATAATATTCAACAATCTTACATCTTTGCACGCAATCTATGCAATTTAAAATAAATTAAACACTTGTTTTCCTGCAATTTAATCATGATTAGAAAAAATATATACTCAGGGTGTTGTGGGAATGTTAAAAGCACAGATTTAATCACATCTGAATTGTTTCAACCAGACAGTGGAACGAAAAAAATATTAACCCGAAAAACAGAAAGAAAGTAATTATATTTTTATAAAAGTAATACAATTATTTACTGACTAGAAATGAATTTTCTTCAACTGTGACGTAATACAATAAATATATATTAAATTGTTTATTTAGTATGCAATAAAGCGAACATAAATCGAAACAGATAAAATCCTCGTTTATATCTTGCTTCCAAAGCATTAATTCAGTGCTTTAATTGCTATGTTTTTGTCGTCGGAGGACGATTTTGTGCAGTCGATGCGGAATGATGGCGGATACCACGCACCGTCGCCTATAATTATTGCACTGCACATAGCTGTTAGCAGGTTTCAAATGCAGGGGGATTTTAATTATTATCTTGAACAGCATTTTTTTAACAAATAAAACATTCTTGCAACAAATAAAACATAAGAAAGAAAGAAGAAAGTTTAATTATGTTATTCGGTTGGTAATTTTTTATCAAAATGACATCATTTGCTAACCAATTAATAAATATTCGGACATGTCCGCTCAACATAATCTAGCCCCACACTAAGCAAAGCTTCTATTAGACAACTGATAAACGCACAAAATATTTCTGTAAATATATACATGTTTATAGCCTACAATACTAGTTTTTATAACAAACATATTCAAGTTTGGGGATCAAACCCGCAACACCAATACAATAGATAAAGTATAAAAGATAAAGTATGATAATCTGAATTAGATTATCATTATAAAAATATACATCTATATAAAATATATTATTAATAATTCCGTACTATTATCAAATGCTGGTTGTGATGGGTTCTATAAATATTACTCAACTAAAACCTGTTTGGTCATTTAACGGCAACTTGAACTCAGACCCAGCGTCAATTAGGTTTGACTTGTACGCAATTATGTACTCAGACTAAATTGCTGGAAAATACATCGATATCTAATGGATAAGTCTAACCGTGACACATGAAGATTGCCTGCTCGTTCACACGCAATTAGTGAAAAAAAACAAACACTGCATACCTTTTTTTGTTGCTAAGAAAGACAGGAATAAAAGTAATTGCGGGGCTTAAATACAAATGATAACATACGGGTCTTGCCCTTTTTGTATATATCAATACTGTATTAAATAAAAATGCTTATAACTCTACTTAATCAAAAATATCCATCAAATGTCTATAAATAAGCCAATATCTAATTATTCAAGAAACTAAAAGACGTAGACTCAATAAAGTTCAATAGCCTTTTATGTACACAAACACTGTATTAAAAAACTAACATGTCTTTAGATAAAACAAACTCCTCAAAAACAAACATATTTTCTATGTATTATTCACAAAACTAAATACATAGTATAATGTTTTTCCATACCATCACATATTATTGCACAAAAATCTCTACATGCTTAAAAACAACCATATCTTTTTATAAATATATGTCAAATTATTCACGAAACTAAATGGTATAATTTTGTTTTTCCATACCATCACATGTTGTAAATGAAATATCACGCACACATTGTTTGTTTGAGCCGGACTAATGTCCTTCGCTAATGCGCCAGTGGTTTGACAAGAAGACAATTTCCGGACTAGCCCCTACCTTCGTATACGTGCTGGAAACAATTTTCAAACATTGTAATGATTTATAACCTTGGTTCAAGACCATTCGTAGTCAATTCAAATGTATTGTCATATATATATATTGTATATATGTATTGTCATATATGTATATATATTATAACAAAATAATTGAATCACCTAATTAACTTATCATAATAACAGACTATAAGACGAAGAGATTGTTTTTTAGAGATAAGACCGCCAAAACTGTACCATTTTTTTTGTTACTTTTTTTATATACTCAGGGTGAAAAAAAAAAGATTATTTATTATTAGTATAATTATTTTTAATTTATCTCTACTACTACATATAGTAGAATGTTATATGTTGTCTATAAACTACTAATATATAGTATATATGTGGTATATAATAAGAATACAAAATAAATAAAGAGTTTGAAAAAAAATATATATTAAGAATCATCAATTTATTGTCTGTTATATGATACTTCGACCTGTAATCTTCCTCCAATCAATAGTTAATATGTATCAACTTTTGCAATTAATACTTATTTAAGTAGAGTTCTTCTGTCGGTACGTAGTTATACAGCCTAAGGCTTTCCTTTATAATTTATATTGTAGAGCGTTTATAATTGAGTTAATGAGGTGCCTTCAACTTTATCTTAAGTTATCTTTTTGTTGATTATATATTTGTAACTTTGTAACTTAATTACTTTTTAAAAAAATCACATTTACTGAGAGTGCAAAAGTAAGATGATATTTGTTTTATATTAAATCCTGCAATAATAAAAATCTGTGCGTTGAAAGATGTAAAGCTAATGACAAATTAAGCAACTCTCGTTGAAAGGCTGAGACGAAAAAAAAAGGAACACATGGGTGGATGTCGGTTTATTTAACGCGGACGTTTGTTTTTGAAAATACCAAGTTGAATCTAACACGGCACGATGCCCTCTTCAAAACGACCGCGTCTCTGTCGGATGCAATATAGCTCAGAGCACGTTTGATCTCTCCTTATAAAACTCTTCATACGTCAAATTAGAGACGAATTTATTTTCTTGATCCAACGTCGCAAATTTAAAAGTCTAATGGAGTCTTTTTGATGTTATATATATTTTCCCAAAATAAACTCCAAGTTTACTTATTATTACTTGATTATTTATTTTATATGAATGTTTTATTGAATACTCTAAATATCGCAATAAATGTTTGAAATCGTACGAAAACGGATTTGGTATCAGACAGTTAGATGAATGGAAGTTCACACGCGGACGAGGCCTGCTCCCACGTTAATTACTGTAAATAATGTGTGCTGCAAATCACATACTCCAAAATGAGGCATGAAATGTTAGAGCAGAGCTTAGGATCGAGACGGGCCAGCGTAATTACCCGTCGAGAATGTGGTCGAGTCCTGGACGGCTAGCCTCAGACCACAACTAAACTAGGAATAAAGTGCTGTCGTATCCTTAACGCGTTAATTAAGGCTAAACTTCGCTAGCGTCTAAAGCAAGAAATTAAGACTTATTTCTACTTAACATGTGTTATAAACTTATAAATTCAATACGATATTTTTTGTCACTCTTAATCAAGTGTTTAATAAAGTTCGAAGTGTCTCATAACACACAATATTTCCTCAAATTGTCCCCTCCATGATCACGTACTCGCACTTATCTTGAGTTTTTCTTAAAGCAGTATTGTCTGAACAAAGAGTGTTGAAGTGCTCGCCTCCTCGGGGCATCTATTAAGCAGACAGGAATCGCTTCCCACAGCCCACTCTCGGCTCGTCACGGAATCAATATCGTCTTTTATTTTATAAAACGTGCTCCACATACACACACATGCCAGCTATACCGTGCCCCCACCGCAAAGCCCGTCTAGGGCCGTAACGCATCAGAATAAGCGAACAAATATAAGGAAGATTGAGATAATTAAAGCGAAATTTCTTCTCTCCCGGTGTTTATTCACTCAGGCTCTTAAATCTTAGAACGTTTAATTAACCGTCTACCGCGATATTAGTTTTTCATTTCATTATTTTAAACATTTGCTATATTTCTTTAATCGTAAAGTTTAATGTTTTAGAAAACTTAATTATATTTTGATTTTACTTCTTACATTTCTTTATTTTTATTTTAGTCAATTATATATATTTATATATTTTTGACATCCCTACCTAATAACTCTTAAACACTTCTAATATAGCAAAGAGCCCGCAGATGTCAAGTGTGCTATTCATTGACATTTTTACGAGAAACTTTAAACCTATACGCCAATTAAAATAGCTGAGTAATTTTTTGTGCCGCAGCGACGGAGGCGAGAATACATTTGGGTCAGAAGGAAGATTAATTAGGTTGAAACCAAGAAATGCTTTGTTAATGTTAATGTAAATAGAGTGAGTTAAATAAACATGTTTATCAAACTACCAGCTGTAGTTCTCTTAAACAGACTGCGGAGATCTTAAAATATAAACAATGCAATGTTAATTGCTGCAGTGTTATTGTACAGCATTGTTCAACGAGAAACGGTCTTGAATTGTTTACAGGCAATAATAAATCTATTTATAAAACGTTTGATACTACAAAATAAGTAGGTACTTGGTCTGAAACACTCCAAGGGTGAAGTAACGCAGACGTACAGATCAATAACAATGATATTAGGACTAGTCTTAAACTAATTTGCGACAATTTCGTCATTTATATCTTCATTTTCGTTAACTGACAGACTGAATTGTTTAAATATATACGTATCAACGTAATTATTGTTAATGTTATAAATAAATGTAATAATAAATATAATCTAGATCAAGTTGTAGGCAACAAAGCAAATGACAGACATAAACCATTCTTCATGTAAGTTGACAATTGGCATGCTCTAATTGATTTTAAACGCTTTTCAGAGCAATTATACTATTGATTTACACCAAGTGTAAAGCACGCTACCATTTTTAATATGTATGTATATTTATTTGTTAACCGCAACCATTGACCCAATTCATATTAGCAGTTTTGTTGTATGTACGTATGTTGAACCGAAACATAGATTTTTGTTTTTTTTTTTTTTTTTTTCTTTTACTTTATTGTTTTTTTTTACTTTTTATTTTTATATCTTTTTTTGTTTGCTTGTCTTGTACTTTACATATTTGTGGTGTGCAACAAAGAATATACATATATAGATCTACATTTTTCCATTTCATTAGACATATGACTGAAATAAACCAAAATAACACAGGTGAATCCAATTTTATATTTGACTTCGATCCAAAAAGTTTTGATATCTTTTTTATTTTTAAGTTATAAGGTTGCTAAATTAAAATGTGTGCCAATATATATAAAAAAGTATATATAAGCACTGAAATACTAAAAACAGACGTCTTGTTATACTTAAGATCCAAGCTGGAATCAAAACAGGCCAGTGTTAAGAGTCTTAAGTGCTAGTGCGTATCACGTACCAGTAGCAAGTTCAAGAGCATATTAGGCAAGCTCGTTCTATTCTATGGGAAAACGTTCCAGCCTCTTACAAGCCTTATAAATGTAGTGCTTACGGTAAATACTTGTGATATATATATATATATATTGTTCTACTGTTAATATATTTACTCCCTTCAATGTGTTAATATTTTAATTATATACATTTTATTTAATAGTTAACTATATGTGAAACGTATAACCAAACGAATTTCAATAAAACATATGGTTATTCGTATTTCGCTGACGAAAATAATAAAAAAAAAATCGGATCACTCAATAAAAATATATTCAAAGTTTTTGAATTCAGTAAAATTAAATTTCCTTTTAAAGATGTTCCCAAATCGAGTGTTGGCCAAACTTTACGATTTACCTCATGCTTCCACGACAAGTAGCGCTTCAAAGACGGAACAAAGTTTAGTCGCAAGGGCTTTAAATTCCCTAATGTTTGTCAAAACATACTTAAACCTGTCACGAAGCGCTTAAATCAATTTATTATCCAGGTACTCGACGACTTCAGCATGTACATATGTTTTTCTTACAAGTGTACTATATATGTATATATGCAAATGTTGTATTCGTTGCTTCTTTAAAAACGGGGCACGGAAAACTCGAAGGCTCTTTTATATTCTCATTCCTTATCCTTGTGGGATAATTCGGGCCCATAGGACAGGTTTTACATAATTTCATCGTAACCCTTTGTGTACGCGGTATAACTGTCTGCATTTTTATCGCAACGGTCGCCAAATTAACAAACATTCAATAAATCACGACGTTTATAATTATCGTAGTAAAATTTGGTAGAGGGTAACGAGTTTCGAGGACAAACATTCAAATGAGTAAGGGTAACTGTTGTATTTGTCGTGAACAATGTGCGGGGGTAATTGTTTGACATGCAAAGCGCTGAGATCAACAGCCGCCACTCCAGCTCAGAGGGAGCCTGGGAGCGACATACGCGATCTATGTAAAACCTACTACCCTACTTACAGCTTGCATCAAATATGAATTTGACATTTGCTTACCGGCTACGAGAGGCTCTACCTTATTTATTTAAATGGAAGCTGCTTATTTTTGCATTTAATTTAACACGTAAAAGGGTACTGCATAGTGTTATAGCTGAACTGAGCTTTTAAGAGATATAAAAGTGTCAGACATACTTAACATTTTTATTGCCACTACATAAGCTCTCCTATGACACTCTTTCATATTACACTATGACATTTATATTTATAACGACATAAGTTGGTTCTACACTTTGTTATATATACCTAGATACATTCTAGTGCCCTTATTAATATTTCTGCATACAAAAATAGTTTATATAATTGTTGTCAAACGCAATACTCATACATAATCTGCATTAAAAAACTTTCAAATATTCCAAAATTCTAACAATGGAAATGGCCGTTATAATTTTTTTTTTCTTACACAATACGTATTCTTTAAAATAAATTCAACCACACCTCGTGTTGAACACGGCTACAGCGGGTTGTTTTTTTTATTCGGTTTCGTCAAGTCTATTACTTACAATATGCTGTCTTTCATTTTTTGTATGATCGCCTAATAACTCTACGAGCTTTTATGGCACCTCGGCGCGGGCGCAAAAACTACAAAAGCTTAAGCGAGGGTCGCGCGGCAACGAACTTAAGCGACAGTCAGACGGACCCACCCGTCGCGACAGGACGTCTGCACGGAGCATCTTACCTTTATAATACGAAAATACCTTTATTACAGAAGTTCCTTACATAAATTGATAATGATAATAAATTAAAGTATATGGTTAAGTGAAAACAATGTTTATAAACGAAATAGTGCAGCGATGTGATAAAGATTACCAGTGATGTTGGGTTAACGAATTATTGGTGAGGTGAAGTTAGGGAAAATGACGATGAAATCGCTTAAGTACAGCGAGCGGGAGGACATTATGGATGGATTCAGCCCGGTACCTCCGCCGCTGCCGCGCCGCCAGCCGGTCAGGAATATCTACGCCGAGCCCTTCGTTGATCCTAGGTAAGTTTTATAACTTCCAAATCACCTATCACTGCACGTATTTAATATGTTACCGCTGCATTTGTTATTAAGCTTTCGTTACATTTCCAAATCACGTTTGTTAATTTCTGTGTTGTTCGAAATTCCGTACAATCATGATCTTGCACTATTTTTTTTTTATTTTATTTCTAAAATTGCAACCGCTAATTTTATTGGAATGTACTATGAATTTTAATGATCACATTTATCAATATGCAGCTAAATAAAACGAAACACGTGATATAAAACGCCGCCAGACATAAATTACAAAACTTTAATAAAGCCGGGTTTAAACAAATCCTCAGTCGGAACATGAAACGTGAATGATCGCACAAAAGATTAACATTCAGACCGAACTCAAACTTGTTACTAGAAACATCCAAGCAAACATTTGGGCAATATGAAATTCGTGGGATAAATCATATTAATACCGCCGTCATAGCTATAATAGTCCAATAATAATATCTTATATATTTTAAGAAATCTGTATAAAATGAATCTGCAGGCCTGCCATGAACTATGAATAGCAATTATAATACAATAATCTTACTTACGAATTTGTCCTAAAAGTAGTATAACTTTAATAATGTTTCTATAAGATATTTGATGACGTCATTCTAAATTATTCTTTTAAATAGGAAATAATATTAACTCGTGCCATGAAGTGTGTTTTGGCATTTTGAAATATTAGTGTAATATTGTTTTTATGTCAAATTTTGGCATTTAGCGAAAGCATTTTACCTCATTAACCAGGAATGAAACTGTATTATTATATAGAGCTCGAATCAAAGTAATATTTTTGTAATTTTGCAACAAAACTTCTCAAAGCTATGATAGTTCTTAAGACTGCTTCTTCATGGTAGGACTCCTGATCAAATATAAGGAAAATGTTCCTTGAATAGACTATCCAAAGCAATTGGTACTTGTTTACATTCGAACCCCAACTTTCTGCCCTTCCCCTTGTAGTTGAACCCACTCTTGAAAGTAATAATAAACTGCCTGAAGCCAGAAAACATCCATTTCATATCGAAACTATATAAGCATAACGCGGAAACCCCACAATACTCTAAAGACCGCATAGTATTATTAAAGTAAGGCTTTACACAAAACTAATTCCGAGGCACTTATTTGGTGTGTCCTTTGGGAATGTGGAGGTAAACAATAGGCCCGACTCAAGGTTTCCATTTTAAGTAATTGTATAGTTATATAATGAAACATTATATATGCTAAGTTAATAGATAGAGATTAACAAATGTATTATTTTAATATATTACATCTGCTAACTAATATTGTCGTTAAAATGTAAATAATTTATATAATATATATATGTATACATATATATGCTTGTAAACTTCGAAAATATAGTGTTCGTGAATGCTCGTAAATATTCTAAATGTATTTCGTAAACTAGATAGTAGGTAACGTGATACGTATTTCTACATAGTCCTCGTAAGTCATATTTTTGTACTTGCCCATTCTGGCGTCGTCGGTCAGTCCCGGGAAGCAGTTACATCCATCTGCGACACCCCTGCTTTCTACGCTAAATTGCTACAGATTTGTTGGTGACTTATACATACATATTTTTATTAACAGCTATATTATTAATGTATATTTAGATCGATATGTATTATTCATGGAAATAGAAATAATTGAATATTAACAAAGTCTACAAGCTCAAGGAAATACTTGAAACATGAATATTGCTTTTACTCTCAAATGCAACGTAAAATAAACTATAAAAACATTCTGTAAGCTGTATGCTAATGAAGATTATTTATACTCCTTCGCTATTATAGAAAACGGTTCTAAGAAACTTGAATAAACAACGATAACAATCGTGAAATAGAAATAGGTTAAGTAAAAGTTCATTTATATCGGTAGTAATGACAGCAATTCGACACGGTAGAGCGATGATCAATAACGGACATGACGTTCGAGGCAGTCCCTGTGTGAAGAATGTAATTTCCTTTACGATGTGTTAACAAGGTCTGAATACAAGCTCAAAGCATGTGACGGTTAAGTGCACGCAACAATAGCCAGAAGATAACATCGAGGGTGCCCGCGGCCTGGCGAATGAGACCCATCCTTAACGAACCGAAAACCCATCTAAGTTTGTAAGAAAATGAGACACACTTATATGTAAAATTACCTTCATAAGTATAAGAGCCATTGATGAATATCTTTAACAAATTGATAAACAGAAAATGAGAAATTACTTATATGTGAAATGTCTGAAACCTTTAGATATATACAAGTGCCATTGCTATAAATATGAAACAAATTGACAAGCAATTATAACCAATCTGATGTACAAATGTTCAAGACCCTCCGGCAGTCAAAATAGTTGGTGCTTCCATGTCAAATATGTGTTCGTTCATACGAAAGTTCGTCCAAGCAAGAAATAATTTCCACATATCCAAGTCCGGGCAATTCAAACACCGTCCGTCCACACATCAAAGTCCTCAAAAGCTAGAACTTAGTTAATAATGTTAGATCATTTTCTATATGTCTACTATTTAAACATTGAAAAGCTAATATCTTTCTCTAAGTAATTGACGTAAAACTTTTATTTTTTTTAATTTCTATCTTAAGTTGTATCTTATGAAAGGAATAAAGTTTTGTAAATAATTTTATTACAAATTCTAGAATCACTAAAAACTTAGTAGAATATTAAATAACTTTAAGATTTTAGACATCAAAATAAATATTTAAAAGTTTCATAACTAAGCGACAAGAAATTATTTTCGTTTATTTATTTTATTTTACGCAGAGAAAAGCTCGTGCTTCAACTTAATTACAATTAAAATGCAGAAAAGCAAAGTAGAATAGTATATTACACGGGAATTACGCAGTTTAATGTGCTGGAGAGCATCAGAATCTAAAGCATCTGAGAAACACTTGATACAAAAGAAACGTTTATTTCAAGTACAGTGATGGATTGTTTTCAAAGTCAGTATCTTATTAATAGGTCGAATAATTAGAGGAAACGCCTCATCAAACTGTACCGTGTGGCCGCGCGGCGTATGAAAGGGGCACTGAATGCGGTGATCTCTGCAGCCAATACAACTCGTCCAGGAAATTCAATTATCTTCTTTCAACGTTAATATATAATATCGACACAATCATTTCATTAAACTGAATCTTCTTGGTTAAAATGATCATAATTGGCTCGATCAAATAAACCGAATACGTATGTTGTTTTATAAAATGGTTGGTATATTTTTCATTGACAGTTAAAACTGAAAACACTTATATGAGGTTTTTCGTGAGATAAAAAGCAATCTGCAACATTCGTTGATCTTCCAAGTGCTGGAGTTTAAAAAATCTAAGACTAAGAAGAAAGAAACACACAAATGATAATATTAGTTATAGAATTTTTATTCTCAAACTGTAGACTTAATCAACAATGTAACAAAATGTTTTCTGGAGAATAATCCGGGATTACTTAAAACAATTCCAGTGTCACGAACTCGGGCATAAATCTTTTACGTCGACATACTGCGTTCTAATACCATAGTCTACATGTTTGAAGTCAACTGTCTCCCTGTCTGTCACCAATAATCCTTAATACTTATCTCAGCCAGCTTTTGTAAACAAACCACTTTTTGTTTGAATAATTTACTTGAGGTGAGGTGAGGCCCCGAATACAATGACGCAGCTCTAATAGTTTCCGTTTTGAATAAGAGATCCCTATTGTCTCTACACTATCGATTGACTTTGTCCTCTCATGATTTTGAGCATAGATATGATATTCCAATGAGAAAACTTTTTCGGTGCTAATTGCGTCATTTTTATTTCATAAATCTATTTTTATATAGTCGTATCTTTGTACAAAATCGGAGAGTTCACTGCACGCATTATTCTGAAATAATGAACTTCCAAAAATAGTGGAAAGTTCTCTCGTGTCAAATACTAAATCAGCGGTATGAGTTGTATCACTGTCATCAACGCAGCTGGGAATATATATTATAGTAGGATCGCTGGACGCTTATCTGCTGGAGTATTTTACCCCAACCAGTTTTAAAATAAACAAACTGTCGTACTGTCCGAATAAATACGTACTGGCTTTGACACAGCCTCCTATAAATAACTGTAATGAATAGGCAGCTGGCATGACCGCTGTAATGTTTATATGTCGTTTTGACATATCCCTACTTGTTTTTTTTTTACTTCCTTTTTTAATATTATCAAGAACGGAGCATGACATGACATAATATTTATTAAGACAAAATTGTAAGTAAAAAATATTACTTAAAATCGTATCATGGTTTACTCCAGTTAAGAGTAAATAGTTGAATTTGAGATTGAATTGTACATATTTGGTAAGAGTTATCTAAACAGACCACACAGGATGGCTCCATTTGTCTAAGCCCAACTCCCCAAGAGATAACAAACGTGCATCGCACTGCTCTCCGCTACACTTATCTAAACACTTAGAACACATCATACACAAACAAAGCTGCGCCCTAACTCACTTTTTACCACGAAACGCCTTTTCTTTTTACCCCTTAGGAGTTCGCGGTACCGCATGCTTTGCGTGTCGAGTGCCTTTGTTTTATACGGAAATTTATGCATTTTACCGCAATATGCAGTTAAGGAAGATACATACGTTAGCGGAGGAATGTCTTTTTGGTTTAATTTACGATACGAGACCACTTTAACTATAAAATAAAAATCCAAATGCATGTCTGTATACACTTCCAGTAGGTCAATAAAAAAAATATACGACAGAACGCATTATGCCCTCTGATATAGTATTGATCGAACAAAAAACCTTTTAGGACAAGTACCTACAAAAAGCTGCCGACAAAATCTTTCTAATAAAAGTTTTGGTCTTGTCCAAGGTACACGTCATCGGGCGTGACTAACGAATGGCTCGCTCTACAGACCCTAAATTCTGAGTCGTAAGTATCAGTGAAACTTCAACACCGCAGCTACATATCTACGGAGGTTACCAGATATTACCATAACTCCTATCCGGAGCACATACGTAATTAGAGAAACCAAACTCTGGATACATTAATCCCCTTTGATTTGGGAGGGTTGACGCTCCATAAGGCGTGCATCCAGCAATACGGTCTATTGATTACTGACATATTTTAAAAGTGTAAAAAGTTTAAAATAAATGAAAGGGGTGCTTGAATTATATGCTTATTTTTGTAATGCTTTTGCTAATTTTGTAGTCTTACATTTAGCTTATTCACTTTATATCATGCTTGGTATAACATTTATTTATTTTAAGATCGCCTAAACTACTGATGTAATTGTATTTTTTTATGATTTGTGTTTTCTTTATTTGTAGTAAAGATTCCGTTCAATTTGACATAAATACAAAATGTCATTCAGAATCCATCTTTAATGTGTATTACAGTTATAACATAGTAAATTTTAATCAAACAAGTAACACAAAAGCAATTCCATCGTTTGTTGAGAAACCAATGACCCAAAATACCCTGTCATTTATTTGCGTCGGTCAACCGTAAAACGATCGTACAACTTAAGTACACGAAGCAACTCCAGCTTGGAATTACAACTAAATGTTATACCTACTGATCTACTGATTTTATTTCACTAAGAGAAAGTAAATCTCCTGTTATTCTGTTTTGGCTGTAATATATTTTTTATTTTAGGTTTGGATAATTGAAAAAATATTTGTTAAGTATGGAATATTATTCAACTATAATTATATAATATCTTCTTCTTTTCTATGAAGATGGAAAATATGCAATTTTAATTCATCAATAAATAAATTCTACTTTTTAATTCCTTATTAAAAAAAAAATTCTGGATTCAATTCAATTCCGTATTTTTCCAATTCCTCATATTAGTAGATTCTTTCTGTGGTGGTTTATTCAAAGGCTATCCGTATCCGTAATGTACTTGAATAATATAACCGAAATAAAAGTAAGGGATTCTGATTAAAACATAATTTTATTTATCACCGTAACATTTTGATTTACAAAATGGTAACTTATAAATTGCGGGGTTGTTCAAATGGCATGATATAATTTCGAAATCGAAACCGACCGTATTTAATTGATAAAATATTACGCATTGAGATGTCCTTTAATAAATTTCACGGACCATGAATTGAATATGGGAAAAAAATGTAGATGAAATAAAATTTCAATCTATTTTAATTCCAGAAGGGTCCCACGAATATTGCGGAGAGAGCTAATGTATCGCAACCATGAATTTGCGCCTCATTTCACTATATTTAGTTACTTGATTTATTATTATTGTTTTATTTGAATTATAATAATTTAGAGAAATATTTACAATACTATTTCTAGCTTGGTTTTCCTTAGTTGACGTATATAGTAATATTTTCAACATTATTTTACGATTGGTTATCAGTTGAAATAGACAGTCATTTTTTCAACATCGTACTAGTAATTTCACTTATATGCTTCATGGTACTGCACTTAACGATATTTTTATTTTAATACGGCTTTCATTTTAAATGTCAAGTAATTATATATGGGTTATAAAGTTTTACTGCTAACTTTGTGAAGCTCATACAATAAGATAGCGGAGACAATGCTTTGAAGTTGGAATGTAAAATGGGGTTTTGAAATTCAGGTGTATATATATTTAATACATAGTTGTGTTGTATTGAATAGTGTACGAATATGGAATGCTTTTATATGTTATGATATTATATTGTTTTCGGTAACAGGCCTCTATTAAATACAAACTCTATCTGATATTAGGTAGACAGGGGTGGAATGTGATAAATTTTTTCAATCAGGCAACCGCCGAAAAATATTTACAGTGTAACCCGAGGCAGTAGGGAGGACAATATTGTGGAAGGATGCGAGAAGCGCCCGCGGCGTCGGCACGGGCCATCCGTTTCTTTGTACCGCTGCCGAAATAATATTGAACTCAGGGTGAAATACGACCGACCGGGGATTCGCCAGCGAAACCGTTTTTTCGTTTCACTGAACAATAGCAACCGTTTAAGTAAGACGCGTTTCGCAGTGAATCGAGGCGCCGATGCTTATCTAAAATAAAAATACGTTTTACTCCACTGTTTAAACCGGCTGCCCTTTATTCATTTATTTTTTGTTTTTTTTAACTAACAACCCTCCGGGAATAAATATATACCTACTAAAGCATTTTCCAGTGAAATGTTACCGGTGAAATCGAAAAGCTTTCGCCTAGCTCACGCTATTCTTGTAAAATCTATTGCCGCGCTAAATTTGCATTCCTTTAGCATTAACATAATAATATCTTCAAACGACAACTTCGTAATAAAAGGTTATAGCTGTCGCATACGGGATTTCCGTTAGGTATGGAAATTGGAAGCGTTCTCCCTCCTTGCTTGGTCGACGCCTGGCTAATGGAAAATTGTTTATCACTATCGGGTTTCTGCGCGTGAGCACGATTACTTACGTGAGACCCCACGGTCTACGAGCGAGCGGTAATTGCCCGCTTATTCAGTATCTCCTCCATTCATTTGCACGATAATGCTCGAAGCATATTAAAAACGCACTAAACTTATTATATAGCACAGCGTGAAATTGTATTTTCGTACCACATATACGAGTCATTATGAATAAATAAGACTAAAGTTCAAAACACTCGTAACCTACAAAATAAAGCTTTCGACCTAATCATTTCTAAGAAATTTCTGTATGTATAGCAAAAAGAGAAAAAAAACAAATTGCTTAATTATAAATTGACAAATATTATAACATCTCCCCGTTAAGCAATAACTCATGAAGCTTCCGTTGCAAGATATATTTCCAGGAAAATGATGTTTGCTAAATATATACTCATGTGTGCACACTTGCTAGGCACGAACCCTCTCCCATTCATGAATCAACTTCAGCATTACCTAACCGTACCCGCGGCGACTAAAACAAACAGCGCGCTAGAGAGTTATTAATAAGAGAGCCGAGTTCAATGAATCCACGAGCTGTATCTTGATATCAAAAATTATTAGTACCCAAAATCATTACCTAACTTCATTACATGTGCTTTTGAATAATATATTATCTTTCTTTCCAACAGATGTAAAACTAATCGACGGTCATATATTATCAACTTTAATGCCATTCTTTTAATGAATGAAATTCCTAATTGGATTCTTTTTGACAAATGTTTTTAATTAAACTCTTGGGCGTGATCTCAGTGGAACGCCACCTACCAAGCATACTGTTCAAAATAGTAATATTTATTTGTATGATTATTTTTATCTCGTCTTAAAACGATTTCTATCGACCCGCGTCGGTTTTCGAGTGTTACGTCAAAACTTCAAACATTCCGTCTGCTAACCACATGTTTAATATTTCTAAGATTGTAAAGCTATAATCAAAATCTAATTTATATATTCGGTATAATATTTAAATGTATTCTTCGTATGATTGACAGTTAATTATAATTATGTGTTAACGATGTCATTTATAAACTTAAAATGTCTGAAACAGTTTCGTAAATTTGCTACAAAAATAGACATAGTGAATATTTTTTTCGTTTCAGTGTTGAGCGGTTATGCCGAGGGCGGAAATTAGCGGAACAGGGCAACGCCATTGTTACACATTTCGTTTTAAATTGAGGGGCCTTCTTAAATTTACACCCGTGACTTGCAGCGGGTGGGGAAAGACGGGGGGGTCCAAATCTACTTACAAATTCACGTCGATCGATCCACTTACTATTTATGAATTCTCTTTGTATTAAGTGCTTAGGCTGTATATTTCTTATTTGATTTTATTATCAGATTATATATCGTAAAGCACTCCTTATAATTAGTCTCAATACCGGTTCATCCTCTCAAAGTCTTTAAAACAATGGATTAATATCAGCCATCAAAGACTGCAATCACCATTCAATATGCCTCGCCAATCTGTCTGTTATTAATATTCCGTATTGAATTCGTGTAGCTACTCATTATATCGATACAAGACTATACACGGACTTGCATTCCGTAATATAATCTCCCACCAGCGTTATACAAGTATCTAGGCATAATTTTAAAATAAACACGTCATTATTATTCGATAACGTAATATCTCATATCTTTTACATTTTATGTATATTAAATAACTATTATATATATAAATCCATATGCATCGGTATATATGTATGTAATATAACGGCCTAAAGCAAAGTCACAACCTATATTTAAAGGCACGATGCAATAAAAGCACATCGCTGTCGGTTCATTCCAGCACGACTGTGCAAGATAAATGGACGGTACAGAGCGGCCAAAGACGAGACGGTTTCTCACGGCCCGTGCCTGCATTTTTCTCTTTTTGTTTTATCTTCTCTCCGAGTTAGAGGTCGGCCAGACCACTTCGAAACTAGGAGTGACCGCTAGCCGTGCAATACAACGATAAAAACTGTGCGACTGTAGCTGAGCAGGGATGTCTGACGAGTTACTACCTGCGGAGATAACGTTGTAATTTTTTTACTTAAATACCTTTCCGTTCGACAAAAGCTTTATATTCACTATAATCTTCCGAATGAAGTCTTTGTTTAAACTAATGGCGTGTAAGGATCGTAATACGAGGATATGTCGGTACGGTTTTATAAACTGCGCGTTCCCGCGTTAATTAGACCCGGCTCTCGAGCTGCACAACACCTCATTATTTACCGCTTCATTAAGAGCTCACTCACGACAAGAGTCTGTCAAAATCCTAACGAACACCCGTCCGTCCGCAGCGTGAAATATCGCGGTATTCTAGAACAGTCTCTGTCGTCAGCTTCGTTAATTGTCTTCCCTTTTTCGTTTTGCCTTCCCTAATTGTTGATTACGAATTTTAATCATAGTAAGCTACTTATAAAACACCGTTCAATATTATATCCGGCCACATAATTATATTAAACAAAAACAATAACTTTCGTTGCCTCATTTCGGTAACGCGCGGAAATGATGTTCTTAAAATAGTAATGCTTTCTACGGAGATTACAACGGTACAAAAAAGTTAATAACTATTCATGTAACAGAATCAATTTCGTTTACTGTTACAAGCTCCGGACCGAAGGTTATTGGAGAGAAGATAGCGAGAATTTGAAGTATCTTATTAAAAAGATATTTTATAACAAATCGTGAACCCTCTTAATTAAGGAACATTATGAATTAAATATTTAGGAGTCGAAGATAAAATGGATCCAGGTCCATTATTGCCATCGTTGTTCACAATTATGGATATTTTCTGCTCAGGTTTAATAAGTTCATACTCCGAATATGCCTGGAAAATTACAGTCAAGAGCTTTCGAGAATCCTTTAAGAGTCACGCTCCGATCTTGCTAAACCTGGACCAATTATTTCTGCTTTTTTATTTAGTACTCAGTTCTTTGGTGATTATAAAGGCGTCAGTTGGTGAATACGTTGGACGGCTCACACCATATGTTTTAGCTGGCTTTGAAATTTAGTCGTGACAGCAGTCTTGAGATAATTGATTAATATTCTCCGAGGCGGACATTTTCAAACGCCCGATTATATTTTTTGTACGAATCCCTGATAATGATACGTTTTGATTTTGTAAAACGACCATATGGTGTGGTTGGATTTATGCAACAGATGGTTATATTATGTAGAATTTGGGACCACAGTATCAGGTAGGTGGTACCTGTTTTAAGGCATTTCTATCAAGTAATCTGGAAGTGCAATTTTCACTGTTACTCTTTGTAACTTTATAAATCTGTGGCATACCTACCCCACGGAATTGGGTATATTTTATTTTTTAAGTTCTATGAATCGATTGTCTGAGGGTGAGGGGTTAATATAAAAATATTTATTTTACAATGAGTTTTACAAAAAAAATACTAACAGTGTTTTTTTTTCACAGAATGGGCGGAACGGGGATGTCGAGCGGGATGGGCGGTGGCACGCTCGGTCACTGCCAGCTGGCCAACCAGCCTTTGGTGACTCCAATGTTTCCTTTACGAGCCAGTCAGCCCAGCCCGGTGCCCGTGTACTCTCCTTCAAGGTTCCATATAGATAAACGATGTCAACACCGATGCACATGGAAATGTTTAGCCATTGCTATGATATGCCTCTGTGTCATTCTAGCAGCTATGCTCGCATACTTTATAGGTAAGTTGAATCCATAATTTATTCTTAAATAAAAACGTAATACTAATACTCATTTTGATCATTTTTTTACTGAAATGATAATATCATAAAGCTTGAAATATGTTGATTTTTTTGCAACAATTTGAGCCATGTATATGTTAATTTCAATTGTTAGTGTAATTCATTAAATGAAGCGTTACGCGTGTCAATTGATCAGTCAGTTAAAGCATTGTGAAAGGTTAATTAAAATGTTACAGATAATTATGAACTGGTAATAATTTAAATAATAAACCACCGCAATATATCGATGATTGAAACTACTGAAAAACAATACCTAAGTGTAATTTGTAACGTTACTAATTAGAAGTGAAAGCTGAAGACAATTTGTTACCTAACATTTATTACAATTATTTATGGAAATTTCCACGGAATAAAAGTATGTCTCTATACCTTCGAAGTATAATTAGTTATTTTACGATTTAGGGTCCCTCATAAAACATGATGAAGAAAATAAATAAAATAACACCTGAAAATTTTCGTTCCGTTTTACAGTAAACAATAAATTATTTCATATTAATATCTAAGAGTATAATTTTATTAAATTTCAATGCATATATACTTGGCTTTATAAATACGGAACCCTTACAATGTCAATAAGTAGAGATCGTTAAAACAAAACACAATATCGTATTTCTAATATATCATCTCTCATAAAACCCCAGCGGGACGCCCGAATCGTTAGTATACTATTTTATTAACTAGCTCGGAATGCAGATTTGTTCTTAACATGACCATTTTTCAACATTTTAAATATATTAACATGTTAAATAGTACGTACAGACATTCTTGTTAGACAAGTTTGATATATTTTCTACTCACACATGTTATTGTAAACAAAAACAATATATTACAGGGGTAATAAAACACTGACAAACAAAAACAATTGTTATTTCAATTGATAACAAACGATTTTGAAAATAATTAAATGTATTATTTCTAAATATCAAATCGTTTTAATATTTACAATGTCGTTCAAAATTGAATGGTGTTGTTAATGAAATGTGGGGTCGTGAGTGACAATTAAACAAAATTGTTCGAGTATTCTTCAGTTGAACACGGCATTGGCAACATTCCTAATATAACGAACTTTTATATATTTAATTGGAAATAACTGGGCTAGTTCGTTATCTATAGATTATTTTTCAATACGACACAATTCCCTTTTGTTTTATGAATGTTTGTCTTGAATTGAAATGGGTATTCAAGTTCGTTTAACGACGCTGATGTACATATAACTGAAATAAGAGACTAAGTTACTTATTTAAGGAAACATTTGTGAAAAAACGTTAAAGTATTATATTCAATTGGTATAATATCAAATACGAATACTTTTTTATCTTTAAAGTTTGCAAAGCTGAAATTTATATATTTATATATACGTATAAACGTAATAGGTTACGTTTATGTATATTCTAAAGATATTCAATCGATATTTTAGTTATAATTAAACAATTTTTATGAATTGTTTTTCTGTATATACATTACATGTATGTAGAAGCTCATATTGATTCAACTCGTATACAGATGTATTTTCATTTAAAACCGCGCGTGTCCCGCGGGGGTGGATTTACTTCAATAAGAGACAGATTTAATCTTTTCTGATTGGAAATTTATCCAAAAGGAATGGTAGATTACATAATGCTCCGCCTTGTGGCAGAAAAATCACTCTGAGCAGCAAATAAATACTGCAATGTACGCCTTTTTAAAACCCTTTGAAAGATAAAGATAAAGCAATAATAATAAACACTTCCTTGTAAATTATTAAAATAAACACCGAATCTTATATTCCTTTAGAATAATTAACATAATTTTCAATGTAAATGAAATGATCAAACATGGCGTTGCACCGAAAACAGACGTCCATTAGCTTTTAATCATTCTTTGTTTATATCTCGCAACCGTAGTTCACAGAGGGATATAAAAAATAAATAAACATAACGAAAATATAAATGATGCGTCTAACCTGAGGCAACATGGTGCGTGCCTCGGGCCCGCTCCCGTGTTAGAGCTTTTATAAATTACTCCGTTGCGACGTCTCGAATAATTTTACTACGGATATATCATCCAATCTAAATCTCTGCTCATATCCGAAGCGACCAATCATATTTTTGTAAAGTATTTTGGTTTATGATTAAAATAGCAAAATAGATACTCTTTTTAATATCAAAACCAACGTGTCTTATATTCATCGTTTGAAATAATCCTTTTGTTATGTGACACGCGTTGACAAATAGTCCAAATTAACGGCGGTGTAGATAAAAATTTTCGTACATAATAAATTTCGTAAAACATAAATGAAATTCAAACAAACTAAAATGTAATATGCCTTTTTAATGTGAAGTTAGGTGGAGTTTTGTTATTTTTGAACGTTATTCAATCTACGCAAGTTCTAACGATAAAATTTTAAACCGCAGACACATTTAAGAGATCGCAAAAATAGCATCAAAGGAGATTCGACAGCCAGAGAGATACCTACTTTTAACCTACTTGTTTCTCGTAAATTTACCTACGAGATAGAGTTTCTATCTAAGCATTTTTGTTATTTCAAAACTTTCAATGTACATTAAATCACAAGTGATGTTTGAGGGTATATAAAATATATATTGTAAATAAATAAAGAATTATAAATAAGCGTATACCAAAGTGATACGATAGCTCAATTGGTAGAGCAACTGGACGGTCTTTCAATCACTACTCGAATCGGGTTATTTTTCATTATATATTTATTTAAAATTAACTTAACATGGCAACACACGTTAATAAATAATTGTAAATCGTTTAAATCTATAACAAATATACTAAAAGTCTATATTTACGTAAAACATATTTATAACAAATTCCCTTCACAATAAAATACGTTGTTAAAGAAACAATTCTCCCGCTAACTTCGCCATTTATGTCAAACGCCACGTAATATATCACTATGATTTCTCTCTGTTATTCTATATTATTACTGTATTTCATGTATTATTTGTTTCAGTCGATGGAAACAAAAACAACATTTTGTATCTATTATAAATTTTAAAGTAAATTTTAAATGTTTATTACCTTTAAAAGATCAAGAATTCTGATAAGATGTCGTTAAATGTTTAATTTAGTGCAATAATTGAATATAATGTGCCTAAATTTGTCATGCAAAAAGAAAAAAAGAAAAATTCGTCCCTATAAAAAGATGACTATATATGAAATGCTTAATTCATAAACCTAGAGACACGGTAGCTCAATTTACAGAGTTACGGAATGGTTTCCCAGAGGTCGCAGGTTCAATTCCTATCCGTGTCGATGTTTTTTTTTTATTTAATTTAATATGATTTATGTTTTTATAATTAATCCCTATCACAATATAGTATAAATGGCAATAACAGTCACGGTGTCTTACTAAAAACAACCCACAACTTTAATTTAACTTCACCCCGTTTGTTAAACTTTTGACTGAACACTAAATTATATATTAAAGACACGACAAGCCTTGAAAGCTTCTACAAGTCAAAATTAAAACGGATTTTAAGGCTCAAATTGCTTTATATAATAAAAAAGTACCATCCTACATATTTTATGTTTATAAAATCTCGGAAACCAATTTCATATCAACAACTCGAAGTTAAATAAATAAATTTGTAATGAATTTTGTTTCAAAACATCTAAAAAAAAAAACAATTCCAATCACTAATTAGTTGTTAATTGGTTTAACTAATTTCATTCACAAATCTATTATTCCTAGAATTCTATCCACTAAATAATTACTTGGAGTTATTTATAGAATACTTAGTCTAAAGCTAGTTAGTGAGATTCTTTTTTCTTTTTCTCACATTAATGTAACCGGCTTTACTCAGTAATATGTTTAAGTTGTTATCGTATTGGATCTCTCTTCGTTTAGATACGCATTAAATTGTAGGGATAAGATAAACCACGTGTCGCATATTGATGCGTCGGCACCCATTTTTCTAAGCGATACAAGCATTTTTAATTAAATAACTTATACGTTTTCAATTCATCGCATTTAGATTTTCCGAGATATCGATAATCTGAAGTTATCAAAATACACCGACCCTAATATTATTAGTGGGAAGTTTGGTGCTGTTAGGTATTGACGTACTTTAATATACCGCTAGCTCATAGTTATAAAAAAGAAATATATTGAAAAATTTTATGAGGTTTTTATCATGAAGTCTTGTTTTGTTGACGGTCCAATTAAATTAATATAATAAGAAAAACTTTGTAACTTTAATTTTAACTGAAAAGAAACTGAAATTAAAATACTAATTAGTATATAATAACTGCCGTTGTCTAACTTACCTCAAAGTTATTATCTCACTTTATCGATAGAAACTTTATAGAAAGAAAGTAGCAATTTAATTTTACGACCAAACTTTATTAAACTACCTAATTTATTGTAATTAGCTTTCCCGGTACGTCGTAAGTCGTTGCTTTCATTTAAAAACTTCAATCTAACGTACGTTATGTGAATTTTATCGAAAACCTCCGAAATGAACTTAACTACCATTTTGAACTGAAACCTCGTTTAATAAAACAACTAATTAAAGCCATTCATAAATCTTATCCGTATAATAATTTGGTTTCAAACACAATATAACATTTGTCGAACGCCTCCCATCGTTCCGGATATGTAGCGAATAAAAAGCTTTCTATAGTTTAATCCGACATAAATCTCCTGGTACACTAGTTTTGCCGGTGAAATGAAAAAATGTAAACCATCTGTTGTACCCTTCATTACGTTCAAGCACGATGAATGGGCGCGAATACAGTCACTTTTTTAATGTAATTGAAATTTTAAGAACCCCTATTTTTTATTTAAACTTATAACTACACTAGTAACCCTTTAAGAGTAACTAAAATATATTGACATTTGTAACACATGTGTACATGTTCAAACCAATATTACTATTAAATTTAACTGTATTATCAATATTTTGTTTGTTAACGCTGTATTCGAATTTGTTTGATTATTTCATCTCTTACAATTATTAAAGCTCTATTGACTCTTTGGGTTTATAAAAACTTTTTTGCTATATATATATTTAACATTTTTACGAACAACGATAATATTATATTTTTTTATATTTAAACAAAAACAAAGTTATGGACGTCAAAAGTGTTCTAGACAAACATTTATTTTATAAAAAACTTAGGTATACATTACATTATGTTACAATCAAAACTAAATTATTTTTGTTTGAAAACTTTTTATAATTCGCACTCGGCAGAGATAAATTTGTTCTTGTCCGCACTTCTTAAAATAGGGCAAACGAGGCCTCGACCCTCCACGAATGTGTATCATATTTACACCGAAAAGGGACACTATGATAGTCTAGCTCATATAATAGAAAGAGATAGTATGACGCACACGGAGGAGAAGATTTATCACGTGACTAATACCGAGTCAGTGCGACGGCGCGCCTTGTCCCCAGGGACTCCATCAAACGAGTTAGTTCCCCCATCGCCCGATGCAATCTATGCTGAATCGTATTACAATAAATTGTATTAACTCGAAAAATACTACAGATAGCAAACATCGTCCATCTGCACACAATCGTCCCGTGCATCGCAGACATATTCAACGACCCTCTATTTCCTAGACGTCGCTCTATAGCAAAAATTTATAGATTTTACGAGGGATCATCGGAAAAAGGAGAAACTCACCACACTGCGGTATATCATTTTTGTGGGCGGAAATTACGTCATCTGTGCTTATTTATGTGCAGTTCGATGTTGTTTATTTTCTTTTATTCAGAAATAAGCTACATTTATTACGCCATACATTGTTTTTAATGGAAATTGAAACAACGCTTTCTATTCTGATCTATACGTAATAACTTTTTTTCGAAGCGAAAATTCTTTAATTAAAGTACTTATAGAACTGTTTCAGTTCGTCAGAAATGCATAACAATTGTAGCTTATCTGAATTCTGCAGCGTTGGATTTAAAAATCAATATGACTTCCCACTCCTGGCCCATGAATATAAATTACTGATTTATACACAGATCGTTGTAACGATAAAAGTTATTGTCGCTTAGTATCGACCCCAACCCAGTTAAATTGTCCAATTCACAAGCCAAATGACCAAATGGCGTCAACGCATCTTGATACTTATCTCCCACTGAATCTTTTGAATATACAACTATCAAGACTGAATTATAGTGCGTTAATTATCATTATTTATTATTATTACCAAATATAAATGAAGTTAATAGTTTAATACATGGGAAATCTCTTCGATTTTAATATTGATAATTCATTAAAACATTTTAGGAAAATATCGATAGTTAAAAAAAATCTAAAAATATTATATTTATTAGAATTAATATGCATATCAATTATTATTCTTAAATTCCAGACATTAAAAAAAATGAGATCATGAAAATGCGCTATTTTCTTAGTCAAAACTCCAAACACAACACACATGCGTTTTTCCTCAACTCTATAAATCACCAAAACATCCGGCTATTTATTTTGTAAATCTCTCAACAAATTGTGGACCAATAATCAAAAGTAAATGTGAGGCAATTAGTCCAATTCCGTCTCGCCGTTACGTCAATTAAATCTTATGACGATTGACGTATGGCTTTTATTTGAGTCAATGTAACCAGATCCTAGTCTGTGCACGCTCCAAAACAAAATAAACATTATATCTTCAATGGAGCGTCACTAGCTAGCTCACTCGGTAGGATTCATAAAACGAATGAAGATATAGATTGCTCTCAGATTACAAAACAATGCGCTTCTTTTGTGTTTGTTTTATTACATTTTTTAATGAAAATGATATGACATGGGTGACAACCTACATTTTGTTTTGTAATATAACCCTATGACTTTTTAGATACTTTAATTTATTAAAAAATCTTATATTATTTTACAGTATGATAGTTCTATAAGTTTTTAATGAAAACTGAGCACAAAAAATAAATTACGGGGAATAGACGCTCGTGCTCTTTTTAGTTTAAAGGCGTGTAGAATTATCTTATTAAATTGCTTAGCACGGTTCTCGATCGTTAGTAACAGTCACATAATGAGCAGACAACAGAAGACCCAGTAGCAAGAAATGGTTGGGTGTTTTTCAGCCACCTACGTGCTTTTACTTGCCTGGGCCGTTGCACTGGAACCAATTGCTTCGTCACACTGCCACGAAATGCGCCACAGCCATGTTTCGGTTAATTTAAAGTCGGTGGGATGTCACGACACTTACTCATAGATACACTTCTCAAACGTCACATTCTCGAGTGACATTTCTTATTGTGTTGCGTTTTGGTACGTCACTCAAACGAGATCGATGCATTGATACACTCTCAGTTCAGTCGTAACGTTTCATTTGGACTTTGTAAGGGCACAGATAACACGATAACTCCTCCTTTAAATGAATTACGTATAGAAATTGTGTAAGAAGTTGTTGGAAGTAAGAATCTTATACTTAATAAACATTTTCTTCTTTTTTTAGCATTATCGTCAATTAAAAGTAATATAGACAATTCTAATTGTATTCTGGTACAAGATGTAAAAGCAGTGACACATTCACATGGTATAAGAGACGCTCTATCGACATCCTCACCTTCAGACGGTACGTAGCTATTATAAACAAAGAAAATACTTTTACTAAAAACCAGCTTAAAATTAAGCACATTTTTTCTTCATAGAATATGAAATTAATGTCGTATCACGTTTTATGCAAATTAGTTTATATGTCTATGATACTTCTTTGCCCTTAATGTCTACATTTTTCAGAGTCAATATCAACATCCTCATTGGGAGGTTGGTCAACAACAGCGGAAGCTGCACTTGAGTCTGCAGTAATACCACAGCAAGCACAACAAGCTGCTCCACCACCTTGGTCACCAGCTTTAGAAGTTAGAGAATTTGATGAGCTACACAGTGTTACAATTCCTGCTTACCAGTTTTGGAGTTCTGAATTTCGTAACAAACAACCGGCCTTCGTGAGCCTTAACTTCACCGTTCCTTGGGGGGCAAATTTTGCTGTTTACGGCAGGAGAAATGTTGCTCCTAGTGTAACACAATACGATTTCGTTGAATTCATCCGTGGTGGTAGAGTAGACCATAGACTGCGAAGAAGAAGAAGAAGCCCACATGACCATGATACACGTGACCGTACTTTTGACGGCTGGGATCCATTGTTTAGTACGATTAGCCCATTGGAAAGATGGAACCACACGATAATCAAAAGATCGACAGATATGAGGGTTAATGTCAGTATATTACAATACCTTGACACAGGAAGATGGTTTATTTCGATATATAATGACGAACTCCAACCGCATCATGTTGAAATGATCGTCTCGGAAGCTGAAGGGGTTACAAATTCTTGCCCTGATGATTGTTCTGGTCATGGTTCTTGTTATCTTGGAAAATGTGAATGTATGGATGGTTTTGAAGGCCATGATTGTTCAAAAAGTAAGTCTCATGAGTTACATAACATTCGTTACAAAGCTAGATCAAATCAGAATTTTATTAATTATTTTTTTAAGGTGTGTGTCCAGTACTGTGTTCTGGTCACGGTACTTATGCTGGTGGAGTCTGTCACTGTGCGGAGGGTTGGAAAGGAGCAGAATGTGACATACCAGCTCACGATTGTGAACCAGCAGATTGTTCTGGTCGAGGACATTGTATTGCTGGGCAATGCCAATGCAAAGCTGGTTGGAAAGGGGCAAAATGTGATGAAGGTAGTGTTAAGAATTTAAATAAATTATTGAATTACCTTTTTTTAAATAAATAAATGAAAATGTTTTGCCTAAAATGATTCACAGAGGACTGCCTAGACCCAACGTGTGGTGGTCATGGTTCATGCGTGCGTGGTAGATGCGTGTGTCGCGCCGGGTGGCGCGGAGCAGCATGCTCTGAGCGAGATGCTCGTGTACAACGTTGTCTACCCGCATGCTCTCAAAGAGGTGTTTACGATTTAGATGCTGGCCGATGTGTTTGTGATCCATTGTATACCGGTGATGACTGCTCTCAAGGTAATGAAACGTTTTTTATTAATTTTATGTTTTAATTTATCACATATAATCTGTATCCTTTACTTCCAGTGGTTTGTTCATTGGATTGCGGACCCCATGGTGTTTGTGCTGAAGGAGTATGTCGTTGCGATGATGCATGGACTGGTTCATTGTGTGATCAACGACCATGTGATAGTCGTTGTCATGAACATGGTCAGTGCAAAAACGGCACTTGTGTTTGCACTCAAGGCTGGAATGGCAGACATTGCACTATACGTAAGTATACGCTGAAATAAAAAGGTGGACATAATGACATAGGTTAATCTAAACTAGCATAAAAAGGCTTATTAATAATACTAAATAAGCTTAACACACATACTGTTCTGGTGACAGTTGACAATTATTTGTAAACTAATTAATGTACAATATTTAGCTGGTTGTCCAAATGGTTGCTCTCGGCACGGGCAATGCCTGCTGGAAGATGGTGTCTACCGTTGCTCGTGTGCAGATGGCTGGGCTGGTACCGATTGTTCCATCGCATTAGAACTGTCCTGCAATGACAATGAAGACAACGATGAAGGTAACCATTTAGTGTACAACCTTTCTAATTTATCAGCCTTACCGAAGTGACTGCATTACTATGTACAAATGTACATTTGACAATGGAACTACCATTTTGAAGATGGCATGACGGACTGCTCGGACTCTGAATGCTGCAGCCGGCCCGAGTGCTCTGAGCACATTATGTGCTTAGCTTCCAATGATCCCGTCGAAGTGTTGCTTCGTAAGCAGCCACCATCCGTCACAGCGTCCTTCTATCAACGCGTCAAATTTCTTATAGAAGAAAACTCGGTCCAGAGCTACGCTCACATGGACGAATATTCAGAGAGGTAAGTGAACTACATTTTTGATAACATTAGGTTTTAATGACACCAAATCACTTCATGCGTGAAAGATATTGCCAACAATTATAAGGGTGAAAGCCTATTTCAACTGCGATATCTTTTACTCGTTAGCATATGAATTGTAGGAATTTCCCGTCGACTTTGCACAGTTATAAGTTGATATTTTGCACTTAAAGATATTAGTAGCTCTGTAATATCATTGCCATACTATGTAAATCCGTAATAATGAAACAAAACCTATAATTACATTGTGTATTAAGGATATAGTACCCCGCCCTATAATCCCTTTCATAATCCCTAACCCCTCCAAGGATTTGGTGTGGTTATTTTAATTTTATACATAATATTTTATATATTAATTTTTCACATCTGGTGGAAGTGTTTTGATTTTCCTATTTTTTTGACTAAAGCAAATTATTTGATTAACTATTGTCAATCCCAGCATGGATTCATTTATGACCAAACAGTTTTTAAAATATTTTTTTTATCTTTATGTTTTCACACCAGATCCGATGTGTTGTGTATTGTCTAATGTTTATCCCTTGTGTGTGTCTTACCCTACCTGTTTGTCTAACAAAAATGCGTCTGATTAATACAATAAAATGAAATATACTAAACAATCTACTGAGCGCTCAAACGCTTTCGAACAGTTTTGTTTGTCTTTCGTGAAGTTAATAAACTCTATTTCAATTAGACTCAACTGAATTGACTCAAATTATGATAGACTCTAAATAGGAGACAGCCAAAACAGATTCTATCACCGATAACTAAATTGACACATTAATGCATATCTCTCATGATCTGAGTCACTTAAATAGAATTAATTGGAAATATATATTTGACATTAAATTCGATGCGGTTCAGTGGAAAGACAAAGTTAAGATAAAAAACGATCGCATAAAATAACAATAGAAGACAAAGCAAAACTGAATAAATAAAGTAGACAACCCACCTCGCTTTATATGCAAAAGCGCCTCAAAAGTTTGTTTGCATTAAAACACGAGCCGCTTAACTATTTTATTTGTGTTGGAAAGTCTGGAAGGGTTATATTGCGTTCTGGCATTTGTTTCATTAGGCCTAAATAAACGTGTAAGTGAGAGATATTCGCGCATTCACCATCCAGCATGTATTTTATGTTAAGTTCATAGAAATCAACAGCTTAGTGCAACCTACATTCTTAAATAAAAAAAAATATAGTGGTGGTGTTGTTCTAATGCAAACGGGCTTTCATTTCTCAATTAATAACAACATATGAAAGTAATTTAAAATCAGTCATAAAGCAAGTGTTAAAACGCAAGGTAACCAGCGTAGACAATCGCAATCGGCCGCACCGATTGCAAATCGGGGTGGGGTTGCACTGAGGGATGTAGGTATCTGTGTAGTAATCTGTCCTGTCTTTCTGTGTCCCTGTGCCGCCGTGTGTCCGCCACTCCTAGCGAGTTCTGGAATTCCTTTACACCATGGTAAGTGTCAGTCAGCCCGCCCTCGCCCCTCAGTGTTCAGTATCTGTTAACCTATTCCCTTTTGTTGCGATTCCTGCATATGTGTGTGATGCCGACGCCCGCCGCCTGTCTACTAACTGGCACGCGAACGGCGATACTAAAGCTTTTCAATTTTCGTTTACTCCTTTGTCTGTATTCGTTTCATTCTCTATGTGTATGTAACATCTGTATGTCTGTCTTAAATGTTCTTTGTGGTTGCTACAAAACTATTTACTGTTTATTGCATGGCCTGAAGAGAGCAGGCGTAAATTCTGTTTTCAAATAAGATTTGTCGCATCCACATTTGTGTTTTTTGTAATATTTGTTCTCGTCTACTGTGCTTCTAATATAGCTCACATATATACTTTAATATACTTACTTTTGTTAAACTATAAAAACTTAGGAAAATCATTTACGCTTTCACGCAAAACGTTAAAACACATTTCGTAAAATGTCGGGTTGTAAAATGCGTAGCAAGACGCGAAAAATATCGTCTATTGAGCCAAAATTTAGCGAACACGCAAATTAGCTTCGAATAAACTTACCCTTTTATGTGTTCCTTACCCTTTGTCTGCGTCTATCATCTGTTAACCAAACCCTTACCCCTTTGCCCAAGCTCTTTATGTGTTTAGACCCCAAACCTGTAACTAATAAAACACGACATATGAATATACTTTGACAACGAAACCATAGCAACTACTTCGACACTGTACATTACAACCATGCTTTCATAAACCGGTCATCGAGAGTACATCTATTATAAGTGATACACATTGAAATTGGTGCAGTAAATTGATGACTATAAAACTGTGTGATTTTATAATGTATGTGATTTCATTGAATGTGCAACAAAAATAAATTAATTTTAATTTTCATTCGAATTATATTTAAATTAAGTCACTAGTTAATTCATGTATGGCATACTGGAGTCGTAAACGCACCTCATGTACATAGAAATGTTTTTAAAAAAATCATTATTTTTAAGTGCACCTTTTTAGTTTAGGAGCGAATTATCAGGAACCCACGGAAGCTGTAAGTATATATATTTAACTGCTAATAATATATGACCTTAAGATGAGTATGCTTACAGGAGCATTTTTACTTCATAGAATGTATTCTTTGTGCTGTTCCTCCTAATGTTAAGTTTATATAAAACGTATAATAAAAAGTGTGGCTTAAAAACCTTTTTCATAAATTTAGATACAAACTTATTAAAGCAATAAAATATTTTAAAATTAAATCACCAATATTAATTGAAAAATAAGAAGTTCCAGAAAATTATGATAAAATTTTCAAAGAAATGAGAATTAATAAAACAGACTGTAATCTCCAACATCTATTAGTATTTAATACATAGTTTATTCTTTTGTTTCATTTTATATTAACTTATTATATACCTTATAACGAAATATCACCAAAAAAATTATAAACTAACTTGTCTCAAGATGTAATTTTCATTAACGAAACATTTTCATTGACAAGAGCTTAAATAAGGATATTATCGGCTTATGAAGAAGTCTTAGTAAGTAAGTTATAAAAAATTTTAAAGAAAAGAAAGAAAGTCAATAGCAAAGACTGTCTCATACATTTTGTTATAATCCACCTTCAGTACTTATAATAAAGAAGAAAATATAAGAAATATAAACTAAAAATTACTTGTATTACCATTATTGTTACTAAATTACTATATATGGAGAGTAATTAAGTAAGAGATTTTATGATTTTTATTTATTTATTTTAAAGGGAAACTAACATTTGAATAATACTTATAGATACACCAATTAAGTTAACACAAAAATCAGTCAAATCAACGTCCTTTTACTCTAAAACGTAAGAGTATTCTCGGTCTTCGAGATTCGTTATGGGGTTTTTTCATTGTATATACATATATTTTTTTATAAGCTATATTGAATTTATGCACATATTTTACTCCGTTACAAAAATAATACCTGAAAATAGAATCAGGTAACTTATACATCTCTACGAACAACTACAAAAATAAGATATAAAAAAAATGGTTTCAAAATTAAAGTGTCAATACCAAAATAACTCCCTTATAATAACTTATAAAAGTATATCTCAAATTAGTATTATCAAAACCACACTGTTGACCTTCAAGAAGGCATCGAGTGCTCCATACTTGAAATGTCGAGAGGATCGACAATTTTAATAAAATTTCTCGATTCTTCATCAAATTAATTTAGTTTATAACGTACCTTATTATTTTAAAGTAAACAATCTGACAATCAATATTTTTAATCCTATTACCTTTTTATCTTTATAATATTGTAAATTAAAAATTAGTTTCATCAGAGGCAAAAATCGAATCATATTGTCATTGAAATTATTTTGAACAAAAGAGAAAGGTGTCAAAGAAATGCGGCGTCTTTACTTGAATATATAAAAAAATAGATATATTTTTCAATTTAAAAAAATCTACGTTGCAATTTTGAAAATCAACAACACAATTTTTATTTTAAATTGCATATTTTAATGCACCAATTTCAAGTGTCTTAATATGGAACCTATCGTAAAACACCTTTAAGATCCCATCATACAAACTACAAATATGGTTTGTATGGCAGCTGTTACATGCATAACTATACCTACATACCTATCTAGATAGTAAAGTTTCCGTATACATATGAGTTTTTATATAATATGTAAACGGAAACTATTATTGGACCTAGCTATACCTAAACAGAGAATGTGCAATGCTAAAGACTTCTTATTTTATTTTTCAATTTTTATTTTCATACTTCACTTTCACAGATTTCATTGCAAGTTATAATGTAAAAGCACGTTGCCTCGATATAAATGAATCGAGAAAATCCACACGCGATATGATTCTCGAAAGAAAAATTATAGCTCGATTTAATTATTTTTTTTAACTAATTTTGAATGTTTATCTATATTCATATAACACGCATTATGTTATAAAAATATTTCTAACAACACATATTGATAAGAAATAAACAATAAATCTAGTAGAGTCTGTAGCTGCTGCTTTCTTAGATTATTATGCAAAATTAGGCAAATAATGTAATGAAATTTATATTCGAGATATTTTTTTCATAAATGGAGATATTTGAAAGATGGTCTGGGAATACAACTTCATTATTTATTTAAACTAAATTAATACAATGAATGGTTGCCCTAATACGTGTTATATGAACTGTCTGAATCATGTCGCTGGTGGATTGTGCTTTGCCAATCCCGACGTGAACTGATAACGGTGTGATGTCCAGCCGCGTGTCCGTGATGCGGGGGCAAGTAGTGTCACCGCAGGGGCTCGGCATCATCGGCATCAGGGTCTCTGTAGACCGAGAGGCGAGGTTCGGATTCACGCTTACAAGGCAAGGTGGATGGTAAGTCATATATAAATTTACTTTTATTTCAGAATTCTGTTTTTAATTTTTTTACAGGAAAAAATACAATTGCAAAAAGATATAATGCAATGTCTTTCGCAATCATAAATATGTTATGTATATGTTTGTTTTGTGTAAAAACACTTCCTGTTGTCTTTGTATATATATTACAATTAATATCCATATATATGGCAATTTAATATTAATTACGGTTAATGCACATACGTTAACATGTTTACGGTTAAAGTTATTCGCAGACTGACGGTTAAAAGCGATAAGCAGCTCTTACAATCCTTAAATTGAATACAAGTTACAGGCAGGTGTAGCGACACGTGCCGTCGTAAAATACTAAATACATTCGTATATATTATTAACCGTTTAATTGCACCTTGCACTCAACCCGTTATCTTTTGCACTTAAAATTTACCAAAACTTATTTATCAAGTTCATTTGAAGTAGTAATGCGAAATATTATTAATGTTAAGTGATTTATTATGCCTTACAAAGGTAATTTCATTATATATATATATATGGACTCAAGATGTATATAATGTGGCGAGGGAATAATAAGAATTGATTGATTTGGGTGTTAGTTCTTCAATTTAAAACTGTATTAGCAACGCAGTTTTAGAGACGGTAATTTTAGAAGCTATGTTCTTTTAATACCTTTAATTTATAAATATATTATGTATATTACTTGGTAATTTATATGTACATAATATACATACATTTAATAAATTGTTGATACAGATAAAAGTTGTTAATTATTTAACATATTTCCGGAATAAACTCTGCATTCTAAATGCTTTCAAAGAATTTAATAAAACGAATGAATTACAGTTATATACTTGAACTGCACATATTTTGCTTATTTTATGGAAAATGGAACGTGTTAAGTTGTCTCGTAGTTACTAGTAATTGATTGTACAATTACTAAACTATCGCTATAAATATTGAAGTATCGATGAAATCTGAACAAAATAATTGTCACGATTTTATTATGATTTAAACAGTATTTATCTTACCATATTTTTCCAAACGATTGGTCATATATAAAATTAAATATTTCATCGATTTTTAAACTCTTTTCGCTTACACAAAAAATGTGTAAATGAGATACGACAGCCTCATTCTTATTTTTACTCTATTATTACAAACTAGCCCCGACTTCACTCGGTTATAATTGACTAACACAGAAACTTTCCGTCTTTATTTTAAAATAAGTCTCTATCTCCGACGGTTTACTCGTGCACAAATACTATCCAGATTTCCGAATGTTCGTACATTTCAACAAGTTCTATACAAATATTGCTCTCCCAATTAATAACTCGACCAAAAAAAGCCAAATCGGTCCAATTATTCGCAAAACTCAAGTGATGTTCTTTCATCGGCAAATTATTTTTATTTGTAAAAATACAAGTATTACAACATAGAAGTCTTATAACTATTATATACTAACGATTTATAACGTGTTCTGTTTGAAACTAAAAACTCTATTTTAGATGAACAATTTTAATATTTCGTGTTAAAACTAAAACAGAAAGATGATTCCTATTTCACGAGTTTGAGATTTGGGTCGAGCGCTCGAAAACAGATATGAATTGCTGTGTTTGTTTCGTTGGTACGGCACTAAATTTTGTTTGGAATTCTATGAGTAATCCTTAAACGATAATCCAGGATACACTCATGGTGTTAAAATGAACTCTTAAAATTATATTGTATTTTTGTTTGAAGTCATATTTTCGTTAGCTAGCTTTTGTTATTAACTCCTTGTTTTTATAGTAAGATTATTTATTATCTGATACCGCTGTAAAGACTTTACTATATATACTTACTTACTATCTTTACTATATTTAACTATAATTATAATACAAATTAAAATAGCGAGAAAATAAAAGCTTTACGTGAAATATTTATTGAAAAAATTCGTTGAAATATTTTAATTAAACAGACAGACTTGTAAACAACAGTTTATTGCTCTGATTTTATGTTTGCTTGTCTTTTTTTATTATCGCATTATGGATACGCTAAAACAAACTTGTTTTGGCTAAAATAAAAAACTTTTGATATCCAAATTTGATGTGATGATAAATGTTTGTTTACTTGGGCCCACCCACGCAGCAGATACAGTCCCTGGCCACAGCTATCTAGTACAAATGTTTGAATTTTTCTGGTATCGTTCTTCACAGTCAGCGTTGACATGTTGACAGTAAATATAAATATCCCTATGTGAGGTTGTCACGCAATACTGTCTGTATCTTTTTGTTTGAAACACATCACCGATGTCCTATAGACTCAATAAAATTGTAAAATATAGTCACACAAATAGTTTTTATTCATCAATATGAAGCTGAGCTCATAGCCAAATGGCAAGCGTTCGTAGCTGACGAAATCGATAGCTTTTACCTCATGTCTTAAACATATATTATTTATTCTATTCGACAACCGTTAATGCCACTTATCTAGGTTTGCTAAGTTGTTAATGACGTCTTATTCAATCGAATGCAAATAATGATTGCTGCTTGATTCTTGGAGATTATGAAGTATTGTTTTCCTTACTTAGCAATTAAAAATAAGAGATTGTAGCTCGTAATATTGAAGCTCGAAGCTCATCATATTCCTTTGAAACCGCTGATAAAAGATTTGATATGGCTGGCTGAGCTGCGTATCGCTTTTCCAGGTACTAATAATAGGCCCCATCTTTCGTATTCTTTATTATCTCTGTGAGTGGCATCGTGGCACTGATGGAACTGTTCGAGTTCTATAAATAGTTTGTAATATATTCTTTACTGACTATTGTACCTATCAATATTTGTTTTTTGATGTTGATATGGCAGTGGAATTCATAAATGATAAATAATTGAATATGTGCTTGGTCAAAAGAACAATAGATAGATAGACGTTAAAACTACGAACGATTATTAATAAATATATTTAGAAAAACAAAAGCAACACACCTTTATATAGAAATTAAAAAGAAAAAAAAATATTGACTTTATTGCTCTTGAGGTGTAAAAATTCAAATTAAAAGTCAACTTAAAGGCGCTTACACACCACATCCGACCCTAATCCAATCTGACACCGAGAAATGGCTGCCCAAAGTCACCCGTACTATTTGTATAAACGCTTAAGACTGCATTCGAGTTTTGTAATCTAAAGTCGTAACCCATGTCGCAGTGAGTAAGCGCCTTAAGTCATAACCAGTCACACGATCGTGCAATGGATTGCTATCGTGTTTTTAACGAACTTGTTAGAAGGTAATTGCTACAAACACTGTTAACTTAGAAAGTGCGAACCAACGTAGCTTCCTTCATAACCTGTATTATAGTAAAAAGTAGACTAATTAATTTCACTGGTAATAAAATCTGCTGTGGCTATTTAATCGCTTTCAATCCAAACTTGTTTTGGACCCTCCACTAGCTTTTGTAAGCATTATTCAGAATTTAGAGAAATACTTTTTTAGAAACCTTCACGAATATGTTACAAAAACTATTTCGTTGTTAGAAGAGTAATGTTTTGTTTTCCCATTGTGACAAACCATTAAGTCAGTATATCAATAAGAAAACGTTACGAGTGAGCACAATAAAAACATAAATGAAAAATAATATGATAGCGTGCATCGTATTTAGAAAAGGAACAGTAATCGTTACAAATATTTGATCACAACATTTATATTTACCCCTAGTACGAGTTTTGGTTTTGACAGTACGAAACGTTGATATTTTTTGTGCAGTCCCGAAAGGAGTTCTTGGCTGTGATTGGTTAACATCCAACCACAACCAAATCACAACCAATCATAGCCAATGACTTGTTCCGTGGCTACTCGAAAACTACCAACGTTTCCTAACGTCAAAACTCGTAGTACTGTACCATCATTAATTTCAAGGTACGGTGATTATGAATTTGATGCATATTATTATTTAACGAAGTGTACCTTCAACAAAAACTATACGGACAATTACTAAATAACATCACGCTTCTTAACGGAGATTCCATGTTGAATTTGTCCAACATTCCAGATTTACAAAAAATATTTAACACCAAATTGTTTTAAGATATTTATATATCATATTATATTTACAATCATTTAATATTTATAATTATATCAAACATTAGTCACATTTAAACCAAATGACACTATAAAATCTTTTATATTAATTAAAAGAGCAATGATAAGGAATAATTCCAAATAACACTCAGAAACAGACATTAACGTATGTCCGTATTGTGTTTCCGAAATTATAATATTAGAAATAAAACTAACCGTGAACCAAACTGAAAACCTTCATTTACACCTAAATCAATTAACTTGTATAAGTTCTGTTTGTCTTAATGTCATTTAAATACTTTTGTTTTTTAATGCCATCATTGAATGCCATGTAATTAAAGAATAATAGAGTTAATTTGTAATAAAAGTCTACTCGAGTATGTTTTGAAGATCTTCATAAATATGTTAATTAGAGGGCTTATCTAATTACGTAAAAAGACTCGTCGGCTATTTTTTGTGCGCAATAAAAGCACGATTAGTTAATTATCAAATACCATTGGCTCTATTTGGTCCTTTTTTAATTTTATATCTGCATATTAAAGGCTGGACATGGAACTTTAAATATAGTCTTTTCATTTACTTAGCAAAATTGTGTGTCAATACTATATTATATACAAAAAATCGTAAGAAATCAGTGAGACATATAACGGTTCACTAACTAAACTAAATGTAGTTAGTTTTTAAAAAAGCTTAACAAAACACGTTATCATGTAAAGGTTCGACGTGCTGGTGAATGGAGGCGGCGCAGTGACTCTGCAGTTCCAGCGATCTCCGTTCAAGCCGCTTAGGAAGACAGTTTTCGTCCCTTGGAACCAAATCGTAGTATTACCACCCGTACAAATGGAACTCAGCGATGACAATATCAAAGTACCCACGCCACGGTAAGTGACATTTTAAAGTTCGAATAGTTTTCTTACTGAATTAAATACGCCTTGAAATGTTCTTACTTATTCTTGAATGTTAACAGTTTGCGAAACAGAGGAACTTTACTATTTATACGTATTTTCAGGTTTTAAATAGTTACAAACTTGTTCTGTCCAATGTACTATTATCTTTTAAGACAGCTATTAACCTTATTTCTTTTTATAATTATTAATTTATTAAACGTTTCGTTCCTCTCTTATACTATTTCAGATAATTAAATTATGAGCTTTTACTGTTGACTTTGAAGACTTAGATACTAGTCTTTATTGTCTTCGATCCTTTGACAGTTAATTAATTTAAACAAAGATTTTGTTTAGATATCTATATAGATGTTTAGATATATATATATATATATCTATATATATAACATCTTTTAGGGCTAGGTTTTTAAACCTAACCGTCTATGTTCGCACATCTATGTCATTCTTATGGGTCACATCTACAACTAATCTGTAATATAGACTAATTAATTGACTACAATAAAATCTCATATTTATTCAATATTCTTTACTCTAATTCCAGAGCCCCAGCTGGACTTGATTGGTCGCCCATGCCCCAGTGGTGGGAGGCGGATATGCCCCCATGTACCGCTCATGACCACGAACGATTAAGACCCGAAGTTGTAGCAATGCCCGCTCTTGCAGCACCGGCTGCCTCATCACCGACCACTTCTACTGTTATTTATCCCGAAGCTCAGGTATATGTCAAAAGAATCCGTCAATTGAGTGGCGTCCTAATGCTTTATAAAATACTCATATTTATTGGTATATAATTATAAATGTATCATTCATTACGTTTTCAGATCGTTAGCGAGTCTATTGGCATTCCTGGCTCGTCTGTGAAGCTTACTTATCGGTCCTCGCAAGCAGCTGGATACCTCTCTTGCGTGCACATACAATTGACTAGACGAGTGGTCCCCGCATCCCTCATTCGAGTTCACGTTCGAGTGGACATTGAGGGCTCTCTACACACTCATACCTATGAAGCTGACCCTGATCTGACTCACGTGTTTGCGTGGAACAAGAGGAATGTGTACAAACAGAAGGTATGTGTTTTTATATTTTGCTTTACTACTGAGATTAGCTCGAGGATAACTTTTTAATTTAGATTTTAACCCGTCGTTTTAGATATTTTTATACTTCTGCACAAAGTTTTGCACAAAATGAGTAATATATACATTGGTGTATGTATGTATTATTATTTTAACTTAATAAATCACCAACTTTCGAACGTTTACTTATTTCTCTCAGGTTACTGACAAATACTATATTATATACATATAATATACTATAAACTATATCCATATTAATAAGAAAAAGTCAATAAAACATAACATTTTACCGGTCATCTCGTAAACAAGGTGCTATCTAAGTGTTCAGAACGCTGTTGTATTCAATATTCTTTTTATATAGACAATATTATTTCAAAAAACTTTGAATTATACTATTTTCTTAGGTTTACGGCCAAGCTCAAGCGAAAATCTCAATTGGATACGAATACACAACTTGTTTATCAATTGTTTGGGAAACACAAACAGCAACACTGTCTGGTTTTGATGTGGATATTTCGGATATTGGAGGCTGGGGTCTGGATATTCACCACCATTACAACTTCCATGAAGGAATTTTACAAAAGGGAGATGGGGCTTTGTTGCACTTAAAGCAATATCCCAGAACCGTACAGGTATTTATTAATATTTACACTATATGTTATAACTCATAAATATATAGAAACTTCAGTTTAAATATATGTATTTAAAATCTGTTTAGGTGGTTATGGGCACGGGTTTGCAAAGGCCTCTTAATTGTCCCGATCATTGCAATGGCAAAGCCGCTGACTCACGTCTTCTTACACCAACTGCACTAACTTCTGGGCCTGATGGATCACTTTATGTCGGAGACTTTAATCTCGTACGTCGTATCACTCCCGAAGGAATGGTTTCAACGGTTTTACAATTAGAGTACGTACTCTTTTATTTATATCTGTTACTATTATTCTTTGAAATTATACCTTTATATTAAATATTTTAAAATATGCGAAAAATATAATAATAATATATGTATTCTTTTTTAGAACTACACAAGTTGCATATCAATACTACATCTGTATATCGCCGGCGGATGGATATCTTTACATATCAGATTCAGAAAGACATCAAGTGAGGAGGGTACTTGTATTAGACAAAGTACGTGATCCAGCAGCAAATTCTGAAGCTATTGTCGGCAATGGTGACCGCTGTGTACCTGGTGACGATTCCAACTGTGGTGATGAAGGACCTGCAATTAAGGCAAAATTGGCCCACCCTAAAGGTACAACAGACATTACTATATAAAATTAATCATAAAACATTTGAAACTGCGTCAAATATTAAACTTATCTAATAACGTTATTATCATTTTAGGTCTTGCAATAGCAGCAGATAGGACTATGTATATTGCAGATGGAACTAATATTCGCGCTGTTGATCCAACTGGTATAATCCATACTCTTGTTGGTCACCACGGTCATCATAACCATTGGTCTCCTGTTCCTTGCCGTGGAGCTATTCCACCTTACGAGGCTCAGCTGCAATGGCCCACTGGTGTAGCTCTTTCACCATTAGATGGATCTCTTTACTTTATAGATGACAGAATTATATTAAAATTAACCGTTGACATGAAAATAAAAGTTGTTGCTGGTCAACCATCTCATTGTCGACTGGGAAGTGACGGAAAACCGATTGCCAAACCCACTAATAGGACAAATGGAGAGCTTAGAGAAGACTCAACGCTGGGCACTATTCTAGCAATAGCATTTGCGCCCAGTGGTATCTTATACGTTGCAGAATCAGATTCCAAAAAGACCAATACAATAAAAACAATTGATCCATCTGGCAAAATATTACATTTTGCAGGAAAATTACAAGAAAATATGAAAGAGCTAAGTTGTGAGTGTAATACGTCAATTTCAGCTACTATTATTCCTGTTAATACTCGTGAAGAAGTAGGAGGGTGTCCATGTCGACTAAGTGTCGCGGCCGGAGACGAACCACCGACCAACACTGAAACCTTATTATCATCGAATGCGAAATTCCAAACAATATCTGCCTTGGCTGTTACACCTGATGGTGTTTTAAATGTCGTCGATCAAGGTAAATACATAAACAAATTTTAATCCAGTTTGCAATTTTTTCTTAATATTTGCTTTGAACTTGTTACCTAAGAAAATAATATCCACAAACATTTTAGTACCAAACAAATGAGTATTTTAGTATAGCGAAAAATATAAGGATCGTTTTCTTCAGGTTCTCTTCATATTCTGGCGCTAAAACATTATTTGCCATCGCATGATGAAAATGGTGAATTTAGAATACCGTATCCACCCACGTCCGAAGTTTATGTATTTAATCGTTATGGGCAACATATAACTACAAAAGATTTAACATCTGGCAAGACAAGATATTCATTTCTGTACTCCAAAAATACCAGTTTTGGTAAACTATCCACTGTAACGGATGCCTCAGGAAACAAAATTCAGTTGCTACGAGATTACAGTAATATTGTTAGTTCAATTGAAAACACACAAGATCATAAACTTGAACTGAAAATATCTGGTATTGGCTACTTAACAAAGATAACTGAGAAAGGAACTTCAGAAATCGAATTGGACTACGATGCAAATACGGGATTACTAAACAGTCGATCAGGGGTAAGTAATAATGGTGTAAAATAATCGTTCTCGTCTTTGCTATATTTTTACAAGTAACAATAACATTATATTGTATTTTTTTAGGCAAGCGATACAGTTATCTATAACTTTGATGAACTTGGACGTGTTACAAAGATCATAATGCCATCTGGAGAACAAGTTCACATTACTTCAGGTCTTGCAAAGAACTATGGGCTTGCTGTTACTGTATCTAACCCCACCAGTACAGTTCCAGTTGGTGTGGCCAAGAAATGTGAATATGTACTACATGGACAATCTTTCAAGCAAATTACTATCAATAATGGAAAGCAAATAACAGAAGGACGCATTTTCACCAATAACACACTAGTTATTGATACGCCTTGGTCTGGTAAATTTGAAAGTATAGCAGCTGCAAAACATCCTCTACTTGAAGCTGCTTTGCCTATTGAAGCTGAAATGTTACATATGTGGTCGCACCAAAAAACCACTTTTGGAGATAATTTAATAAATAATATGTACTCATTATATACTCTGGTAGGAGATGTGAGGAACCCACAACAAACTCTTAATCGCGAGATTTGGGTTAACGACTCAAGAGTTTTGATAATTGAATTTGATCAATTTAAAAGCAAAGAAACGTTCTTCAATGCTGATCGAATTCCCTTATTTACGATTTCTTACGATGTTGCTGGTTTGCCATTACTATTTACGCCTCATGGTGCAGGCGTGCCTCTTAATATTTCATATGACAGATTTTATAGAATAAACGGGTGGAAATGGGGTGTAACTGAGGAAACATACAGCTATGATCCTCATGGCATGCTATCAGAAATAACAAGTCCTCAAGATGGTACTAAATTCATTTATTATAATGATGGTAACCTGGTCTCTAAAATTACACTAGCAAGTCAAAGGAGTTTTAAATATAAATATGATAGTGATGGCGGATTTACCCATGTTATCTTACCTTCTGGCACAAATCACTCATTCAGCGTGCAACCTTCCATAGGATTTTTGCGAGTGACGTACACACCTCCTGGTTCTCCAAGAAAATATTTACAACACTACTCTCATACTGGGGAACTCTTGCAAACCGTGTTCCCAGGTGATGGAGCTCGTATTATTTACCGATATTTTACCACTAATAAAATATCAGAAGTAGTTCATGGTGATGGTCAAACACAAATTCACTATTCTGAAAATAGTGGATTACCATCAGAGATACTGCATGTGGACCGTGACGTTGACTATCGATGGGAATCAACATACGTTGGTGGTTTGCTTGTAGAAGAGCGACTTGATTATGGTGCTAAAACTGGACTAAGTAATGCAAAAATATTATATGAATATGATAATAATTACAGAGCTGTCGCAGTGCAAGGGCGCATTGGTGGTCAAACTCTTATACCACACCACATTATTTACAATAGCAAGACAGGAGCCCCGGATGTATTAGGACAATTTACTGTCTCAAAACAAAAATGGAATGAAGCATCGGTATATGACGGAATTGCCATGTTTTCAAGAATATTAAATGAACAATTTCTTGAAAGGGAGATTACAGTAAATATTCATAGAATGGAAGTATTTAGAATGGAATTTTCATATGATAGACATGGCAGAATATCCCAAACTAGAACTCATACCAGAAATGTAGGTGTCAACACATACACCAATGTAAAGAATTACACATGGGATTGTGACGGACAGCTAACAGGAGTAGAAGCTCAAGAACCATGGGGCTTTAGATATGATGATAATGGAAATATGCTCTCACTGACGTATAGAGGAAATACTATTCCTATGGAATACAATGATATGGATCGGATAATTAAATTTGGAGAAGGTCAATATCGTTATGATAGCCGTGGACTTGTTTCGCAAAATGCAAGAGAAGAACGCTTCCAATATAATGCAAAGGGATTACTTATCAGAGCAACAAAGCGAGGAAGATTTGATGTCAAATACTATTATGATCATTTGGACAGGTATATTTTAATTTCACTACTCAGTAACTTTTATTTTTCTACCAGAACAAAATTAAACATAAGTTTTAACACCGGTTTGTTTGCAGGTTATCTACCCGAAAAGATAATTTTGGGAACGTTACACAATTCTTTTACACGAATAAGGAAAAACCTCATGAAGTCAGTCATATATATTCTCCTCGAGAAAATAGGTTCATGACACTTGTTTATGATGATAGAGGACATCTTATATATACTCAGGTATTTCAAAATATTTTAATGTTTTTCAATAATGAGAAAAATATTAAGTTACAGTTAAATATCAACGTGTCTAATTTCAGGTTGCCCGTCACAAATATTACATAGCTACTGATCAATGTGGAACTCCAGTAATGGTCTTCAATCAATATGGCGAAGGAATTAGGGAAATTATGAGATCTCCCTACGGTCATATTGTGTACGATTCTAATCCATACCTTTACCTACCAGTAGATTTTTGTGGAGGACTATTGGACCAAGTAACGTCTCTAGTACATATGGCGAATGGAAAAGTTTATGATCCTCTAATCGGACAATGGATGTCTCCACTGTGGGAAAATCTTGTTGAAAGAATACATAATCCAACACAATTGCATTTATATAGGTTTAACGGCAATGATCCAATTAATGTTCGGCCGCAAAATAAGAAACCAGCAGGTATACATTTTTTTTAGTTCAGTGTATTATTTTTACATATAGCTTATACTTACATTTTCTTTAATATTGTTTTGTATTTCAGATCATTTATCATGGCTTAAACTATTGGGATATGATACCAAGAGTTTAGCTCCTCAACTATATCCAGATGAATTACCAGGAGGTTCTATATTGCCCAGTATTCCTCGCGGTCGACCTATTTGGGGTACTGCACCTGACGACGGCGGCCCAGGAATACCTTCTACGATGTCATTACTACCGAGTGTTATAATAGAATCAGGCTTCCTATCACATATGTCGAACAAAAGAATCGCTGATTTCCGAAGTCTCTCTATTCCAGCAATGTCTGCATTAAAAACTGATGCTCTACAACTTTCTCCTAAACGTATCGGATCCGATTCAGAACCACCGTTTGGGCGTGGTATTCTAATATCTCGCAATTCCAGAGGTAGAGCCGTGGTAAACACAGTGCCCTCCGCGAACGCTATTTATCGAGATGTGTACACGTCCGTATTTAACAGATCTCATCTACTGCCGTTTTCTTTTGTGGTTCATGGGGACCAGCAAGATGTATTTTATTTTGTCAAAGAAGATACATGGCGCGCCGCCGACGATAAACAGCAACTGAAGCGTATGCAAGGGAAACTTAACGTCACATTCCACGAAGTAGCCGAAGGAGGTCGCTCTTACGCGGATGTGAAAATTCACGGGCAGACTAGTATTGTAAACTTACGTTACGGCACCACGGCAGATAGAGAGCGACAACGTCTTCTGCACCACGCACGCTCGTCTGCAGTACGCAAGGCTTGGCACAGAGAACGTGAAACACTCCGAGCTGGTTTGGGAGGTTCTTTGGATTGGTCTGCGGCCGAGTTGGATGAGATCCAGAAGGCGGGGTCGGCCACCGGCTACGAGGGCGAATACGTGCACGACGTGGCGCGCTACCCGGAGCTGGCTGAGGACCCGTACAACGTGCGCTTTGTGAAGAAGCGCTCCGACCGAGCCGAACGTCGGCGACGGAAGCGCGAGGACTGCCGCGCGCCCTGGTGGCTCGCCTGGGACGACCTCTGCTAGTGATTGTCGCCATCAATATGCCAAATCGTATGAATGTAAACTCGATGTGTGTGAACGATGACGGACGACTGTGTATGTGTGTGCGTGGAAATATATTTTGTAAATAGTCTCTATTAATTGTTAATTGTTGATGTATGTATGTATGGTAGATGCGAATCCCTATCGCTGTGTAAATATAAAATTTTAATTTGCAGGGAGAGAATGGACCTTTTGAGAGGACTGATATAAAATAAATGTAATGTATGTATAAAATAAGACGATCTATGTGAATATGAAATATTATTTATACTTATTTATCGGTAAAAAGCTTCAATTGTGTCCAATGTTCTTATAAAATTTAGATGAAAACTATTTGAAAGAATAATAAAAAAGCATACTTTTTTAACCAAATCAATATTTCGTTTGAAATTATTTTATACTCCTGTACCTGCCTACAAACAAACATACAATACATTGTATTAACAAGTTTAAGATATTTAATGTATCATCCTATGGGAATATCGAAGAGTACTTTTATTTAACCAAAATGAAGATAGAAGTCATATATTTCAATATCAATTAGTTGACCTTGTCATTTAAGAATTTGACAGAACTTTAATTATATATTTTATAATAAAAAACGATAATAATTAGGTATTACTAATCCTGAAACTATTAACTTCCATTTCCAATTTCAGAACCTAAATTTAAATTACAAATATATGCAACTTACAATTAGGCCCTGACAAATGTTAGCGATATTTTCCGTCTCCTGTAGATCCAGGCCAAAAGAGATTTAAAATTTAAACACAAACTACATGAAAATATTTAGAAACATGTATAGCCATGTTGCACATTTTAATTTTTTAATAAATATAGAATGAAAAATCAGATACGGACAGGGATTCGACACCGCGACTTCTCGTAAACCATCCCGTCGTTTGAACCATTGTGCTACTATATCGCTGTCAGACAAATTAGATGTTAATGGTAAAATAACAGAAAAAAAACATATTTTAATAAATTTGAAATAAATATGTAATATGTAGAACGCTATAATTCTAGAATTTGCATATATTTACTATTAATCGATATATTAATGTACATGCGTATATATCTCTTTTATCAGAGCTGATTTGTACCGTAACAGCTATAACAAGATCAATTTAACATCATCAGGTCACCCACTAACCGTCACCCACTAATCCAGGTGAATGAGATTGAAAAATGTATTTGAAACATTCATTAAAATAAAAAGTAACAAATTTGAATTATTCGTAATAATAATAATTATCTATTGACTTGTTTAGTTTAGTTTAGTATAAATATGGAATTAAAAATTAATCGAAATGGGCAGGAATCGAACCGTTGACCTCCGGGAACTGAACTGACAAACCTCTGGGAAACCGGAGATATTTAATGCGATATTTAATGGGAAGAAATTATCGAATTACTGGTAACACTGAATTATGAGGATTGTAAATGTCAATTTTATAAGTAAAAATGCTTACTTCAATATAAAAATCACGTAAGATTTTGATTATTAATTGATTAGTTCCAAGGAGAAAGTGATAATTTTATCACAAATAATAAAAATAATTGTGTAAAAGTTATTTATTCATGTTCGTTACGTCAATCTCGGAACAACGACTCGAGTTAATTTACAATATCAATTTATACATAAATCCAAGTCAACGCATTCATATAAATTTTATTAAACACAGTCATAAGCGTAACTTTGCTTATAACACTTACTATTTATATTTACAATGGACTACAATAAACAAAGCACTTTTGACACTGGAACTATACACTTGGTGACAAAATTGGATTATTTGTATAAAAAAAAATCTTTACCTAAATATATATATATATATACAAATTATTATTAAGACATTTACAATCGGATAAAGTAAGGAGTTATTTTCCCCTACATATTGAGCTACAAGTCCACAAACAAATGAGATCAACAGTTCGCACTATTCTCCAACTACCCTCAGTAGCCAACCCCTAATTGGTTATAACAGAAATGTTAAAACGCAAGCATAATCATGATTAGAGAAATAATATATATAATACATATATAATATAGTATATAAATGTATACATAATGAGCATTTTTCTTTATATAATAAATTAAATTGTGCGAACGACAATATGGATAACAACTTTACTAAACTAACAAAATGTAAGCATTATGTGTCGTTTTTAACATAAATATATTGTTTTCTATTACAATTACTAACAGGATAAGCAAATTATGTAGTAGCCGCAATTAAATAGTTTATAAACAAAGATGTAATTGAAAACTAACTTTAACCTTAATTTGTTTGACAGTAATTTATTGGCTCTAGGTATTTATTAAAAGTTCTATATTTGCATTGGTTCATTCCCATTACAATTATAAAATTGTTTTGTATAAAACAAAATACATAAATAAGACAATCTGACAGACATACAGATGTTACTCATTTTGCACAAGTATTATGTACTACTATTCGTTTATTCAGTATATTAATTATTTAATAACAGCCATAGAGTATTGTTATTCAAAGTAAACAGACGACATTGGAGATAAATTTAAGAAATACACATACAGTACTTAACACTTGTGCAAAATATAGAGTCTAAAATGACCATAGCTGTCTAAGAGAGCATCGTCTATACAAAAATTTAAAGATATATTCAAAAATGTTAAAAGGTTATTGACCTACATAATTCGATAAGTGTGACAGACATTCCAATATTTGAAACTATCTAACTAGCGACTTCTAATCTTTTAATATTAGCACCGGATTGAAAGTAAATATTTAGGAATCCTGAAACGGTTATATAGAATGATGAATTATTATATGTTATTTTGTTCGTTATAAAAACACACAAAAACATGACTTCCATTTTGATATAGTAACACATTCCCTTATTATTATTAATTATTAACCCATAAATGGCAACATTAGTCAAACACAACCGACAGGCCGCACTAAAACATTGTGACTTTGACTAATAAAATAATATCAATATAGAAATAACAATTTTCAATATTTAACAATACAATATTATATACAGTAATATTTAGTGTCAGCTGAAATATATATAGCGGGTGATATATTTATAGAACTTTCCATTTTAAAAAATAATTACATATATATCAATCCCATACAAGTAACTTCACATAAGCATTCAATACACACTAACTGAACACATCGCAGAACTTAAATGTAGGCATCGGGCAATATCAGCTTGTGATGAGGACAATTTACATATATACATTTACTCTTATAAATTGTACTTTTTTGTCCTTAGAGTAGTGACAGTTTTGAAGAAAAACTCCATATATGAGCGAAATATATCTTCAACTTTGAATACAAAGAAAATATTCATTAATTGAGGATATAACTGTCGGCACTTTTAAGGAATCGAATTTCGCACCTTTCACTAATACTGAGTCAGCACAAATTAAGCAAAAATTGTCCAGCATTATTTCACATTGCACTTTTTTAAGTACTAATTTCCAGCCTATTAATAATTCAAGGCATTTCATATATTTACAACGTCAAATACACTTAACCTAAATCTATTTACAATACTATAATTATAACAAGATATAAAATGTTTATTATTATCGGCTTCTTCATTGCTCAGTACTTTAAAATAATTCTTAAAATTTATCATGTCATGAAAATAAAAATAGAATTTTATAAATTATTTGTGACTCGTATCATATAATGAATATATACAATTAACAAAATGAAATACATGATGAGTAAACACTAAATTCATTTCGATTGCTGTATTATTATATATAAAAAGAGATATTTGTTGATTTTGGATGTTCAAAAATATATCAGTCTCAGTATTCACGGCGACGTTACGTATTTGAAATGAACATTGCGGTCGTGAATATTATTCAGTATCAGTTCCTAGTGTGCTGGACTCGCATATTGCACGCAGATGTACACACTTACATATCATACAAAATCTATCTAATATATTCATTATTTACATTATATTTTACTACATCGGCAGTGAACTATATAGGTATTTACTATGAACTATCAGGATTTGATTTTCTCCGTACTTGATGCGCGTTTAGGACTTGAGTCTGTGCTTGTGATTGCGTTATAAACTGCGTCGTGCCTGAAATGGAAATTATCACTTAACAATTATAACTTCTGATTTGACACGTGCAATGACGTCATAGACGTCATAGACCATAGACATAGGTAAGACCTCAAGGCTGGTACAACTACGGTGGAAACAGAGACCAAAGTAAACCGGGGATCGTTACATTCAACAATTTTCTGTTAGTGGACTACTCTTTCTTTTAATAGCACAAAGTACACTTCATCATGAAGAGGAATAAGGGTAAGACCGTAATTCTACTTTTAGCACAAAGTACACGTTAGCACACGTTGTAAATATAATTGGGGTGGAGAGGACAAGCGAGTCTATGAATCTTCATCACCCGCGGTGAGGAGGACGGGGCAGTCATTAAATCTGCATATAGAATCAAGCAGTCAGTAGTCTTTCCGGTGACGAGGCCGGGGAATTAGTATACTAGCTAGGATGAGGAGAAAGGGCAAGTCACCACATTCGCTTATGGAACTCAGGACATGTAGCCGAGGTGGGGGGTCGGGGAGGAGCACACTCACCCGCGGTGGAGGGTAGGTTGGGCATGGTGGGCAGCGCGGGCAGCGCGGGGCGCGCGGGCCGCACGAGGCGCGCGGGGCGGGGCGCGCGCACCACCTGCACCGACCCGCTGCGGACGCCGCCCTTCACGCCGCCTGACATCAGTTGCGCTGCGGAGAATAACAGTGTTAGTAGTCAAACACTGAAGAGAATAAACATTACAAACATGTAAATTAAGAGTATAAATAAGAAAAATGTATCATTATTGTCAAGTTGAACAAGGAACTTGTGGACTAAGAACTGATACCGTGTTGGGGTATTTGATCCAGTAATAGGACAAGTCACCCGCATTTAGGCTTATCGTGTCCTCACCCTCTCTTCAGACTCCCGATAACTCAATGGCACAATGCAACTTGTCGAACGCTTTCTCCTTTCAAATATCTTTTATAGCGCAGTTACTGAGGACTCGGAGCCTTCTACGGGGGTTTGCCATAATCACCACGCTTCGGAAGCGGATTGGTGTTGGTGTTGGGGTTTACTCTACTGTCTGATGGAAATCCCTCTGTCGTCTTTATGGATATCCATGGGAAGAGAGGAGAACCTGTATTCTTTGCCGGAGCCCCACAACTCTTTGAATGAAAAACTCGAAAGATATGGAGAATATTAATCACCTGAAAGTATACTATTTACAAAAAAATAAAAAACAAAGACACTTACCAATTGGCAAAGACAGAACCGACGGCTGATTAGTGAGCACTACGGATGTAGTGGGCGGGACGGAAACTAGTAACCCGCTAGGAGCGCCGGATACGTTCAGTGATAGCGATATAGGCGCCGATAGACCTGGTATCTGTACTTGAACGTTCTGTAACCCCTGGATACTTTGCAGACCTTGCAGTGATGTTAGGCTGAGACCCTGTTATAATAAATTAATAAAAATATAAATAACTTTTAATATTAATAAGATTGGATAAAATGTAAAAAAATATTACCTGCAAATGGCACACCGGCTGTGGCTGTGGCTGAGGCTGCGGTTGCGGTTGCGGTTGCGGAGTTTGCTGCGTTTGCGTTTGCGATGGCGGTGTAGAGGACGGTTCTGGTCCCATAAGCCTCTCTAATAACGCGCTCTCACTACTCGACACGTTTGTGGATTCATTCTCGCGAGTGTAGCCCGTCATTACCTGATGTTACATTCATCAATTACAATATGGATAGATCATTGTAGCTGAGAGTGGCAGAGTGATTAAAGATTTGCATGTAAGAAAAATGAGTGTGAGCGTGAATATGTGCGTGGATGTGTGTGTCAAATGAGATTCTACACTCGAATCCCAACACAAACTGTTAAGTTCGAATGTTATGTGTCTATGTGGTGTGTGTGCAAATGTGTTTGAGGAATCCATGCATACATTGGTGGTTATGTGCGTGTACGTATGTGCGCGCGCGTTTTAGCGTGTGTGTGTGTGTGTGTGTTTGTGTGTGTGTGTGTGTGTGTGTGTGTGTGTGTGTGTGTGCGTAAATGCGTGTGCGTACTGAGTACGGTATGTGGCCGTGCGAGACGTGGCTGTGGCACTCGCCTGCTGCGTGTAGGTGGGCAGGGTGTGCGCGCCGGTGGACGCGATGAGGCGGGCGCCCGCTATGGACACGGTGCGGGTGAGCAGCTTGTGCGTGTCGTCGGCGGCGGTGACGTGCGTCATGGCGGCCGGCGCGCTGTTCAAGAGGTTCAGTATGGTGGCGTTGCTGCTGGCCGTGCTCACTACCGCTTTGGCTGCGTTCTGACTTGCCGCTGGAATGGTTTTACGTCATTACATATAACGGACAATACACAAATGTTACTTCCATAGGTTAAGCACAGGCTAGCCTCTTTGAACATCTTTCACGGATCCCAAAATAAAAGTATTGATTGGAGTTCTGTGTGTAAATAATAATCCTTACCTTGCTGAAACTGTTGCGCTGAATTCATAAGACTAGTGACGAGCGCGTTGATGGCTGGGTTCGTTGACCTCGGTTTAGTTATCATTGCCTTCTGTTGTGTTGTCGTTGTATTTGTGTACTGTATGCTCTGTACCTGCGGAAGGTATCATTGTAGTCATTATATTTGTTGAACATTAAACTTGATGCCCGCGACTACGACCGTATGAAGGAGTTGCCCGTTATGTTCGCTTTGATAATTCAAATAGACAACTTTATTCAAATTCTTTAAATGTTTATGTACAATACGTTTGCTATGATTTTAAAATGGTCCTTTTTAATGGCTTTGTTATATTACCCTATTTAACAAGAGAAAAAAATCAAACAAAAAATATATGCAACTTTATTATAATAATGTATACTGTATATAAGAAGTTTGTTAGGATGATTAAAAAAACGGTAAATAAAACATACCTGTGAAGTTCCCGAAGACGACATTAGAGGGTGTTGTATGTGAATGATGGCGGACTGCATCTTCTGAGGGTTGAGGGGTTGTGGTGGGTTCGTGAGTTGCTGTGCTAGCAGTTGATTTGTTGACGCCTGCAATTATATTTAAATACTGAACTGACAGGAGCAATTTTATAACCATTTGTTTCAAATATTTTAATGTACTTTTATTAGGTTTTTAAAAACGATATTTATTTATTGAATCGCTACCTGTGGTGAAAGTCTTGGTGTCGTAGGTGAAGGTTGTTGTTTGAGAGCCTCAGTGACTCCTGAGGCTGGACCCACATTAACCACATTGCCCACCGTTCCTACTGCGCTTACTGTGCCCACAGCGCCCACGCTGCCAACTGTGCCCACGTTGCCCACACTGCCCACTACAGTACCCACCGCCGTCACGTTCACATTGCCCACTTGCTGGAGTTGTGCTTGCTGTTAATTAACAGTAATAATGGTAATTATTTTGTATAAATTGTTTTTTTTATTAATTTATTTTAGCCAGATGTAATATTAACAAACCAGTATTGGTAGCTGTCTTGCAGTTGTATGTGTAGGTGTTGCAGCTATTGCAGAGGTTCTGGAAAAAATATTATATATATTTTATATTTTATATATATATATATATATATATATATATTTATTATATATACATATAAGCTACTTTTTTTATTAAATACTTACACCACAGGCGCAGTGGTTGCGTGTGTCTGGACTGTGGAGTTGTTTGCTTGCGCTGTCCTTTGCTATAAGTATAAAAGGCCAACCTTTATTTTTTACTGTTAATTTAATTTCAATTTTGTAACATATGTTTCAAACAATATATAATATGTATTAGAGATTGTAGTTTTTCAAATTAAATTACCATTTCTCTCATGCCCCCTGTAAATGAAACTCTCGGTAACTGTCCTGGAACAATATGCTTTATCCGAACTGATTTCCTTCCCTCCTCTGTGAAAATCTCAGTAAACTGTTGTATATATTTGTTTGCCTGAAGTCTTGAACCTAGAAAAATATTAGTGTTAATTAAAATATAACTTACAATACCTAATTGTATAAGTTAGTCAGTTTGTTTGAAAACTGTGTTTATTTAGAGGAATCGTTTAAAGCTAATTTAATATATAAGCAACCAAATCACATTACATTATATTACTAACAGAATAAATCTTTATATCTTAAGGCCTTTATTACACTGACCCTTGGATCGAAGCCATATAATTCATATTTTTAATTTAAATTATCGCACTCTACCTAGTATAACAATTATAATAGATTACAAACATACCCAATGAAAACCTACAGGCCGCACCATTCCTCTCCCCTTCAACATGATCTCTATCCACATACAGTTCACCAAGGAACTCCTGATCGGAGGGTCGTTGGAGTATCGATAGTTTGATGTGGAAGAAACCAGCTCCAGCATGGGGAGAGGTCTTTTCTGTTTCTAGAATGTACTCTTCAACGAGCTGCGGCTGGCAGTCAGGGGTTGGCCGAGGGCGCTCGTACGCGCGCGCCAGGCGGAGGGGAGCGCTCGCCTCCGATGGTAAAGCGAGGGGTAATGGGTCCATTTTTGGGGGTTCTATGGGTTTGAATACCTGGAACATATCATTATATGAAAATAATCTTCTAAAGAATGGGTTACAATACTTCAATTTGTATTAGTCTCTAGTTTGATCTCTGGTCTCAGTAAGGTGTTTGTATTTGTAATAAGTTCATTGTTATTATCCATCAGACAATTGAGAACACATCTTAAGGAAAATTAATCTTAAAAGAATTCTTATTAGATTTTTAGCTTAGAAGCACGGTGTTGGGTCATAAACAACATTTACATACATTGTTCCAATTATTTCATATTTTACCTTTGTATAACTTATTTATTATATCTAATATTGATATATGGATCTATATTGTCTTGGATTTATAAAAAAAAATGTACATATAATGTCATTGTTCTTACCTCTGGTGGTTTTTTGGGGAATTTGGATGTCAAGCGTGTATGAGGTACGGTTTGGCGGCTGTTTTTCGCTCTCTGGCGATGTATTAATTCCAACAACTCCAATCCATGATAATGAGTAAACTGATCCAATTTTCTTTTTCTATTTACAGACACCTAAAAAAACGAAAAAACAATTCATTAATACTATGAATTGTGTTTCTTCTTAAATATAAATTACATCAATGTATGATGAATGTAATTTATATTTAAGAAATAACACTAAAAAAAAGAACCATTATAATGAGGATTGGATGAGGACCTGTGAGAACCTCCTGGCCTGTCGTCGTATCCGGGGCGTGTTGAAGAGGCGGGGCGCGGCGTGCAGGCGGGCGGCCAGCAGCCCCACGGCGGGGCGCGGCTCCAGGCACAGCGGGGGCGCCGCCGCGTGCACCAGCGCCGCCTCCACCGCTTCCAGCCCGCCGCGCTCCTCGCCCACCCAGCCGCAGCGACCGCCGATACACATTGCGTCCGTTATTATACTCTGCAAATGTTCAGTCAGTTAGTTGAAGGGATTGTAATTATCAAGATTTTTAACAATTGTATTTCTTATAAAATAGTAAAACTTGATGAGTTTTGATAAATGTATACTTTTATTCTTGGCTTTGTCTCTGTTAGTTAACGGAGGATTAGTTAACCAATATGATTTAATTTTATTGTTAAGTTATGATAAGCACTGTTTGTATTATTGACATTAAATATAAGATTTTAAACTGACATGCTCTTTGAAACAACTGCTGTTGATGTGATTTATCAGATTATTATATATTATTCTATGTTTTTTTTTTATTTTAAATATTGCTCCACAAGTTACTTTACATCTGGATTTTGCTCTGTGACGATGGCCCTCAACCCAATAAAAACCATTTATTACTGTAATATTATATTGGGTCAAATGATATAATATCAAAGATTTATTTACTTAAAATGACTGTTTAATAAACACAAGCTAAAAAACTTGGATAAGATTTTTAAATACAGTGCAGTTAGAAAGAATAATCCAACTTTAAAAAACGAGACAAACTATTAATCAAAGCATACAATAGTAAAATTATTGATCCAGTAGTAAATACAAATAAATCCTGCCTCATATATTTGAAGACTAGATTATTCACCTCAATTTTGCTTTAAAATATATTATAAATTACCTGATTTGTCGGCCTTAACAGCACATGGTGAGTATCACACACAAAACTTGGATATGCCTGTCTGTAGTCTCTTATCTGGGCTATAATACAGCCAGAGTAAAATAAACAAGAGTGTTCTGATTCCAAAAGATCCAAAAGTACTACAGGCAATTCTTCATTATCTATGTAACTAAGGAGCTCCTCTTCTTCATATGGCCACCGAGGAGTTTCTATTAATGTTTCATCTTGACTTGATGATGCCTAAAAGGAATTGAAATTTATTCACATTATATTATTTGTTTCATATAATTTTTAAATATAATTAAAATAATATTTACATTTATTAATATTTGTAATAATATATAAAATTTTAATTATGCTTACATTTGCATCTGGTGGGTGTATATTCTGAGAATTTCCATTTATTTTGAGGGATAATGAGTAGCCCTTATTGCCTGGATATAAATTAATTATCAATGTATTTAGATTATAAGTGGCTAATAACTTCTCTAATAAATATGATGTTGTCTTGAGTCCTTGCTGTAACAAAAAGTTATCTTGTGATAAAATATTAATATTTTAGACACCTTAGAGTAGCAGATACAAATTCCTTGTTGGATAGCATATTATAGTTTAAGTGAATGTCATTGCATAAAAAAAATATCAGAATGACTTTAAGTTGTTTCTTTAGTTATTTATATAGTTGAATAATAAATACTAATTTCTTATATGTAATGTCTACAATGAAAAACAATGCAATATAAGAAATGATTTATAAATATATCACATTTTGATAAGTATGTGTTTCAAGATATAATACTTGATGAGAGATAAATAGTAAGATATCTTACATATTGTTGTTTAAATAACAAATTTAATATATGTTAAAATTATTATTAAAAGAAACATATACATGGCTTTTTTTAATAACTAATACATTAAATAAAACTTGTATATAACTCCTGTGAATTGAGGTCATCATATCATCACTTATTTTAATGATTTAAATGTTATATTAAGATTTTTATTATAAATAAAATAAATACTTACTCTATATAATCTTATAAAATGATATTTAAAAAATGTAATGATTATCAATTTTTGGAGTGCTATTTTAAATATTGCAAAACATCAATATAAAAACTATTGCAGAATAATTATTTGTTTACAGATTCCAAATTCAGTTTATAAATATGAATTTGGAAATGTATTGTTTAAAAAATGGTAATTTGTTGTGGTAAGCTTAATGAATATTAACCCTTTAATGCTTATGAATTAGTAAACTGAATGTGACCACTCACATAGTTGGCTTGTGAAGTTTCATCTCGACTCAACTCGTTGTACAATTCATGTAGTTTCTTAAATAAATCAAATTTATCTGCACTTTTTGCTGCTCCACTAACAGAATTTCTCTGAAACTTCATCCTAGATTCATCAACAGTTTCAGCTAGATGCATCTTCTCATGGGTCCAAGTCATTTTATGATCTGAGACACCACTGTCAAAATGTGATAGGTTTGTATTCACATGTTTAGCCCGGTTCAGTATTACCTAAAATTCGAAAACAAACAATGATTATATATAATTTAGTTATATAGGAAAGACACAATTTGTAAAACTATTTGGTAAGATACCTCTGCTTCCAATGCCGCGTGAATTAAACCATCCATAATGTCATTAATTAAAAAGAAATATATAAGTGGCAGTTACGTTTTTAATTATATTATTTCATTTTAATTGTTAAAGACTTGAGTGTTAAGTCATGATTTATAGAAAACTAATACGCTTTATTTATGTTTCACACTGCATGACAGTAAAATAACATGTCCAATGTCCATCAACATTTTTGACAGTTAATACTTCATAGAGCTGTTCCAATTCTATAGTGCTTGCATTAGTTAATAATAACCTAACGATACGGTTTTTACTTAAGTGTACAAATAAATGGAGATACTTCGTCAAAATATTTCTGTTATTGTCTTTTATTAATCAATCAAATACAATTTCAACTAACAAGAAAAATATCCAAAAAAGAAACACAACATGAATACTACATATTTTTTTAAATAACTGATACGGAGGTGTATCAAAAGTATTATTGTATAATTTTAAATGGACTGATTTCTTATTATTTTATAAAAAATTAACTATACAAATTGACATAAGCACCGGACGTTCCGACGCACGGCGATCATCCATCCTTTTGTAGAAATGAGATTCAATTTACTGAATTCTCAAACTATGCCTGGGACGCTTTCACTATAAAAAAAATTTCAACGACATTTTCCCGAGGGAGTCTTGCAGAGCCGATATAAACTGCCGGTAAATATCATCAGTGATGTCATCTGAATGTCTCAATGAATAGGTTTGGGGATAGCACAAAGCCTTGTGTGACACCAGTGTTCACGGACGTGAGTTCCGAGCAAAATCTATGGTGAACGATCTGTATGTTTCCCCAGTAAGAAAGCTGGTGATCCACTAACATAAAGTCTAGGGGGGCCCCTAGTCCGACAGTTTCGACAGAAGAGTCTTTTGCCAAATAGAATGGAAAGGTTTTCAATTTCCAGACTAACAGTCTGGTTCTCTTAATACTTAACAAAATATCCTAAAAAATATATATATTCTTACAAGCTATCCTCTTTCCTTAACCTGGGCCGAGCGGAAAACTATAAAAAGGGAAGGCGCACTACGGAGCTCTCTCTTTCTTGGTCGATTTTTGGACGATTCGAACTTGCGGTCGTAATTTTGAAAAGTGCTATAGAATCAAAATAGTATAGTTGTAATTATTATTCGGTTAAATTGTGTAAAAGAAAGAATTATATTTGTTTCTGTTTATATCTGCGTCTTTTTTTTATATTGTTTTAATAAGTTTGTAAGAATATTTTTTTCACGTCTTTATAGTTGACACACGAATCCTAATCTACGGTAATAAGGTTTATTTTACTTGCTTTTTATTGATTCTTCGTTACAAATATTTCTAAAATGAAAACACCACTTCAGTCGGTCCACAGAGTACACTCACTAAGACAGTTGTCGTGCGTGGCGCATCTGGTGGTGGTCTGTATCTCTTTTAGGAAGATGTCTGTTGATCAGTGTTGCCAGATGGGGCTATTTAGCGCCAATGGGGCTATCTCCCTTACCGAGTGGCGCTAATATTTTATCCGCTGGCTACAGGTAGCCGATTCGGCTATATTTTTTTTTTCACAAATATTTGATTAACAAATCATTTTTATGCAAAAAAAAAGGACTTTGATAGATATTTGTACTTCAATAATTGAATTTTATCTCTGTTTAAAATAAACTATTGTTAATTAATAGTACGAATTTAATAAATATAAGAGCAATAATAAACTCATTAATTTATTTCAAATTTCCCGCCTGAACAATCTGTGCACCATGATGGGGCTATCTCGGGGCTACACGCGCGCTCCGGCAAGGCGATTCGTGAAAAAAATATTCTGGTAACACTGCTGTTGATAAAGATCGCTGTATGAATACAAAATATTTTGTAGAACCTAACTTAATATTTTACAGCTAACACAATATTCTATATCGTCGACTAGATAAATTATCAATCATTTTTATATAATATTTTTTTAGTAAATTTATAGATGTTGATATTCTGATAGATGGAAGTATCCAGTAGCAACTGGATATCCTAGACGAATAGAATAAGGCGCTCCGAGTTTAGGATTCTTTTGTAAGTTTTGATAAGATCTTACCATCAGTCTTGATCAAGTGGTAGGTATACTGATGGATAGATGCTATTGATCTCCTAGATGAATAGACCTAAGTGCTCTGAGTTAAGACTTATTTTATTACTTTTGATAAGATCTTATTGTTGGATTTGATGGAATGACCTGAAGGTATACTAATGGATAAATGCTATTGGATAACCTAGACGAATGGAGCTAGGTACTCCAAGTTTAGGCTTCTTTTGTTAGCTTTGATAAGATCTTACCGTCAGAATTGACAGAATATCCTTGAGGTATACTGATTGATGGATGCTATTGGATCTCCTAGAAGGATTCGACTAGGTGCACCTAGTTTAGATTTGTTTTTTTTTTACACAGAAAACATTTCAGTTTCCTACAAGAATACGTAAACGAAAAATGTTTCCGTTTCCTACAAGAACCTAGCCTTTTTCATCTAGGATATCTAGTAGCAGCCTTCAACATTTGGACCTTCAGGTCACAAACAATACTAATATCATATATGTAATAAAACATAATATTTAACATACAAAAATAAAATAATTTAAATTATTAAAACTATAATATTTAAAAAACCAATAAATTCAAACTATCAAAATTGTTTCATGTAGCCATTATTTTGCAACTATACATGTGTATGTGTGCGTCAAGTCAAGCTTTGTTAATGTAGTTATGTGATTTGCTATCTGTTTCGTAAATGCGTCCTTAATATGTATAAGATCATATTTTGATATATCCATAGAATATTTTTGAAATATAAAGATGAACAGGTTTATGGTATGGTCATTTAATCATAATAATTTAATTATCATTTGATGCCATATGTCTTATTAAATCTGATATAAAGTTGTCTATTTTTCTAACATCTTGTTGAACTTCTGTTTTATATTGGAGGCACTGCAACAAATAATGACATACTTTTACACACACATGCATACATTATATCCATATAAACATGTAATATTAACTAATTTCTGTATAAATAATATGTAATTATTTAACAAAAAACCTTTCGTACTTACCCTTTTGTTATCAGTAATCTTGACTATAAAAATTCCCTTTGAATGTGAATACTTTATACTATAACGAGTATTTAGTGGATCCCTTAAATATAACATCTCTGCAGCTTTTTCAAACTCTTCCCAGTTGGGTATGAAAGTCATATCAGTAAATGGTATATATAATATTGCCCACAAATTCGCTTTCTTGTAACTAGAGAGACTATGATTAAAAGAACACTAAAACTTTAATAAGCACAATCTGCAGTTGCAATAACAACAATAGTTTAAGTTATAAAAAACGTGTAATTATCTAAAGGTTAATTCGGAAAAGAATTCCAAATTACACATTTAAATATGTTTTAGCCTTTTAGAAATGATGACAAAACGCGTTGTCAAATGTCAATTTGGAATTGACATGATGTGTTTATTGTTTATCTATAATTTGACAGCAGTTGCTATTAGATTCGTAAGACCTATTTACACGGGGTGCCAAAAAATAATAATATAATTATTGTAACTATAACCTTATAACTTGATAAATCTTAAGAAGGCAATTGTGAGTTCTAAGGCGATGAACGAGACCAAACAAACAACATGGGTTCAAACCACTCAGCTCAGTGCTTAATCTAACCTAACAAATGTTTTTTACTTTGCAGTATAGATAAACATAGAAGAAAAGTATTTTCTAAAGAAGCCTAATAGATGTAACCACCATTTCCCAGAGGTCACGGGTTCGAATTCCTGCCCTCATTTTATTTTTCATTCTGTATTTATTTAAAACAAAGATGATAGTGTGTTATAATAGATTTGTTTCTCTTGAATTAATCTGTAAGGGAGCTGAATCGGTTTTCATGAAAATTCTTTCGCTTTTAATAAATAGGGGAATCCAAAATAGATGAAATGTTTATGAAATTCCGTTACTTTTCAAACTTTTTGACGCTGTTACTAGAAGCTAGTTATTAAAAGAATCAAAGGTTCATGTTTTTCAAATAAAGATTTGTAGCAATAAAAAAATATTACAAAAATCTTTTTCAAATTTATGTGTTTGTGTATATCTATATCCACTCGCGCAGAGATCGCATTTCTTTTATGAGTGAACCAATTTTGATGAAATTTTGTATTCGTGTTCCGGCGCTGCAACGGTGACATAACAAGCAACATAGGGTCATTGAAAAAACTGAAACTGAACATAAATGGTTAAAGAATTCGTTACTAAGTACGTACGTTAAATTTATTGGAAAATGTTAAAATAATTTATTTTGTTCTTAATGATAAGCATCTTTTTGTTATTTTAATCAAAAAATAACTTTAAGGGTTGCCTGCTAACTGAGTGTGCGGTGCGTATCACGACAATATATTAATATGGTTTTATGAAACGCTTACCTTATCGTACATATTTTATGTACATTGTCTGTAATATTAATTTTTATTTCGAATGTTCCTGCATCCTGAAAATTTATTTTGATAAAAATATATACAAGTATCTTATATTATAAAAAAAATATTGAAAAAACTTGAGTGCATTTTTAGAGCTGATTTCTTAATGTTTATAAGTATTATGGTATTGCCTAAAATCGATTTAAATTAAAATCATAAAGAAAAATTAAAATATCTAAGTTTTTAAAATAATGTTGCCATGATAAAATATCTAACTAGAGCATTTTGAGCGCAACCAACGGAGAAAATCAATACCTAAACAGTGATGTATTCATTCGTCTTTTTAAAATGAGAACATGACAAAACATTTCTTTTAATTCATCGAAGAAACTATTTTATTTTAAAAATATATCTGTTGAAGCTTGATGCTCATTTTTTATTTATTTACATAGTGATGAATATTCTCATAGTTACGGCGTGGTAGAACATTCTGCGTGTTTGATTCTCGCCCATTCCACAAAATATTACTGTTAAAGGTTAGTAGAAACCCTTAAATAATATATATTTAGATGTCTAATTTAAGTACGACATGTTAAAATCGAATTTAAATGGACTATCGACCTTCGCCATTGTCTGCAGCGTGCATGGTGCATTGCGTTTATGATAGGTACTTCAATGTATGTATATAGTATGTAGATACCTTCCGATTGTATAGATTTAGTGCAATATATATTTTTGAATACATTATTAATGCGTCTATTAGGTAATTATATCTGTACATTTCTTCAATTTAAAATAACAGGTATTTTATAAACTGTCAATAATTTTAGCACCACTTCAATATTTTTTTATAATCCAATTGACTTTGCCTATGTTTTAGGATATCGTCGTAACGCTTTGCTCTTAAATACTTATTTATTTTTCCGAAATTCCTAAATCGATAATTATATTTAAACAGTATCTTATATGAATATGATATCTTCAACAAAACCAACTGTCACAATTGTACAAATAATTTAATTTAATTTAATTCTTCTGACAACAGATTTAAGGAAATAGTATTTTATAAGTATATTTAAAAAAATGCTGGTTTTATTACATATCTAATACCACATCATAAAATATTGACTAAATAAGATTGGGATATATGAAATAAGATTGGGATATATGAAATAAGTTTGGGATATCTTATTAACAGTCCCAAATGGTACTTTGAATCTAAAAGTCAAAAAAGACCAATAGATTCAAATGTCATTTGATATATTTGTTGGATGTTCTATTCAGCTCATATGAATATTTTAAGTAGTAATGATAGAATATTCCTTGCATATATAAAGGTATGTTATGTGAAATCAATGTAAAGGATTATTGAAGCTATATCTTTACTTCTTATCTACAATCTGAAAATGTTGTGTTATTTTCTTACATCCTAGTATGTCTGTATAATTTAACATTTTTAATTTATTTCTTTTTGATATAATTTAGACACTCTTAATAATTTCTGCAGATCAAATTATGATTAATAAAATTAGGTACTAAACAACAAACCATTGATGCAAGATAAATCTATTTATTATATATTCTAGATTTTGGCTACTTTTTCAGCTCAAAAGTGTCAGTTGGTTGTAGTAGTTTAAATAAAAAATAGTTGACTAAAAGGGAAGAAACAGGCTTGAACATTGTATATTATTTTCAGGTTATTATTGTTGATTGAGGTCAAAAGTATACATTATACAACACTGTAATTATAAGTTAAAATGGAAGAAATTAATGGTGAGCTTTTTGGGGATGGTCTTGTTAGTCTCGGAGATGAAGGTTCATTGGAATCTTCTGATAGTGGGAAACAAGAACAAAATTGTAAACTTTGCGAGTAAGTTGACATTTTTAATTGAATTAAAATTGACATTGTTAACATTATACTTGTAATAAAATTTTTGCACCTCTTTAGTTTTATGCATATTAATCATACATAGGCAGTATCAAAGTTTGCATTCCAAGAAATTTTATGATATATAAAAGGTCCAAAGCCTAATATTGGATTGAACTTCAAACCCCATGCTTAAGCATCAGTATTTAAGATTATATTATTTATTTTTACAAATGTACAATGGTACTCATTGAGGGATGGAAAATAGCTTTGGTATTTTGATTGCAGCAATAAATTATGCAGTCCTCGGGTCTTGTCATGCCTTCATGTATTCTGTGAAGCCTGTATTGACAAGTTAATGGTAAATGAAGCTGGGGATTCCCTCAAATATGATTTGGCTGTTGAATGCCCCTTATGCAAGCAAGAAACAAAGGTGGTAATTATACATTTCTTTTGTTTGAATATGTTTAAATAGAGGTAAATAGTACTAATTACCAATTTAAATATAGATGCCTGGCGGAGGGGCTGCATCGCTTCCATCTGATTATGTCCTTACTAACATCTTGGATGTCTCATCCATGGATCAATCTGTGGTATGCACTTGCTGCAAGAGTAAGGAACCTGCAGTTGCTAGATGCACAGATTGCTCACATTTCTTGTGCTCCAACTGCAACTCAGCTCATGAATTCATGAGGTGCTTTGAAAATCATCGGGTTGTCCCGTTCGATGCTCTCAGGTCTTCTAAAGAAAAGTCTGCAGTACATAAGCCGATATTCTGCAACCGTCATGCCGGTGAAAGTCTTAAATATTACTGTTGCGAGTGTGAGGTAGGAGCCTGCACTGAATGCCTGACAGTCGATCATAAGGTCGGGGAACATCGCTGTGAGCGGATTGTTGATGCCGAACCAAACTTGCGCGCCGAACTGCGTAACTTCATAGTAGAGGCTAATGCTCGCGCAGTCGCGGCTGGGAGCGCGTCGGCAAGGCTAGACGATGCTTTAGGCGATTTACAACGCCAGAGGGATGATGCTGAAAGTGTCATTAACGAAGCTTACCATGCTTACAAAGCAGCCCTGGAGAGACGCCGCGAGAAGGCTTTGGAAGAACTTGAGTGCTTACACAAGGAGAGAGAGCTTAAAGTAATGGATTTATTCGATCGCGTCGACAAAACCGTTCAACGTATAGATTGCGCTTGCAAGTTTGCTGCACGACTCCTTCGAAGGGGAGATGGTACTGAAATTGTTATGTTAAAGAAAACTGTGGCTTCTCAGTTTGCAAGGCTCTTGGAGGGAGCACCTGAATTTGACGTCGATTATTCCTTGGAATATGTTGCCAAGGTAGATAAATTTGACTCTGTCACAGAGGAAACATTCGGCACATTCCGCACTGAAGCTACACGAGCTGAAGAAAAAAAACGAGCCAGTGAATCCTCGGCTATTGTATCGGTGGCTTCTAACTCTCATTCTCCTGCTGTCTCCTTGACAAATGCACCTGTCTTTGATGATTTTCCTCTCGGAAATGTTCGCCGTGTCACTGGAGGGGTCGGTAGTATGATTGGAGTAGGCGTTCCCTCTATCGGGGTATCAGGAGTAGGTGGAGTTACTGGAGTGGGGGATGTAACTAATGCAGGTGTTCTCCCAAGAGTCGTGGGAGTCAATAGTGTGGGAGGGGTAGGTGCTGTGCCCGGAGTTCCAGCTTTACCCTCCATGGTTGAATATAATTTGCAACAACTGGCTAGCATGGCCGAAAAGGAGGTCCCCCCACCTCCACACGCGTCACCAGCACCATCCTTCACCCTGGCAGAACTGCTCGCTGGAGACCTTAACTCACCCCAGGCATATAACAATTTGCAAGCACTTGCTAAGCTTGGATTGAATACTGGTAAGATATTGTAATTATCCAAGGAGCTATCCATAAATTACGTCACACGTTAATAGGGGGAGAGTATCACCGTACACTGACATGTCGAGACAGGGGGGGTCACATGTTAAAATTTAAAATACTAATACAGGAAATTTATGTGAATAAATCAGAAATATTTAGCTTTGTTGATTTATTAAACATTAAATGAGTAAAGAAAAAAAAAAAACTTTTTTTGTATCATTTTTAAATGGTAGCATTTAAAAATGATACAAAAAAACTTATGCAAGTTTGAGAAAATGTATGAATTCACCTCAGGGGGGAGGGGGCTCTAGAAATGTGACAAAGTGTGACATGGATGGGAGGAGGGGTATAGAAAGTCTCTAATTCGTGACGTTATTTATAATATCACCCAATATGAGATATCGGAATTTTAAATTTTTTCTTAATATTTTATTTGTTTGTAGAAGTGAATGGATTTGGTAGTGTATGCGGTGTAGGAGGATTAGGAGGGGTGGGTCCTCGAGGAGTGTCTCCTGGAAGACCACTTCTGACTGCTGCAGAAGAAGCAGCTTCAGTCGCTCCCCCTTCCCCGCTAGTTCGTGCTACCAAAGCCACTCCGATGCATATTAGATTCAAGTTTGGTCAGCTCGGAGGAGGCAAAGGACAATTTAATTCTCCCCACGGATTCTGTCTTGGAAATGACGAAGATATTATCGTTGCCGATACCAACAACCATCGCATTACGGTACATATTGTTTGGAAAGTGACGTTATTGAAATTTATTATAAACTTATTAATTATGCCTTCGTTTATAGGTTTTTGATAAGTCCGGCAGTCACAAGTTTAATTTTGGCGTGTCCGGGAAGGAAGAGGGACAACTTTGGTATCCACGCAAAGTGGCGGTAGTACGCGCTACCGGCAAGTTCGTGGTTTGCGACCGTGGCAATGAAAGATCACGCATGCAGATTTTTACCAAAAATGGACACTTCTTGAAGAAGATTGCTGTATGTTAATAATTTAAATTATATTATTATGTTTGAAATCTTGAAATAGTCGTGAAATAGTAACATTTAATAAGTTGCAGTTCTTAAGACAAAAATAGTGTTTGTTTTGAAAACTAAATGCTACTTTCTTGAAGTATTTCTCATTTCGTCAATTTAAGTTCCATTATAAATACTCAAGTAAAATCTTTTTACATTCGAAGAACTCTTTAAGCATAATGTTGTTTAATCTTGTACTAGTTATTAAATACGACTATTTGATATAAATGTCCGTACACACCTTTTACACAATGTTTGTTTACAGGTCAGATTTATCGACATTGTGGCTGGTCTGGCCGTCACCGCTGAAGGACTGATAGTGGCCGTCGACAGTGTTACCCCTACCGTGTTCATCCTATCCGAAGAAGGTGACCTCTTGAGCTGGTTTGATTGCAGCGAGTGCATGAGAGAACCCTCGGATATTGCCATCAGTGGTAAGGAATCTGTTATGACATAAATAAAATAAAAAAAAAATGTTTACATAACCTAGAACTTTATTTTAACAACAGTATTACATACTTCCATTTCATTATAAAATTTAAATGACATTATTTGACCTTGATAAATGGCGAGTAGGCGTCGCCACCAATCAGAGCCAAGCACTAACTCACTAACAGCCATTATACCAAGCGAAGTGGTGTATACCTAGTTTAAGGAAAAAAGTGGCAGCCGTTGCTAAATTTTTCCACAATTCCGTTCCAGGTAAGGAGTTCTACGTGTGCGACTTCAAAGGCCACTGCGTGGTCGTGTTCGACGACGAGGGTCGGTTCCTGCGTCGCATCGGCTGCGAGAACGTCACCAACTTCCCCAACGGCATCGACGTGTCGGACGCCGGGGACGTGCTCATCGGGGACTCGCACGGGAACAAGTTCCACGTGGCCGTGTTCTCCCGGGACGGAGTGCTCGTCACGGAGTTCGAGTGCCCCTACGTCAAGGTAACTCTTGCTCTTAGAGCTCTCACGCTCAGCCTAACCACTGCATATGTACTTATTTTATAATAATTATACTTTTAGCATATATACATGTCATATAAAATATATATTATTTATATATGTGTTTATTTATATTAGTTGTAGTAATTGTTTTTTTTTATGACATATATTGTGATTTCTCACCGACTAGAGGTTAACTGGTAGAAAATAATATAAATAATAAATAAATATGTATGGTTTAATTGGTCCATATTTTTAGATGTTTGAGTGTTTTTTTAATTATTTTGATAAGTTAATATGGTTTTTTTGTCGTAGGTATCTCGCTGCTGCGGTTTAAAGATAACTTCTGAAGGTTACATCGTCACTCTGGCTAAGAATAATCACCACGTTCTTGTCCTCAACACCCTTTACATTGTCTGAGGAGTAACTCAATGGCTGTAAGTCTGCATACAACAAGATCTCACATTTATTCCCTATATTATTATATTTAATTGCTGATTTTACAACGCTTAACATTTTTGCTAAACCAGTATTTGACTACTTATGTTGTTTTGTGTTCATGATAGTCACGTTATTCATACGCAGTGGACGGTAGTGATCCCAACTTTCCTATTTCTTTTATCTTTTGTTGTAGAATTTTTAATTGAATTTGTTTCACTGTCTATGGATATATATTGATCCCAAAGTACTAGATACTTGCGTTTTTTGGTTTAATTCATTTCTCATTTTTTTTTATTATGGTTGCATTTAGTTTTATAAACAGACAATCCAAAGTTTAGGCTAATATTTTCTTTGTTTATATATTATGTTTATGTCCAGTCGGTGTGCATGTGAAGGAGGTTTGCAGACCTGCTTTGATTGTGGAGCGGTTATATAGCAGATTTTAATGTTAAAAAATTTTAAATTTTAAAATGTTACTTGATTTGTTTATTTAACAAATGTCTGGCAACGAATACTCTTATCGGAAACTTCTCGAAAACCAAACGCGTTTTTGATGCTGGGATATAATTGGTCTATAATCAAGGTCATGCATATTTGCACTTCTCTTATTGGCTGGAATTCGTTTTTGTTTCTAAATTTAGCAGCTGGTATGGTTCCTAGTTCGAGTGAAGTTGATAATACATGTCAATTAGGGGTCTGCGTGGGAGTGTCGCCTCAGTAGACTTTCATTACATTCTAAATCCATACTAAATTTCGTTAGTCTCTGGAGACTTTTTGGCTTTATTACGATCTCTGAAATTTGAAGTCAGTCTTGTCTAAACGCACAATTGAGTTTACTGCTAGCTAAATTTGTTTTATGATTGTGACCAAAGGGGGCGACACTAGTATAACGTGCCATCTAGTTTAGGTTAATCGCGTATACAATATTATATATTGTCCGTTAAAATATATTTACCATTTACAGATTTCTTGTGTCTATACAAAATGTTTTTTCCATGTACTCTTGTTTTAAGAGCCTATATTTGAAAATTTTTTCATGACGTAGGCTATTAATGATGATATATACGGTTTGGTTAATTTAAATTTATCTGATGCTAATTATATTAAAAAGTCACTGTTACTAAAGTTTTAAATAATTTTTGTACTGATAATAATAATTCTGATGTGTGGAACGGAAATGTTTATGTGGCATCTTCGTGAATACGAGGATAATGAAGGAACATTTGGTATTTATATGTTACGGGTAAAAATTGTCACAAAACTATTTAAAAAAAAAAAAAAAAAACTCACCAAAAGCATTGTGAATTATTAACCAAAATAATTATATCCATGAAAGTGCCATTATAAACAAATTTTATTTCTACAATGCGTTTGAAATTCGTATACAGTTCGCCAAAGTAAATATTTTTTATATCTATCCACATTGAATATTCCAAATTGAGATTCGTAATGTTTTAGATGGTAGAACTAAAAAAAAAAAAAATAATGTTAAAAATTGTGGTTAGTAGAGTAATATTAACGTCATAACATTTTCGCGTACATTTTTACCTGGTTTTTTCACATTTAGGATTTATGTAATATATATAAAAAATGTATTGCAAATCGATATAAGGATAATATTTAACTTCTGGCTTTCCTACCTAATAATAATTGCTTAATATTGTTTTTTTTTTTTTTTTGTTTATCTTAGAATGAATAATTATTGTAGTATTTGACAGTATTTGGCGATTGATTTGAAAAACTTAATTCACAAGCAAAGTACTTACCAGACCACCTAAAATTGAATGTGATATTTTGTTTTAAATCGTTATATACAGTGCTCTCTAATTTTCTGGATATAAAAAAAAAAAAAACTTTGAAGACATTCATGAATCTTATTCGAAATATCAGTAATTATTGAACAATTTTAGTTCCTCGATTCCTATTTAGGTCGTTAAGTTTATATACAAGACGTTATTTTTTAATTTATAAAACAGAACAGAACCAAAACGAGTGGGTGTATCGCTGAGCCATATTATTTATCATTAAAAAAATATTAATAATTGCAAAATTAATCCGTAGTTTTGTAATAATGTATGTACTTAATTAGTAATATTTGTTTACTTGTTGTGTATTTGAACATTTGAACAATGTGATATAAGCAATAATAGAGAGACAGACACTTCATTCAAAAAGACAGTCGTTTGTGGGAGGGTAGGGCGAGGCGTGGGCGCTGGCCCGTCGAGGCTCAGCGCTCGTTTAAATTTTAAAAGTTGAGTCTTGAATCCTCTATTTATTAGTGAGTAACTTTTGGGTTTATTTTTCTTATTGTTTTTAAGTTATTTGTTTCAGGATTTTTGTCCCGATAGTATTAGGGAATTTTATTTTCTTTATTTTTTAATTAGGTTATAAAAATGAGTCTACATACCCTTCGTAGATATGATAGGTGTGATTAATACTCTTTATTTGTCATTAATTTGTTTTTAATATATGTTCCGGGCCTATATTTGTAGTATTTTTGGCCAGTGCGATGGGCCTTTAGAGTTACGAATTTTTACTGCCAAATTATTTTCTTACGGTATTTGTGCATGCGCATAGTAATTATTTTATTGTATAGTATATGTAAAATTAGTTACTAATTGTTGCCAATTTTTTTTTGTTTTATTAATATTCAGGGTTTTTAATACTATTATATAATGTTCAATTTTTTTATTTGTTACCCATTGATCAAAATTATTGTGTGTTAGTGACGTAACATTAACCGAAATAGAAGTTATAAGCCCCAAAGGGAGCGTTTGACGCTATTAATAATATTGCTTAGGGTTGCATAAAAAATATTAAAAGTGGTGTGATAAGTTTTGGATAATTTTACAAATTATACTATTTTATGTGTGAATTTCAATATTAAAAAGAAATTTGAAGTTATTAAAAATGTGTAATTTATCGAAGGATCCCACTGGCTTAAATTATTTAGCCGGTCGTACGGTCGGAAGTATTATCATTTTATATATTAATAATTTATCCTTAAAAGTTAATGATTATTTTTTTTGGTGATATATCGTTGACAACGTTTCCTTTTTGTTCTTGCCATGTATCTTATGTAGGTGTTGGCGTAGAAGTTTTAGTAGAAGTTAGTATTTTTCAATTGATATACAAAGCAGTATGGTATGTTTGCCTCTCGTGGTGTTGTTAGGTGTTGTTAGCGGGGCGTTAGACGGGGTAGCGTGTGGGATGGGGAGGGGGGGAGAGGGAGAGGGGGCGGAGGCGGCCGGTATTGGCCGCACCCGCCGGCTGTACATTCTTGCTGTAGCAAGTAAGCAGTAAGCACTTAGTCATGGGGTAATGGCAGGTCAAATGGTATCTATTGTCCATTGACATTACTTGATAATAATTGTATCATTAGTGAGTACATTACTACAGTAGCCTTTCTCGGGAATCTTAAAAGTTACCTATATACACTTTAAAGCAATTTTTTGGTAAATATATTTCTCTTGAATCTATATTCCCCTTATGTATCCAGCAATAAATTACTTCAGTAGATGTAGTTATTGCATAGCTTGGCACTAGAGATCGCGTTATAGTGACGTTCTAATGCCGTTGCCACAATGGTTGTGTGTTCTTGGTATTGTAATGCCGTTGCCACAATGGTTGTGTGGTCGTGGTACGTCTACGCTGAGTTGGGTTTAGTGCCAACCGATGCGATATTAGTAGGGTTCGCAGCGCACAAGGTGAGCTCTAATGTTACTCTCCCTATTGGAGGTGGGCGTTTTGCCTAAGTTGTGGCACCAAGCACAGCTCGATGGTTTTGATGGAGTATGTGGCAAGTAAAACAGTTAATAACTCAACGGACCGTATTCAAGTGACTGTGGGTGGGGTTGGCCAATTTTAGTTTTACCGTATAGGGCTTCGGTCTGGTTAGGGCACAGTTACGCTGATCACCTGCTTGCCTGACAAGTATAGTGATCAATAATATAGTAAATGTTTGTTTTTAATAATCGTCAACGCTGCTTGGGGGCAGATATCGTATTAAAATAGCCGAAGTTGTAGCGTGTAAAATGTTTTCACAATATGATAACGTATAGCTGTTTAGAGTGTTAAAGTTAATTAGAGATTTTTCACCCACCTTACTATCACCGAATTTGTTTGGTCTCCGCTGTTCTAAAAACCAACAATTAAGGTTGTGAGCTATATTCCATACGGAATTGTAAGCCACAGAGTGCTTGTGCAATAAAAATATCACAGTTTGGATCTAGGCTTTTAAATTATTATAGATTATATACATTGTTGAGCTGATTATAAAAATTTAATATATTATTATACCTTTTAATATTGTTAAAGAATTCTAATTGCATTCCACATCTAGAGTGAACGAATTTGAGAAGACCATTTTCAATCTACATTATACAAGTTATTTTTTTTACAATTGTAGGATTATTAGCAGTTGCCAATGTTTTTTCCTTTAGTCAGTAAAAGTACAAATATTTTAATATACAATTCTTGGTATTTACGTATTGTAATATCTTTTTTTTTTTAATTCATTTGATTCTATAACTATAAGCATAATTTTTTTCACATTTATGGCCATTCACAATTTTCCATCACGCAAATTATACAGTAAAAACAAAACATATCATAATGGATCTATGTATCTCACAATACGATATTTGTAGACAGAACACGTTCGTTTTAAATAGTTTTATTTAGTGCTGTGATTTTGACTTTTGATTGTTTGGAGTTCGTGCATAATGAAAAACATATTGGGGTGATGACTGTCACACCAAAGCACGCCCTTATAACCCCCTACTTTGCATACATTTGTCGTAATGTGAGAAATAATATTATTTTACTTACAAAAATTTGCAACATCCGTTTTATCCCCTCTGTTTAGATATACGTTTAAAATGGCTTTGTTTTTAAATTAGATTTAAGTATATCCTAGGTTACACGTTTTTTTTTTTTTAATTTCTTGTCATTTCTATGTTTACACAATTGAAATTTATTGTATGTAATTTGTGTTTGTGTGAAAGGTGCATGTTCCAGATGCATATTTTAATTTCGATCCAAAGATTTCTTTTAATGTTTTTAATTTAATTAGGTAGTTATTTTATTCTTCTTGATAACGAAAATGACATTTGTGGAGTGTGCATTGGTATTTGATATTAGAATTTAAAGATTTTTTCTGTAGAGTTGGTGCAGCCGAGCAAATGTCTACTATATTCTCATAAGAATATATTTGCTCAATAATTTTATTCTGTTAAAGTATTTTAAACTTAGGTGTAGTCCACGTGGGGTGTATGTACGAATAGTGGACACCAGTCACATAAAAATATATCTAACAGACAATACCCTCCGTAAAGTTGAAAAAAAAAGTAAGGTTAAAAGTTTTATTAGATGTAGAGTTGCCTTCTAAGCGGCTCGCCCTAGCGGTGGGCTGTCGGGGCTCCAACATCAACACTGGGTAGTCAGGCTCTGAAACCATTATTCTAAACTGCTACATTCCACCTTCACCGCTGTTCCTGAAGATTCCGGTCCAGTCTGTCTGTTTTCATGTTTATATAAATATATTTCACAAACGATTTTTACCCAACCTCAAAAGCATTATTAGATAATGGCTTCAGCACACCTCGTGTGATGTTGACTATTTATTGTACTAGACTATTTTGCCCCACAGTCAACGAAAATATTGTTATCCATACAGGAGTTTTGCTGCATTGTGCCTAGATCTTAGAAGTTAATATCGAGGTAGAGTTAATCTCAAATATTTTGGCTCTTTAAATATTCCATGATATTATTTTGTTTTTTCATGAAAATGTATTTACATTATTATACATTCATACACTTAGTAATTATTGTATACATGAATATACATTGCGTAGTTTGTAAATTGATTTTATTGTAAAATTAAGATGCCCAACTAGTTGATGTTTGCCCACGCGTTCTGGAGGAATTGATTGCTTACTACTTTGAAATACCGATATTATCTCGTGGACACATTATTTTTAAATTAGTTGCACATCTTACTTTGACCAAATTTATTCGCCGCCGATGTTACTTGAGAATTTGAACAGGTGTTGAACTCGTCCTTTATAGGTGAGTGCAAATTTTCATGTGACCTTTGCGGTTATTTAATTATTAAGTTTATTATGTATCGTGAACTGTGGCCAGGATAACAACAGCACAGAGCAGTGTAATTCAGAGCCTGCCTAAAATATATTTTTGTCATGATTTTATTTAGGTATATACATGTTATTATTCACATATTACAGTTTTCTCAATATTAGCTTGTATTTTAATTAAGAAATAATCATATTTAACATTGCCAGGTGATCAGCAACCTGCACTTTAATATTTTTGGAAACTATTGAACTTAAATTGTACTGACTTTATAAATATATTTACTTCAATAAAGATTTTCCATGCCACTAAAAGGAGTTATTTATTTTAATATAAGTGATGAAAAACCAACATAAATATTAAACATTTATTTAGTATGTCATACATAAACAAAATAATAAAAATACACTTTGTGTATATAAAATGATTTTCAATAATAAAATAATTTGTATAAAAAATATATAAAACTAAATAAGTAGTCAGTTTAGGGTAACTTATACCATATTGATATGGATTTTCATCTTAGACCTAAAGAGATTTAAAAACGCATTCCCCAGCGATCCAAGTCGACAGCACTTTTAATGACTTAGGATGTAAGATGACGAAATCTGCATCGCAATCGAAATCCAATTTTCCTTTCCTGTCATCTATTCCCAAAGCCTTTGCTGGATGAAGAGATGCTGCTTCTAAAGCATATTCCAATGAGCAATCTGTGAAATAATAAATAAATGTTGATATTAAAGAGTACATTGTTGATCAATCAAACTAAATTATAAATAATAAATCAATATCCACTCGAGGTTAAGTAAATGTTGGGAGCAACAATTACCAGTAGCTTCTTTGAAAGTTTTAATAGACTCATCAAGCGCAGTTGTACTTCCACAAAGAGTTTTAGTTCCAGCGATATAAGCGCGGCCGTCGTTGACGTTCACAGCCTGGGGACCGATGTGGTAGGCCCCGTCTGCTAGACCCTGGGCGGCGACAGCATCACTCACTAACACTAAGCCTAACGAAAGTATTATTTTCATGATGTTAAAAAGTTTTATTGTACATATTGACTAGTAAATCTAAAAGTTTTTAATTTATAATTTAATACTATGTAAATATTTTTAAATGGTATACCTTCTTTGTTGGTTCGACAAGCAATTCTTAGGGCTGCAGGGTGAGTATGGATACCATCTGATATTAATCCGTAATACACTTGTCTTTCAGTTTCAGATGTAAGTAGACCCACTAGTCCTGGGTCCCGGTGATGAAACTAAAAACCACAAATACCATTATACAGATATAATTATACTTTATTGTACTGTAAATAATATAATTAATGTGGTTAAAAACTTATCAATGTATATTGGGTTTTTGTGTGTTGCCATAAATAAGTAGGTCATGTGAAGGGAATTTGTGGTTGCCATAAATATGTACCTATGTTATTTCGGGTCAGGTTTTGAGTCGTTGGAAAATTAATAACTTACCGGAAGCATAGCATTGAACAGGTGAGTTATTAAGTTAGCACCACACTTAATTCCTTCCTCTCCTTCAGCTAGACTAGCTGATGAGTGACCTAAAGCCACTTTGATACCCATATTTGATAACCCCTTTATAGCATCCAGGGCACCAGGCAATTCCGGGGCTAATGTTACTAGAACAACATTTTCAAGAGATCCATATTGCTCTTTAATTGATTCAAGACCCTAAAATTTATAAAAATATGCATGTATCTTAAGTATTGTACTTCTGATTTTAAATATAATATTTTGCGAAAATTCAAATTTGCCTATACTGTTAAGTGTAAGATTATATTATGTTTATTGCAATATAAATATGCCAATAGATAAGAGTTCAGTATCCCACTATATTGGATCAATAAATTCAAACTAGGTTAATGATAACTGTTATTCTGATAGTAAATACTGGCAATATGCCTCATGTAAGATGAAATTATAAATATTCATACATATTATTATATTTAAACTTTCATGAAATATGAAGACTTTATATATACATATATTTATATATATTTTACAACTGTATTCACTTATGTTAATTTATCATAATCGTAAAGTCTGGTAAGACTAGATTTTAACTAATTTGTGTTCACTCCTTAAGTTCCTCATGTTTTTTAGGCTCATGAGTGAGAACCCCAGATGGGTATGAAACTAGCAGAGAAAATATCCAATGTAAATATTGTGCATATAGCCATATATATATTCAATATATATATATAATATTCATACATTTTAAAGAGTTTGAAACTGGTTAAATAGTTGTTTAATTTGATTAAAAAGTTGTTACATAGTTATTCAGTTTTGGTAAGAATATTGATTAGTCAGTCATCAAGTATTTTATGTAAAGAATAATGAAAAGATTACCTTTTCAGGATTTAAAATATATTCCTCTTTGTGTGCACCTTTTTTTGCTGCACTAATGAATGGTCCTTCAAGATGTACTCCAAGAACAGTAGCACCATGCTTGCCTCCCTGAGCTTTATGTATTTTAGGTAGGATCTTATAATATTTATCTTTTTCTGATGTAACCATTGTAGGACAAAATGAGGTCACTCCATGGGCCAAGAGGTGTTTTGCTACTTTATTCACACCTTCCTCAACTTTTTCTGCATCATATGAAAAATCTACACTCCATCCACCTAAATTTGCAAAAAAAGGGATATAAATACATAATAGGTATATTTAGTGAAACTATAAATTAATACAAAACTGAAGTGATAAATTTTTAATCTTATGTAAATATGTTTTGTTTGCAGTCATCAGATACATACCGTTTATTTGAATGTCTATAAATCCAGGCACTATAAGTGAGTCTTCACAATTTACCGTTACCTCTGCTTCTTCTTGTTCAACATAAAACACCTGTTCAGGGTTTACAATTTTTCCATCCCGTATCCATAAGTCTTCTTTGATTATTTTATTGTTACGTAGAATTAAACAGTTAGAAAATCTAGTTAATCCTGACTTTGCCCTCATTTTTGAAGTAAAAATAAAAAGGTAAGACCGGTTTTAGAAATTCGTAATAAAAATATTTAAATTATATATTAAATTCACTCAACACTACACTTAGTTGTAACTTTTTGGTACTTAGTATTTAAATAAGAAAATCACTCATTAACATTTACTTCTACAATCCTTTATATCGGCAGCCAGATCATCGGTTTGAATATTATGTTATTTTTATTGAGTGTTGACTGTTCAATGTTTACGAACGGTTTATGTTGACGTTCGGTTGAATTACAGTTAAATAGCAAGAGGCTGAGAATGTCCATACCATAGATAATAATATTTAGATGTCAAGTTAAAAAACCTCTAGTCGCTGACTCTCCTTTACTATTTTTTTTATATTAATGTCAGCGCTGTTTAGCTAACTCAAAATAACATATTAGGAGTGCTCAAAAAAAATCCGTACCTTTTTAGCTTTATTGTAATTATATCCTAACTAAATTTTGAGCTTACCTGTTAAATAAGAGAATTGTCCGGAATGAAAATGGGTCTAATAGGTATGTTGACATAGAAAATAAAAATCAAAATACTAAATAGTATTAAAATCGAATTAGTACTTTTGGTGTTATGTAAATACCTGTAGCTCAAGCTATTCGTCAGTTTTTCTGTGAAATTTAGAAAAAAAATTGTCGTGCAAAACATTCCATAGAATTTCATTTAAAATCTGTAGACTTAGATTATAAACTAACACGAAATTTCATTAAAATCCTTTTTTTTCACACCAATGGCTGATCCTATGTCTTACTTCAGTCTTCAATCTTTTAAGTCATATATGATAAGAAAGATATTACAAAGTGAGAGCTGTACCGTTAATTAATTTAATTATTTATTGGACAATATACAAATTAATGTACTAGAGGCGGACTGAATGCCACAAAGTCATTCTCTACCACCCAACCTTAAGATGTACCTGCAGGAGATGAGGTTGGTAGGCATGCAAAACAAAATAAAATATTTAAAATTCTAAAGATAAATGAATTTGCTTGCTTCTGAATCGCAACGCAACCATTTTGACCTACCTTCAGAGACAAAGTTAAACTTACGGAGCATAAAAATGAAGCAGATACAGGTACTAAGTAGGAAAAATCATTTATTTAGAAGTACTCCATTGTCGTCAACATAACACACATCAGCATAGTCAAGGATGGGCCGCAGTAATAAGTTAACTGTAATTTAGCCCGATGCGGCAGGAAGTTTTTAACTCTTAACAATGGGTGGTATGTAGTATAAACTTTAAGTAAAACTTCTTAAACTTTGTTATGCTAACTAAGAGAACCGTCTGTAAAGTATTAAAATATTGTTGAAAATAACATTCGGTGAAGAAATTGCGTCAATGTGGGACAACTACCAATAATAATGGCATGACACTTACATGGATTAAGTACAATATCCAATTTATAATTTTAACTTACGTTGTGGTACTGGTGATTTTCTGCCCAACATTTTATGCTGTATTATTTTATCAAAACCACAGAGATGCCAAGAAAATATTACGTACATTAAATTGTTATTTTATATACACATCTACTCTAAATGTACGTACCTATTAATTACATTTTTATACTATTACATATATTTTACGTTAATTAATATCGGAAATTGGCCGACTTATTAAGAATCTCTTTCATACGTCCTGAAAGTTACGTTCAATATGACATCTACCTAAAGATAAAAGAAACCTAGACATTTTAGGTGTATACAATATTCTTTGTGATTGCGGTACGGAAACGGAACTCATCGTAACATCAGTGTAAAGACCACTGAATATATGCATAGTCTTGGATGAGGGAACGGTTCTTACATATATTTTGACAAAGCTTCCTTAGTAGTTAGGGAAAAAGTTTTTAGTACCGCATAAAGTATTCGAAGCTATTGAAATGTACCGTCTGCGGAATTGGATACCGCCATTGGCTTGGAAACGAGTCATCAACATTATTAATGTCAATAATAAGTACCTACAATACCTACTTACAAAATTTCTGAAGTGATACATTAACTAGTCAGGGAAAATCCGATATAAGTATCGTCGGGTAAATATATATAGTAGTCATTATGGATCACCAAAGTTTTAATACAAATATTATATATTCCATTATTTTGTTACTTATATATTTGTATATTTTTTTTTGTAACGGAACTGTTTAAGTAAATGAGTTTTTGGTCTTTATTTTTGTCTTGCTTCTTAAATTCAAATAAATATTAGAAGAAGATATTGAAGATGACGTTTATTATAACTTGTAACTTTTATTTTAATCTATACGCTGTTGCTTTGTTAGATTTTGTTTTTGGGAAAGTGGGATCTTTACACCTATTGAGTAAAAAAGCTGGACTCGTTCGCCGACAAGCAGCATAAACAAAATGAACTTTTTATTACTTATCTATTTATTTCAGTACCAAATAAAGTTTCCAATCTTAAAAGCAATATAAGATGTAATTAATGCAAAGAAACGATTTCCCTTCTTCTAAAGTATTCTGTTTTTCTTTAAATAGAGCAAATGTTGAGTTTCTGGCCAACTTTTCTCAGCAGAGCAGCATTTTGAGCTGGTGGCAGCTTACTCATGGACTGGCTAATTTTACATTTTTATAATGTAAAAATTGTAATAATAATAAAACTTAGATATATACGTACGTACGCATAAGATGTTTAATATAAAAACATGCACACTTTGACCCATGTTAATAACTTAATTGATTATTTTAACGATTATATTCCTATTGTATATGTAAATGTATACCAAAAAAATATATGACATACAGATACACAGAAATAAGAACTGTTTTATTCGGTAGCCAAAAATAATCTAAATAACCGAATAGACAATAGAAACCAAAAATAGTTCCATTACTTCTGTCACTAATCCTGTCTGTCAAAAGCTACAGTTGTATAAGTCTATAAGTTGCTGTGACTGTTCCGTTTCGTCGCTGCATAGTGCATCGATCGTCAATAAGTGATTTTATCAAATGAAGTTTGGATGTGTGCTGAATGTAGTGTTGAGACGCTGTTCGAGTTTGCACAAATAACTTAACGGAATTGATTGACAACAAAAAGTTTTTTTGGTCATATATAAAAGGAAATCTCTGGCCCTACCTTCTTTTTTATGAATTCATAATTTGTGATTGTATAATGGGTTAATATGAATTATATTATATTATACTATAATTTAATAATATTATAATATAATATAATAATATTATACTATAAAATTTAATGTTGGAGATAAAACTTACTTATGTAAACAACGAAAATCCATATAATGATATTAGGATTTTATATAGCTTAACGCTAAACTAATGTTAGAAAACAAAAAAGAAAAACCTTCTTATATACAACAACCCTTTTTATTACTTTAAGACGAATGCTAAGATCATTTGGATCACGGACTCAAAGTTGATACTGGACTCTTAAACAAAAGCCATCCAACTTTTTCCATTTTAAGCTATTTTACGGGCGGCGGTGGCTGTAAGTTCGTGACGATCAGATTTTAGTTTATCCCCCCAGCAATATCTGGTTATCTTGCTAAATTTCAAGAACATGACTTCCAACTTCAATTAAATCGTCACGACCTTGACAATACATTAAATAATGATAATGTAAAGATATATATTTTGTTGATTACCATGGGCTATTCAAATTTTAGAAAAAAAGCTTCCTTATAATAAAATACTGTCTCAAAGTTAGATAGCATTAATTTTTTTAAATATCTATAAACATGTTTAGTAATGTGATGCTTATTTAAATTAAATAAAAACGAATATAGACGAATATGTATAGAATGCTAAGATCACCGATTCTTGCAGCGATACGGTAGCTCAATTGATAGAACGACGGCAAGGTTTCGCATAGGTTGCAGGTTGGAATCCCTGCCCGTATCACTATATATTTCAATCTATATTTATTTTAATTTAAATAGCATTAATTTTGTCCTGATAAATTCTTGTCAAACGAAATTTAGTAAGAAAATGGTACCTTCATTTTCATAAGGGTTACTTAACCCAACACCACCTACAGGACCCTGTTTCCAGGTTTTGCAGTCCTTCTGTCAGTCGGTCGGTTCAACCCTCTGTCGAGTGCGTATTTCTAATACGCTATAATAAAACAATAATAGAAAAAGTGTCACCGTTTTAATAATGGCAATACATAAAATAAAGGATATACAGGTTCAAAGCCATTTCGAGAGAAATGGAGAGGACTATGCGCGGAGTCTCTGTGATATTGAATCAGGTCAGATCAGATCAGAGATCTGCAGACAAACTAGGTCCCCGGTGACCGACATAGCCTGGTGAATAGCAAAACTGAAGTGGCAATGGGCTGGCCAGTCCTTGAGTGGCGACTGTGCGCCGGAAGACGGAGCGTGGGTAGGCCCCTTGCAAGATGGTCCGACTATCTGGTGAAGGTTGCCGGCAGGACATGGATGAGTGCTGCGAGGGACCGATAGTCGTGGAGATCTTTGTGGGAGGCCTTTGTCCAGCTGTGGACGTCTTCCGACTGATGTGATGATGATGATGATAAATATATAAAACATGTAGAGTCTAACCCATAACCCATGATGTTGTCCCACGACGGTTCAACTGGCACTATTTCGTCCCACTAGGGCAAATGTAACCTATATTTTGATCCCACACGTTCCATGGGATCGAATTTTGGTGCAGTGCCAGAAATCGCATTACTGTATTAAAGTATCACCATGTTATTAAGATACTTTTAAGTTTAATAGAAAATATGATAGAATTCGGTCATATTTAATAAGTTAAAAGCGGTAGCAAGTCAAGATTTGCATTTGAACACAACTACTTTACATTAATATAAAATTTTCTATAACTCAAACACTTGATATGGATCTTGAAAAATAGTACATATATAGTAAGAAAATGTGATTACCCAAATTATAGGCTGTGAAGTTGTCGCTAAGCTTTACAGATATCTGTGCGGAGAAGCCGTCAAAAGCTGGTTTTACATTACATATTATTTTATATTTATGTATCTTCTGCCTTTATTTTGCTTTTCAATATTATTTAGTCAATACGTAAAGTATTTTGGATGGCTTCATGAATAATTAGGACAAAATTGAAACATACCTCACAATATTTTCGGCTAAATAATATTTTTAATTAATTACATTTGAGTTGTCACTATTTATATAAGCATTTTTTTACATACAATACAGTAATGTTTACTGCGTAATATAATATCTACTGATATAGCTCCAATATATTTTAAAATTATTACTCTAGGAATACAGAAGAACTATAAATTGTGATGCCTACTCAATAAAATGAAAAAATAATTTGACTATATAATATATTATTATAAAAGAGTCACGAATTAAATTCATGTAATCGCAGCGAGATACTTTTAATAGAAAAGGTATTCGAAAATCGTCATTAGTTTAAAATAAAATCATAAAATGTAATGTACATTTTGTTTATTTTATTATAGTTTATATCTTAGCTGTTAAATAAGATACTAGTGAATATGTGTGGACATTTATCTCATGGGACTTCTGAGACCGGAATAATAGTTTCGATTGTCCCATGGAACGTGTGGGATAAAACAGTGCCATTTGTCCCATTGTGGGACAACATCAAGGTACTAGTGGGGTAGGGTCTATTGTAATGCACACTTTTAGTCAAAACAACAAGTAACAAATATCGGCCAAGTATCAGTGAAACTCGTGTGAATTTAGTTTTGTGCTATTTAGGTGCCTCAAGCACAATCTTTGTTATATTTTTAAATTCTTAAAAAAATATATAAAGAGATTATTTTTAAACAGTTGAGAAAAAAAAATAGAGAAATATTGTATGGTAGGTTTTAATTGGTTTTAATTGTTTTTAAAATACTAACAAGGATAATGTCTGTCAGATCTATACAACTCCATAAATGAATCCAAGTCTCAACAATATTTGACCGATTTCCAGTTTGGAGTAAAAACTTTTAGTACTTTTTAGGTATATGAAAAAAATATCATAGATAAATTCTTCGCCCAAGTTAACCGTTTTTGTCTGTCTTCATCTATTTACATAATATTAAATAACGTATTCTTCAGAAGCACCTTTAAAATTTAATAAATCTGACAAAATCATGGCAAATAACAAATCGATATAAGATGAGAAAAAAAAATATCGTATCACACGTGGCATAATAATTATAATGGTTACTTTTTAAATAAAATAAGCTGTCTGAAATCCCAAGACTCTGAATAGTCATCTTTTAATTAAAAAACAACCAACTCTAAATAGATTATTATTTAATGAGATTTTTTTTTATTTTTAATGAAGTGTAATATAAGTATTGCAAAATAGCAAATACTTATATATTGATTAAAGCATAAACTAAAGAAGAAGAAGAATATTTGTTTTAGTTTTTACTTGTCAAACTGAAAGTTGGATGAATTATCAAGTAATGTCCTGTCAAAAGTGTAATGACAGCAAGAGTTCTGCAACTGCGTAACTTGGATAACCAACGCTATAAATAAAACTTGTAAAAGAACACATATTATCAATTTAGTTTTCAACTTTTCCTTCGTATTGTGGTTTGGTTTGCGTTTGAATTGTAATTAAACACGCAAAACTTTATAGAAGCTTATGAGTTTTGGATTTTACGGATGGTTGGTAGATATTTTATCGGTAGAACACTATATGAAGACCTTGTTTCTTTTCAAGAAATCTTGATGATTTTTGTAGTTATTTGTATAATATATAACACGTATATTTTCAAAACATTAAACTGTAACTTAAATTATCCAAAAAGAAGTATATATTTTTTTTAAATTCATAGAAAAAACCTTGATATTTATACCAGTTGCTAAAAATACTTTTATGTGAAATTATTTAAAACTTTATTTAGCCAATATGTTAAATACTTAATGGAAGCTCCATTCGAGACGAGATATCCGACTGCCGGTAATAGTTGTATAGAAAAGCACAATTTGTGAATAAAATAGCGTGAATAGATTTTTATGGAAGGTAATAAAAAAAACATTTGGAAGTAGTTTTTGTGATATTCCCAAATCACTTAAAATACACGTTAATTGTTTAATTAATACACATGAGTATTTATTTTATAAATATAAAACGAGTTTCTAATATTTTTATTGTGATATTGACAATAGTACCAACATTGAATAAATTGGCAGCGGTAATAATAACGTTGATTGGTTTTAAAAGTATCTACAGGTATGTCAAATCATTTAATGCCGAAGTTTTTAAAAATCTCTAGAAATAACAATAACATAGATTTTAACATCGAACGATAATGGAATAAAGTCAGACAAAACTCACAATACCTTTTTATGTGACTCCTGTTTCAAATCCAGGAAACTTTATAAAAAGTTTTGATAAATTATACTTATTAGAACGTATTCTATGAAACAAAATATTTTATCTATACCTATAAATAACTAACGGCTCGTTTATCCAAAAACAATAAGTTTTTATTACAACTGTTTCAGATTAGTAACTGTCACAAATAATCAAAACACCAACTAAATAAATTAAATAATATTGATTTTAACATCAGAGGTATTTCTTGGCCCTTTTATTTTTATTATAAAAATATTTTATTTAGTTACAAAGTATTTATAAATCATATAGGTATATATCAAGCTTCTGTCAGCGAGTACTTAATACGAGATCTTATCTTCCTAACAATAACCCCATTTATCCTGGGTCTGGTTATTAATCGAACGGTCGTGTAATTAGTTTTTATATAGAGCGGTTGCTTTCTATCCTACCATTTAAGGCCCTAGAGAAATTTTAGTTTAGATTAAATAAACAGCTGACGGTTATTGTTAGATTTAATTGAAAACTATAAAAGCAACTTAATTCAATGTTTCATGGATGCTGAAAATGAAGTATTTTTGTTTAAGCCGTGTAAGATTACCCTAGCAGCCCGTTCTTAAAGAAAATATGTTTAATCCGGTGAAGAATTATTAGCTAAAGTTTTTATTGCGTTAGGCTTCCTGAAAATAAATTTAGCAACATTTACGATATTTTTTTTCATAATTCATTTGTACTTTTATACTTTACGTCAAATAATGTACATTTATACTTTGTGAGGATATAAATGGTGTTTAATGAATAAATGAAGCATAATTTGAATAATCTGACACATTCTATAACAGCTAGTGCTTCAAATAGTGTTGATTAGTGTTTGTGTTCGTTCCTAATAGAGCATCAAGATAGAGCTTACTAGTGGTGCGGCTGCGCGGTCGCGAGATTGTAGAGGACTCTACCACTGGAGCCCAGCTTCGTCAGTCTGTGTCTTGCTACCGCGACGTCAGTTGTTAATTTTATTCGCATCGAGCGTGAATCGCGTAATGTTCTCAGAGCTTATCTTAACTAGTGATTAATTAAGTGATATATAAACATTGTATAGTGAACACTGTTATGTAAATTATTTAATATGTACAATGTTTCATGGATGGTTTCATTTTCTACAAAGGAAATTATAGACCTAAGGAATACAAAGTTTGGGTACGTTTACTAATGTTTCTTTTCAACTTTTTGCGTGTTCTGCTATTTTCTTTTTTAACTACTTAGCTCGTTTTATAACTTTCGAAAACTTGGAAAGCTATATTGTTTCAGTTTATAACAGTTAATTTATCATTAAAGTAATGTAGGCGTATGATATACTCGAAGCTTGATTTATAAATAATTCAAGAGATTGTTATTCCGTTCTATTTGGGTTTTGAATTATGAAAGCTTTATTAGGAATGTTCATTCATTTTAAATATATTGTATAAAAGTTGTGAAGATATCTTTTAATACATTTATTTCTTTTCAAAATTGAAAAAGTATATTAATTATTACTTAAAGAAGTGGTATATTTCGAGATTATATATCTATAAGCTGAGATTTATGCTGAGCTGATCTAGTTTTGAGAGCAGTTCCCGAGCAGTACTCACACATGAGCACTACTCATGACCAAACTCTAAAATTACTTAGCTTACAAATTTTATATGTGGTAGACTTTCTTACGACGTAACTGTAGCAAAAGTTTTTTAATACTTCTTTCGAAAGCATGAATTAATAATAGGTTTAATAGTACTGGAAGAGCTGCGGGTTTCATTTAGTTAGTGATATGACTTATTTACATAATGAATTTAATACATCAAAGTAATATATGAAGTAACATATTTGAAGATGAAATTCTTGTATGTAAAGTTAACAATTGTAATTAATGACGTATCGTATACTGCATTCCTTATAAATGATAAAGATATTGAGGTACTATAAAAGATACAGATAAACAAGATATTATTACCTTAAAAGCATTTTTGCAAGTTGTGTAGATATATGTGTGGATTAAAGAAAATACTTCAAGCACTTAATTGTATTATTCTATTAACCTAATTAGATTAGCATTAACCTCGAAAATATTTTAAGATTTTAAACAAGAATCTCAACATTTATATAAGTATTGTACATAAATATCAAATTCTATTTAAGTATTAGTTTATATAATATTCTTGTTCTATTTTTTTTTATATTCTCAACATGTTCTGATTTATGGAATAATAAGTGCCGTTCAACGTAAAAATACAATGGAAAGAAAAATGATATGTACAATTTGAAATACATATTTACAAAAAGCCATTGTCAGATTGGAAAGACCCAAAGTGAAAATCGGAACGGAACGGGAAAGAATAATACAATCCTTTTTTCGAATATCATAAAATATAAAAGGTTAAGACGATTGTGAGTCGTCTTCTATGCTACGAGAATCGCTTATTTTTTATTATTCCAAACATATTCATCCTATGTATAACTTTTATATTCAATTTTGTAGTTCTTAGTTATTATGACGATTATTTATAATGTTTTTTTTTAATAGAATTTCCACATTCAAATATAAGTTTAAGGTAATGTAATAAATTTCATTTATCGGAAGGTTATGACAAATTGCTTCATGGAAATTCTAGAAGCTAGTTATTTTCCTAGCTGCAGAGTACTGTTACGTGAGCTATTAGTGGTCAGGCTATCTAACTAAAGTGCTTCAAACGGGTAGCTTTTCACCTGATCGCATTTGACTTCGGCTATCGGGATTGCGTAAGATTATTTGATAGGTTTTGGCAAAATTCAGATCTTGCTTGATAGTTAGATGAGTTTCTTGTTAGGTATATGAGTCTTGCATTTTGATAAAATCAAGATCTAGCTTGCGATAGTTGGATGAGTTTCTTGTTTGAGTCTTGCAATATTTATTCTAAATTTAGAGTATGTCGTAATGACTATATTTCAAACAGGCTTCCATAGTCAAGTATCTTCACAAAACATAAGAGTAGGTATAGTCGTGACTGAATCGGATTTGTGATATTAAATCTTTTTACAAATTCTTTTGATCTACACAGCCATTACATTTCTACATTTCTTGCGTCTTTTGACAAGTATCAGACCCTTGTTAAGGGAGGTCTATATAGAGTATTGACTCGTACAACGCATTGAAGTTTTATTATACCGATTATTTTGTATGTAGATAGGTTGTGGGATCATTCAAATAAATATTTAGAAGTATCTGAAATGTTAAATGTGCTGTACTTGAAATATGTAATGGTTTAGATTTATCAGCAGATTTACTTGTTATTAGACCAAATTATTAATTACAATAAATAAAATAACATATTATTTGGAAGTTTTTATAGTATTTTTAATGAATTGCTACATAACGTTCGTTATAATTTATATTGTCGACGATTTCGATTATATAAGGAAAATGTTACAAAGACGTATATTCGTTTTGATATACAGTGATATTACATAATTGCCTCCGAGCTTTAAAATAACTTTTCCTAATTGAAAAATCGTTTTTAAGAGATATCTCAACTTTTGTGTTTTTGCAGGATATAACTTTTCAAATAATTTCAGATTTGTATAATTTAATAAAATAACTCTACCCGGCTTTGGTTATGGCCACTTTCAATTTGCCAAGCTTAAAACTAACACTAAAATATAGCGCACTATTCCATATTGTGGTTTTGTACGCGAAATGAAATGTTGAAATGTATTAAATTTCTGTCTTTTCTATTAACTGCTTTATATTTTTATAAGAAAATTTATAATATATATTATTTCTTTATATTATATTGAATGTTGATAATTTTTAACTTGTTAAAGATTAAAAACGTTTTTATATACGTGTTTCCGGAAAATTCACGAACTATTTTATATGGAATCAAGTAAGTTTTCAGATTTTTATATTATTAATAAATATAAAGAGACGATAGCAAATAATATACTAGAAAATTATATTAATATAAGAGTAAAGTGTATCTAATGTATCTTACCATGATATTTTATAAATCTTTGGTATAAAACATTTTAAGGCATTCAGAAGAAAATATAAAAAATATAATTTTAAAAGGATATATTTTAATTACGCTATTTTCATTGTCTGTGGCATAAAAGACGCAAAATAGCAAAAAATTGTCCACGGACCCAGGTTGTGACAGTGACTTATGTGACGTCCGCCCTTTCACTGCCTCCTTGCAAAGTCACTACTCATTCTGTTAAAATTTTGCTCAAATTTATATCAACTGTAGCCACTTTAATTTCCGGAACGCTAGAAATTAAGGACGGTTAAGAACCTCCTCCACTTTAACTAATTTGAATGTCAACTGATATAATTAAAACCGACAATAAATGTGACGGTTTTATACAAATTGTTTATTCGTTTCTGTGAAAAAGGATCACAGAAATGAGTTTGCTTTATATTATTTAGCAGATATATAGAGTGTGGAATATTCAGAAAGAAACACCACGTTGTTTATATAAAGTGGAAATACTGCAAGTTTTTCCGTAGTTATTAAGAAACACATTATGTGGAAACGCGTGAAGTTAGATTGTGTTTGTCAGCGTTATGTGGAAAAGTTTACGTTTACGGACTAGCGCTGAACAATGTATGCACTTTTGATTTATTCTATTTAATGAACCAATTATTATTAATGAGATTTTTAGATAGAACGCCTTTCACTACATTAGTTTTCTTTTTACACAAGTCGAGTGTCTGCTCATTGGTTTAATAGCTGACTGCCGAACCAATGATTGCGGGTTCGTTTCTCCTGCGGGAAAATTCTTTGTGTAACCTCAAATTGTCGTTCCGAGTCAATGTCCGTTTTTTATGTTTGTTTAGGATTGTTTATTCTCTAAGGAGTTTTTTTTTACAAAATAAATAAATATGTAGTATAATAAATAAATGTGTTATAAAAGCTCTATGAATATCACTCGAATCATAACTCTCAGAATACGAGCTTTTCATAATCAAACACGGTATGACGTTACATTATATCGTATCACATTCTCATAAAACGCCCGTAGCTATCATTTATCAGGTGTTTATTCCGTAGGGAGAAACATTTTACAAAACATTTATATGCTACGCCTGCAGAGATTTACATGTGGACGACAAACATTAATCGCATACTTAATCCCAAGAGCGGAACTCACCTATAATATTTAAAAGTACAGCCAGATTTAAGATTTACAGACCAATATTTTATTAAATACTAGCGGCCAGCCCCGGTTTCGCACGAGTACAAAATAGCCTATGTCACTCAGTGAAAAAAAATGTTTAAAATCGATGAAGTAGTTTTGAAACTTCAAAAATAACAATATTTCTGCACTATTTAATGGATGTTATAATTATACATATAAACCTTCCTCTTCAATCACTCTATCTATTAAAAAGAACAGTAGTTTTATAGATTTAAGCATACATAGGGACAGAGAAAGCGACTTTGTTTTATACTATGTAGTGATTAATATTTGTTTATCACAATATTTGAGGTTATTATTTTAATTTACATTCATGACACAATTTCCGAAGGACCTCAATTATAACCATTCCTATTGTTTCAATCGAAGGAAAATACAATAAATTCGAAATTAAAATACAGTAGTAATACCTATTTAAATCATTGAAATGACAAATGACGTCAAACATTGATTTTTTGTGAAATGCAATGCGTCGATATAATTATCGTGATTAAAAAGATTGGTAGCTCGTTATTTCGAATACATATTGTAAATTGAGGTTAACTCGTTTAATTGTGTTTATTCAGTATAAAGCTTCATTTGCATTTGCCTTTGTAAATTGGTGTACCGTGACAGCTAATATGAATGTATTTTAAAAAAAATATCCGTGTTCATTTTTCAAAATAATATTCAATTCTTTGAAATGATCGCAAATATTATTTTTGGTTTGTTTCCATAACATAAATAACTTTGGGGAATTTAAAGAGACTGAAAGGACGGCGTGAGAGCGTCGGTCATTCATGTATGATGCATGTGAATTTTTATAGGTTTTTAACTATACGTTAAATAACTTTTGCTGAAAATGAAAAAAATATTGTTGATCTCTTTTATATCCCGCACAGCCTTTGATCCTGTGATATATTTCTGACGAAAGGTTCAAACGCGGTTACTTTTTTAAAATTAAATTGGGTTCAGTCACCTGTGACGAATATATTACTGAATTGTAAATTAGAAAATTATTGCTTTTACGATTACCTCGGGTGTTGGGCAAAAGCAGGACTAAATTAGTCATGTTTTACAATCTTTATACAACATTTCTCTTTACATAATTGGTATAATATGACAAAATATGAGATAAGTAGACGATTATATATATGAGAATGCTGTAATCATCGAGGCAGGTAGCGACATGGTAGTTCAATTGGCAGAGTGACGGGAAGGTTTTCGTGAGATCACAGTGTCGATTCCTACCCGTGTCAATATTTTTTAAATTTTATATATATTTATAGTTAACATAGACTTTTTTGTGAATAGTCAGATAAAAAGCTAATAATTCTTAAAAAATCCTCTACAATTGTTAAGATCTAAAACCCCCCTATTTATATCTCAATACTCACATCGAATAATCCTGTACATATAGCGAAAAGTCTTTGAAAATACTAAGTTATATAAAACGTTTACTTCACTATTTATAAATATTTTAGAAAACACATAAAATAACGAGTGTACATTAACATAATATGAAACTGTCACTGATATTAATCTCTGAATATACACAATAAAATACTGGCAATAAATTTTATAGTAATTTGCCACGTCATACACACAAAGCCGTCTATGATGAATACTCTCAGTCACCACAGTAAATTAGTTGGTGCTTGATTCATTTCCGGGGTCACACATGCCATAATAAATAGAGTTTTATAATGTACAAACTACGTAATTAATATTTCATGATAATGCCTATATTTATAATAAATAGCTGGTTAAATAAGTCATTTAAGCTTTTCCGTGTACATGGAATTTATGCATTTTGAATTAATATCAGTTTTAGGTTGTTGTTTTGAATTATATATATATTGTAATGCTAAAATGTATGTTTCGAAAATATTTGTTGAATTATACCAACATTCACATATACACAATCTGTTTTGTGAGACAGGCAGGGTAAAAGAAAAGAAAAAAGAAATATACCTTGCGTTAGTAAGATAAAGGCTAGTGAAAAATGTCCAAAACAAGACATATCAAGATTTTCAATCTAGTCGCGACACCAAATTTGCAGATGAACGTCGGTACCTACCATCAGATGGACCGTCTGCTTTTGTAACCCAATAATCATTTATTATATTTATTAAATTAACAGTTTAAAATTGATCATATTTTTACAAAAGTGAATTTTACGATTTAGCAACATTTTCAAATGAAATTGTAATTTTCCTAACACTCTCACTCTATAGGTTTCCAATTGAACGTTTCCTAAGCGAGCAAATATTACCTCTCAGTCAAACAATAATTTAATGATATTTTCCTAAGGCTAAAGTGAATATTGCGAGGCAATAGCAGGAGCTGAGCTTTATACTTACAACATACGAGTACAATGATAAATATATTTTCCATTCTTAGAACATTGTAGTTTTCACAGGAAAAGTGAGTTTTGTAAATGTATTTTCAAATAGAGTTATTTCAATAATAAAAGGTGTGAAAAGTTTTGATAAAGTAAACGTGACAAAATTTTGTAAAAATGTTCCTTTAGTAGTTGTAGAATATTAAAATTCAAGAAGAGATAACAGCGTCAAGGAGTCTGTAGACAAAGTAACAATGAACTCGAGAGTGATACGAAAAGGGAATCTTAAAGGGAAATATTTATATTCCTTTGATTTTTAATAAATTTTCTGATAAAATGGTTTGTCTGGAATTTTTTTTTAGTAATATTTTAATTAATTTATGACCACAATTGAGGCTAATTTAATTGTTATGTATATTGTTACTTGAATATCGTTTTTCATAAAAAAAAGTCGTTGAATGCATGTCATAATAGAGTTTTTATAAGTAAGATTTTTGAATAAAATGTATTGAACTTCTAATAACAATACACAAACAAGTATTGTTTATTTTTGTTATTTTTTATATTTACATATTGCTGACAAGTCTTAAATTAATAACTAAGATGTTTCTTTATATAATTGTGTTAAATAATAAGATAAATTAATTTTAGGAGCTGAAATAGAGTAATGAATCTCTATCATAATTAAGTTTAGTTAGTTGTGAAGCCGTCTTGCAGAGAACTTTATTGACCCAAGACAATTATACAAATTGCACTAAACTCTAAATTTATCAAGCGATCATATAACATTTACTTATTTTGTTTACTTACTTCATTGAAATTGTTCAAATGCCGGACTTAATGCTAAAGCACTACACCATTAAACCAACCAAGTAAAAAGAAAGAACATAGGAGCTCAATATGTTCTTTGTGTTACCTTGGTAGAAAAAAAAGGATAAAAGTAAATATGAAAATCAAACAATTATCGTTAAGACTACTTACAAATACATAGATTACAAACTAATACATTAATAAGTAATTCAATTAATCTCAGTTTTTATAAAAAACTACAAGATAAAGTAAACCTTTCGTACTAATAAAAAGGAAATTCAAATAAAAGAATTCATTTTAAATTGACATTTAACTTCATTAGCATTAATTCTAGGAGTTGGTCCAAACTTAGTGACTTGCCAATGTCGTCTTTATTCTAGCAGCAATGAAAGTGCCCTTAAAATAATGTAAATCTATAATATTTACATTCATATTATTGATAATATTTGATTTAATAAGACATATGAAAGTATAAATTAATAAATGTTTTAAATTTATTGTGTTAAAAACGAAGACATTTTTAAATAATATTCCAATCTTACAATGACGAACATTCTTATGATGACAAGACACAGGGTGTAAAAAATAATATTTCTTTACACTTTTCTAATATGGACTGAAAACTGGACTGAGTAAGTTCAGGAAGTCCACCTTTCAGCAACTACATGCAGAGGATTTATTTAGTACGGAGTATTGTTACAAGCTTGATGTTGCGAGTCCAGAATGCTAATCACGACGAAGGGGACGGTGGCCATCAGTAATTCTAGTTGGAGCAATATCTCACGGGAATAACTTTAGCGTCTCGGGTGGCATTATTAGTCTCTTTGCAGGTTCAAGCTGCTTTATTCGATTGTCTTCTTTATTGTCACTTATAGTTGTGACTTTAAAGAGTCTTTATTTCACAACGTAAATAAATTGATAACATAAAATAGCTTCCACTTCAGGGTTGTTCTTTTATTATTTTCCTCATAAATAATCTGATTCTCTAATTAAATAAGTCGTGAATCATTATTTAATGTCTTTGAATTTCTTTTCTTTCAATCAAGAAATTTTTACTTACTCTCGAAATACCTGACACACACACACACACTTGAAACCTCTTTTAATTTAGTAAGTATAAAAGTAAATAGACACATTTTGCAGATTGAAATGCTGATCTCGTATACTACAATTTCAATTTAATTCAAAGAAACTCTGACACTTCTCTCAATATACAATTTCAACTCGAAGGTAAAAAGATTTCTTGTGTAATCAAATTAGGAAATGTTTTAAAAGCTTTTCTGTGAACAAATTATAATAGAAAAGTCGTCACGCAAAGCGGAGAACGAACACGCTTGGGAAGGATTTGTTAGCGTTCCCACGATGTACACAGACTCATAAACACAGACACGTGAACACCGCCAAAGTTTATACGTACAAACTGTTGAGAACTTACATAAAGCAAATTAACTACAGACATCCTTTTCTTGTCCGTTTTATTATTATGAGTTTAAATAGAGATAGCTAATAACACTATGATTGCTATTTACGGTTTAATTAATATAATTGTGTAGTAAAAAAAATATCAAAAAGATATTTTATTTTCATACAATCATGACATTTTTAAATTTTAGTTATAACTTATAGTTAAAAAATAGTTTAAACCCATACTTAATCAATGTTTTCTTTGTAAGAAATAGCGTTGAAATGCTTTCGGATGTATGAATCCAATTCAAATGAGGTAACACAACTAGGCTTGGAATAAAGAAAACATAAAAAATGTGCTGTGACGTGGGAATCGTTTTATAAAATTCTCGCATCAGTTGTGAATGTAATGCTTTTTTTAAGTAAATCCATATAATGTGAAGTCTCAGAATCAAAATGGTGTCTCTGTGTAAATATAAGAATATAAATACAATACTATACGAAATAAAATTTAAACCATTTAAAAAACACGCCATTATCAAAATATGATTCCTTGTAGAAGAGTTTAAAAGTAATATTTATAAAATTGGAATATTAAAAGAGACATGTCAAATATTTATACATAATTTGAATTGGAGCGATTTCATTTAATATTGATAAAATCGATGAGTGAAATATTCGTCGGTAATTACGTATGTGAATATTGTTAGTTATGTTGTAGATGGATGGACATATGAATGGAATATATGTATATTGAAATGATATTCGTTTTTGGTTTATATATATATATATGATTTACGTATATGCCATTCCTATATTAACAAACTAAAATTTTCAAAAGGGAATTTTACGGTTTAGCAACGTTTACAACTGAAATTGTTATTTTCCTAACACTTACTCGATAGGTTTCCACTTGAACGTTTCCTAAGCGAGCAAATATTACCTCACTTTCAAATAATAATTTAAAGATATTTTCCTAAGTGAAAAATGAGAGGAAATGGCAGGAGTTGAACTTTATACTTACAAAATAGAATGATAATAAATATGTTTTCCATTCTTACGGTCTTGTAGTTTTCACTGGAGAAGTGAGTTTGTAAAAGTATATTGAAATTGAATTATCTCAATAATAAAAAGTGAGATGAGTATTGATGAAGTAAACGTGACAAAATTTTGTATTTTTTTTCCTTTAGTAGTTGTACTCGTAGAATATTAAAATTCAGCAAGATAATAACCAAGTCTGTAGACAAAGTAACAATGAACTCGAGAGTGATACGAAAAGGGAATCTTAAAGAAAAATAATTATATTTCTTTTATTTTCAATGAATTGTCTGATAAAATGATTTGTCTTTAATTTTATATAGTAATCGATCTTTTTTTTAGTAATATTTTAACCAATTTATAACCATAATGGCTAATTTAATTGTAATATATATTGTTAATTAATCGTCGTCTTTAATTAAAAAAACATGGAATTTGTAAACAAAATACATAAATATGTATTATTTATTTATATTATTTTTATTTTTACCGTCAAATAAATTCTATTCTGAAACGGAAAAACTAACTTGTGTAAAATAAAAGTATATTGCTGACAAGTCTTAAATTAATTACAGAGATGTTTCATTATATAATTGTGTTAAATAATAAGAGAAATTAATTTTAGGAGCTGAAATAGAGTAATGAATCTCTATCACAAATAAGTTTAGTTAGTTGTGTAAGCCGTCTTGCAGAGAACTTTATTGACCCAAGACAGTTATACAAATTGCATTACAGCTCTAAACTTATCAAGTGATCCTGTAACATTTATTTTATTTACTTATTTTATTACTGTATTACTCAAAGAAATTGTTCAAATGGCGGACTTAATGTTAAAACCATTGTATACCAGTCAATCAACTAAGTAAATAGAAAGAACGTAGGGGCTCAATATGTTCTTTCTGTTAACTTGGTAGAAAAAAAAAGATAAAAGTAAATACTGAATAATTATCGATTACTAGACTTATTATAGATAATAGGCTACTTACTCACACACATACTTTACAAACCAATACATTTATAAATATTCAATAAATCTCAGCTTTTCTATACAAAAAACTACAAAATTCAGTAAACTCCTCTTAGTAAAATGAAATAATTCAACATTGAACTCCATTAGCATTAATTCCAGGAGCTAGTCAAAAGTTAGTAACTTGCCAATGTAGTTTATATTCTAGTTGGTTTTAAAGTACCCTTAAAATTATATAAATTAATTACTATTAACATTTATATTATGAGTAAAATTGTATTTAATAAAGTGTGTGACAATATTATTACTTTTTTTAAATCATCATTTGTCGATATAGACTGAAAACTGGACTGAATAGGTTCAGGAAGTCCACCTTCAGCAATTACGTGCGGAGGTTTTATTTTGTACGAAGTATTGTTACAAGCTTGATGTTGCGAGTCCAGAATGCTAATCACGACGAAGGAGAAGGTGGCCATCAGTAATTCTAGTTGGAGCAATATCTCCCGGGAATAACTTAAGCGTCTCGGGTAACATTATTAGTCTCTTTGCAGGTTCAAGCTGCTTTATTCGATTGTCTTCTTTATTGTCACTTATAGTTGTGACTTTAAAGAGTTTTTATTTCACAACGTGAATAAATTTACGTTAATGTTTGTTTTATAAGATAAAATAGCTTCAGCGTTGTTCTTTTCCAATTTTTCTCATAAATAGTGTGATTATCTAATTCAATAAGTCGTGAATCATTCTTGAACGTCTTTGAATTTCTTTTCTTTAATAAATGCTAACTCTGACGTTTCTCTTAATATACAATTTCATACCAAGGTAAAATAGATATCTGGTCTAAATCAGGAGATGTTTTAAAAGCTTTTGTGTGAACAAATTATAATATAAAAGTCGTCACGCGAAGCGGAGAACGAACACGCTTGGGAAGGATTTGTTATCGTTCCCACGATGTACACAGACTCACAAACACAGACACGTGAACACAGACACGTGAACACCGCCAAAGTTTATACGTACAAACTGTTGAGAACTTACATAAAGCAAATTAACTCTAGACGTCCTTTTCTTGTCCATTTGATAATTATGAGTTTAAATAGAGACAGTTAATTACACTATATTTGCTATTTACGATTTATTAAATATAATTGTGTAATAAAAGATATATCAAGAAGACCTTTTATTTGCTTACAATCATGACGTTTTTCTATTTTAGTTATAACTTATAGTTAAAAAATAGGTTAAAATCATACTAAATGAATGTTTGCTTTATAAGAAATAAGTTTGAAATGCTCTCGGTAGCATGAATCCAATTGAAAATGAGGAAAACTACTAGACGAGGAATAAAGAAAACAAAAAATGTGATTTGATGCTGAAAACATTTTATAAAATTCTCGCATCAGTTGTGAATATAATGCTTTTTTAAGTAAATCCATATAATGTGAAGTCTCAGAATCAAAATGGTGTCTCTGTGTAAATATAAGAAAATAAATACAATACGATACGAAATAAAAAACAATTTAAAAAACACGCCAAGATCCAAATATGATTGATTGTTAGAGTTTAAAAACTAATATTTATAAAATTGGAATATTAAAAGAGACATGTCAAATATTTATACATAATTTGAATTGGAGCGATTTCATTTAATATTGATAAAATCGATGAGTGAAATATTCGTCGGTAATTACGTATGTGAATATTGTTAGTTATGTTGTAGATGGATGGACATATGAATGGAATATATGTATATTGCAATGATATTCGTTTTTGGTTTATCATTGTTTTGAAATATATTAATATTAACTGCTGACATTTATGTTTAGAAAATATATGTAGAATTATATCAACATTCCATATATGTATAATCTGTTTTGTGGGACAGGAAAGGTCAAAGAAAATAAATGTTTTGAGTTAGTAAGATAAAGGCTAGTGAAAATTTACAAATTAAGACATTAAGATGTGCAATCTCGAAATTTGCAGATCAACGATGGTATCATTTACTTTCAGGTGGACCGTCTGCTTTCTTGCAACCTAGTTAAACAAATACATATTATTTATGTTGATACCTTTATTATATTATATTAAATTAAAATATTCAAAAAGGAATTTTACGATTTACCAACATTTACAACTGAAATTATTATTTTCCTAACACTCTCACTCGATAGGAACGTTTCCTAAGCGAGCAAATATTACCTCACTGTCGAACAGTAATTTAATGATATTTTCCTAAGGCTAAAGTGAATATTGCGGGGAAATGGCAGGAGCTGAACTTTATACTTACAACATACGAGTACAATGACGATAAATATATTTTCCATTCTTAGAACATTGTAGGTTTTACAGGAAAAGTGAGTTTTGTAAAAGTATTTCCAAATAGAGTTATTTCAATAATAAAAGGTGTGAAGAGTTTTGATAAAGTAAACGTGACAAAATTTTGTAAAAATGTTCCTTTAGTAGTTGTAGAATATTAAATTTCAAGAAGAGATAACAGCGTCAAGGAGTCTGTAGACAAAGTAACAATGAACTCGAGAGTGATACGAAAAGGGAATCTTAAAGGGAAATATTTAGATTCCTTTGATTTTCAATAAATTTTATGACCAAATGATTTGTCTGCAATTTTATTTATTGATCGATATTTTTTAGTTATATTTTAACTAGTTTTCAAGTGCACAATAAAAACTTATTGAATAATATTTTATATTTTTAAGTATCTAATTTAGTATTTTCTGTTAATCATTAAAAAATTGATATATTCTCTATGCATGAGATAGTGATGTTCATTGTTTTTAAGATTTTTAAATAAAATCTATTGAATTTCTTTTAATAACTACACAAATATGTAGGATTTATTTTTGTTATTTTTATATTTACTGTCAAAGAAATTCTATTCTGAAAAAGAAAAAGTAACTTGTGTAAAATACAGAGAAATAAAATAAATTAATTACAGAGATGTTTCATTATATAATGGTGTTAAATAATAAGAGAAATTAATTTTAGGAGCTGAAATAGAGTAATGAATCTCTATCATAATTAAGTTTAGTTAGTTGTGTAAGCCGTCTTGCAGAGAACTTTATTGACCCAAGACAGTTATACAAATTGCACTACAGCTCTAAACTTATCAAGCGATCATATTCAATTTATTTTATTTACTTACTTTATTACTTACTTACTGTTCAAAAGGCGGACTTAATGCTAAACCACTCTCTACCAGTTAACTAACTAAATAAATAGAAAGAACATAGGGGCTCCATATGTTCTTTCTGTTAACTTGGTAGAAAAAAAAGGATAAAAGTAAATATGAAAATTAATCAATTATCGATAAGACTACTTACAAACACATAGATTACAAACTAATACATTAATAAGTAATTCAATTCATTTCAGTTTTAATAATGAAACTACAAGATAAAGTAAACGTTCGTACTAAAATGAAATTCAAATAAAAGAATTCATATTAAAAAAACATTGAACTTCATTAGCATTAATTCTGGGAGTTAGGCAAGAGTTAGTAACTCGCCAATATCGTCTATATTCTAATAGCAATGACAGTGCCCTTAAAATAATATAAATCTATAATGTTTACGTTCATATTATTAATGACATTTTATTTAATAAGCATATGAAAATATAAATTAATAAATGTTTTAAATCTATCGTACTTAAAACGACGACATTTTCACTTAATATTGTTTACAATGAAAAAATGAAAAAGTGTAAAAAAATAACATTTCTTTACACTTTTCTAATCTGGACTGAAGACTGGACTGAGTAAGTTCAGGAAGTCCGCCTTTCAGCAACTACGTGCGGAGGTTTTATTTTGTACGAAGTATTGTTACAAGCTTGATGTTGCGAGTCCAGAATGCTAATCACGACGAAGGAGAAGGTGGCCATCAGTAATTCTAGTTGGAGCAATATCTCCCGGGAATAACTTAAGCGTCTCGGGTAACATTATTAGTCTCTTTGCAGGTTCAAGCTGCTTTATTCGATTGTTCTTCTTTATTGTCACTTATAGTTGTGACTTTAAAGAGAAAGACTCTATTTCACAACGTGAATAAATTTACATAAATGTTTGTTTTATAACATAAAATAGCTACCACTTCAGGGTTGTTCTTTTATTATTTTCCTCATAAAAAATCTGATTCTCTAATTAAATAAGTCGTGAATCATTTTTTAAAGTGTTTGAATTTCTTTTCTTTAATCAAAAAATGTTTACTTACTCTCGAAATACTTAAAAACTTGAAACCTTCTTTATTTAGTAGGAATAAAAGTAAATAGACACATTTTGCAGATTAAAATTCTCCTCTCTTGTATTTTAATTTCAATTTAATTCTTCTTTCAATTTTACACGAATGTAAAAAAGATTTCTGGTCTAATAAAATTAGGAGATTTTTTAAAAACTTTTCTGTGAACAAATTATAATAGAAAAGTCCTCACGCGAAGCGAAGAACGAACACGCTTGGGAAGGATTTGTTAGCGTTCCCACGATGTACACAGACTCATAAACACAGACACGTGAACACCGCCAAAGTTTATACATACAAACTGTTGAGAACTTACATAAAGCAAATTAACTCTAGACGTCCTTTTCTTGTCCATTTGATAATTATGGGTTTAAGCAGAGATAGTTAATAACACTATGATTGTTATTTACGGTTTAATATAATTGTGTAGTAAAAAATTTATCAAAAAGATCTTTTATTTTCATACAACCACGACATTTTGAAATTTGAAGCATAACTTATAGTTAAAAAATATGTTAAACGGATACTAAATAAATGTTTTACTATAAGGAACAAATTTATAATATTCTTGGAAGCATGAATCCATTTCAATTGAGAAAACACAACTACACGAGGAATAAAAAAAACATAAAAAATGTAATAACGCGGGAAACATTTTATAAAATGCTCGCATCAGCTGTGAATGTGATGTTTTTTTTTAATCCATATAATGTGTCTTAGAATCAAAATAGCGCCACAGTCGGAATATATAAAATACATAAGTAATAAAATTTACAGAACTGTCATTACAAATACGCGAAGAACGAAATATAATTCAATGTTAGAGAGGTTAAAAGTAATATTTATAAAATCACTCAGTGTTAAAAGAGTAAGGTCAAAGATTAAAGAATAAATTATACATAATTGTATATAATTATTTATTATTTATAAAATAAATGGGTGTAATACTCGTTCCATTTGTATAGATATCTATTGTGAATATTATAAGTTTAAAAATTAAATTAAATTAGTAATACTAATTAATTATTTATTTTCAACATAAACAATAAGTCCATTCTTTTAAAACCTTTTTGTCTTTATTGTGTGACAAGCTCAAAAGATTGAAAAGGCCAATATTGAAATAAGTTTAATAATCCGCAGTTTCTAAAGGTTTCAAGAACAATATATTTCCGAACAACATTTATTTATATAATCGTTAAGTATATAATGTTGAGATTTAAAAGTAGGTAGAACTATATTGTTTTATCGCAAGGTATTTATGAATTTAATAAACAAAGAAAATTATTCTAGCACTTCTTTATATGAATGTTATAGAGGTGCAGCGATCTGATATTTATAAAGCTTGATATATTTTTAATTTTTAAAGGTTGTAAACTTAAATTATGTACAAATATTATCTGTGAATATATTATTGAAATCAATTGAGTATTATTATTCTGATACTAGATAATATATCAGTTGTCAGACAGGTAATCTCATACCGTCGCGTATAAGATTACGTTTGTCAACGAATACTGCCTCGCTTGTCTTAAAATAAGGGTCGTACATTTATAATGCAGAAGCTACGTACAATGATGTTGAGGCCCGGGGTTGGCATTTTAAAATTTTCATCTTAATATTTTATTCTGTTTTTCGGGAACTTATATCTTAAGAAACGTAGTTTAATTTTTTTTTTTTAACACAATATTCTTAGAAGTAACGAATAATAGCAAAATTGGTTGGAAATATAATTAACAAGCTGTGGTTTATTTTAGTAGTTTATTTAATATAATATTATGATGCCTTTAAAGGTCGACTATTCGGGGAACTTTGAAAATGTTTGAACAGTTTTATGACATCGATTAGGGGCTTACTGTTGCACTAATTAATTTAGGTACATTTTAAGATTTTTGTCATATTATAATATATAATTATTAATATATAAATCTTTACTACAAGATACTTTTTAAGATCGTAAAGAAATAAGATTCATACCAACCCTTTAGCATAAAAAAAACCTTATTCATAGCCCGCTAAAATATTAGTGATGAGTAAGACTTGAATATTTCATAAAAGCTATGTTTTGTATACCTTCGTCGGTGCTCATTAGTCGACCCACGCGTACTGGACACCTCAGTAAACACGGTTTTACCTCACTTCCATACACTTAAATTACTATAAATAACACCAAGAATATATATATTTATATTAGAATAATCAGTGAAAAGGGCCTAATATGTGAAATATATCAAAAGTAGTGCACTGCGGATTTCGAAAACGTCGATTTGAATAATGCTGGAGTGGGAAGCCAAGAAGTTAAAATTGCAGAGTATGTTTACACTGTGTGGAGACTGGTAGAGGTTTCCCCCCCAGTAATATTAAGCCACGAGAAATATTACTTAATAAATAAAGACATCTTGTGATAATATCTTTCGTTACCGGCATGATGTACAGCCAAAAATATGTAAAGTGTACTGTTGCTTTTGGTAGCATTCATTAACACCTAAGGGAGTTTAAAATATCTTGAATATTTGACGCAATGTGATAAGATAGATGAACGTAATTTTATCATTGTGTTTAATAAAATATTTGCATCAAAATTATTTTTATTGGAGCGCTCTCTTGAATGAGACCCATTTTGTTAAATACACTGAAAGGACCAACTTTTCAACAAAGTCTTCAGTACTTTTATATGTTCTCGGTAGCTATTAATTATTCAATGATTTCAACAGAAATCTGTCAAAAAAATAGATTTATTTTTGTTACTGTCAAATTTTACTCGAACGCTATAAAATTAATAAAACCATAATGATAATACTAAATTATGCTACCATTATGAATAAAATATCAAACGAAATGTAGTCAGTTAAATAAAATATTTAATATCAAACTATGGTTGTTCAATTAAATCTAGCAAAATTCCCAGTATGCAGTGTTGTGGACAACTTTAATTGCTTCCTGACGGAGTACAATCAATCATAGAAGAAGTGAACCGTGTCATTGTAGATGGGACTAGATAACTTGCACTATCACCCTCAGAAACATTTTATTATACAAACGAAAATATATTACCTTAAATATTAAGCGTAAGGGACTCGTGTCAAGCCACTATGTACATATAACTACACTTCTACGTTATAACGACTCGCTGCTGTTTTACGTTTATTAAAATATATCTTCTTTTGTATTTATTTGATGTTTAATTGTAAAAAAACAATCCGATTTAATTGATATTTATCACCAAATTTTTTTATACAGAGATTAAAATTTTTAAGTATATGTTAGTTAGCTACTTTGTTTTAATATTATTGTTTAGAATACATTTGTGAATTGAAACGTTTTAAAATATATTGTACAAATATTATTTCGTGAGAATAATAATAAGATAAATAAAATAACACAATACATTGTATCAATTGAAATGTTAAAGAATGGAATGTTTTTTCTATTTTTTCTTTCAAACTGAGCCGCCATAATTAACCATTTTCAGCTTTTGGGACATCATCCTGCTGCTGGAGCCACCTTTTACCGCTACATGAATCTAGCAATCTATATTATATAATTGTCTCTATTGAGGTGGGATTGACTCCTATTGGATTACTTCCAAAAAACATAACCCATGTTGCTTTGCAATATAGAAAAGCATTGAAAAATATTGAATTAAAACTGACCAACTTAGGTAACTACAGCACATAATACACCAGTTATATTTTAGGACAGCGAGAGATTAGCCAAACCTCACAAAGTTACACCGAAGTGGTTTACCCTCTCTATAATTTATGATTTCAGTAAAGGAACCTCTTGAATTAGTTTACGATAACAAACATTTACACACACTTTGTTTATAAAATATGTGTAAATCTGTTGTAATGGACGTTCTCATTTCAAAATGTCGTGTGTGAACACAGGGTTAAGAAAGAATTTTAGTTATTTATTTTATATCGATACTAAGAGGATTAGATTTACAATACGGCAACCTTATACGTATACTTTTTAGAATTTATGATATTATTATAAAATAAAGTAATATTATTTAATTAAATTGAAACGTTATTATTGTCTTTCCGTGCCCATAACACTTTTTTGCTTTTGCCTTAAAAAATTCTTTGTCAACATATATAATTTATATATATCTGTAACTCTAATAATACCTTTTCATGATAAATATTATAGATTAAGAATTATATTAAACACCGTCATCCGCATATTTAATATATTTCTATGTTATGGTAATAAATAGTATAGATGTTTTATACCAATAATAAGATATTACATTAAAAGATTCAGAGATTGCATCAAGATAACAATGTATCAGAATGAGTAAAGGAGGCATTTTCTACAAAAAGGTTTTCCTTTTCATTTGTCACGTTCTCTAAGACGACTTTAATTTTATCTCAATTTGCCTTTGAGCCTTTCAGTTCTCGACAACAAACCAAATAGTTCTTTTTACGAGAGGGCTAGAAGTGACTCTTCTAGTAGTCTTTATAAGTGTATAAAAATATGAAAAGAGATCTTAAATTATATGCTACCTATTGAACTAAAGGAGTTTTCAAGCAAGGTTATTAATAATATTTAAATTATAATATCTCGATGTAATTTCCCATGTGTAAGATATACAATAACTCGTCGAGCGACGTACAACTAGTTAGTGTAATACTATCTTCAAACAAGAGACGAAAGCATGTTTGAGCCTTACTCATTATAAATATAATTACACTCTTGAGCCGGTTTAGGTACTCAATAGTATTTATTAATTAGTTTTACGACCACAATAACCGGTATAATATAATATTGTTTTAAATAAACTTTAGTAGATTTACTCAATACATACATCATAAGCGATCTATGAAAACAAAATAAAGGTACAAGTACCTATAAAGCCAATAAGGGTTTTCAAGAGAGAAACTATTACTTGGAATCTAAATGTTGTGGACATTAAAAGATTCTTATTTCTAAAATGTCGGTCACTTGTCTTTTTTTATTTTTATTATTAAAATAACGAAATATAAAAATAATACCTGTTATTACAACAGTAATTGGTAGGATTGAACTTTGAGAACGTATTAGAATTGACAAATTCACTTTACTCTTCGACATGATCTGAATATCGTTGTTTGACAAGTTTGTATAATGAGATTGGTTATATCTGAATATAAAAATCAAAATATGAAACATTATTTATGAATGTGTTTGATAATTTCAAACATTTTGGTTAAAATGTTAATGAGGTATATTTTCCTCAAATCTTAGAGACGAAGCTTTCTAGCAATCCATAGATTCACCGTGCGGGTGCCAGGTCCATAGCGTTGCAGGGAGAGGAGTGCAAACAGTTCCTGGGACCTGCGTCCCAGGTAGGTTTAAGGGGCCTACTAATGCTGCCTTAGGAGTAGACGTTGTAGAAATGAACCGATGATAGCTTTAGAGAGGCCAAGATCTTTAAGTAGGTTATACAGAGATTTTGCCGTTATACCTCTCATACCCACGTCTACAGCGTATAAATTTACTATATATTTAGTCGTGTTCAGTTCGCTGGTCAGTTCGTAGTACTTGTTTACCTAACATGTATGATCTTTGGGGATATTTGTTTCCCAGGGAAAGAAAAGCTTCACAAGTATCAGGCGCTTTATTTATATAGAGTACAGGAATATGTCCGGTGTGGATGACGGAACAACAATATCCTCAGGATACGTATACTGTTTCTCATACGTATCCATCATAATAGTCCAATCGCGAACCGCCTCTTTAACAAACTTTAAAGATCGTTTGGTCGTTCTTATTACCTTTTGAACTCTTGCTACTGAAAGACTAATCACTTTTACGTATGATTTCTAATAATTTATCGTGGTAAAGCGACCCTACCCACAAGTGTTTAGTCGTTCCTACTGCCTCTCCATAGATATTCCAAGACTTTACGGTGACTTTGGTTGGCTAAGTGGATTTGGTCGGTGGTTGGCCCCATTTTACTAAATGACTTTAATCTGGGAGAGTAATTCGGAATGCATTTAAATAGAATTTTAATAACGCTGGAGACCAATCATGAAGTAAGATGCGTCAATTCAAGGAAAAGATGTAAGAGAAGATGCAAAGAAATATAAATATATAAACTGGTGACGTAGAAGTATCAATAATATATTGTACTCGTGGTTATGTTTTTACGTAAATGGAGGCATATTCAATAATTTAGAGGAACTCAGAGCAAGCCTGTAAGAAGCTGCTACATAATCTGTAGAGAACGAGAATATTAATAACTTCTCCACGTAAGGAATTAGCTTGAGATAATAATACGAGGCCAACTAACTTACTTATGTAGCTGATTTATAGTTTATATACTAATACTAGCTGTTGCCCGCGACAACATCTGCGAGGACTTCAGAACACAGAGCTGATAATTCGTTTGTTCGAGCTGTTTTTGGTCAAATTTATGTTCAAAATTGCTCTCCACGAAAATCCCGATAATTATTTTGAGGGAATAACATAATATAACATAGATCCACCGTGAAAGTTTTTTTAAAATATTGGTTCAGGAATAAGTAGATTCAGATAAATTACCTTCAAAAAATTAACTTATAAAATGTACACTCACAAACATAGAAACTTTACCTCTTTATAATATTAGTATAGACTAAGATCAAAATATGAGATTTGTCATAGTTAAAGCTTATATTGTAAAGGACTGCTGAAAGCTGAAATAATTTTATAAATCTATAATGAATAAGTTAATTATTTACTTTCACACTGTCAATGTGAAGTATATATTAGTCCGAAGATTAATCTTTGCTAAATTCTTGTAAACTGTCGTCTGGCACTACAAAATAAAAAAAAGGATATATATATATATATATATTGAATTTCACAATATTGCGTTTACTATAATTGAAATTTCACGTCACTGTAGCCTCAGGAACACGTGGGCGGTTAAACTAACGTTTGTACTTTAACAAAACGCCATCTATAGGATACTTAGTCAATCCAGTCAACAAATTTCCATATAGCGCCATCTGCTAGAATCGTAAGAAACTAAAAGATAATTGTGACTGTGAGATAATAAATAAATTATTTGCATTAAAATAAATAAATAATTTAAGATATAAACTAGATAAGATAAGATAAGATATATGAATACCCATTTCTCAAAATCTTGCCATAACATACTACAGAATATAATTTTTTATACACAAAGAATATATATATTTTTCAAATTGATTCTGTGTATTGCGTAAATAATTGTACTAATTTGTTCGAACGAATTATTTCCACAAGATATTTATAGAACGTTTCAACTTACAAATGTATACCAAAAAAAATATGATGAACTATAATATTCAAAAGAAGTAAGCTACTTACTCATACTTAATAATTGAATTGTGAGTATAAAACAAATAGGTGATATTCATTGAACAGGATTGTTTTAACAATTTAAGATTATATATATGTTTTTTTTATATAATTATTATTATTTTTCCACGGACATCATCGGTCATCCGTGCTCTTTTTTGACGTTTTACAATTATTGTCAAGTTAAATTATCATTTATAAATAGAGATTTTAAAAACATGCATAACAGAAGAGATTATTAGTAGGAATCTTAAAAAAAAACTAAGTTAAAATTTCAAGTAATACATTTTCGTTTGTATAACAAAATGTTTCTGAGGGTAATAGTGTAAGTTTTATCTAGTCCCATCTACAATGACACGGGTCACTTCTTCTATGATTGATTGTACTCCGTCAGGAAGCAATTAAAGTTGTCCACAACACTGCATACTGTGAATTTTGCTAGAATTAATTGAACAAAAATAGTTTGGTATTAGATATTTGAGGATGGTTCACTTAATTGAATAGTTATTATTATTTTTTAGTAATGGGAGCACAATTCAGTATTATCATTCTGGTTCTTACAGTTTTAATTCTTGAGTTATACTTCCTTAAGGTTTTTAATATTTTTATCTTGTTCGAGTAAAACTTTGACCGTAACAAAAATAAACCTACATTTTGTTTTGAAAGATTTTTATTAAAATCATTGAATAATTAATAGTTACCGAAAATACATAGAAAGTACTGATAACTTTGTTGAAAAGTTGGTCTTCTCGGTGTATTTAAAATGGTGCCTTATTCAAGAAAGCAGCCTAATATAATTTTGTTTCAAATATTTTGAACGTAATGATCAAATTACATTCATTTATATCATCTCATTGCGTCAAATATTCAAAATAATATTAAAAACCCTTAGGTGTTAATGAATGCTACAAAAGCACTTTACATACTTTTGACCGTATATCATGCTTGTAACTAAAGATATTATCACAAGATGCCTTTATTTATTTAGTAATATTTCTGGGGTAAACTAAACCACGCTTGAATTACACCAGTCTCGAGCGGGTGGCGTAATAGCACTCAGGGGGACAACCTCTGCCAGCCTCCACACAGTGTAAACATACTCTGCAATTTTAACTTCTTGGCTTCCCACTCCAGTATTATTCAAATCGACATTTATGAAGTCTGCAGTGCACTACATTTAATATACGACTGTATATATCACACAATACGCCCTTTCCTGATTTTGCTAAGCGCAAAAATGTTGCCATATTCTTGGCGTTATATAATTTAATTTAAGTGCATAGATATAGTGCAAAATGGGGTGTCCAGTAGTAACCGCTCGCATGGGTTGACTAATCAATACTGCAGAAGGTATACAAAGGTATAACATATTATTTAATGAAATATTCGAGCCTTAAGCATCGCAAATATGCTCGAGGGTTATGAATAAAGTTTATTTCTTTTTTGAAATGCTAAGACCGGGCCTCAACATCATTGAACGTAGCTCCTGTATAATCAATGTACGATCCTTATTTTAAGACAAGCGAGGCAGTATTCGTTGACAAACGTAATCTTATACGCGACGGTATGAGATTACCTGTCTGACAACTGATATATTATCTAGTATCAGAATAATAATACTCAATTGATTTCAATAATATATTCACATTTCATATTCATACATAATTTAAGTTTAACCTATAAATTTGAAAAATATTTCAAGCTATATTCGGATCTGAATGCCGCATCGCTATAAAACCCTTATAGTGGAGTCCCCTATGTTTCTATACTTATTTGATGTTATTAAATTGTATAGTAAAATAAATGTATTTAATTTTGAATAGCTTCGCTATTGCTTCACGTGGGGATCAAGTTTAAAAGGTTTAAGATTAAGATATGACAAAAACAATAAATAGATGTCTGGCAAAGTTGTTAGTGGTTAACTTACCATGTTTAAACTTTTTCAACCGAATCAGTTACAACAAGGTCTATCCAGGAGTCAGATACATGATGGTTAAGGTGAGTTGGGTTCAAAGGAAGAATATATAAGCGAAAGGAAACAAGAAGGGTTTAAAATGTTTAAGAAGAAGATGAATCTAGCAAAAGGATTGTATTAAAACACCCATTTTATTTATTTATTTATTTGAATGCTTTATTGTACCACAAACAAATGGAATATATAAAAAACAATAACACATAAAAGATGAATTAGTACAAAAGGCGGCCTTATTGCTAAAGAGCAATCTCTTCCAGGCAACCTTTGGGTAGAGGACACGAAATATGAAGGTGGGTATTTAGGTATTGCACAGTACAGGATAATATAATATAATATAGTAAAATAAAATATTATGAAACATATATACATACATATTCATACATACACACATATATACATACACATACATACATATACACATATATATATATACATATATACATACATACACTTACTTATATAAATAAATAATTATATAAATAATGTACACTACATACATTACATACATTACATTTAAGAAAGCTTATGTTATGACTTTGTGAAGGGAAAGTAGGAATTTAGGTAGAAGTCAGGGAGTTAAGATAATGTTCCTTGACTTTTGTTTTAAAAGATGCCTGGGACTTTGCACACTTAATGGAATAGGGCAAGGAGTTCCATAAACGAGCAGCTTGAACTGTGAAGGAATTTGAGTAGAAAGAGGAAGAGACTATGACTATGACCATGACTATTTAATCTGTGTATTCTTAGTTAATGTTTTAAGAGCGGACTCTAAGTTGGATAAATAGTTAGTAAATGAATCTAAGAAGCACCTGGATGCCTTGAATGTTGAACTCTAAATAATAATTCCGCTGAAGCAGAGTACTGCGGTTGAGAGTCAACATTTTGACGAAAATTTTTACAAAAATCATATTTTATAAAGTTTTTTGAAGAATTTTTTTGAATGCTATATGATTAAATAATATAGTTGTACTACTTTTATATCTCAACAATATATATATATACTTAACAAAGATATAAATAAATGTTTTTCAAAAATATATTGTTCTTGAAACCTTTAGAAACAACGGATTATTAAACTTATTTCAATATTGGCCTTTTCAATCTTTTGTGCTGTGATACAAAAGAGACAAAAAGCTTTGAAAGTATAATAAATAAATAGGCTTATTGTTTATGTTGAAAATAAATAATTAATTAGTATATTTAGTTAATATAACTAACGATATTCACACACGTAATTTCGTACAAATACAACAAGTATTTCACCATCTATTTTATTTATTTTACATTGGCTATTTGCTTGGTTAGAATACGTTTTACGGTATCAGTTTACGTTAATTTTGTATTGGATTATAATTGTTTTTATTTCATGGATCTGTGCGGGTGCTGGGTCCATTGCGTTGCAGGGAGATGAGTGCAAACAGCTCCTGGGAGTTGCGACCCAGGTTTACGGCGCATTCACGCTCACCTCAACTGTTTGCGCTCCTCTCCCTACCTAACCAAATTTGGAATGGACCTACCAATGCCGTTCATATCACGGGAATTCACTTGTCATATTGCTAATATATTACAATATAGATGTAACCAATCTATGTAGGGTCTCATTATGCAAAGTTGTGATCTATGACGATATTCTTATCATGTTGGCGAAAAGAAGTGGATTTTACAATCATTAGGCTTTACAAGGTTAAATTTTACCAATTACTGTTATTAATTGTACACCTTTAGGGGCTGGGTTTAAGAATATTAGACCGTGTTTATATTTTTTTCTATCATAGATCGCTTACGGTGTATGTATTGAGTCAATCTAGTAAAATATATTGAAATAAAAATATTTTTTATGGGTCTACAAAGAGACGTCTGTCAGTAAGTCACCTAATTAGTCATCTACCTCCAATGGTTCATAAGATTACTGGCATGGAGTACAGGATGCACACAAAATGTATCTTGAGGTAACATTATTTATGAGAAAGACCCAGGTGTTAGAAAGTCTCCAAACATATCTAATAAACTAAGGATATTATTTAATTTCAATAGCCTCATGAATTATTCCTGGTTTGTATGAAATGTAATATAATGATTGGACTTCAAGTAAATAAAAATTATGTTATTATAGGCTCAAGAGTCTTATTATTAATATAACGGATTAAGTTCACACATGTCTTCGCCTGTTGTTTGAAAATATTAAACTAACTAGTTTCAAGGCGCTCGACGAGTTATTGTATATCTTACACATGGGAAATTTCGACGAGAAACATCTTTATGTTACTTAAATGTTGTTAATACCCGTGCTTGGAGAATCCTTAAATTTAATGGATAGCATATAACATAACAAGAAGATTTTTTTCATATATTGTCATACCTACAAAAACTACTAGAAAAGTCACTCCAAAGAAGAACCATTTGCTTTGTTGTCGAAAACTCAAATGCAAATTGAGATAAAATTAAAGTAATTTTAGAATACGTGACAAATGCAAAAGGGAAACTTTTGTAGGAAGTTCCGCCTTCATTCCTTCCGATTATTCATTCCGATCCATTGTTGCATTTTGTTAAAATATTTTTATTATTTTATTTGCAAATATTTTGTTGTTTTATTACTATCGTTATTTTATCGCTTCATTTAAGATTATATATACATCTGTAATTCATACTATGTCTGAAAATTATGACTCATTTGAATCAGCTTGCGACTCCGATTCTTCTCCCTCCTATTTTGATTCCAACACTAATATTTTGCAACATATCTGATTTAAATATTTAAATCAAAATTGTTACTTGCACTTTTACATACACAAAATTTTGTAGTTACCAAGGGCATACAATAGAACTACACATATTTTATAGAACAAAGTGTGTCCAAATGTTTGCTATCGTAAACTAATTCAAGAGGTTGCTCTACTGAAATACCTTTACTTGTTTGTTTTACATAAATTACCAAGAGGGTCAGCCACTTCGGTATAACTTTGTGGGCTTTTGCTAATCTGTCGCTGTCCTAAAATATAACTGGGGTATTATCTGTTGAAGTTTCAATACAATAAAGATTTGGGGAAAGTTTCAGACATTATTTTTGATTGTAGTATCTTTTCAATTCAATGTTGCAAAGTTAGAAACTTGAGTTAGTATTACGGAAAGATGTCTCATATATGTCAACTCCGCCCTGGTAAAGACGACTATGTAAAGACTGCTAGATTCATCAAGGCGGGTAACGATAGAGTAGACAAATCAATTGGTTTCCCAGAGGTTGCAGGTTTGAGTCCAGAATATCTAGTCCCATCTACAATGACACGGTTCACTTCTTCTATGATTGATTGTACTCCGTCAGGAAGCAATTAAAGTTGTCCACAACACTGCATACTGGGAATTTTGCTAGAATTAATTGAACAACCATAGTTTGGTTGGTTGTATTGATAATGATAGCATTTTTATCCTTGAATTAATCATCCTTAATGGTTTTAATATTTTTATTGTGTTGACGTTGACCGTAACAAAAAACCTTATATTTTTTTGTAAGATTTCTGTTGAAATCATTTAATAATTATTGGTTACCGAAAATACATAGAAAGTACTGATAACTTTGTTGAAAAGTTAGTCCCCTCAATGTATTTATATGTCTCATCAAATCAAACTATCTTGTAATAAGGATTCATATATTTTATAATAATTATTATAAAATATATTAAATCTTAGTTATAATTAAGGTGTTGACGTTTTTGTTCAGTTGTTAAACGAAACAAAGTAATATTTTATTATAATCCAAAAATAAGCCTGAAAATTTTTTCGGAATTAAATTTGCCTTTAAGCAGATAAACCTGAATAAAATAATTTATAGTAAAAAAATGAGTTGTATACTCATACAAAGTTAAATAGGATAATTTGTATTTTTTTATTAAAATGCTATTTGGAGCTAATTTTTAAATTGTGTCATAGATAATAACCAATGTCTTAAACTCAGCTCGTATCCGTCAGAATACAATATATATATATATATATATATATATATATATATATATATATTTTGTTGATTCTAAATTTAAGCTAAATAATATCCTGTTATACTTGCTGTAGTAATGCAAACAACAGAACTGGCTTCTCTTTATAATATTGGGACAATTCTCTTAAATATAATTTAACTAATTAGAGCATTATATAAGGTGTATTTATTTTGCAGGTCAGCCTAGAGTATCAAATGGAAATAATCAGGTGAGGGCGCACGGCGGGCGTCGCGCCCTGCCTGCGCCCGCCAATGGCAACGTTTTCTATCAGGTTACTCAATACTTTAAATAATATTTTTCCTTTAATTACTGCCTTATTTTAATTTGCCAGTATCATGAATAATTCGTTGACTGTGCTAGCTAATATTTTTTTTTCACATGTAGACCTTTTATCTTGGATTATATTAAATTTTTAATTCAGTTTTACCATTCGATAGTTACATGTTTAAATATTTGTAATTATAAAAACGCTGTTTTAGGTAATGTTTATCACATTTAAAAGATTTTTAAATGTTTTTTTAATATTTATGCTTTTAAATATACGTTACCGCCACTTATGAGTTGTAAAAAAACCACTCCAGGGTACCAACTGCACCAGCGTTGGAGATTCCCCCTCTGGGTTGGACACCCAGAGGGGGAATCTCCAGAGCTCAGATCATAATGTATCTGGGCTTGAAAACTAAAATTGCCCCTCGTAATCTGAGGGGGGGGGGGGGGGTCTGCTAGTCTCACTGTGGACTTCTGTAACATCAGAGGCCTATACTCCACACTATCCACTACCACCTCGAGACAGCAAGACTAGCCTTGCCTAAACTGTGTACTTGAAAGATCACCAGCTACTTAGTGACCTACAATACGATTTCCATAGGGGTCGTTGAGCTTGTGACCTTTTCGTATATCTAAATCACTGTTGGGCACAGGTGATTGAGACCAAGGGTGAGGCTCTGGCATTTAACTTGGACATAGCGAAGGACTTGGATCGGGTTTGGCATAAAGTGTTTTTCTCGAAGCTCCTTTTCTATGGGCTTTCTGTGGGATTGTGCAACTGGCGTACTAGTTTCCTGGCAGACAGAAGCATGAAAGTCGTTATCGACGCTGGATGTTCCGAATCTAAGTCGGTCAATGCTGGTGTCCCTCAAGGTTGTGTGCTATTACCCACACTGTTTATTCTGCATATTACAGTAGTAGCATTCCTGTAGTATGGGTGATGTATTTTATACCGGCCGCAGCAATATTTCAAGGAAAAACTTCATCAAGAGCCGAAACAAACTTGTGTCTGAAAGCTTAACTTTCTTGGGAAAAGTGTCAATTTGTGGTCGAATTGACTTAGTCCAATTTAACCCCACGAAGACAAATGTTTGCGCGTACATCGCTAAAAAGCCACCGTTCGTCGTATCACCTTCGTTTGAGAGCACTCTCCCAGCCAGTAGAGTAGCCAGTATTGGCATCCTTGGCGTCAATATATCGATCGAGGTTTAGTCCTGCGGGCATATTGAGAGTTAGGCCAAATTGGCTTCAAAGAAGCTGCGTGTGCTAAATACAGTATTTCACTCTGGCTCACCGCCTGCATATTTATGAGGCACAGGTTCGGCCACATGTGGGGTACTGATCTCATCTGTTTTTGCCGGACCGGATGCAACGAGAGTGAGTCATACTATCGATTGCTAAGATCTTTCTAATCGGTTTGACCCCTTGGCGTTGCGTAGAGATGTAGCTTCCCTCTGCATTCTCTATCGATTATGCCAAGGGAGTGCTCTGAAGACTTTTTCGGACATAAGTCTGAACAACTCACAACTAACAACTTCGATGTCTCGTTCGAGGTCTCTGCGATGGACCATGGTGAAAATCTGTAGTAGGTATAAGATTACTACAGATTTTCACTATCCACCCTTATCATCTCAATTATTGTACGCTTCTCTAGAAATTTATCGCCTCGCACGATGAATTTGTGGTACAAATTGTCGCCTAAGGTATTGGCGAAGCGATACGATATTCAAACCTTAAAGAAAAGAGCGTACTCCCTTCTAAAAGGACGGCAGCGCACTTGTAGCTTTTGTTATATCTCCAAGATCGTAAGAATATTTTTGCAAATAAGTAAGACCAAACTGTTTTGCAATGTCCATTTCGGTCATAACATTTTGTGTGCCACAGTGTGACCACAGAACATATATACAGAGACGAAGCTTCTTAGCATTTCATGGATTCACCGTGCGGGTGCCGGGGCCATCGCGTTGCAGAGAGAGGAGTGCAAACAGCTCCTGGGACTTGCGATCCAAGTGTAGGGGCCCCTTTAAAATGCGCATTCACGCTCACCATCAACTGGTTGCGCTCCTTTCCCTACCTAATCAAATTTGAAATGAACCTACCAATGCCGCCTTTGAAGTACGTTCTAGAAATGTACTGATGATAGTTCTAGAGAGGCCAAGATCTTTAAGTAGGTTATAGAGAGATTTCGCTGTTATACCTCTCGCCCCCACTTCTACCGCGTACAAATTAACTATATACCTATTCCTGGTCAGTTCGTTGGTCAGTTCGTAATACTTGTTTACTTTAATTGTGTGATCTTTGGGGATGTTAGTTTCCCACGGAACAGTAAGCACAAGTATCACGCGCTTTAACTGTCTGGAGTACAGGAATATGTCCGGTCTGGATGACGAGACAACAATATCCTCAGGAATTCTATACTGTATCTCATACGTATCCATCATTTTAGTCCAAACGCGAGCCGCCTCCAAGATAAAGTGAGGCTTTTGTTTTGTTTTTTTAGACAAGCCTTCATTAATGAACTCTATGAATTTTTTGGTGGTTGTTATACCCTTTTGCGCTCTAGCTACTGAAAGACTAACCGCTTCACGTATGATTTCCAATACTTTATCATGGCTATCATTTATTATACGAAAATCCTTGTAAATTTTATAATTTTCAACAAACAGTCATATAAAGTGATGTGCAGTTTTTGTTTTGTGAGTCCTTTTTCCATTCTGAAACCATTGTAAATGATTTATATTAATATAGAATGAAAATAAACCGATATGGGCAAGAATTCGCCGCCCGCTCTTTTCATATTCGTCTTTATCGGAACGGTGGTAACATTTATCATCGATACGGTAGCTCAGTTGGTAGAGCGACGGGACGGTTTTCTAGAGGACGCAGCTTCGAATCCCTGCCCATATCGGTTTATTTTTCTTTCTTTATTTATTTAAATTAAAGTAAGCTTAACATGAATAACAATAAAATCATTTTTTTTCTATGGTTATCAACTCTTCTTTTTTCATATAAATATAAGTAACTGCTCTTGTGACAAATGTCGCGTGCTAAATACGTTTCTTTACTCAAAATTATGTTGATTAATAAATGAAATATTCATATCTAGTCTAGATGGAATAAAGCTTTGTACAAAAATAAATTGTTAGTTTATTTTGAATAAACAGAGCTAATTTATATAAAAATAATATAAGCCCTCGCAACCTCGCCTGTAACTAAAACTATTACTTAGCGATATTAAAACAGTTTAATATAAAATAGGTGCTATAAAAAGTGTCCAAAGCTGCACAATGTATTATTTAAGTAGTAATGAATCATAATAATCGCAGGGTGGTACGCTGGGTGGCTGCAACGCTGGCGTGGGTGGCTATATGCGATGCCAGCAATCTAGCACTGACTTCAACACTAGTGCCCTCTTGTCCTATACAATGCATCTGCCTCTCGCAGTCACAGGTAAACTTAAGTATAATGTGTGTTTAGTATTTTATATGAATGCTTACCCTTTTTAGGTATATAATTATTTAAATGGTTTTATCTTGTTTGTTTTGGTTTGTGGGTTTTAATTCCTCATTGTTAATATGTCTTAAAAGAAACTCTATATCTGCCGAGTGTATGATTCTAAATTTTATAAACAATTTATATTTCTGGCTTAAAAGAAATGTAAAAAACAAATATTTATTAATAAGTACTCTATAAACATTTACGACATAATCAACAATCATTAGGACTCTGGGATAATTTAATTTTTCAAAGTATAATATCTGCTATATTAAGAATAAAGAGCACCTTGTGTCCGACAGTAGAAATAAAAAAAACCCTTCAATACTAGATACTTTTCTGGGGGGATTTAAGGATAAATGGTGATTACCTTTATAAGACTAGTATTTTTTATTTTGTCTTAATGTATAGAGTAGCTGTCCACGTTTTAATTTATTTGAAATAATTTGATGCAACGTAAAAGTTGGCACCAATTCAATACATACATTATCCAGAAGGTCTATTATAACTGCCGCAATGTATCATGGTGAAAGCATATTGAAATATGAAAAGGACACAGATTATATAATAAATTGTATTGTGTATAATACATAAATGAAATTGATATTGGTTATTTGCAAAGATTAAGTTTGGAACCATTCAATCAAAATATGGCCAGGCTACAGTACCATGGGGATATTCCGGGTAGGATTAATTTTATTGATAAAACGTACAATGGAAATAACGGGAGCTCTTCAATTTGTTGTTCATTGAGATCGTATACAATTATATGTATACGATGTTTTGCCCATTACGAGGGACAGCCATTTTTGCTTATCGCCGTGTCAACAAAGAACACCTTTATTTATTTAAAGAGATTTGAAAGAACATTGACGCAGATTACTGTAAATAATGATTTTTTTTGTAGACCACCAATTTACATAAATTTTAAAATATATATGTAGACGATACTCATTGATGAGTAATTTAAATGTTTGGTTACAGGTAGTGTGCAACAGCGCTACGCTACGTGGAGTACCATCGGCACTAAGTTCAAGCGTTACGCAGTTATCACTGTCGCGAACTGATCTCAGGGTCCTTCGCTCTGACGCCTTCGCACATTTGCGACAACTGCGTCGTCTTTCACTTGACGCGTGCAATCTAACACGTATCCGCCCGTTTGCTTTTCGAGGTTTACCTCGACTTAACGAGCTATATATTCAACACACACCACTCGCTACGGTCGATGCCTTTGCATTTGCCGCTCTCCAAAACATATCCTCTATAGTACTGACACATAACAGGATAGCTCAAATTGAAGGATATGCATTTGCAGGAACAAATTATATAAAGCTTATTTCATTGCGTAATAATCCTATTAAAAAAATCCTAGCGCATGCATTTTCTGGTCTCAACGACGTCACCCAAATAGAGCTGCCGTCCGGGATAAGGTCCATTGAACCACAAGCATTCGCGGGATTAGAAGGCGTTGGTATATTAGAGTTAGCGTACATGGATTTACCGGCTCTTTTACCTGATACCTTTCACGGACTTACACGAGTTGGGCGCCTTGCATTGCGAGAGTCAGATTTAGGAATTATAAAAGTTGGAGCCTTTGATGGTCTGCGGCTAATTGATACTTTAGAGATGTGTAACAATAAAATTGACGGTATTGAAGAATTGTCACTGATACAAAACAATAGTGTCAGAACCTTTAAATTAAGTGGTAATCACATGCTTGAAACACCAGAATCTGTCGTATTAGAAGTGGAAAATATCGTGATTCGTGGTAATCACCTACCGTGTGAGTGTGGCCGGGATCCCCTTGCCAATCCCTTGGCATTGACACAGGACTTTGCCGAAGAAAATTTATGTATATCGCCTCTCAAAGTCCGTGGGCGTAGCTTGGCGAGTGCGGGTGGTGCGGCGTGCCGTGGTGAGGGCGCCGGCAGCGCCCGTGCGCGTGCCGCCGCTGGCGCTTCACCCCCAGGATACGCGCTCGCCCCTCGCCTCGCCTTCTCGCTGGCTGCGCTCGCTTTCCTTGCAAACAGCTAACTGCCCTCAGTGTTCAATTACTCGTATTGTATGTGTCTGTAAATATTGTAACATAAGTGAGTGTAAATGCGAAATTTTACATTGAATGGGTCCGTTCATTCAGTATACGTTGGACCATGAATAAAATTTGCCTTCGAAATATATGGTGTTTTATTATAAAAGCTTTGAATAATGTATAAGCTACGCATAATGAGGTATTGTATTATGTTATTCTATTGGATGCCTCACTGATTTATGAATGTTTATTAACTGTTCAATGTAGAAATTATTAAAATGTTTCCATTTTATGTTTTTTTTAATAATGACTAACTAAAGCTTGGCATTAATCTGCGTTTGTTGTATAAATGTGTTAAACTAGCTTTTATCAGTATTTCTGGTCAATTAACAAACGCCATCAGATATGGTCTGAGTAGTGTCGTACTGTGAGCGTCGCCAGTGGCGTCCGACAGAATTGTGTCAGACGTCTTAGTTCCAAGACATATTGCTTATTCTTTGCCGAGACGTTGCCGATTAGAACTAAAGGTTTACTTTGTCTTTATCTTCTTCTATTCAAATATAGTCCGAATTCATTTTAGTTGCACATTTAAATATGGTAGCAATAAATTCGAGCTGAAATTTATTTCAAGAACAATTTCTGTTAAATAGAATGTCCGTTTCATAATAATATAATTTCACAGGGACTCTTAACATAAAAATAACAATGTCAATTTTGTTTAAGTAACTTATGATGAGAACATTTTTTGTAATATTTTAATTTATAAATGTGTTATATTCCTAAATAGTTATTTTATTTCTCTATCATGAGGCTGAAATCATTTTATAATATTTGAGCCGATATAATTAGATTATTTCGGGAACAAGATAAAAATATTTATAAATCCGATTATAAAATACGAATAAAGTAACAATCATCTTAAAAATAATATTCATTCACATACAAGTAATGGAATTGTACATTTATAAAATACTTAATTTGCGAAAACGTTTATCATCTGGTTTTACATTTTTTTTTACTGGAATGAAGTAATTTACGTAGCGCAAAGGCACTTTTCAAAGCTCGTTTGCCTTTTGAAAAAAAGACAAATAAAACAAAAAAAAAATCACTTTTATAAAGTTAAAATATTAAATAGTAAATAGAAAATATCAGTAACAGTAGTACAAACAAAACTATTGACCGTAGCTAACTTCTCGGCGAAACTACCATAAGTTAATTTTGTACAAAGCTTTGTATTTTCACATGGAATTTAAAATGTTGTTAAGTTATATGAATATTAAGTTGAGAGATGTCCTTGCAGAAGGGCTTATTCCGAGGGCTTATTTGAGTATGGTATCAAAAAATACCTCTTGACTACTCCATTTAAGGTACATGAGTGATCACTGGTAATGACCCAAAGTGGAAAAGATTTTAATATTAAAAAAAATAAAATAAATGAAGGAGCCATTTGCAAATTAAAAGAATTACCAACACTATGTTGTCTGAAGTCCAAAATGTTCGAGGAAGTATTTATATTTTATACATAAATGTAACAGATCCAGTATTTTTTTTTTCAAGAGGACTTAAATAAATAATACATGTTTGAAATAAAGTAAATATGCATGATTTAGTGTATTTTCAAGAGCATATTTAAAGCAAACATTACAGAATACAGAATAAAAGCACGCACCAATAAAGCTATTCATTAGTGCTTATTGAATAAGCAGCTTGTACATGTTGGACTAATATTTATAACGCTTATTTTATTTGCCGTTTTCATTATTTCAGACTGTTGTTTTTTGACTTGAGTATTTTATTCTAAATATGAAAATGAGTATAATTTACGTAAATTTGTTATCAAAATAGCTTGTATTTTATAACGAAATACCCTCTCTGATTAAAAATCTGTTCAATGGATATAATAATAAAATTAAAATAAATAACAGAAACCAACATATTTATAAAATAAATATTATATATTTACGCGAACATAAACATACCAACACGAATCATAGTCGGGGTATGTTTGACAATTTATTATCCGATACTTCAAACTTGTACGAAGCACGTAATGTGAGGTCTCAGTGCACTCAGTTAACTAAAAGACGCATTTCTATTACTTTTACCGTCGTACTTTTACGTTCGTATGTTTTGAATATGATAAATGTATATCATTAAATATCCACATAATTGAAGTAGATTTAATATCATTTGTGGGCTCTACTTCATTTATGACTATTTATTACTTATATCATTCAAACTTCAGAATATAATTTCTACATGAACACTTTAATATAAATGATTCTATGTTATAAATTAGAAGTAAAGTATACTCTAAAAACACTTTGACTTACAAATTTAAAACGCATTATGTCATTATTCCATTTCATTCATTCTACAACATATACAATTTATTTTTTATATTCTTGTTGAATAACTTCTAACTTAAAATTACAAGACTATTACGATTCTGATGAATGTAGAAAATTCATTAAAATATTTTAAAAAAATACCTTAGCCTAACTATAATTAAAATGTAACTACTCTAAACACAATCCTCAGTTTAAGTTTAATATTTACTTTTATATTTAAGAGGTACGTCAAATCTTCCCTAATTACAGCTGAACCGCACAGTTGCATTCACAGTCGCATCGCAATCTATGCAACTCCACTCATATATTTCCTTGAAATCTCTTTTGATCTAAACTTGAATGTAGGTCAATCTGAAAGTAAATACATATTGCGGAAACTAAAGATACGTTCTTTTATTTTTGTTTCCCTGACGTAATTTTAATTTGCGACTTGTTCGTATTCAAGACTTTCGCATTTATTTCACAGCAATCCCATTTCAATATCCGATTATAATTTGAGTGAATCAACAACTAAAAAGTAATTTTTAGATGTCAACTCGCTTCTTAAGATTATCAAAGCATCAGATCTTGCTTAGCTGGATATTTAAGTTGGTTTTGAAACTTTAAGCTAATGATGCATTGTTGTATGTGGAAAATAATGTTTAGTGTTTCGTTTTTATTTAACAAAAAAATAAACGTTCTGTTTTCTGACTTCGTAACAAACTGCAATCAAAATCCAATTTGAATATTTATGCCACCACTGTGGACCTCCATCGGTATTTAAAACTGTAGTTTGTTTATATTTATGTGGCATAAACAATCAAAGGTTACTTATGAAACGTCAGAGTCTAGTTGAACAATTTCAATGGGAGATGAACGGTCTAGAAGCCAATAATATAATGCTATAGAGAATGAAATAAATAAATAATGAAATAAAGAACTCCAAAAGGTCCACGTTGCACACTCTTAATGCTTATTTTATATAAAAAATAGAGTATCTATCCGACCAAGATTTTCAGCGTAAAAAAACTGTAAGACATAATGTTATTGAAGTATGCAATGTAAATCAACCTAGCCCTGGCGATATCAGCTGCCTGTCTAATTTTCCTAACCGCATACGCCATTGAACTAAAATTTTTAGCGAGTGTATTGATGACAGCGCCATTATTATTTTGAATGTAAAGCAATACCTCAAAACACTTTTTACCATAAATAGTGCTTCCTAATCTAAGAACAAATAATGACCAAGGATTGGCCCTTGAGGAACTCCTATTTTTACTATAAATGTATCCTAAGAATGACCACTATTTGAGCCAAATTTCCATAATATATCTGATAAGTAGGAGAAAACAAGATGAGAAATTCTAATAGGCCTTCTTTACAATTATAAATGGGTGTAAAGCTTAGCCCATCACTCTGTCCTACTGCGGGTCTGCAGGTTACGTACAGATAAAGATAGATGTAGAGAAAAAGTAGCTACCCAAAATAATGTAAAAAGTAATTAAACCAAAATAAAAATTCTTATTTAAAACATACCCTAGGAACGAGGCAATTTGTTGAATTATTAATAATTAAATATTAATAGTAAATATATCATGGGTAAATTGTGACCAGCCTAAGATTAAATGAGACCTTTTTTGTTAGTATTATTACTAAAATAGAATAGCAAGCGCCAACTGCAGTCAGTAGTTTTAAAGTACGAAGTGTAAACATAATCAATAAAATTGAAAAATATCCGTTATAAGATACGATACGATACGATATGCTTTATTGTACCACAAACAAATGAAATATATAAAAAAACAATAACACATAAAAGATAAATTAGTACAAAAGGCGGCCTTATTGCTAAAGAGCAATCTCTCCCAGGCAACCTTTGGGTAGAGGACACGAAATATGAAGGTGGGTATTTAGGTACAGCACAGTACAGGATAATATAATATAATATAGTAAAATAAAATATTATGAAACATATATACATACATATATTTGGATTGTTTTGGATTAACCTCTATATTTTATTATAATTTTTGATGAAAATGAAAAAATCAATTTAACACCATAATCCAGAAAAAAAATCACGTATTCCCAAATAAAATTGAAATAAATAAACATTTTTACTCATATGGAGTAAGTGGATTTATTTAAAACGGATAGACCTTTTTATATGCAAATTCTGTTAATTTCACAAAGATTTAAATTACAGTATTGTAAAGTGGAACATATTGTTCTTTGTTCCTATGTATTATGTATTATAGAATTTATACATTACAAATATTTGTTACTAACAATACCATTAAGGTACAACACTGAGGAAGAACCATTCAGCACTATTTTAAAATGTATAAATCAATTGAGATTTTATGTAATTATGTTCATGTAAGGATTAAAAATGATCAAATTGCCGTTATTATCCGTTCCGTAAGATTATAAATATGATAAAATGTAATTATAATCACTGAATAGAATAGCTTTAATCAAAATTGTAATTGAAATTGGCAGCTTATTCCAAATATAAACTAGATCTAACTTACAAGTACTCATAATTTAATTATTATAACACTGTTAATAGTTTTTTATTCTATTTTTTTGTTCTTTCTTTTTTCTGTTTCAGTATCGCGGAAGTCCGGAATCAAAAAGAAAAGATGGTCGATCACTTAAATATGATATAAATGACATTGTTTGATTGGGGCGATGTGTAATGCTAGTCAAATTCAATGTGACTAAGACCCAGGCGTGTTGATTTTCCGTCAAACGGGGTTCATTTCATCTTGTTCCTACTTGTCGATATGTATTCCAGTCAAAAACGATTTTAGCTCTTTGGAATATCGCTTACTGTCTCATTCAATTTTGGATCATCGTTGATTCCAAAGCTCAGTCAGCGTCCTCAAAGCAGTAGTGTTTTAGGTGAGGTGAGTCAGTACTTCACACCGGGACCATTCAGCCAAGTACCAATTTGAAGTGTTGGAGGTGATTGAGAGGCGAGCCAAGGGATTTTATCAATGACGATAAATAATGGGAAGCAAGAAGCTCCACAAAGTGCTATTGGTTGTATTTAAATTGTATGAATTAAGGCCTGCTTCCCTTTTTATTATCAAACAACCAGACGTACTGATATCCGACATCGCCACTTAGTAGACATTCCACTGGTCCATATGAAATCGTTCGACAAATTCGATGTGTCTTACAACCAAATAATATCTATGTTGCCGGAAAGATACAATCTGGGGCGTTTCAAGTGGGCGTGTAATTAGTTACATTTTAGGAAAGCGTGCACCCTAGAGCGCATCATTTGCAATCATCATAAACATGAAAGGTTTTAAATGCTGTTTATGATTTTTCAAAAGAAGTCTTACAGATGTCGTCACCGTTCCGATAAAGACGATTATTTGCAATACTAAATTCATCAATCCAATTTGTAGAGTGACCCCGTTTTCTAGAGGTTGCGGGTTTGATTCCCTGACTGTATGGATTTATTTTCATTATAGATACTTGTTAATAAAATATTGTTTTTTATTTATAAATTCGTGTTGATTCCACAACTATTGTTCAAGATTTTTCGCGCTTCAGATTACATTTTGACCCTTGAAATAATTTATCAGAATATTTTTTACCGCTGTGATGGATAATATTTAATACCTATTTAAAAACATTTTTACATATTTATTTATATATTTACTTCATTAATTCAAAAACATATTAAAAAATTATAAAGAAAATAATTTAAGTTAATATTTTAATCAACTTGTTACTAGCGATGTTTTTAATGAACGAATTAAATACGTATAATTGATTTTAAAAGAAAAATAATTGTTAATATTACATGACATAAAACAAAAGCATACACCAATGCAGCTACTTATTAATGTGTATTGATTGAGCTATTTATAAGTGCTAAAAAAATATTAACCAAGCTTATTTTAATTGCCTTTTCAATTATTTCTGATTTTCGAATCATTTTTTTATTAAATGATTATTAAACATCTTGAATTTCTTTTCATTAATCAAAGAATGTTTACTTCCTCTCGAAATACATTAAAAGCTTAAAAGCTCCTTTAATTTAGTTGGTATAAAAGTAAATAGACACTTTTTACGGGTTAAAATTCTCTTCCCGTGTACTACAATTACAATCTGATTCAAAGAAACTTTGACGCTTCTCTCAATATACAATTTTCAGTCGAGGGTAAAAAAGATCCGTGGTATAATAAAATTAGGAGATGTCTTAAAAGCTTTTCTGTTAGCGAATTATAATAGAAAAGCCGTCATGCGAAACGAATGAACGAGCTTGCTTGGGAAGAATTTGTTCGCGTACCCGCGATGATTGCGGACAAGTAAACTCCGCCAAACTTTATATGAACTATGAATAGCTTCAGTTCCGTAATACATATACAATTTCAAAGTGTTATTATTACAGTAATATTAAGATATTGTAACTTTATAAGTAGAATCTGCTGAAAAATTACATAAAGCAAATTAACACAAGAAAGTCTAGACGTCCTTTTCTTGTCCATTTGATAATTCATATAATGTTGGCAAAATATATAAAGATTTTGTATTTTCATACAATTATGAGTTTTATCAGTTTAAGAATTACATATAGTTAAAAAAATAAGTCAAATTGATTCTAAATAATTGTTTTTTCTATACGGAACAACATTCAAATGCTCTCGGAACTATGTTTAAAAATTAAATGAGAAATACAACTGGACGAGGAATAACGAAAACAAAAAATATGATTCCACGCGCAAAACATTTTACAAAATGCTTGCATCAGCTGTGAATATGATGCTTTTTCTGTGAGCCCATATAATATGAAATCTCAGACTCAAAATGGCGCCTCAGTAAGGCCGTGTAAATGATTTTTAGTTGAAAAGACTTTTGAACTTTTATAACTAGGCATTATTGTAAATAATGTTTTGTTTGTTTTAAAGTATTGAAATAAACAATAAATATTTATTACGTTTCTAAATAAACTTCACAGAAATGTTGCAAGAATAAAAATATGCGAAGACGAAGATTCTTCGTACAAGAGTTTGAAAGTAGTATAATATAACATTTAAAAATTAACTTTCTACTAAATACAAAATCAACAAGCATTCTACTGTGTGTGAATATATTTTTTTTTATAAACTCGATATCTAAGTTAGGTTAGGTAGTTTATATAAAGAAAATCTGGATATTTATCTTAAAATGGGGGGACCTATGTCCAGCAGTGGACGCAATAGGCATAGATTATTATGCCTATTGTCTTAAACCTTTCTGCCTCTTTTGTATGACAAGCGTAAAAGATTGAAAAGGCCAATATTGAAATGTTTAATAATCCGTAGTCTCTAAAGGTTTCAAGAACAATATATTTTAGAAACATATATTCATATATTTGTTAAGTATATAATGTTGAGACATAAAAGTGAGTGCAACTATATTATTTAATTATAACACATTTAATGACATCTTTTAAATTGTTAAAAGTTTATAAAATAGATAATTAAGCATGGCGCTGCTTTATAAAGGGAGATTATAAAGGTGCGTCGTTCGGATTTTGATAGGGCTCGAAATATTATTCAATTTTAAGGGTTATAAACTCATATTTTGTATGAATATGAAATGTCAATCTATGATTAAAAGCAATTGAATATTATTATTCTGATACTAGATAATATATCAGTTGTCAGACAGGTAATCTCATACCGTCGCGTATAAGATTACGTGTGTCAACGAATACTGCCTTGTCTTAAAATAAGGGTCGTACATTTATAATGCAGAAGCTACGTACAATGATATTGAGGCCCGGGCTTAGCATTTTAAAATTTAATTTTTAAAATTCTATTGTGTTTTTGTGAAATTGTGTCTTATAATATGTACAAATAAATTAATATTCGTGTCTTATGTTCGTAAAACTCATTAGTAATAGCTAAATTTGTTAGAATATTTAACAGGCTGTGGTTTATATTGTTTAATTTAATTAAATATCTATGATGCTTTAAAGGTTCGAAAATTCAGGGAACTTTAGGAATGTTTGAATAGTTTTATTATTTTGATTAGGTACTTACTGTCTTGGGATGTAATGAAGGATTTTTTTTTGGAAATGAAGTAGGAATCGTAGTTTTTAAATTTTATTTATCAGAGTCGGAGTCGGAGTCAGTTTTAGAAGTGGTGACGAATGGGAGATGTTTTGTTTAAATCTCTATCTTTAAAAACAATATTTAGTAACAGAGAACGAGATAAAAACATTATTTAATGAACCTTTTTAATTTGAATTCGAAAGTAATAAGTTTACACAGACAATATAGATAAAAAATTCCGTGTTTTTAATAACAGTTAACAAATTAAATTAAATGAATTGACTGGAAAAATAGTATATAATTAATAAACAAAAGTTTTGAAGCTTTATCGCCGGCCATTTATTTTTTAACAAGTTATAAATTACACTAGCGCAACTAAAAACTTGTTCACTTGCTCCAGAGTCTGTCAGACCCGACAAGTATTGGCGGGCAATTGATTTACAGGCTGCAATTTTATATTTCCATTAAGATTCCACCACAATAAGGGCTCATTAAAGAACGGAATACGTTTTTTTATTGTACTCATTCAATATTTTTTTTGTTAAAAGGTATTTCAGGTAAGGTCAAGTAAGAAATATTCTTTCCATATGGAATTATCTTCGTCGTCGCTACTTAACAATTTATCTGATTAAACTGCTGATAGTTCCAGTATTTCCCGTTTTAACGTAATGAATTTTTTTGGTCGATGGTACATTTTACTACAGTTTTAAATTTTTCATTTGTATCTGACTTACTGTCTTCTATTTGTAATGTGTACTTTAGGGTGTACATTAATGAAATTTCTTATGAGATACTAGTGCCATTGTTATTTATATTTTAAGTAATCTGCTCAAAAGGTTGTAGTACTGTAGTATTTTTTTAAGCTTTAGCTCAGATAACTGTGAGATATTATATAAACATACGTATATATACAGGGTGTTCTGTATGTTAGTCATTGTTCCCAATATATAAAATGTGCTATTCCACCTGTAAGAAGCTAATTTCATCCTTTTTAAAGTAATAATTTCTAATTCAATTTCAGTTTTTAAATGATAAATGATATTAACATAAATATTTTACTAAATACACGAATTATCATTTGCGTGAGTATGCAAAAACAAGAAGCTTATTAAAATTGATTTAGTGGTACCAGCATACCAATTGATTTTATAAGTGCGAAAAAATAATTGCTTTGTAAATCTCGCGATGAAAAGAAATATACACGATGTTGATCTGCTGATCACACTTAAACATTCTTCGTTGAGTTGTTGAATTTTATGAAATACAGTTTGAACTATTTGTCAGTGATTAAAATGCGGCGATTTTTTTACATTACGGCTTGCATTTCTTCATCACAATCACATAACTGTAATTGTACAGTGCAACTAATATCTGGCGTATCGTCGAGTTTTATTGCTTGTATCATAGCCCCAAGAATCGCGAACCATTTAATGAATTTTCTCATTTATGATGCCCCATTCTATCAATATACCCTAATTTAAGTTTTTATCAGTTCTCTTATATTCCTTCAGATAAATGTTTGGTATTTTAAAATAATTTTTAACTTTCTAAAATCATGCGCTGTAAGACTTAGTAAAGGCACATTTGAATTTGTTTCGGTTCGGTAAATGAGATGTTCTCAAATGGTGGGAGAAATCATTTATTTTTTTAATAATGTTGTATTTGGTAAAAACTGACTTCCACTTAAATTATATTTCGACACAATGAACTGTAGAAGTCTTCGACATCCAATATCTTCCAACGAAGGTGAAGGGAAGATATTGCAAAGTTATAATTTCGAAAATACTAAATCAATATAAATTAACATACAATGATTTAGAATTAGAAGAAAACGGTTTTATATTCCGCATCAATGTTTCTTTTAGTGTTATTTGTTTTTGGCTTCTTGAATAGACTTTAAAGTCAAAGTCGAAGGTTTTATTGTACTTGTCTTTTCTTTAAGTGTCCAATTTATTAAATGATTTGTATTCAATAACATTCAGAGACTATAAATGATCTTCTACTGAAGTGCGTTTCTTTCTCACACAGTAGAAATAAATAAAAAAATAATGTACAGTAAAAAGTACGTGTCGGGAAGGGGTTTTCCGACGCTTTATGTATGAATCTGACGAAGGCCGTTATCACGCGCCGTTATTTCGATGGTTCGACGTGTTAAACTTCCGATTCACAGGATTCGGAGCCGGAGTTAGAACCAAGGGTGTAATAATAATCGGAAGTTCCGACTTATCGGAATCTGAGGCAAAGGTCCGTAACATCCCTATTACTGTCTCACTAATTATTTGGGGTCTCTTTTAAGAGGGTATTTTATGGAGTATAAAGGCCAGTAAGAGATAATATTGTTTTATTTTACATTTGCTATTTGCGTGATTAGAATCTTGACGTTATTTTTGTATCTCATAAAAAGATAGATTCGACCGTTTTTTGTTCATATTCCGTAAAGTATGATTACGTAACTATGATATCACCTGTCATTTTACTAAAATATAAAGTACAATGTTCATACAATACAAAGATTTAACCAATATATGTGTGGTGTCATTAGACAAAGTTATGAAGCATAACGATATTCAGATTATATTAGCGGGTAAAGTGCATTCGTCAATACTTAGACTTTCTCAAGGTTAAGCTTAAGCGTTTTCTCAAGCCAATTATATTATATGAGATGAAATAAATTTTGTTTTCTTAATAAAAAATAAATTCATGAGAAGTTTCCGTTATAGGAAGGAATCTTTTAATGCCCACAATATTTAGATTGTGAGAATTCAAAGAAATAGCCTTCAACCTCTATTGTACAGCCTCAGGGGTTTACATTATAGATATAGGACTTTGTATATATTTTTTTTTAATATCGTTTGTGGTATTAAATAAATTTTGACGAGTTTAGTTTACAATTACAATATTATACTATACCGGTTATTATGCTTTTAAAATTAATTAGTAAATACTATTGAGTACCTAAACCGGCTCAAGAGTGTAATTATATTTATAATGAGTAAGGCTCACACATGCTTTCGTCTCTTGTTGGAAGATAGTATTACACTAACTAGTTGAACGTCGCTCGACAAGATATGTATATCTTACACATGGGAAATTATAACGAGATATTATACTTTAAATGTTGCTTAAAAACTACTTAAATTTATTAGGTATCAAATAACTCAAGGAGTGTCTTTCATATTTTGTTACACTTACAAAGTTAACTAGAAAAGTCACTTCAAACCCTCTCGCAAAAAGAACTATTCGCTTTGCTATCGAGATCTGTAACGCTCAAAAGCAAATGGAGATAAAATTAAAGTCGTCTTAGAAAACGTGACAAATGCAAAAAGAAAACCTTTTTGAATGAAATACCGCCTTCACTCATTCTTATATATTGTTATCTTGATGAAATCTCCGGATATATTAACGTAATACCTATTAATGTTAATATTTCAAATAATGCATTTATATAATTACCACAGCATAGAAAGCTTTTAAGTATGTGGATGACAGTGTTTTATATAATTTTTAATTCACTATACTTGTATGTAATTGTAGAGAACTGATAAAATAAATAGCATATTTTTTATCATTGAATAATTAACATTATAATAGTATTTGTTATTATATTATTTATCCAATTATAAATAACTTCGAAGAAGGTTTTATTTCGTGAGGCAAAAAATCATTATGTTATATTTGTACGGAAAGGACTGTAATAGCGTTTCAAAATAAATACAGTAATATTAGATACTTTTTATATTAATATTATGAGTTCTAAAACATAATATATATGTATAAGGTTTGCGTATTTTGTTTGGAAACCTTTTAGTATCACAATAACAAAATCAATATAATTGTAACTAAGTCTTGTGTAAACTTTCATGTTATTTTAAAATGACCAAGAGCACTATAACAGAATGACACATATTTTATAACCAAAGTGTGTGTAAACGTTTGTTATCGTAAACTAATTCAAGAGGTTCCTTTACTGAAATCATAAATTATAGAGAGGGTAAACCACCTCGGTATAACTTCGTGAGGTTTGGCTAATCTCTCGCTGTCCTAAAATATAACTGATGTATTATGTGTTGAAATTGTCTAAGTTGTTTTTAGTTTCAATTGAATAAAACATTTGTGGGCAAATTCAAACATCAAATTCATTGTAGCATCTATTCAATTCTATACTGCAAAGTTAGAAACATCCGTTATGATTATCGAAATAAGTCTAATAGGTGTCAATTCCGATAAAGACAACTATATAAAGGCTGCTTGATTCATCAAGACAGGTATCGGTATATAGTAGCTCAATTGGTAGAGAGTCAGGATGGCTTCCTGGAGGTGGCAAGTTTGAGTCCTGTCCGGAAAAAGAATTGTTAATTCTTTATTTATTTAAAATGTATATTAGCTTTTCATGGCTAAATATGACAATTTCAAATATAAATAGAATTTTGTAAAAAGGTAACATACAAAAGCACAGAAATATTAAAATATGAGACAATACTTAAGAATATGTTTGGTAATTTAAATACATTTTACTTCAAAGATTAAAGAGGAATATTATTCTTCATTCTATTATATATACATATTAAATAACAAAATAGATTTATATGTATTTAAACCATAATATAAAACAGTATAAATATATAAACTTGTGACGAAGACAGTATCAATAATATAGTGTACTCGTGGTTATGTTTTTAGGTAAATGGAGCCGTATTCAGTAATTTAGAGGAACTAAGAGCAAGCCTGTTAGAAGCTGCTACATAATCTGTTGAGAACGAGAATATTAATAACTTCTCAACGTAAGGAATTAGTTTGTGATTATAAATACGAAGGCTGAGTCACGTGGTTATATGTAGCTGATATAAACTATAAATCATAGTTTATATCAGTGTATCTATATGTATAACAAAATATTACCTAATTTCCTTGGTCACCCTGTTACCTGAGTACCTGAGTAGGACATTATCATCTGTGTTATTTATTTTGAAAGTTTAAAGTAGGTCTTAAATAATTTAAAAAAAACTTTAAAAAATACCCATTTTTCCAATATGAGACGAGACGAAGCTTCTTAGCATTCCATGGATTCACCGTGCCGGGCCGGGCCCATCGCGTTGCAGGAAGAGGAGTGCAAACAGCTCCTGGGACTTGCGACCCAAGTGTAGGTTTAAGGGGCCCCTTTAAAATGCGCATTCACGCTCACTATCAACTGGTTGCACTCCTCTCCCTATCTAACCAAATTTGGAATTAACCTACCAATGTCACCTTTGAAGTAGGTTCTAGAAATGTACTGATGATAGTTCTAGAGAGGCCAAGATCTTTAAGTAGGTTATAGAGAGATTTCGCTGTTATAGCTGTCGCTCCCACTTCTACCGCATACAAATTAACTATATATAGTTAATTTGTATGCGGTAGAAGTGGGAGGTATACCTATTCCTGGTCAGCTCGTTAGCTGACCAGGAATAGGAATACAAGTATTACGAACTGACCAACGGGGTCAGTTTGTAATACTTGTTTACTTTAATTGTGTGATCTTTGGGGATGTTAGTTTCCCACGGAACAGTAAGCTCCACAAGTATCACGTGCTTTAACTGTCTAGAGTACAGGAATATGTCCGGTCTGGATGACGAGACAACAATATCCTCAGGAATTCTATACTGTATCTCATACGTATCCATCATTTTAGTCCAATCGCGAGCCGCCTCCAAGATAGAGTGAGGCTTTTGTTTTGTTTTTTAGACGAGCCTTCTTTAATGAACTCCATGAATCTTTTGGTGGTTGTTATACCCTTTTGCGCTCTTGCTACTGAAAGAATAACTATTTCACGTATGATTTGTAATACTTTATCGTAGCAACGCGAGTCAATACTCGCGTTACCTTTTTCCAATAGCACCCTACACCCTACCAACAAGTGTTTAGCCGTTCCTACTGCCTCCCCACAGATATTGCAAGACTTTTCGGTAGCTTTACCCCATCTTGCTAAAATACTTTGGTCTGGGAGAGTCACTTGGAATGCATTTAGATAGAATTTTAGTAAGGCTGGAGACCAATCATGAAGTATGTTGTGCCACCTCAAAGCAAATGGAATACAAAAGTCGCCTATGGTCACCCACTCATTTTGAATTTCTAGATTCATCGCGTGCACTCGATACATATCGTTTTCATCCTGCCGAATAAAGGATTTTGTTAAGTCTATATCTCTCACTTTACCGCTAGACCCTAACCCTACTTTATTTGTTACCAGCACCATACATAATGAATTGCTTATGAATTGAAGTCGTTACTCGAGCTCTGATGCATTTTTCTTTTGGTAGAGATGTTACTATATCATCATGAGATTTTTCGATAATATGTCTTTTGGTAACTCTTAGATGTTTATAGAGCCCCAACGGTTTCTTTAATTTCATCCCCAAAATGTTTTCGGTCTTTGAATAAAGTTGAAGAGTCCGCTGAACGCGCCAGCCCAAACCACGACTTCAATATTTTTATGATGTTTGCATCTAAACTCAGACAAAAGGTTTTTATTAAGATCGTAAACAAGAAAAGGTCAATTTAGACGTGACGTTAGATAATTGTCATATATTCAAGCTTTTTTGATATTACTGATTGGTTGATCGTTTACCTTTTTAAGATCATTTAAAAAGCTATCGACTATAATATCTAGAGAACTGTTACCATGAACTAGTTACTGATTGTCGTTACCATGAAAACATCTGCCGGGTCAGTTAGTAGTTTATTAAATGTTATATTATATCTTTATTGACAATAAAAAATGTACAATGGGCTGACATAATGCTACAGAGTATTTTTAGCAGTCCACCCGTAGAAAAAAATACAATAAGCAGAAAAAAGTCTTTACTTTTAAAAATAATATGTGCAAAAAGTGGTTAAAGTAAATTTAACAGACTATAATCCAAATAATTTGTGTAATATACCAATAACGTTGGTAACGTTGGTAATCAGTAATAAATTTTTGTTTTTAAGCCTGTTTCATCTGATGAAATCCTTTTAACATTAAGAACCTTAAATCTGAATAAAGCCGGTGATCTTTAGGGTATGTCAATTAAATTACTTAGCAATATTATAAACGAAACTGCTCCACAACATTGCTCTAATTTTCAACACATGTAAGTATTGAAAACAATATTTTTTCAGATTTGATTGAAATAATTCCTTTGTTTGAACTGAGGAAGGTATACAAAATATCGTTTTTATGAAATATTTAAGTTTTACGCAGCGTATATACTCTAGCGGGTTATGAAAAATGTTTTTTAAACTAAAATGTTGTTACAGATTTTATTTCTGTACGATCTTGAAAACTATCTTGTAATAAATTTAGACGTATTAATAATAATTTTATTTTATCTATTTATTTAAATTTTTTCTACTTTGAATCAGTCTCAGTGATCATGTCAAATAGAGGTGTCAGGAGGGCTTATTTTGATACCATACTTGTAGAATTATTATATTATATGACTTTTAACTTTATTATATTATATGACTTAATTATTATATGACTTTTTTAATTAACTTCTTAATTGACTGTTTTTGTTCAGAAGTAAAACCAAACTAAGTAATATTTTATTGCAATCTAAAAATAATTTTCTGGGGCTGAAAAGCGGCTTTAGATTGCCGGTAACAGTACGAAGCAACGTAAATTTTTAATTTGCTTTTAAGTAGGTTAACCTAAATTAAATAAATTATATTACTACAATTATTTGTGTAGATGCATATACAAAGTTTAATAACATATAATTTGCTTTTTTAAATTATATTTGGAGCTAGTCCTAAACTAATGTCATAGATATAATAATATTAAATGGTTTTATTTTGTTTGTTTTGGTTCCTGGGATTTAAATCCTTATGTTAATAAAAAAAAAGTTAATATGCCTTATATTAAGTTGGCGCAGTCTTTATGTTACTATAGTAAAATAAAAAGTATTTTTTTATCACAATTAGAAAAGTATTGCACGAAACATTAAAAACTCGATTAAGAGATCCATGGAGGTAGACCGGCAATAAACTACAGTACACCATTTAAAATAATTGACTGGAAGGTAAATTTAATTTAACCAATAAAAATGAAAAAATCCAACCCTGGACCTTGTACTAAAGATAAAAGACAATGAGAATAATTAGTCAAATCACTATTAAGAAACTCAACGATGTTTATTTAGAAGGAGTATGATTCTAAATTATATAATCAATCGATATTACAGTCGTAAAAGAAATTTCAAAAAAGAATATTTAGCAACAATAGCTTTAGGAAATGTTAAGGATATAAAAGACAATCATTAGAATTCTGAGATTTTTTCAGTATATCTTCGGGTGGATTAAGAATAGAGACCACCTGGTGTCCGGAGTAGAGTAAAAGATGGCCTACAATCTTTTTTTATGTAGATACTTTGCTGGGAGGATCTGAGAATAAATTATACTGTAATTACCCTAATTATATGATTTTTTATATATGAAAGTGTAGCACGTAAATAAAATTATTGTATTGGAATCTAAAATGTTGGGTTAATATAAATAGCACCTGTACCAATAAAGGATTTAATTAATATTAAATAATTAGATGCAAAGTAAAATTTGGCACCAATTCAATACATTATCTAGTTCTATTAACTGCCGCAATGTATCATGATGAAAGCATATTGAAATATGAAAAGGACACAGATTATATAATAAATTGTATTGAGTATAATACACAAATGAATTTGATATTGATTATTTACAAAGATTAGGTTTGACATCAATCAATATTGCCACGCTACAGTACTCGGGGATATTCGGGGTGGGATTATTTTTATTGACAAAAGAAAAACAATGATACAATTATATATACGCAATGTTTCGGCCATTATGAGGGATGGCATTTTGTGCTTATAGCCAGGTTAACAATGACCACTCTTATTTATCTAAACCCACTAATGAGTAATTTATATTATATTTGGTTGTAACCAATACACACACTATATCTCTAATTAAAAATTACAACGCACACTATTCCTTCGTTCCAACGCTTAAATTAAATCGTATGAATTCGCAGGAACAAACTATATTAAGTTTATTTTATTGCAGGAGGAAGAGAGTTGCAGAAAGAATGGACCCCTGAGGCACACCGGCATTTATTTTTAAGGGCTCTGAGGTACATCCATCCGTCGACAACTACTCGGAGGGATCTCTGGTTCAGGAAGTGCACAACCCATATATCAGACCTGGAGATATACCGTACGCCGAAAGCTTGCTTAAAAGGCTGGCATGGCAGACCCTGTCAAATGACTCCGAGACGTCTAGAGAGACGGCGACCGCTTCTCCATACCTCTCAATGGCGTTGCCTAAAACGTGTGTATAATAAATATATTAGAAAGCCCCCAGTGGATCTATTTCGGTGAAACCCGTACTGTCGGTCACTGAGGAGATCTTTACCTATTTAACGATATAATATATAGCATATCTAGAAGAGGTATGCTGTACATTATACTAGCTGATACCAGTTGCGTACACAAGCTGCGTACATAAGCTTAGTGAGTTGTAGGTACCACAGGCGACGGCAGTTTGCCTTCCTATTTAAAAAAAAATAAAAAGCATATCAACGTACATAATATGTATAAATTTGTAAAATACTGCAATGTCGAACACGTTGACTTATTATAGCTTAAAGTCACTGTTCAAAGCTCATAAAAATAGACAAGTAAAATAAAAATATTTTCACTTTTGTACTCGTTCGTTAAAATATTAAAAGTAAATAGAAAATGTTAGTAACAAAATTAGCTACAAACAAGACTATTGACCGTAGCTAACTTCTCTGTGAAGTTACATTAATTTTGTGCTTTGCATTTTCACATGGAATCTGAAATGTTGTTACGAAGGAGGCATTTGCATTTGCAAATTAAAAGAATAATCAACACAGTGTTGTTTGAATTCCACAATTTTTGAGGAGGATTTTTATTTTGATACAAAAAAGTAACAGTTTTGACAAATAAATAGGTATATGTATGTTTTAATTCAAGAGGATTTAAATAAATAATACATGTTTGAAATAAAGTAAATATGCATGATTTAGTTTATTTTCAAGAGCATATTTAAAGCAAACATTACAGAATACAGAACAAAAGCACGCACCAATAAAGCTATTCATTAGTGCTTATTGAATGAGCAACTTGTATATGTTGGACTAATATTTATAACGCTTATTTTATTTTTCAGTTTATGTTTAATGTATGTATAAATAAGATAAATGTGTCATTAAGATGCTTGTAATTTATAACTAAACTCCTTTGCTGATAAAAAATATCAGTGGATTTAATAAAGAATTTAGAATAGATAACAGGCATCAACATTTCAATCAAATAAATAATCGAATAATAGTCGTAGTAATATGATTTCTATAATACTTATAATTTACCTGAAATCTAAGTATTACATTTTAATTAATATCAAATTGAATGTTTTTGTGTAACATATAATATGGTAATATTATATGTTACACAAAAACATTCAATCATTTCAAATCAATTCAATCAATTCAAATCAATCGTCTCAACTCAGAATATCAAACAATAGATGAAGCATTAGAAACAGATTGATAAATATTTATTTTTATCAGTTATAGTCATACTTCCAGTTATTAAAGAATAGTTAAAACAAAAAAATATACTTTTTTTATGAATGGAAGCCAATTGGAAGTAACGAATTCTTACTATGTTAAAATTGAAAGAATACTTACATATTTTTTTTTTAATATATCGTCAAAGGATGAAACCCTTGTAGCTTTAAGGTAATTTTGTACGCTGACAACTTATTATCCGATCCTTCTATCTTGTATTCGTCAAGGCAAAGTAATCCCAGTGAGGTAAGTAATTTGAGGTCTCAGTGCATTGAGTTAACTAAAAGACCCACTTCTATAACTTTTACTATCGTATTTTTACGTTCGTATGTTTTTAGTATGATCTATGTAAGTCATTAATTTCAATATTAATTCCATAAAATAGAAGTTGATTTAATATCATTTGTGTTGTTGTAGAGCTCATTTTGTGAAGACCTCTTTATCAACATAGTGTGATAAAGCTTTCTAAATTTCTAATAAGTATTTATTGGAGTATAGAATGATACACCGCACGCGGATATTATTAATCAGTGAATTTAAATAATCTAACACATTTATCTAAATTGCAATTATAACAATGAACTCATGAAGTGATCCTTTATTTTTTTATATACTTTTTTTATCTTTATAGCTCAAATAAATCGTACAAATGGCGAAGATAATAGAACACCAATCTCTGCCAAAGTACAGGTAGACCCAATTTAAAATAAAAACAATGAAAATTTGTATATATCAACGAATACATATAAAAATAATTTCAAAACAATATTTCAAGACCCCTAGTGGTAATTTAAATAATGTTCAAAAATAAGAATTCATTTCAAATTAACATTGAACTTCATTAGCATTAATTCTAGGAGTTAGTCAAAAGTAGGTAGCTTTCCAATGTCGTTTATATTCTCATAGCAATTGAAATGCCCTTGAAATTTTATAAGTAAACTAATATTAATATTCATATTATTAATAACATTTTATTTAATAAACATATGAAAGTATAAAATAATAAATGTTTTAATTTTTTTTGTATTATAAACGAAGACATTTTAAATTAGTATTCAAATATTCCTATGACATTTTTATGACGAAATGACACCCGGTGTAAAAAAATGGATATTTGCTATTTTCATTTTCATACACTTTTTTGATACGGACTGTAAACTGGACTGAGTAAGTTCAGGAAGTCCGCCTTTCAGCAACTACGTGCGGAATTTTTATTTTGTACGAAGTATTATTACAAGAATACAGAGTTTGAAGTCACGAGTCCAGAATGCTAATTATGACGAAGGACGGTGGCCATCAGTAAGTCGAGGAGCGATGTCTTCCGGGAATTACTTTAGCGTCTCGGGTAACATTATTAGCCTCTTTACAGGTTCAAGTTGCTTTATTCGATTGTTCTTCTTTATTGTCACTTAAAGATGTGACTGTAAATAGTTTTTATTTCTCAACGTGAATAATATAATATAGCTTTATACTTCAGTGTTGTTCTTCCATTGTATTGTTTAAAAAATATCTGTTTTTTATTAAAATACTTTGTAAATAATTACTTAACGTCGTTAAATTTCTTTACTTTGTTAAAAATGTTTACTTCGTTTCGAAATACAATAAAAACTTGAACGTTCTTTTAATTTAGTAGGTATAAAAGTAAGTAGACACATTTTACAGATTAAAATTTTCTTCGTGTGCACTAACATTGCAATTTAATTGTTGGAAACTCGCTGCTTAAAATAGATCTATGGTCCAAAAAAATAAGTATATTTTAGAAGCTGTGAGCGTATTTTAATAGGTAAGTCGTCATGTGAAGCGAGAGAACGAGCTCGTTTGGGAAGGATTTGTCCTCGAGATGTACACAGACTCGTAAACACCGCCAAAGTTTAAACGAACTAACAATAGCTTCAGTTCCGTAATACATATATAATTCCAAAGTTATAACAACAGTAATATTAAGATATTGTAACTTTATAAGTATAAACTGTTGAGAACTTACATAAAGCAAATTAACTCTAGACGTCCTTTTCCGACCGTTTCATAATTGTGGATTTAAACAGTGTAATTAATTAAACTGGAGTTGCTATTTACGGTTTGAAAAATATGATTGTGTTTCGTATAATTTTGACATGATTATTATATATAATATAATAAGATTTTTTATTTTTATAAAATCATGATCATTTCTAGATACTAAGTATTTTTTTTTTCTTATTTTTTTTTTTATTTTTTTTTATGATTATAAAGGTGTGGCGATCGGATATATTTCAAAGCCTGTCAGCTCAAACTATGTATGAATATTATCTGTGAATATATTATTAAAATCAATCTGATACTAGATAATATATCAGTTGTCAGACAGTTAATCTTATACGTCGCGTGTGTCAACGAATATATCTCGTTATCTTAAAATATATTTATTATACAGGAGCTACGTAAAATGATGTTGAGGCCCGGGCTTAGCATTTTGAAATTTTCATCTTAATATTCTATTGTGTTTTTCGCCGTTTCATAAGAAATAGACTTAAATTTATTAATGTTCATGAAACAAACAAGTAATAACCAAATTTGTGGGAAATATAATTAACAGGCTGTGGTTTATTTCATATAACATCATCTGTATAATGCCTTTAAGGTTCAAGAATTTAGGGAACTTTGGGAATGTATGAACAGTTTTATTACCCCGATTAGGTATTTACTGGTTCACTAATTATTTGGGGTCCGTTTTAAGAGAGTATTTTATGGAGCTTAAAGGCCAATAAGAGTTAATATTGTTTTATTTTGCATGTGCTATTTGTTTAAATGTAACTAATTTTACGGTTATTTTTGACATTATTTTGTATTTATTACTCTTGTTAAAATATCTAATATTTGACAATGGTAAATATGTTTATGAAAAGGTAGATTCGAGAACCGTTTATTTTTTCATTTCATCAAGTAAAGTACAACTAACTATTATATCACTACAATAGAAAGTACAATGTTCATACAATACATAATGTAACCTATGTGTATGGTATCATTATACTGTAATAATACTTAAAATAAAACAAGTCCACTCAAATAAATTAGTTTTATGATTACACAATTTTAACAAGGTTACATCTTATACGAAATGACATGTTCAATTGTAAGCTCACTAATTATACGACGCCTATTAATTAACACGTGTCACTTCACTTCCGCACTGTATCGACCGTCACGAACGTCTAACTAAAAGAAGAGAGAGAGACTCCCACCCGCCATGGTTGCTATTTTATAGGAAGATAATGGAACAGCATGACGTCAAAGTGACGGTCACTGATGAGTGTTGCCAACATTACAAAATTGTGATCTATAACCATATCCAGATCATGTTGGTAAGTGAAGTAGATTTATCAAAATAGAAATAATAAAAAATTCTCTCAAATGATAGGGAACTGCGTAAATTTTATGTAACAATGTCCACAATATTTAGATTCAAAGAAATAGTCTCCAACCTCTATTGTACAGCCTCAAGGATTGGCTTAATAGATATTGGACCTAGTATTTATCTTTTGTCCGTTTCTGGCATTCCAAAAATTTTGACAAGAATAGTGTATAGGTAGAATATTATATTATACCAATTATTGTGATTTTAAAAACCACTTATTAAATGTAAATATTAAAATATATTGAATAAAGCTCACACATGCTTTCGTCTCTTGTTTGAAGATAGTATTACACTAACTAGTTGTACGTCGCTCGACGAGTTATTGTATATCTTACACATGGGAAATTATAACGAGAAACATCTTTATTACGCTTTAAATGTTATTAATAACCTTGCTTGAAAACTCGTATAGTTCAATAGGTAGCATATAATTTATGATGTCTTTTCATATTTTTTTACATTTATAAAGACTTCTAGAAGAGTCACTCCTAGCCCTCTCGTAAAAAGAACTATTTGGTTTGTTGTCGAGAACTAAAGGCTCAAAGGCAAATTGAGATAAAAATAAAGTCGTCTTAGAGAACGTGACAAATGCAAAGGAAAACCTTTTTGTAGAAAATGCCTCCTTTACTCATTCTGATACATTGTTATCTTGATGATATCTCTGAATCTCTTAACGAAATACCTTTTCAATGTTTAAATTTCCAATAATATCATGAATCTATACAATTACCATTGCATGGAAATCTATTGAGTATGTGCATGGCACTGTTTTATAAAATTCACTATTCTTTGTATGTATGTATTTGTAGTGATTTTATATAAAAAATAAATTACATTTTTTTTTTCATTGTATACATAATACAGTATTTATATAAATTGTTTGATGTCAAGAAACAACTATGATGAAAGTCTTATTTCGTAAGGCAAAAATCACAACGTTATGTTTATACGGAAGGGACTAAAATAACATTTCAATATAAATAAATTATATTAGATATTTTTCATATTAATATCATGAATTCTAAAATATACACGTGCAAGTAGTAACGGCAGTAGAATACCAACTCATGGTTATGTTTTTACGTAAATAGAGGCGTATTCAATAATTTAGAGGAACTAAGAGCAAGCCTGTTAAAAGCTGCTACATAATCTGTAGAGAACGAGAATATTAATAACTTCTCAACGTAAGGAATTAGTTTGTGATTATAAATACGAAGGCCGAGTAGTTTAGTTATATGTAGCTGATTTATAGTTTATATCAGTGTATCTATATGTATAAAAAATAAACCGCTAACTTTTCAGTCACACAATAACTCGAGAACAGAAAATTGCATAATAATAATAAAAATAAAATACTTTTTACTCTTAGAGGTTGAAAAATTGAAAGAATGCTCGGAAAAACGTAAAAAAAACGGTTATTTTTCAAAAACGATATTATTTAGTTACTGCTGTCAATGTATAAATTATTGCCATGACAACTTCTGTTGGGTCAGTTTATAAAATTTTAGTTTGGAAACTAGTATTATGCGAAAGTTTATTGTTTATTTTCTTTTAACTTTTGCAGTAGAGCTTGTCTTACTGACATTTTTGCATCCACAATATAATTAAATCGTCAGATTTTTATTTCGTTATAGTTTTTTTAAATTCTTTTCAACCGTGTAACTTTTACTTTAACTTGTTTTAATTGCTATTCAAAGTAAAAAATAATTTTAATTCTTGTAAATTTACTGCAATAATTATTTTGAAAGGCTTGGAAATTTAATTAAATATTACTCTAATTTGATTATAATTGTCTTTTAAATACAACCATACGTATTTTATAATGTTAATATTCCATTAAAGATATAACTTTACTTTTTATGTACAATGTTTGAGACGTACAAAGTTTGTATATTAATGTCTTGTATTAATTAGAATTTCTGAACAATTTAAGTTTGTTCTGTCTCATTTTCTTGTTAAGACCGGGAAAGTTGGTCGTAAGTTAATCCAAGTATGTTTCATACTTCTAATTGCGTGTCATTTCTTTTGTTTCTCTGTTACAGTAAGAGGAAGAGATCTATTATCTTAATAACTCGTATAACATTTACGATTCAGTTGTATTATAGGAAATATGCTTTTTAAACAACTGTTTATATTCTTTTAATCCATTGTCTTGTAAAATGTATTTTATTACTATTTATAGTTTTGTTTTATTTCTCATTGTACGCTGTTTTGAAACCAATTTTCTCTCCATCTAGTGTCTGGAAATAGATTAATCTCTACGTTTAAATTGATACTCTGTATTGCATCGATAACTGTTTTATAAATTTATTCTAACGAAGTAATGTTTCTATTTGTAAAACGGCTCACCTTACAAATGTATGCCAAAGAAAAACCGACGGTGAACTATAATATTGAGATGAACGAAGTAGTCATCTAACACACACTTAATAATTGGAATCTCTGTATAAAATAATTATAATAGGATTGTTTCTAAAATGAAACATCAAATAAATACAAAAGAAGATATATTTTAATAAAAGTAACACATCAGTGAGTCGTTATCACGTAGAAGTATAGTTATTAGTACATAGTGGCTTGAAACGAGTCCCTTACGCTTAATATTTAAGGCAATACATTTTCGTTTGTATAATAAAATGTTTCTGAGGGTAAATAAGTTATATCTAGTCCCATCTACAATGACACGGGTCACTTCTTCTATGATTGATTGTACTCCGTCAGGAAGCAATTAAAGTTGTCCACAACACTGCATACTGTGAATTTTGCTAGAATTAATTGAACAACCATAGTTTGATATTAGAGATGTCAGGTTAGTTGACGTAATTGACTACAGATTGGTATTTTATTGATAAAGATACCAGAATATAGTATTATCATTGTGGTTCTTACATTTTCTATCTTTGAGCTGAGCATCCTTAATGGTTTTAATGTTTTTATCGTGTTCAAGTAAAACTTTGAACGTAGTTAAAATAAATCTAATTTTTTTGCAGTATTTCTGCTGAAATCATTGAATAATTAATGGCTACCGAAAACATAAAAAGTACTGAAGACTTTATTGAAAAGTTGGTTCTCTCAGTGTATTTAATAGAACGATGTCTTCTTAAAAAAGCAACCCCAAATAAACAATATTGTTGAAAATATTTTATTAAACACAATGATAAAATTACTTTCATTTATCTTATGTCATTGCGTCAAATATTCAAGATATTTTAACTCCCTTAGGTGTTAATGAATGCTACCAAAAGCAACAGTACACTTTATATATTTTTGGCCGTACATCATGCCGGTAACGTCAGACATTATCACAAGATGTCTTTATTTATTAAGTAATATTTCTCGTGTAATTCAAGTGTGGTTTAGTTTAAAGCGTGTGTCTCGAGCGGGTGACGTAATAGTACTCTGAGGAACAACCTCTACCAGCCTCCACACAGCGTAAACATACTCTGCAATTTTAACTTCTTGGCTTCCCACTCCAGCATTATTCAAATCGACGTTTTCGAAGTCCGTAGTGCACTACTTTTGATATATAAGAGTTCATTTGGCATATTCAATCTTTTGCACTGATTTTGCAAGGCCCAAAAATTTTACTTATTTTATATTCTTGGTAATATGTAAAATAATTTAAGTGTAAAGATACAATGTAAAACCGTGTTTACTGAGGTGCCCAGTACGCGTGGATCGACTAATGAGCACTGACGAAGGTATACAAAACATAGCTTTTATGAAATATTCAAGTCCTTTACAATAAGGTATTTTTTATACTTTAAGGATATTAAAGATACAATTTATTTACAATCTATTCCTTTTGATAGTTCTACGTGTAATTATAAAAGTATAAATAGATAGTTCTACGTATAATTTAAAACAGATCTTGAAATCATAGAAAGGCTTATTTTATTTACCTTTTTTTACTATATATATCATGTTTTATGGATTTTTAAGTAGTTTTATGTATATTTTTCCTTTAAATTTACTTAACTTAACTTAACTTAGTAGTGAAAAAGAAAGATGTACATATAATAAATAAATGGTACTGTTCAATTAGGAGCATATTTTACTAGTATTTACTTCATAAGGCAGAGAACACGCCAATACTTAATTCATTAACCTCAATTTCTCTCAAGACTATTCACTAAATACGTTTTAATAAGATGACAGCTGATCAACGGAGACAACTATGATAAATTACAACACAAACTTAGAAATTAAAGCGTTATATATAAAGTTATATATTTCTCGGTTGAAATGTATTTCATGTATGTAAAATAATTAAGATGTTACACCAATAACATTTGGTTACTAAGTTTATGTTATATCTCCAAGATGGTAAAAATATTTTATGTAGACAAATAAGACCAAACCAAAATATTTTCCAATATCCATTATGGTCATAAAATCTTGTGTAAACCACAGAATATTCACACTATATGTATGAATATTCTGTGGTTTACACAAGATTTAATATATGAAAATCCTTGTAAGTTTTAAATTGTTGTCACAAACAGCCATATTATAAAGAGTTGTGAAGTTTTTGTATTGCAAGTTCCTCTTTGGATCTGAAGCCAACGGCCAATAAAAAATGACATTTATGTTCTATGGTTAGCAACCTTTTTTTTATATAAATTGAAATGACAGTACAGTGATTTTGTTACAAATATCGCATACTAAATACGGTTCTTTACTCAAAATTATTTTAATTAAAAAAGAGATTTTAATAATATATATTCATATCTAGTCTAGGATAAAGGATTGTACAAGAATATAAGTAAAGAACATTGGAGATGGCGAAGATTTTGGCGTACAATAGTAAACTTCAAACATTTTTGTTGTGATTAGATAAACATTGCACGACACATTCAAACGTCGGATTCTAGTGCAAATCTAGAAGAAAAAGATAAATGGAGGAAAAGTAGCAAAAAACAAAGTAGGGTAGTGACCCTATTTAATATAATTTATTTTTTAGGTAAACTTAACTTACGAAAACAAAAAACTCCTACCCTGAAATTTGTATTGAAGATAAAAGAAGAAATTTTACTATGTTCATCAATGGACTGTAAAATTCTAAATTTTATAAGCTATCGATATTTTGTCGTAAAAAAAAATATAACAAAAACTTATATTTAGTGACAAACAACTTTATTAACATTAACATAACAAATAAACAATCGTTCTCAGTCTCAGTCTGGAATTATTTATTCTTTATGAGTATAATTTCTATTGCATTAAGAATAAACACCACCTGGTGTCTGGAAGGAGAAGTAAAAGAGACCGTTCAATCTTTTTTTATGTAGATATTTTTCTGGGAGGATTGAAGAGTAAATTCTACTGATTGTAATGAATTGTTATAAAAGTTCTTTGCTCTGACGCCTTTGCACATTTGCGACAACTGCGTCTTCTATCACTTGACGCGTGCAATTTAATATTTAACAGAATCCGCCCGCTTGCTTATCGAGGTTTACCTCGACTTAACGAGCTATATATTCAACACACACCACTCGCGATGGTCTTAGCCTTTGCATTTGCCGCTCTCCAAATTGCCGGCTATGCATTTTGCAGGAACAAATTATACAAAACTTATTTCGTTGCGTAATTATCCTATTAAGAAAATCCTGGGGCATGCATTTTCTGGTCTCAACGATGTCACCCAGTTAGAGCTACCTTCCGGGATAAGGTCCATTGAACCACAAGCATTCGTGCGATTAGAAGGCGTTGGAATATTAGAGTTCACGTACAAAGATTTACCTGTTCCCGTGCACTTACACGAGTTGGCCGTCTCGCATTGCAAGAATCAGATTATAAAATCATTATAAAAGTTGGAGCCTTTGGTGGCAAGTTGAAACTTTAGAGACATGTAACAATAAAATTGACGGTATTGAAAAATTGTCACTGATACAAAACAATAGTGTCAGAACCTTTAAATTAAGTGGTAATCACATGCTTGAAACACCAGAAGCTGTCGTATTGGAAGTAGAAAATATCGTGATTAGAGATAATCACGATATTAAACAATTCATGTGAGAGCGGATGGGATCTCTTTGCCAATTCTTCGGCATTGACACAGGACTATGCCAAATAAAATTCGTATATATCGCCTCTCAAAGTGGGCGTAGCTTGGTGAGTGCGGGCGGCGCGGCGTGTGGTGAGGCAGCTCCCGTGCGCGAGCCGTCGCTGACGCTTCACCCTGGATACTCACTCGTCTTCTCGCTAGCTGCGCTCATTTTCCTTACAACTTCAGCTAACTGCCCTCAGTGTTCAATTACTCGTATTGTGTGTGTCTGTAAATATCGTAACATAAGTGAGTGTAAATGCGAAATTTTACATTGAATGGGTCCGTTCATTCAGTATACGTTGGACCATGAATAAAATTTGCCTTCGGAATATATGGTGTTTTATTGCAAAAGCTTTGAATAATGTATAAGCTACGCATAATGAGGTATTGTATTATGTTATGAAGTCCAACAATTCTATTGGATGCCTCACTGATTTATGAATGTTTATTAACTGTTCAATGTAGAAATTATTAAAATTTTTCTATATTATGTTTTTTTTTAAATAATCATAAACTAAAGCTTGGCATTAATCTGCGTTTATAGTGTAAATGTGTTAAGTAAGGTTTTATCAGTATTTCTAGTCTATTAACAAACGCCATCAGATATGGTCTGAGTAATATCGTACTGTGAGCGTCGCCAGTGGCGTCCGACGGAAATGTGTCAGACGTCGTAGTTCCAAGACATATTGCTTATTCTAAGACGTTGCCGATTAGAACTAAAGGTTTACTTTGTCTTTGTCTTCTAACATTCAAATATAGTCGGAATTCATTTTAGTTGCATTTTGGTAGGTAAATATGGTAGCAATAAATCTGAGCTTACATTTATTTCAGATCTTATTTTCCTTTACATAATAATATGTATTTCATAATTATATAATTTCACGGAGACACTTAATATGAAAATGACATTATCAATTTTGTTTAAGTAACGTATGATGAGAATATTTTTTTTTTATATTTTAATTTATAAATGTGTTATATTCCTAAATAGTAACTTTATATCTCGATCATGAGGCTGAAATCATTTTATAATATTTGAGCCGCTATAAGTAGATTATATCCGGATCATGATATAAATATTTATAAATCGCTTTAAAATTAATATCCATGCTTATATGTCAAGTCAATTACAAGTTACATATCAATGTAGATAATTTGATTGTATATTTATAAAAAACTGCATTTGTGAAAACGTTGATGATCTGGTTTTACTAATTTTTCACCGGAATAAAAAAAAAAACATAGTCCAGAGTCACTTTTCAAAGTTTCGAGTGGCTTCTGAAAAAAGACAACTAAAACTAAAAGACTTTCACGTTTATACAACATTAGTTAAAATATAAGGAATGAATAGAAAATGTTAGTAACAAAAGTATCTAAAAACAATACCATTCCCCGTATCTAACTTCTCTATGAAACTACATTAATTTTGTACAATGCTTGTATTTTCACATGGAATCTGAAATGTTGTTACGAAGACGGCATTTTCATTTGCAATTTAATAGAATAATCAACACAGTGTTGCCTGGGGCCCAAAATTTTCGACAAGACGGTATGCATGTTCCTTGGAAAGTGTAGGGGATAACTAAGAGAGGATTTTTGGAGATTCCACCCCGAAGAGGGTGAAAGAGGTAAATGATTTTTTTGTCGAAGTTAGTGAATGAAAGATTTGGATTTATGTTGTTTACTACAAATTAATGAACACGTGTAAAGATAAAAGCTGATACTAAACCCTTAAAAAATAAGGGTTTAAAATTGAATAGAGTTTTTTTGAAATTGCAGAAGTGAATAATACTATTATACGGGACGGGAAATTTGATTAGGCATGTAAATTCATGAAAAAATGATATACTGACGGTTAGACTACTTCTGTACGCTCCTGTTTCCACGCGGGCAAAGCAGCAAGGAGAAAGATAGTATGATCGTTTTGTACACTATATACGGGTAGAAATATTGATTTTCATTCAGTAAAAATATAACATGCTTCTTCATAAATTAGACAGTCCCTACTCTAAAAACGCCAAATCTTCACTAATTACAGCTGAACCGTACAGTTGCATTCAGAGCCGCATCTCAATCTATGGAACTCTACTCATATTTTTCTTTGAAATCTTTTTTAATCTTAACTTGAATGTAGGTCAACCTGAAAGTAAATACATATTGCGAAAACTAAGGATATGCGGAAAACTAAAGATATGAAGAATTTTTATTTTTTGTTTGTAAAATTTATCTTAAATTTGTAATTTGTTGGTAAAGAAAGTCTTGAACTTTTTCATTTATTTCACTGCAATACTTTTTTAATATCCCACGATACTTTGAGTAAATTTACAACTAAAAAGTAATTTTTAGATTTCAACTTACTTCCTAAGATTAGCAAAGCGTCAGAGCTTCCTCAGCTACGGGAGACATTAAAGCTGGCTTTGAAACTTGAAAATATGGTTTGGCATTTTAACAAAGAAAACCTTGCTTAATACTAATTTACTTGTAACTTCAAGAGTTTCAAATAGTAGGAGATTAGTAATATCTTTAGTTTATTCTTTAAAATAACTTCCTTTCCTTTCAGGTTTTGATGGCTCACTCAAACTTCTATTGTCTAATACTGATAATAGTAGCAAATGAGTTGGACAAAAAACGAATACAATAATGGCAAGCAGGGAGAATATGTCATGTACATCCACTAAAAGAAGTAATTGCATTTTGCAGGACTAGCAGGAAGAATTGATTCAGAGTCGGGGGTGAAATTCGTCGTAATAAAAATCACCTTAAAGTATGTCTTATAACATAAAAGAGCTTCAACTTAAGTGCTGTTCTTTCCTTATTTTTTTTTAAATAATCTGATTCTGTAATTATTAAATAATTACTTAACGTCATTGAACTTCTTTACTTTAATCAGTAATGTTTATTTCATTAAATACTTGTTTGATTTGTATAATTACGTGTGTGAATATAATAAGTCTATTGCTTAACCATTGGTCAGTTCGAAATACTTGTGTACCTTAAATGTATGATCTTTGGAGATGCTTGTTTTCCATGGAACAGTAAGCTCCACAAGTAATACGCGCTTTAATTGTCTAGAGTACAGGAATATATCCGGTCTGGATGACGAGACAACAATATCCTCAGGAATTCTATACTTTATCTCATACGTATCCATCATTATAGTCCAATCGCGAGCCGCCTCCAAGATAGAGTAAGGCTTTTGTTTTGTTTTTTTCGACGAGCCTTCTTTAATGAACTCTATGAATCTTTTGGTGGTTGTTATACCCTTTTGCGCTCTTACTACTGAAAGAAAAACTATTTCACGTATGATTTCTAATACTTTATCGTGGCAACGCGAGTATTGATCTTTTTCCAATAGCACCCTACACCCTACCAACAAGTGTTTAGCCGTTCCTACAGCCTTTTCGGTAGCTTTACCCCATCTTGCTAAAATACTTTGATCTGGGAGAGTCATTTGGAATGCATTTAGATAGAATTTTAATAAGGCTGGAGACCACTCATGAAGTAAGGTGCGCCACCTAAATGCTAATGGAATACAAAAGTCGCCTATGGTCACCCACTCATTTTGAATTTCTAGATTCATCGCGTGCACTCGATACTTATCGTTTTCATCTTGCCGAATAAAGGATTTTGTTAAGTCTATATCTCGAACTTTACCGCTAGACCCTAACCCTACTTTATTTGTCAAGAAGTCGTTACTCGAGCTCTGATGCATTTTTACTTTGTTAGAGATATTAATATATCATCATGAGATTTTTCGATAATATGTCTTTTGGTAACTCTTAGATGTTTATGGAGCCCCGACGGTTTCTTTAATTTCATCACCAAAATGTTTTCGGTCTTTACATAAAGTTGAAGAGTCCGCAGAACGCGCCAGCCCAAACCATGACTTCAATATTTTTATGACGCTTGCATCTAACTTTGACAAAAGGCTTTTATTGAGATCGTAAACTAGAAAAAGCCAATTTAGACTTGACGTTAGATAGTTGAAATAAGTTTGAACATCCGTGTTTTGTAAACGTTTCAAGAACAATATATATATTATGAAAAATAATTTATATCTTTAATATATTTATATCTTTGTGAAATATATAATATATTTATATCTTTGTTAAATGTATAATACTGAGGAATAAAAGTAGGTACAAATATATTATTTAATCATGAAGAATTTAATGAGATGTTTAAAATTGTTATAAGTTTATAACATTAATAAGTAAAGAAGGATACAGGACTCCACTCCTATCTAAGGGGATTATAGAGGTGAGGCGATCAGGTCCGGATAACGGTTGAAATATTTTATAAATATTAAGCTGCAAACTCAAATTATGTACAAATATTAACTGAATATATTATTAAAATCAATTAAAATAAAAAAAATCAAATCCTAAATAATATATTTTGACGTACACAAGTGATCACTGAGAATGATTCAAAGTGGAAAAGATTTAAATAAAAAAAATATCAATTGTCAGACAGGTACTCTTATAAGTCGCGTGTGTTAACGAATATACCTCGTCATCTTAAAATACATTTATTATGCAAGAGCTACGTTAAATGATATAAAGGCCCGGGCTTAGCATTTAAAAAAAAATCATCTTAATATTCTATTGTGTTTTCCAGGATAACATAGATAACTGGTTAAAACATAGCATTTATATATAAATTATATCTGAAATCGAAAACACACGGGTTAGGATTTTCCAATGAAGTCTAAAAGATGTCAACCCCGCCCCGATAAAGACGATTATATATAGACTGCTAGATTAACCAAGATAGCTTTATTGTTAGAGCGGCAAGGTTACCTAGAGGTCACAGGCCCTAGTAATGCGCGTGTCGATGCCTTTCCCTGATTGTAGTTAAATGTTTCTCTAAAATGTATAAGAACTTAATATACTCATATTAAGTTTTTATGTATATTAGACTACACAATTTCAAACATTAAGAGAACATTGTTTAAGAGATGAAGTTTTATCAAAATATGAAACATTACTTATCAATAGATTTGATAATTAAATAATATTTTTCAACTATCAAATCCATTCTATATACGTATATATATATATTTATACTGTTAGTTATGTTTCTTATCTTTTTTCTTTTCATATTTTTGTATATTTCATCGTATTTTGTAATTTAATATGTAAAAAAATATTTGAGAATCAATAATCTCTTAAGAAAAATAATTCCCCACTGATTCGCTACTATTATCAGTATTAGACAATAGAAGTCTGAAAAAACTTAAGATATTGCTATAAATATATAAACTGGTGACATAGATAGTATCAATAATATAGTGTACTCGTGGTTATGTTTAAACGTATTCAATAATTTAGAGGAACTTAGAAGCCTGTTAGAAGCTGCTACATAATCTGTAGAGAACCAGAATATTAATAACTTCTCAACGTAAGGAATTAGCTTGAAATAATAAATACAAACACCGAGTTACTTAGTTATATGTTTTTTTTATCAGTATAACAAAATATATAAAAAAATATCCCATTCTTTTGGTCATGCAATAACTTGGGAACGACATATTAGCATTGTGAAAATGGTGGCTTAAAACGAGTCCCTTTTGCTTAATATTTAAGGCAAGCAATACATTTTCGTTTGTATAACAAAATGTTTCTGAGGGTGATAGTGCAGGTTTTATCTAGTCCCATCTACAATGACACGGTTCACTTCTTCTATTATATTTGGAGCTACTTTTAAATTGTGTCATGGATAATAATGTTTTATTTTGTATGCGTATACTCAAGCCAATGATGGGTTTTTTAAATATTTTACGAAATTTTACGAAATAGTGCACATCATTAATATAGAGTGAAAATAAAAAAGGGGCTAAGAATAGATCCTTGTGGAACACCCATCCCATCTTTAGATGAGAACCAACCGATTTAGAATTATTTTCTTCAACCGTCTGGACTCTTTGGTCAAGGTTAAAGGCAATAAGATCAAGCGCAACACTACGCACATAATAGTGGTTAATTTTGCATAGTAATATATATATGTATGATAATAGTATGTTTAACCCAATCGAAGGTCTGGGATGAATCGTTTTGTATTCTCCGACTCTTTCCATGCGTCGTAAATGTGCTTAATAAGCGTGGTATTTACATCAGTTATTTAGTTATTAGTTATTGATTTACCGTATTGTTCATTATGCTTGATTTTATTGCTTCTGACTTAGTAGATGTTTTTGATTGATGAAGAAGCCTCTGGCATTTCGGCTATGGGATACGCGCATGCCTCTCGGCTCGCCTTCTCGCTAGCTGCGATCGCTTTCTTTATAAACATCTAACTGCCCTTGGTTTTTAATTACTATAAATATTGAAGAATGGGCAAGAATAAAAGTGAAATTTTACTTTGAAATGCTCCGTTCATTCCGAATACATTGGATCATCAATAAAATTTGCCTTCGGAGTATATGGTATTTTATTATAAAGCTTTGAATAATTTATAAGCTACGCATAATGAGGTATTGTATTATGTTATGAAGTCCAACAATTTTATTAGAAACCCCACTGATTTAAAAAAAAATTATACCAATTCAATCTAGAGATTATTAAAATGATTCCATATTATGTTTATTATAAATAATGACCTTTAGTTGTAAAGACGAATAACCTTTAGTTATAAAAGTTAGTATTAATCTGCGTTTATTGTGTCAATGAATGATGCTAGGTTTTATCAGTATTTCTAGTCAATTAACAAACGCCATCAGATATGGTCTGAGTAATATCGTACTGTGAGCGTCGCCAGTGGCGTCCGACAGAACTGTGTCAGACGTCTTAGTTCCAAGACATATTGCTTATTCTTAGACGTTGCCGATTAGAACTAAAGTTTTACTTTGTCTTTGTCTTCTAACATTCAAATATAGTCCGAATTCATTGTAGTTGCGCAGTTAAATATGGTAGCAATTAATCTGTGCTTAGATTTATTTCAAGAACTTTACTTCCGTTATATAAAAATGTGTATTTTATAATTTCACAGAGACGTCTAATATAAAAATAAATTTGTCCATTTCATTTTGGTAACATGTGATGAAAATATATTTTCGTAATATTTTATTTATAAAAGTATTATATTTATTAAATTGGTATTTTATTTATCTATCAGGAGTATTAAATACATGTAATATATAAACCAAGGGCGCAATATTTGAACCATTATAAATGTTATATTTTAAACAAGATATTAATATTTATTGTACAAAACAAATATCTTAAAAATAATATCCATTCACATATGTCAAGGCAAATACAAGAATACGAAATATAAGAGGAATAAAAATCAATGTAAATAATATAAATATAAGTGATTCTGTAATTGCGAAAATGTTCATCATCTGATTTTGTAAATTTTTTAACGGAATGAAATATTTTTCATGGCTTGAGTCACTTTCCTAAGCTCTGTTTGGCTTCTGAAAATTTTAAGAGTAAATAAAAACGTTGATAACAAAAGTACTACAAACAAGACTATTGACCTTAGCTAACTTCTCCGTGAAATTACATTAATTTTGTACTATGCTTTGCATTTTCACATAAAATCTAAAATGTTGTAACAAAGAAGGCATTTGCATTTGAAAATTAAAAGAATAATCAACACTGTGTTGTTTGAAGTCTGAAATTTTTGAAAGTGATTTTATTTTTTATACAGAAAAGTAACAGTCCGACAATTCGATAAGTTTATATATATATTTTATAAACAATTTATTCAAGTAGATATAAATAAATAAAATGTGTTTTAATAAGCTAATTCAATGTGAATGTTTTACTGTGTTTTTCAATAATGTCAAACATTACACAATACAGAACAAAAGCAAGCAATAAAGCTATTCATTAGTGCTTATTCAGTGAGCAACTTGTATATTTTAGACTAATATTTATCACGCTTATTTTATCCGTCGTTTTAACTATTTCGTTTTGTTTTTTGACTTAATTTCTTTAAAGCTGCAATAATCTAGTTCATCAACAAGATAACTAATGTTTTATAAAACTTATGTTTTATAAACTCCTTTTCTAATAACTAACTTAAAATACAAAATAGCAACCAATATTTCAATAAAATAAATATAGAATACTCATGCGAACAAATAACCTATTAGCAAACATATTCTTAATCGTATTCAGATAAATGTTAAGAATGAATAGAGTTAGATAGCTTGGTTTTATTATAATTTCCAGAATATAATATTATTTCTGTGGTACTTATCTGAACTTTAGTAATAAAGAATAAATTATAATAAAATTATATAACAATTAAAATTGTAAAGAATGCTTTGGTTTAATAAATAATATTTTAAAAACAACAGACTGAAGAGAACTACAGAGAAACAGATTCATAATTATTTATTTTCATATCAATATATATGTATAGCCTATACTATAAAATCTTTAAGAGTTTTGAAAAAAAAAATAAAGAAAAATACAGTAAATACATTGTATATTGTTGGTAGTCAATTAGAAGAAACGAATTATTCTTATTATAACAAAATTGAGCCTATGAAAATAATTAATCAATTAAACAAACAATAAACCCTGGTAACGTTAAAAAAAAATTGTACGCTGCAAATTTATTATTCAAGTCTGTCTTCTCTTTACTTTAAGAGAGGCAATTTACTTGAGGAAACTTTAAGACGTTAAAATAGTAAAAGATTAGCAATCCAATATAAACGGAGGAATATAAAGAATTCACTCTTATTCAATTGAAATTTATTACATGGAAATTAATTTCGATACAAAAAAATAAACGTTCGACTTTTATTTATATTTTTTGAAATCTTCCGACATCGCAACAAACTCCAATTAAAATCCAATTTGAATCTTAACGCTACCACACCACTGTGGATCGCCGCTGACATTTTAAACTATAGTGTACTGTGTGTTTTGTGTGGTATAAATAATAAAAGGTGCACTTAAAATAAACTTAAATAGTAAAATTAATGTTATTGATTTTATAGTACTCTCTCATTTATTAGAATTTTAAGGATTGTAGCTTTCAATATTCAAAATAATAGTATTCGTATAATGTCTAGTCTAACTATAACGACAACATACTCTTTAGTATTAAAATTAGCATTGAATACAAGAATGCGTTTAATGTGATGATTGATTATAGTTAAAGAAGATAGTTAAACTTAATTAATACATTTAAATTAATTTATATAACACCAAGAATATATATTATTTACTCCCAGCAAAATCAGAGAAAAGAGCATAATCTGCGAAATATAGTCGTTCATCAAAAGTAATGAAATGGGGACTTTGAAAACATAGCTTTGAATAAAACTCTACCTATTATACCTACCTACCCACTCTAGAGTGGGAAGCCAAGAAGTTAAAATTGCAGTATGTTTATGCTGTTTGTGTGGAGGCTGGCAGAGGTTGTCCCTCAGAGTACTATAACGTCACGCTCTCGAGACATACGCTTTAAATTAAACCACACCTGAATTACACGAGAAATATTACTTAATAAATAAAGACATCTTGTGATAATGTCTTACGTAACCGGCATGATGTACGGCCAAAAATATATAAAGTGTACTGTTTCTTTTGGTATCACTTATTAACGCAAAGGGAGTTTAAAATATCTTGAATATTTGACGCAATGAGATAAGATAAATGAACGTAATTTTATTATTTTGTTTAGTAAAATATTTGCAACAAAATTATTTATTTTGGGCTGCTTTCTTAATAAGACATCATTATATTAAATACACTGAGAGAACCAACTTTTTAACAAAGTCTTCAGTATTTTTTATGAGTATTCGGTAGCCATTAATTATTCAATGATTTCAGCAGAACTCCTGCAAAACAAAATGTAGATTTATTTTTATTACAGTCTTGGTTTTTTTAATACGATAAAAACATTAAAACCATTAAGGACGCTCAGTTCAAAGATAGAAAATGTAAGAACCACAATGATAATACTATATTCTGGTATCTTTATCAATAAGATACCAATCTGTAGTCAATTACGTCAACTAACCTGACATCTCTAATATCAAACTATGGTTGTTCAATTAATTCTAGCAAAATTCCCAGTATGCAGTGTTGTGGACAACTTTAATTACTTCCTGACGGAGTACAATCAATCATAGAAGAAGTGAACCGTGTCATTGTAGATGGGACTAGATATAACTTGCACTATCACCCTCAGAAACATTTTGTTATACAAACGAAAATGTATTGCCTGAAATATTAAGCGTAAGGGACTCGTTTCAAGCCACTATGTACATATAACTATACTTCTACGTGATAACGACTCACTGATGTGTTACTTTTATTAATTTATATATATATATTTTTTTTAATTATATGATGTTTAATTATTACAGCTAGTCAGTTTTATTATTCTTATCACTTACTTATCTTATACAGAAATTCCTATTATTAAGTATAGGTAAGTTAGTTTTTATATTATAGTCCATCATATTTTGTTTGGTATACATTTGTAAAGTGAAACGTTTTATAAATATTTTGTAGAAATGTTATTTCGTTGGATTAAACTTGTACAATTGTTTACACAATACAGAATATCAATTTCAACGTTAAGAGTAGGATTTATTTTATCTTCAGGCAACTAGAGATGGAGAAAAAGCTATTCTCCGATTAGATTGCAATAAGAAATAAAACAAAATTACAAATTGTAATAAAATACATTTAACTATACCATGGGTTAAAAGAAGTTGTTTAAAAAGCTTTTTATTTGTACTTAGGATAGAACTGAGTCAATAAGGCTTATAAATATATAACTATTTCACTCGAGCATGAATGATAACTGAGCTCTTTCTCTTACTGTAACAGAGAAACAGAAGAAATGACACGCAATTAGAAGTATGAAACATACTTGGATTAACTTACGACCAACTTTCACGGTCTTAACAAGAAAATGAGACGGAACAAACTTGAATTGTTCAGAAATTCTAATTAATACCAGACATTAATATACAAACTTTGTAAGTCTTTAATATTTAACATATTATGTATTGTTATATATTTTACATATATCTTATATTAAAAAATAATCTTGTTTGTATTTAAAAGACAATTCGAATTAAATTTGTACACTATTTTATTAAAATTCCTTTGACTTTCAAACGAATTGTAATTGTTAATTACTTTTAATAACAGTTAAAACAAGTTAACAGTGATGGTAAAGTAAGTGTTTTATTACCTTCACTCCCAAGCAATTATTAAATCTTTCGTCTTCATAAGAACCAACCTCAAACTGTTAGTATTTTAAACAAAATGCTAATATTATCTTACCATTCTCAATGAAAATATTTATACAGGGTGTTTTTGTAACCTTTCTGTTACATTAAATGGCTCATAAAATGTTACAATTAACTGTATTCCAAACTATAAATACAATTCCTACCTTTAAATTAACAAATATATATTTTCCAACAAATAAAATAATTAAATAAAATAAACACAACATTATTGGTGTGCTTTAGGTATTTTACTCACAAGGGTCACTAACCTGTCAAGAACGGCAACAGCGCACTTTGACTTATGACACTAACACGATCAAAACTGGAGGATACAGGTACTTTCGTACTAAAACATGTTCACTGACCACTTTATAGATAACATCGTAACTTTTCACTTCATCAATTGCTAATTTTGTGCAGAATCTTATAATATATTTTTTAAGTTTTCACTGTGGCCGCCATTATTTAATATACATACATTTCATCTTCTAATATCATTTTTTCTTACCCGTGCAAGTAAATCACTATTGTCAGAACTACTTTTTAATTTGTTTAAGGCTAATATTATTTTATTTTTTAAAATGTCTACATTATAAGTCTCCGTTGAATATACATTGTTTTTAATATAACCCCACAAAAAAACATTACACGTTGTGAAGTCAAGTGATCACGCTGGCCATTGCACTGGTCTAAAACGGCCTATCCAATGCCGTCCAAAAATTTCACCTAAACGTTCTCTTGCACACAGCACAGAATGTGGAGGAGCTCCGTCTAACTGGTACCATATTTCTGTGCATTGAGATTGCCATCAATAAAGATGGGATCAATTATGATATCTCCGTGCATGCCAGCCCCATCATCCACAGAAAATCGGTACTGATGCGAAGTCTCACGTCCTATGTGTATCGTACTTTGTCCATTCCATAAGCCATTCCTTGTAAAGGTGCTTTTGTCGGTCAACATAACATTGCGCATAAAAATCGGGTTACTCAGGTATTGGCTCAATAGCCAGCGACAGAAGAGGTAATAATGCTTGCAATTTGGCCATTTCACGAGTCAGGACAACCAAACCCGCTGGCACCGGGGCATTTCTTAGTTGGGGAAACCTCTAGTCACTATACCTGATATCAACTACAAAGCGTGGACTTTAAGTATGTTAAATGGCAGTTAACAGAATGAATGCTTCAACACTTTTGGCATCATCTATACCAAAATAATACCTAACCCAGTGAGTACATAGATATAAATAGACCCATAAACTGCTTAAACCGTAAATAGGGGGGGGACGTGTTCTTAGTTAAAAAAGACGATTTAACTTCAACTAAGTGGCAAAATCGAGCAGAAACATTTCGATCCAGACAATATCACATGGGTTGTGACTCTTAAATGTAAAATATTGTTTATAAAATGTTATTACCAAAATTTTGTATTACTGAATATAATATGTTAGGTTTATTTATGCACGATGATGTTTGTAATTAGTTTAAGAAGTAGATTATTTTTTAAAGATTTGTAATGTTATAACCCGGCGGGAAAATAGGAGAAAAACATTCTGTATATTTAAATAGTCTATAAATTATAAAATTATTCTCATAGATGGCGTTACTTGCCAGCTACGTCGCAGTTAAGATGTTTCAACTTAAAATGTATAAAGCTTCCTGTAAGCCTATGATAAATTAATGAATACTAGTTGTAAGAGTAAAATCATTATATATAGTATACTTGCATCTTTTTTATTCAAATTTCTCGCCTTTTCGTGACCCATGGATTCAAATTAAAGTTTAACAACATTAAAAATACAATGCTTAAAGTTCAGGTAAATGATAAGTATTTTAGAAATCATATTATATCCTGAATATTAAGTTAAAACCACACTATCTAATTTTATTTATTCTCTACAGATATCTGAATAAGATTCAAAATCTGTTTGAAGCTATGTGCTTTGTTCGCAGGTTTCTGTGTGAACAGTTCAGCATAAATATAATATTCACTATATTTATTTTATTGAAAGGTAGGTTTCTGTTATCTGGTATTCAACATTCTTTATTAAATCAACTAACAGATTTTTTATCAGAAAGAGTGTTTCATATTTACAACGAAATAGTTAAATCATAACAAACACACAGATATAATCAAAATAATAAATAAACTTAGCGTTATAAATATAATTTCAACTCATACAAGTTACTCATTCAATAAACACTAATGAATATTATTTTAGCGTGATTTTGTTTTGTATTTTGTAATGTTTGCTTTAATTTAAAAATACAGTAAATCATGCATATTCCATTACTTTATTGAAACATGTTTTATTTTCTTATATCTACTTGAATATATTGGTAAAAAAATATAAACATCTATCATTTTATCTATGTATTTGTCGAACCGTTAATTTTGTATAAAAACTAACACATCCTTGCCGAAAATTTTGAACTTCAAACAACACAGTGGTCTTATTATTCTTTTAATTTTCAAATGCGTATCCTTCTTTGTAACAACATTTTAGATTCCATGTGAAAATGCAGAGCATAGTGCAAAATGAATGTAATTTCACAAAGAAGTTAGCTGCTGCGGTGAATGGTCTTGTTTGTAGGTATTTTTTTACCAACTTTTTCTATTTACTCCTAATATTTTTACTGATGTCGTTTAAACGGCTCTTCGTTTTATTTGTCCTTTTTTTGAGAAGCCAATCGGAGCTTTGGAAAGTGACTTGAGCTTTTAAAGTAACTTGAACTTTGAAATTTTTTTCATTACGGTTAAAAAATTGCAAAACCAGATTATCAACGTTTTCGCAAAATTCCATATTAAATATTTGTATATGTATATTATGTGGAATTTTTTAGCATAAACTAAGTTGATGCTTGACTACATTACATCTGATGGGAAGTGGAAATGTAGTCGTAGGTGGTAAAGCGCATCAACTCAGTAAAGGCATATTAACTTTTACCTTGAAGACACCCACAATCTTGCATTGACATGGGACTTTAACTTGATGTATGTGAATTTATTTATTATTTTTAAATGAGCATGATTTTTAAAATCTATGAAGTATAAGAATAAGCAATATGTTTTGAAACTAAGACGCTCACAGTGCGACATTACTCAGACCATATCTGATGTCGTTTGTTAATTGACTAGAAATACTGATAAAACCTTACTTAACACATTTACACTATAGAAGCAGATTAATTCAGACCTTCGTTATTTAGAATACACATAGGTAATATGAAAACATTTAAACAATCTCTCCATTGAAGAAGTAATAAAAATTCATAAATCACTGAGGCATCCGATATAATTGTAGTCTTCATAACATTATACAATACCTCATTATGCCTTATTACCAATACCTCCTTATACATTATTCAAAGCTTTTATAATGAGATACCAAATATTTCCAAGGCAAATTTTATGAATGGTCCAAAGTATACCGAATGAACGAGCCCATTCAATGTAAAATTTTCACATTTACACTCACCTACGTTACAATATTTACAGACACATACAGGGTAGTTAGTTGTTTCAAATCAAGTCAAATCAAATAAAAATCTTCATTGAAAGTCAGTTTTGTTCAAATCATTTTTTATTTGTCAAAGCTACCACCGGCTATGAAAATTAATTGCCACTGACTTAAGAAGAGCTGGCGAAAGAAACTCAGCGGGCTTGCATGATTTTTTATAAATCATCGTCAATTACATAAGTATGTTATATAGAAATACTCTAAATAAATCTTGTTTGCAAGGAAAATAAGTACAGCTAGCGTGAAAGCGAGACGAGAGATAAGCGCGTATCCCGGGGCGAAGCGCCAGAGG